>CM038672.1:41285918-42003939 GCA_021605145.1 Aegilops bicornis
CTGGATCCACACCATCTTGATGGGAATCCTTGGAGTTGTAGTTGTACTTGATGAAGTAGAACTTGATGTAGTCTTGGGAAACCGCTTGACCAAGGCCTTAGGTGCTTCTTCAAATGCATCAATTTCCTCTTGAAGCTTGTCCTTGCCTTTTTGCTTGTGGTCTTGTGGTGACAGATCATCTTGAGCTTGTGTCCCTTGGATATAAGTAGGATCATACTTCTCTTGTTGAGGAACAAACTTCGTCTTGGGGTATTGATCTTCTTCCCACTCAACTCCATTAGCATTGAACTTTCGTTCAAAACCAACACCTTGATTCTTCCGGTGTCTTCCTTGCTTGCGCACAATTTCCTCAAATTGCTTACTTCCATCAAGGCTCTTGTAAACACCTTTCTCTATAATTCCCTTCAATAAGCTATTTTCTTTCTCAAGTGTAACTTGGCTAAGAAAATCATTAGTGAAATCAAGAGAATTACTAGAAGCAACAACATTGGATTTAGCATGATAGTTGTTACTACTAGATGAAGCATCTTTCTTATTCTTGTTACTAGATTTAACTTGTGGCATGTAAGTAGACAAGAGTAAACGCTTGGCAATGTAAGAAGAACTTTTCTTGCAAAGATCATCATTGATTGCCTTTAAAAACTCATGCTCTTGCTCAAGGTTGAGCTTTTCAAAGCGTAGCTTATCATGAGTCTTTAAAAGTTCTCGATGATTTTCCAAGGTAGTTTCATGAGCTAACTTAAGAGTGTTTAGTTCTTTAGTTAGACCCTCAATCTCCTTCTTATCATCATCATTCGTTTTATCTTGATTAGCATGATTAATTGACGTCTCATCATAGTCTTCATCACTAGAGTTGTCAACAAGTAAATTATCATCACCTAGCAAATCATCTTTATCACTATCGAAATCAACATACTCGGGATGTGTTACCTTTGGACCTTTGGCCATGAAGCATCTTCCAATTCCTTCATTTGTTGAGTCAAATATGTCATAGGAGTTGGTTGACACAAGTGCTAGACCGGCAACACCTTCATCTTGAGTATATTCGGAGTCGCAGACGGATACCCATTCACCAACATGAGCTTGATGTCTTCTTTTTGTGTAGCTCCTTGATGACTTTTCCTTCCTTTCCGAGTCCTTGCTTCTCCGAGAGTATCTTCGTTCATAACGATCATCTCTACTCCTCCTTTCTCTTGGTGGCGATTCTTCTCTTTTACTTCTTCTTTTGGGAGAATCTTCTCTTCTTTTGTAGGGGGCCGTACACTCATTGGAGTAGTGTCCGGGTCTTCCACAATTGTAGCAATTTCGCTCACGACTAGAAGATCTTTTGTCATTGTAGGACCTTGACTTGGAACTTCTTTCTTTGCTTCTACTCTTGTATAACTTGTTGAAGTTCTTTACCATTAGGCTCAATTCTTCATTGAAGGTTTGCTTCTCACTTGATGATGTGGGAGCATCACACGAGGCTATGTAAGCACCACTTGACTTGTTGTGAAGCTCTTCCTTATCCTTGGGTGACATCTCATGAGCAACAATTCTTCTAATGACTTCCGTTGGCTTGAGATCTTTGTAATTGGGCATCATTTGGATCAATGTGCACACGGTATCATATTTCCCATCCAAGGCTCTTAGGATCTTCTTGATGATGAATTTGTCGGTCATCTCTTCACTTCCTAAGCCGGAAATCTCATTTGTGATGAGAGCAAGCCTAGATTACATTTCAGTGACACCTTCACCATCCTTAATTTTGAACTTGTCAAGTTGACTTTGAAGCACATCCAATTTGGATTCCTTGACAGAGCCGGTACCTTCGTGCATATCAATCAAAGTATCCCAAATTTCCTTTGCATTCTCAAGATGGCTGATTTTGTTTAATTCTTCGGGGCATAATCCATTGAAGAGAATATCACAAGCTTGAGCATTGTATTGTAGCATCTTCAACTCTTCCACGATAGCTTCACAGTTAGGTTCTTTCCCATCAAAGAATTCACCTTGCAAGCCAATACACACAATAGCCCAAACGGCGGGGTTATGTCCAAGAATATGAATTTTCATCTTATGCTTCCAACTAGCAAAATTTGTACCATCAAAGTAAGGACCTCTATGGTGGTAATTTCCCTCGCTAGACGCCATACTCTCCTAGGTTGTAGGATCGAAAGAATGTCTAGAGGGGGGTGATTAGACTACTTGACCAAATAAAACTCTAGCCTTTTCCCAATTTTAGTTCTTGGCAGATTTTAGCAACTTAGCACAAGTCAAGCAATCAACCTACACATGCAATTCTAAGAGTATAGCAGCGGAATGTAAAACAATTGCATATGAAGGTAAGGGAGGAGTTTGAGGGAGCGAACGCAATGTTGACACGGAGATTTTTTATCCGTGGTTCCGATAGGTGGTGCTATCGTACATCCACGTTGATGGAGACTTCAACCCATGAAGGGTAACGGTTGCGCGAGTCCATGGAGGGCTCCACCCACGAAGGGTCCATGAAGAAGCAACTTGTCTATCCCACAATGGCCATCGCCCATGAAGGACTTGCCTCACTAGGGTAGATCTTCATGAAGTAGGCGATCTCCTTGCCCTTACAAACTACTTTGTTCAACTCCACAATCTTGACGGAGGCTCCCAAGTGACACCTAGCCAATATAGGAGACACCACTCTCCAAGAAGTAACAAATGGTGTGTTGATGATGAACTCCTTGCTCTTGTGCTTCAAATGATAGTCTCCCCAACACTAAACTCTCTCATAGGATTGGATTTGGTGGAAAGAAGATTTGAGTGGAAAGCAACATGGGGAAGGCTAGAGATCAAGATTTATGTGGTTGGAATGGAATATCTTGACCTCAACACAAGTGTAGGCGGTTCTCTCAAAAAATATGTATTGGAAGTGTAGGCATGTTCTGATGGCTCTCTCCACGAATGAAGAGTTGGTGGAGGGGTACTTATAGCCTCCACACAAAATCTAACCGTTACGAACAAATCACCAAACTCGGTGGGACCGATTTAGAGAACTCGGTCAGGCCGATTTAGTTCAAAATGTGAACGTTAGGATTCTCGGTGGGACCGACACGTCAACTCGGTGGGACCAATATCATTAGGTTTAGGGCATAACGTAATCTCGGTGAGACCGATTACACAAACTCGGTGAGACCGATTTTGGTAATAGTCAAACAGAGAGTTGGTCAGGCAAACTCGGTGGGACCGATTCGCTCATCTCGGTTGGACCGAAACGTTACGAAAGGGAAACAGAGAGTTTGCATTGCAATCTTGGTGGGACCGATCGCTCATCTCGGTTTGACCAAGATCGCTCATCTCGGTTTGACCAAGATCCCTATCCGTTATGAAGGGAAATAGAGAGTTTGCAATCCCATCTCGGTGAGACCGAGATCCCTATCAGTGAGACCGAAAATACTAGGGTTTCTGGCAGTGGCTATGTCAACTGAGCTCGGTGGCTCCGGATAGAAAGAATCGGTGGGGCCGAGTTGGATATTTGGTTTGGGCATATGTGGATATGGGAAAATAGTGGAGGGTTTTGGAGCATATCACTAACCATTTTGAGCAAGAATCTAATTAAGCAACACCTCATCCCTTCTTAATAGTATTGGCTTTTCCTATAGACTCAATGTGATCTTGGATCACTAAAATAGAAAATGTAGAGTCTTGTGCTTTGAGCTTGAGCCAATCTTTTGTTCTTAGCATTTTGAAGGGTTCACTTTCTAATCCATGCCATGCCAATCATTTAGCTTTCCTAAAATATTTATCTTGGAATAGCATTAGCTTAATGAGCTATATGTTGTTAGGAATTACCAAAACCACCTAGGGATAGTTGCACTTTCACCGGTGCACAGATTGTCTTCAGCATTGCAAGGAGGGTTCCCTTTTCCGAACTCCACGATAGTCTTTGGATGCGATGACTGTATCCAGACCCGTAACACATAGCACACACAGCCACAGAGAGAATATATATATTTTTACACGAGTTCCATCCGCTGACAACTTTTTGGAGCACGAAATTATGTCCGACCGGTCATATTTCCAGACCGCTTTTATGTTCGACGCCCCCACGTCCCAAGACGCAGTTGCCATTGGCACGTCTTGTCAAAGCAGAGATCGTGTCCCCTTATCGCAGGATTCTCATCAATGCGGGCATGGGTAACCCAACCGTGTCGTTTATACATCCCTTGGGAATAGGCGAATCTTAAGGCGAGTGAGGAGGCGTTGAATATTTGCTGCCTTTATAAGGGGATAAGGATTCCCCCTTCCTCTTCTCACGCTCTCTCTCTGTCTTCGGCTTTCCAATCTCGAGCTCCAGCGCCCAAGTTCTCATCTCCTTTCCACTCAGGAAACCATGTCCGGATCCGGTGGTCAGGGCAAGTGGATGGTCTCCTCCGTCAAGGAGGCGGACATTACTGAGCTTCGGGCGGCCGGATATTTGGCGAAGGAGATCGCCCACCGTCTGCTGGCCGAGGGACAAGTCGTCCCCACGTCGGAGCCCACCGAGAGGGTAGTATTCATCCCTCATTTCTTCCGCGGGCTAGGGTTTCCACTCCACCCTTTCATCCGCGGGGTGATGTATTACTACGGGATAGATTTCCATGATCTGTCCCCGAATTCCTTCCTCAACATCTCGGCGTTTATCGTCGTGTGTGAGGCCTTCCTCCGCATCCAACCCCACTTCTGGCTGTGGCTGAAAGTCTTCAATGTGAAGCCAAAGGTGGTGGATGGCCAGCACGCGGAGTGCGGAGGAGCCATGGTGAGTATGTTGTCCAACGTCTCCTGGCCCAAGGACACTTTTGTGGACACAGTAAAGGAGTGGCAGAAGCAATGGTTCTATATCACTGAACCTCGTGGCACCACCTGGGCCGCAGCTGCCGAATTCCGCTCCGGCGCTCCCATGCGACTCACCTCCTGGGTCGAGAAGAGTCTGGACTGGTGTTCACCTGATGAGCTGATAGCGCTGCAGACGCGCGTTCAAAGCATGGTGACCAAGAATGTCAAGCTCGTCGATGTAATCCAGGTGATGCTAGTTCGCTGGATTCTTCCGTGCCAGCGCCGAAGCCGCCCTCTGTGGGAGTTCAATTCGAAGAAGCACCAGACTTTGGTAAGGCTCTTCGAGACTACTCATGAAGGCACCTGGAAGTTGCTTTTTAAGGGCAACAAGAAGCCACCAGCCACGGATTCAGACCGTGGTCACGATTGTAAACACCCACCAGCGAGGTATGTTATTTTTGATGTACCCACAACTTAATTGTTTCAAGGATGATGTGTGAGCTTTTATTATTGCTTTCTCAGGACTGGATGGAGAGGGCGCAGCGGATCCAGTGTCCGGCTCCGCTGCCTGAAGAACCAGTCATCCTGTGTCTAGCGAAGATGCTGGTGCCGGCGCCGTATAAGGCGCCGGAGAAGAAGGCCAAGAAGAATGCCAAGGGGGCCAAGAGTGGTCCCCGTTGCAAGGGCACCTCGGACGTGACGTCCAAGGCAATAAGCCCATTCCTGCATCCCGGAGGAAAGCAGCGAGGAAGAGGAGGAGGAGGAGGAAAAAACCCTCCCCTCGAGGAGAAGAAGAAGAAGATGATGGCGGCTTCGGCGCATCTGGAGGCGGAAGCGTCCAAAAAGGGGAAGGGCGCCCCAACGGTCAATACCGCGTGGGACGTTGACAGTAGTCCGAAACGACGCCCCCGCACTAAGCCCCAGGCCGCATCGTAAGTGACATGGCGCATTCATGCGCACATCCAACCCTTTCTCTTTATTATTTTAACATAGTTAACTACACTATTGCAGTCCGGTCCGTGACCTTATCCAGCGATCCTCATCCTGAGGTTCGTTGGCTCCGTCGGAGATGGCGAGCATGTCGCCACCACCTGCTTACTCCCCTGGGGCCAGGGACGACACCAAAGTGTTGTCCCGGAGGACTGCTCCGAAGGGACGAGCCCAGGACGTTGTCCGGGAGGCACCACAAGGTGAGACCTCCATTGTCGGACACATGGGGGAGCCAATCCCCATGGAGGCTAGCGAAGAGGGCAGTATCCAGTTCGGCCCTCAGCCGAATACGATTCCGGAGACCCATATGGCTCCGAAGTCGGGCGAGCAGCCCCCTTTGAAGGAGGGGGGTGTGCCGCTTCCGCCGGTAGCCCCCGTCCATCCGGGGGCGCCGGACATCCTGATGGAGGCGCTACGAGGTGCCTCCGTTATGGACGAGCACCGTGTTCTTATGGGCGCGGTGATCGAGAAGGTTTAGTCTGCCAAGAGTGGACTAAACGAAGCCTGTAGCAACCTGTTGACAGGTTTCGAGGTAAGTGACATAGAAAGAGAAAAACCCCATGTAGTCAGTAGCCCCTAAGACACTGTCCGGTGTTCGGCGAGGAGAACCGGACAGAGGATCGATCTTCTTATGCACGAGACTAACGTAATATGTATGCATAAGCAGGCGTCACTGTTGGCCGCAACCTCGCATGCTACCAAAGTCTCTGAGTTGAGGCAGAGGCTGGAGCGGACCGAGAACGAGCTCGTCGAGGTTAAGGTTCGGCTCTAGGAGAAGTAAGGTGAGTAACGACTTGCTGTGTGTTCGAAAAGCATAGGCGCTGTATATTGACTGCAATGTCATAATATGTGAAGGAGCCGTGACCGAGGTCGAGGCCCTGAGGAAGACCCTGGGCGAGGCCGAGGAGAAGGCTGTCCAGCAGCAAGCTGCCCATAAGAAGCTCAAGGCCCGGGTCAAAGAAATCCAGCAGGAGCTCCAAGATGCGGTGAAAAAAATGTGAGACCTTGGAGCATGATGCGTCGGCTCAAGGGTCCGAACTCACCAAGGCTCCTCAGAGCACGGAGACCGCACAGAATGAGGCCTAGGCCATCCTCCAGGAGATCCAGGAGGCCAAGAAGATCACGGCAGGTAAGGCTTTTAAGATGCAAAGCAAGTATGCGGAGAAGTAGTACCTTTTACTAACCCGGGTTCGAAGTTCCCCATGGGCTTTTGCGGATTTACCATGCAGTGTATCGGACGCCGTGGAGTTTTATCAAGCCGAAGGAGGGGGTTCGATGGAAAAGCTATTCTGGTCGCAATATGCGGCGCCAGAACCTCCCGTGTCCTTCACCGATCAGCTGAAACAGCTGGTGGAGCTGCATAAGGTGGCCGAACTAGCCATGAAGGAATTGATAATCCGGCTATGGCCAGCCGAAGCTATGCCTGGCAGCTACTTCGAACTCGTGTGGCGGATGGTGAACGCCTGTCCTTGGCTGGACGTTGTCAAGCGCTCTGCCTGTATTGAAGGTGCCCGTATGGCCTTCGTTCGTTGCAAGATGTGGTGGGCGAAGATGAATGCCGTTGAAGTTGCCAGCGGGCCGCCGGAGGGCAAGGAGCACCGCACACCCGAGAGATATTTTGCGGATGTCATAGAAGGGTCTTTACTTGTGGCAGCTCAATGTTCGCAGGACATTGTATTTGAATAAATGTATTCATGTTGCCCTTGCATTGTATTATGGAAACAAAGCCTGTAATGTAATTTTGTTATGCTTTAATTGTTTCCCCCTATGCGGCCGTGTTTTTTGTAATCTGAGGGTTGGCCAGTCGTCGGCTTCTGCCCTCGCGTAGCTAGTACGGAGGTGTTCGGGATGGGATCTAAACAATCTTGATCCAATTATATGGTCCTTTGGAGGAGTTGTTTAGCATACCAAACAAGGTAATCAGGCTATATGAGTTAAATGCCCTCACTTAGCCATAGGAATTTTATAATTAAGAAAGTGTGCAGCCCCTGGTCCAAGCCTCGGTGCTGTTAGCATCTGATCGGGAAGTGCCGATCCTTCGCATGACGTGGAAAAAGTCTCCAACAATTTTGTAACCCTCGAATAGCTGACCGGCTCTTGCCGTATCATGACAGTCAGTTTTCGGCTTTCTCTACCGAGGTGCTCATCCGGTCAAGGCCAGGGCACAATCGTAGTAGTTCTCCCTTTACTACCCTAGCCGATAGAGCGGAACGTAGGGTAGCAAGCACAGGAGCCGGGCAACCCAACTATTGACCAAAGACATGATTCAGAGCCAATGCATATAGTGCTAAATTCGGGGTGCTGAACTTATATATAAGAAGTGTTCGGACTTTGCTGCCGTATTGTGGGGCCATAAGTAGCCCCTGGCAAATATGAGACGTACAAAATAGTACCGATGCAGCCGATAAGAAGATCGTAATAAAATGAAGTAAGAAGCGAAAACCACAGAAACTGGGCCGCAAACCATTTTCATTATAACTGGATGGATATGTCAAGGCGTATCTTGTACAAATAGTGTGATAAGCATCCGGGCTATTTGACACGCCGGGATCAAGAGGGCGCATCGTGCGGGTCCCGAGAAATAAGTGGAAATACCGTCAAGAAGAACGTCTAGAGGTTACTCTACACACCTATGCTGCTTGCCTCCTTTGTATGTCGAACCTTCAAAGGGACTGGTGATCAGTCCCGTGAGAAAAGTAACCTGAAACAAAAAGGGAAAAAGGTGAAAGTATGTGTGTCCAGGATCGGTCTAGCCGAACTATAGATCCCGGGTTAGCTTGTGCCTCCGTCGATGTCCATGGGATTTTGAGTGCGTAATTATGTACGCGTGGTGCGAATGCCACTACATCGGGACTGGAACGGAGGCCAAAAAGGTTTCCCCGGAAACAACATCGTTGCTAGTGGTTGAACAAGCCATCGAGCAATCTACTGACGACACAGTGGAACTCTCAATGAAAGCACCAAAGTCGGTGTCAAAACCGGCAGATCTCGGGTAGGGGGTCCCGAACTGTGCGTCTAGGATCGATGGTAACAGGAGACGGGGGACACGATGTTTACCCATGTTCGGGCCCTCTCTATGGAGGTAATACCCTACTTCTTGCTTGATTGATCTTGATGAATATGAGTGTTACAAGAGTTGATCTACCACGAGATCATAATGGCTAAACCCTAGAAGTCTAGCCTATGTGAATATGGTAATGAGCCTCTCCTATCCGGACTACGCTCTCTGGTTTATGTAGACACCGGAGAGATCTAGGGTTACATGAAGTCGGTTACATAAGAAGGAATATTCGTAGTTGGTCGCCTAGCTTGCCTTCCACGCCAAGGAAAGTCCAATCCGAACACGGATATAGTCTTTGGCCTTCATATCTTCTAAACCCATCAGTCCGGCCCAATGAATAACAGGCCAGACGCCCGAGGACCCCTTAGTCCAGGACTTCCTCACCCATCACCTTCATAGGTAGGTCCCTGTACCGTGCCAGCATTTAAGACACATAAACTAGGAGGTTCACTCGGACGGCTCTGTAGCACTCGGACAACCACACGTCACTCGGCGGGCGAACTACCACTCGGACGCACCGGACAAGAAGGTGTCGTGGGAGCTGCAATGGTCGAAGAATCCTAAGTCATCCACTCAACAGAGTAATAGCTACCATTACATGTAACTGATGTAGTAGAGTCTCATTACACTAGTAACTATCTCATTCAATGACATTAATTGCCCCGGCGACATGGGAGACGTGGGGCTGCAACGCACTCTATATAAGCCGCTCCCCTCTCCATAGCCGGGCACGTTGAACCTTTGTAACCATATCCATCAAATCAAAGCAAGCCACAGGGCACGAGACGTAGGGCTTTTACCTCCACCGAGTGAGGGGCGTGAACTCGTTAAACACTGAGTGTTACACCTACGCCGTAGCTAGTCTCTGCCCCTTATTCGTACCCCTAGTACTCATTGTCAGGATTATAACCTCGACAGTTGGAGCTCACCGTGGGGCTAGGCGTCTAGCAAAATTTCACGGTGTAGGTGGATTTCTTCATCATCTGTGACAGCCTGGTTTTTGCCCTCCTTTATTTGCCGGATTTTCATTTGGATTGATTTTGAAATTTGGAGTTTTTGAATCTTTTCATATGGACTTAAACACTTGGGCACCCTTGGCTTTCACCCAAGTGCCTCATTTCCCTCTCTAACTATCATTCTCTCTCTAGTTCTACCCAAAATAATATTTGGAATATTTTTCTTAAATGAAAAATATTCATTTCCCTCTCTTAAACCCTAACTAGCTAAATGTGCTCCATAGCAACCCCAATTTTTCTAGCCCACAAAAATCTAACAAAATTCCCAAATATTCTTTGAACCCTAGGGCACCTTCCTGAGCAAAAATATTGCATTACTTTTTGGAATATTTTTGCTACAGAAAATATTTTCTGTTCTAGACAGAAATGGTGGTTTTCTACAACAACTACCATTTTACTTGCTCCAATGTGGCTGGTTTTTCTTGTGCATCATCACCTTAGTAGATGATTGCTAGCCTCAAAAGCTCAGCTCCCAACTCCCAGCCATTTGACCTCACTAACCTCTCAAAGTTACTGATCAGAAACTTACTTGGCTTGTGAAATCTTTTCTACTGCGTCTGGGTCCAAACCAAAGCGTGGTAATCTTCTAAACTACCACGAACAACAAGCCAGCCATGATCTTTGGACGTAGATCGGCCTGAGGGCAAAGTTCACACGGTGACCACGTGTGTACACGATGCCAGCCTGCATGTCCACGCGCTCTGAGTGCCGCCGAGCGCTCTGTTTCGCGCGTGCTCGCTTCCCCGACTGCCAAAGCGTGCCAAACCTCGCCACCAACCTCGTCCTAACCCCCTTAACTCTCCCTGGCACTCGTCGATGCCGGAGCTCGCCGCAGCGAGCACGGGCGCGGTCCACCCAATGCAACAGTGCACTCTGCACTGTGCTTGTCGCCTTCCTTTCAATCCTGTGCTCGTTCCTATTCGCCCACAGTCCCCTCATGAGTTGTGTCGCCTTCTCCCCCTCTCACTGACGCTGCTCGTCACCGGGCGCCGTGTCCAGGTGTCACCAGCGGAGCCCGAACCCCCCCTCGATGCTTGCCTATAAAAGGAGCCATCCCCAGCCTCCTCGAGCACCATCCTCCACTCCCACACACTCCACAACCTCGTAGATAGCTATAGCTCGGCCGGGCAGGCCGCGGGCCGATGTTACCGAGCTCGATCTCGTCGGCGATCCTCTCGGGTCGTCGCGGTAGCTCCAGCCCCTCCCAGGCCTAGGCAACCCTTCCAGGGCCTCCGCCACTCTGCGGTGGTGCTGTCCCGCCCGGTTGGAGCCTCTGGAGTCGCCTCAGCTCACCGTCATCTTCGTCTCCGGCGAGCTCTGCTTCCTGTCTCTGCGAGAGAGGACGATTCCGACGCCGTCCGACCACCCCTAGCTACTCTACGGGTACGGGCAAGTGCGCCTCCGTCTCCTCTCTCGATCCCTCCCTCTAGTTTTGGCCAAGGAGCCCGCACCGTCGGTGTGAGCTCCAGTGAAGCCGCGCCTCTGTCTGTTCCCTTCTCCCTCTCCCGCTCGCCTGACTAGCGGGGCCCGCTAGTCAGCCTCTCAGTACACGTGCGAAGCGGTACGAGTGGTGGCGCCCTGAGGCTTTACGCCTTCGACGTCACCCCCCAGTCTGTTTTATTTCAATTCAAATTCATATATTTTCCAGAGAGCTTCAAATAGCTATAACTCTTCAACCATAAGTCCAAATGAATTGATTCTTTTTTGCATTGTGTTCTTTGCAAAGAAATCTAGCAGCTCACCAAAAATGAGATTTTTCTATGCTGTCTAGATTTTCTGATGATTTTCAAAAGGGTTCTTGATATTTTCTTCTTGTGTTTAAAATTATTTTCAGAGGGTGAGGCTTGTCTTGAGGATCACCAGGAGGCCTGTGAACCTCATCTGCACTAAGGCAAGCCACAGCAACATTTTCATGGTGTCATTTCAATATTTGTGGTTTTCCTACTTGAATGAATGATTTAATCCATGCATTTAACTAACTATTATGTTATTTATATTCTGTTAAGTGCTTGTTTAAGTTAATATGCTTGATTTACAGAAATTTTGTAGCTAACTTAGTTGGTAAAGAAACTACAATAAAATTTTGCTATAATAGAAATAATATGGTTATGGATATAAGTAATTAATTGGAGTTATTTTCTTACATGAGAAAAATTATAAAATTTGTTAGAAAAGATTCTGTTCAAGGTGAGGTTTAATCCTAACCAGAGAAGTGTAAGGAGTTGTTGATGTTTATGCTTAGCGTGGATTTAGTTGACTCAGTCATTATCGTTGATTTGTGATGCATACTTTAGTGTTGCATTTTCATGGCATGTTATGACACCGGTTATTTGCATTTTAAGTTGATCCTGATGATAACTCAACTTGAATAAATCGTTGACCGGGTCATGGTGCCACTAAATCGAGTTTTCCCAGTGCAACCACATTTGCCTTTATGGGAAGGCCTTTATTCGGTCCGTTTTCATGCCTCTGGTCGGTTCCTCCAATGAGGGAAGGTTATGGGTGTGCGGTACCCTGGCCCGGTAAGCAGACATAACCTTGTGTGCCCGTTGTTGAGATTATGGTACCGGGTCCCCGTGTGGGATCGTTTATGTTTTGGCCACGACGGTGGTCATTGTGTCTTTGGTAGAGACGGGGCCACCCAGGACTAGCCCGATGGGGAGTGAGTCGGAGTGGCCGAGAGAGTGTCATGGCAATGGAGGGGTCTCGTTGGAATGCCGTTGGTCCACCCGAATGGGAGTACGAGGCCATGGGTTCCATGGTGTGGGTACAGTGCGCTACCTCTGCAGAGTGTATTAATCTATCGATAGCCGAGTCCACGGTTACGGACACCTCGAAAGTAGGTCACACCATGGGTCAACATTTAATAAATCTTGCACACTAAGTCACGAACTTTGCACTGATGATGGCGAGAAGGCCGTCTTGTTGTTTGAGACCAAATGTTGGTCGTGGTCGTGATCGCCGGAAGGATCACCGTTTGAGACCGAATATTGGTCGTGGTTGTGATCGCCAGAAAGATCACAAGTTATCACTAGTTAAGACCATAAGATGGGATCCAAGAGTGATCACAGTTGGTAAGTCAGTCCAAGGGACTGTCCTCATAAGAGCATAATCACAGCATGTTCGCTATATTGTTGCATTATTAATAATTGGTTAATTATCATGATATTGTTTGTCATGATGTTTATGCTTGTTGTGAGCTTGCAAGTACATTCAATGTACTGACCTGGCGTGTCATGCCAGATTTCAGGAAAGTCTCGTTGGAAAGGAGTGTTGTCCGAGTCTAGATCGTGTCCACATCGGTGTCCCTGTGCTATGGAGTTTCTGCTACGACGTTGTTCCGCTACCGTGTAGTTGTTGTGATCGAGGCCCATTTATGTTCACTAAATAATGTACATATTGTTGAGCCACACCGTGTGTGCCGCTTGGCCTCGACACCTGTTGTAATATAAACTTTGATCCGCTAGCTTCAATAAAGCGGTGGTTTTCTGTACCAAGATGTTGTGTGTTGCCAAAACACATGGTCTCTGGGTTGGCAATGCATGGTAAACCGGTCGCTCTGTGCCGGGGTGCCACAACACTTGGTATCAGAGCTGCGCTGACTGTAGGCCACGCTAGACTTCGACGTGTTAACTGGATGTTAGATACGAGTTTAAGTTGAGTGTCGGTAGCATTTGTAGCTGGTTGTTGCATTGCATGCACTTGTTTTATATTTATGCTAACCTACTAATAGTTGTGAGTGTAGATGGCGCCGGTGCCGTATCTGTGCCAGTTGCAGCTGATGCCGTTCACTTCGCCGCATCTCCTTCGTAGTGTGTGGCGTCGGTTGTACCCCCTCGGAGACGATCGAGTCTATCGTGTGTACCGGGAGCGTCTAGCTGACTCAGTGTATGAGTATCACTCAGTGGTTACTCTGCACACCAGTTTCGATTCTAGCACTTACACTCGTACCTCTCGGAGCGGTTATGCTTCTACCGCTTCTCAAGCTGTCCAGTTTGCTGCATTCAAGGTCCTTGTCGAGCTTCGTTACAACGAGGTCCGGATGTAGAACCACCCAGGTTTCTATTACTATCCTTCTCTGCACGACAATGGTCGTGTTCGTTTCCCTATCATTGATCCGGAGTCTGATAGTGGCGCTAGCCACCTTGCTCGTTATGTCACCGCTAGCTATCTTATGATCCATGAACTGGCTCAAGAGCTGACTCGTGCCCGTACTGCTTTAGCCTCTGCTTTAGTCTCTACTAGATCTGCCACTACTCCATCCTCCCTAGGATTTACTCCTTATATTCCAATCAGTTCTAGCTCCCCTGTTTCACCGGTTACTCCTCCGAGTAGCTCAGGCGCCTCGACCGTGAATCCTCTCAGTGCTCCTGCTGAGTGGGTTTCACTTCTCACTACTCTTGTAGCCCCGATGCTTTACACTACACCTGCCCCTGAGGGAGAGCCCTCTAGGCAGCATCGTTGTGTTACCTTTAACCCGAAGGTCTCACTTAACCTCGCCAGTTCAGGATCCGAGTCCGCTTCAGGAGAGGACCCCGCAGCACCAGCAGAGCAGTAGAGCTTCTGAGTATTCGCAGTCGTCAGGATGGTGTACGAGTGTAGTCGTACGAGTCGTGAGGATTCGCTTCATGTATGAGAATAGTTGAACCTGGCATGTTGATTATCTTTCATGTATGAGTCTATGTGTAATTATGTTGGAACTCTCTTTTATTCACCGTATTTCCTTCGACATTTCGATTTTTCTCGGGCTTTTGTTGCTGGTTTTTCCCCAATTTATTTTGAATGTTTCTCATCTCGGTTGCGTTGCCTTGGGAAAAATCATAATAGGATGCCGCGGGGAGGCAGCAGTAGCAACGTTCGCGAGGGTACCCATGTTCGTCGTTCTGCACGACAGGCAAGACATTTCCCCGAGCCGTACGTTCCACCATCGCCTCCACCGCCAAATCCGCCCTCCACCGAGCAAATTCTGAGGAAAGGAGGAATAATGATCTGATTGAAATATTAAGAAGTGTGCAAGCTGTGGTTGGACAAAATGGAAATCAGAACGGTCACCACTCCAAGCTGTCAGACTTTCTGAGGACCAAGCCTCCCAGTTTGATCAGGTTCTTGATCCCTTGGATGCGCATTTATTGGTTACGAACCATTGAGAGAAAGCTTGAGATTGCTCGTCTTGTGAAGATGATAAAGTTCCGTTTGCAACTCATTATCTTGAAGGCGCTGCTGTCATATGGTGGGAAAATGCAAGAGCCATGTGGCCTGCTGATGAAGAAATTACCTGGACAAAATTCACGGATCAGTTCCGGAAATATCATATCCCTACTAGAATTATGAAGACTAAGCAGCGTGAATTTCTCGCGCTCCTTCCAGGAAATCAGTCGGTGGGTGAATATTTGCAAAAATTCAATCATCTGTCATGTTACTCCCTATATGACGTGGCCACTGAAGAAAGAAAGATTGACAGATTTCTTGGTGGATTAAACCCGCAACTCCGGTGTACTCTCAGCATGTTTGATTTCCCAGATTTCCAAACTCTGGTGAACAAAGCTTTCATTGCTTTGAAAGGGAGCACAAGCTAAATGTCGGACAACAGGCACATCAATAACAATCACAAGCGCAAGTTTGAGCCAAAGAAGGATGGACAACCCGTGCAAAAGGCTCGTACCTGGCAGCAGACTCAGGTGGAATACAAGCCCAATTGGCAACCGAATGTTAACAAAACCACCACCCAACTCAAGAATGTCGTGCCCAACCTAGTGCACGAGGAGCGTCAGCGCATTAATGCTTGCTTTAGTTGTGGGCAAACCGGACATTATGCCAGGCAGTGTCCCAAGAACAGCAAGGCGAATGCTCTATTCAGTCCACACGTCAACTTTATGGAATCATGCCCGACCCAGCAAAACATCACTGGGCACATTCATCACCTCTCCGCCGAAGAAGCCCACAGTCGTCATTGGTATGTTTTCTGTTAATAACATACTTGCAGTAATTTTATTTGACCCTGGGCTTCCCACTCTTTTATTCCTCGGAGTTTTGTTGCCCAAAAAAAATTTCCTTGTTCGCTTTTGGGCAAGAATATGCTGGTACAAACCCCGGGATCATTAATCAGGAGCAATCTGGTCTGCCGTAATCTGGAAATCAATATCAACGGAGTCTATTTTCCAACTATTTTCCAACTTCTTTGATAATCATTGAGTCTGCTAAGTTGGATGTTATCTTGGGTATGAATTGGCTGACTCAATATCAAGTATGCATAAATTGCGCAACCCGAGAAGTTACTTTGACCAGTCCGAAGGGGCAGACTACCAAATTCTATGCTCGCAGAAGCATACCCAAGAAAGAAATGGCCTTCACCGCTATGGCTGAATTGGAATTAATTCATGTGGTCAGTGAGTTTCCTGATGTACTTCCATAAGAGTTGCCAGGCATGCCACCAGATCGAGAGCTTGAGTTTGCAATAGATCTTGTGCCCAGAACTGCACTGTTATACAAGAAGTATTACGGGATGCCCTCATCGGAATTAGTGGAGCTAAAGAAATAGCTTGATGAAATGCTCCAGAAAGGATATATCCGTCCCATCTCTTCACCATGGGGATCACCTGCTATTTTCGTGGACAAAAAGGATGGCAGCCTCCGCATGTGTGTGGATTACCGTCAGCTGAACGAGGTCATCATCAAAAATAAATATCCCCTACCAAGGATTGATGACTTGTTTGATCAGCTCAGTGGGGCCAAGGTATTCTCCAAGATTGATTTACGGACAGGATATCATCAGCGCAAGATTAAAAAGGAAGATATTCCTAAGACTGCATTCACCACTCGATACGGTCTTTATGAATATATAGTTATGTCCTTTGGTCTCACCAACACACCTGCCTTCTTCATGCATATGATGAACAAGGTATTCATGGACTTCCTCATAAGTTCATGGTAGTCTTCATCGATGACATACTTGTTGACTCAAGAAGTGAGGAAGATCACAAAGAATACCTCCGAGCAGTGCTACAACGACTCCACGACCATCAGCTATACGCCAAATTCAGTAAGTGTGAGTGACGGTGACCTGGACTAGGGGGTACTCACCACGTCGTCTCCCGATCAGTTGGATTGGGCCGAGGATCCCCATGGTTGTATACTCATGGGCCAGTCCGGACAGCTACCGCATACAAGGAAGATTCCACAAGACTTGGTGATCAAGACAAGGACTCCTCCCCCACCGGCGTATTCGGCTAGGACTCTTGTTATCCTAGGCCTCTGGTGCATTATATAAACCGAGGCCAGGCTAGTCGATAGACAATCTCATATATACAATGAACAACAATCATACCATAGGCTAGCTTCTAGGGTTTAGCCTCTTTGATCTCGTGGTAGATCCACTCTTGTAACACACATTATCAATATTAATCTAGCAGGACGTAGGGTTTTACCTCCATCAAGAGGGCCCGAACCTAGGTAAAACATCATGTCCCTTGTCTCCTGTTACCATCCGCCTAGATGCACAGTTCGGGACCCCCTACACGAGATCCGACGGTTTTGACACCGACATTGGTGCTTTCATTGAGAGCTCCGCTGTGTGTTCTGCAAAAGGTCGATGGCTCGCCTGCAGATCAACTGCGACTTCAGCATCTTCGTCACCAGCTCGACTGGTCACCTTGGTTCGACCAAGGACTGCACCCTACCTCCGATTGCCATGTTCGGATGCGGGCCTTCATCAACATCAGCTCCGATCTCTATCAAGATAATGGAGGAATCATCCAGGGAGCCCGGGGGCTCAACGTCAACATTGCCCTCGGGCGACCATGCTGTTTTTCTGGACAGCGAACTTGTATCCGCCATCACCGCCTCCTCGAGCGTCGGTTTGACGATTGCTTTGGTGGAATTGTGCGGAATTGAGTCTCCAACAACCCTGGAAAATTTCGTCGACTTCCGATGGAGGAATCTCTGGCAATCTCCGATATACCGGAGCCGCATTGAATCTGGACGAGAATCCGGACGAGTTTAGGGCATGGTGGCCAGATTCTAGCTCGGACCTCCTTTGGAAGATCCAACCGTTGATCGACTACGGAATTCCTATATCTACCACCCCACAAAATTTCAGCTCGATCCGACCGTCCAAACTCCGGGAACCTTCCGACTAGTGCATCACTTTTCGGATCTGTTTTCTGCGCGAAAACGAATCCGACCCGAGTTTGTCTTTTTTATGAACGGGATTTCTGACATCCTTTTTGAAGGAAGTTTTGTATGGGGTGTTGTGTTTTTTTTTCCGAACACGTCCCACTATCTTCAATATCATGCTGGTGTCAAACCAGTCCGGCAATATTGCTCCACGGCTGCCGACCTGCGCTAGACACGTCGTCACTTTGTTGAGCCGAGCTCAACTTCTTTGGATCATCATCTCAGCAAGCTGAACAAGAGTCCGCATCGTGGAAGGACAAATCATCACCAACATCGCCGCCCCACGGATTACACGGAGCGGGCATACCGGCATCGCCGCACGGTCGCTTCATCAAGCCGGCATCGACCACATCACGACCTGCATCGGCAGGGCCGCACTATTGCTTCTTCAAGCTGGTATCCATCACGCCGACCTACTTCGACATCTCGGCTGGACCGGGGGCCTCGCCATCTCTTCATCAACCTACTCCGGACACTTCGGCGTCACTAGCCGACCAGGCAATGGAGTGCGCCGGATCGAGTCCCAATTTTGGGAATCACGTTCCTTCGGATTGCTACAACAAATAAACCAGGTGCTATTAATCCTAGTATTTCTTTTTGCTTGTTTGGGTTAATTTTTCCCAAGGAATTATTACTCTGGTTTGTACATCATATGTACACAGGTCTATCAAATGGTGGCCGCATTATCGACGGTCGCATGATGGTTCGGTCAGTTTCCGTACATAGTCCGGCGAACGCCGCATCCGGAACTCGGACCGACCTGTGAATTCAGGCCTTGCCATGCCTTTATTGCATTACGCCGATGACCTGCATCGACATTGACTTTGGCGCCAGGCCATATTTCTTTTATTACTCACTTTGCATAAATTATTTATTATGCAACATTTTTTTAATTCTTATTATTACTATTATCCCCGGTCTGCACTATTTTTTCTACACAGGAAAACGATCCAGCCGGACTATATCCTTTGGCGTCACCTCGGCTGGACGGGGGTCTTTGTCAACACTTCATTACCCCATGCAGGGGACTTCGGCATCACTCTTCCGTCCTGCATAGACCGTGCTATGTCACCACTTCAGAGTGTCGAGCTCTTTTGCTCCGCCACCTCGGGATCGGCTTGGGGGATGGAACCTTGTCCCGCATCAAGCTCGGACCGCGTCGTCAATACCGAACACATTAACCAGCTAAGTTGCCTTCATGCTCAAAGTTTTAAATTTTTAACTTGTGTTCGGCTCGACTAAGCATTATAATTTTTTGGAAAAAAAGTTGCTTGTAAAATTTTTCCTTCCATACTTTGTTTGCACATACTTGACGCGCTACCCGCGCTCATTATACCTGGGGGCTTATTTAACAGAAGCTTATTAATTCGGGCTTTATGCCCAATACATGTGTCACACTTCCGCATGTACCTTTTATTCACCATTATATGCATCGATATGACTTAAGTTTTGGCCAAGCTGGGTTTCCTGGCTCTTGTGCTTACCCCTACGTTTCCGATTGTTCGGCTAGGTGGTAAAGGGAGCACCTCTGCGATTGTTACTGCCGGGTCAGCCGGATGTGTACCTCAGACTGGGTGAAGCCGAAAGCTAGCATTCTTAAGGGAATACTTGGTCGGTGAACTAAAAGATGATTTCTTACCTATTCATTTACCTCCCCCAGATGTTTTTCTGCTCTTTTCGCAGTCCGGACATGCACTTTAGGGCATGCCTCCCAGGGAAAGGAACCCCTAACGGAACTATTCTCCCTTGAAGATGTTTCTTACTAACCATGTAATATAACATAACTAGTTGGGCACTTGTCTGGTAAAGCACTAATGACCCCTACGCCTGGTCTCCACGCATGCCCCGGTTTTTATAACCGCGAGGGTATTCGGACACACCTGAACTATTGGGTCCAGAGGTTGAAGCGAAAAGGTCCGCTCCGACAAACGATCTACAATCCGGCTAGAAGGCATTCTACATGTCACCTTACATTATATAGTCAACTTTTACCCAAGTCACTTGGGGGCTCTTATGTTTATTTGAGCCGTTTCATACTAAGTGTTTTTCTTCTTAGTCGTTGCATAGTTAAAGCACGGCAGAAGCACTTTTTTTTCTAAAGTCCAATTTTCGGATTGGCACCGAACACTTGATCTTGTTCGGACGTCAAGTCTTTACTGACGTTTTTTGGTTTTCCCAGCTTTTGGCACTTTTAAACCATTTGTGTGTTTTCAGCACAAGTCTCGCAGTGCAACGCCGGACACCTTTTAGAGATTCGGCAAAAACATTCTCGGATATTGCTATATATGCATCAGTTTGAATTGTGTCTTGATTCAATAGTTGGGGTGCCCGGCTCCCGCGCTTGCCTCCTACGTTCCGCTTTGTTCGGCTAGGTGTGCAAAGGGAGAACCACTACCATTGTGCATCCAGCTCGCATGGTCAAGCACCTCAGTGGAGAAAGCCGAAAACTGACTGTCACAATAGGTGTAAACTGGTCAGCGATCCGATGACTATATTAAATGACGGGCCATTCATAACATTGGCCGAAGTGTTTCCGGCTTGACCTCGACTGTCGCCGAACACTACCGGGGGCTAGTAACTAGCCTCCCAAACTAAATCCTCAATATTTCGCTCTTCCATTAGAGCTGAGGTTTCATGATCATGCTTAGCATGATAACCCAAAGAAAGGAACCGATAGCGGGACTATTTTCTTTAGAAGACATTTCCTATGTTAAACAGCAATATAACATATCTCTCTCCGTACCTTTGTTTATAAAACCGTATGGCCAGATTGCCTTGTTTGTCGTAAATCTTTGCCCTCATAAAGGCTTTATAAAGTAGGACAAACACTCCTCGACATCTTGGCTGAGGAGGTTGAAGCCGATGGTCGGTCAGCAAAGTTTTGTACAATGCGGATCCGAGCATTAATGACATAAAGTACTTGGATACATTGAGTCATTACACATAATTTGTGATTTTACTATGGATATCGATCCTTATCGGCCACCCGTGCCCGCATTAAGGCTCGGGGGCTACTGGGCTTCGGGCTTATTATTTACAAATATTAAAGGGCACATCAATCCCTGGTCAGTGTTGCCACCCGACCCGGTGTCTCGGGGCTCTTGCATTGCACATTCTATGCGAGAAAATGTTAAGTGCAATACAGTTTCCGAGGAGATTTTGATCCTCGGGTTGGTCGGCCGCGCAACCCGAGTCTCGAGGACTGAGCACGCCGCTTTTTGTGTCCCGAAGTATTCTGCCGAGCTAGGACTTGATCCTCAGGCTGATTTTGCAAATCAACCTGAGTCTCAGCAGCTTCGGGGATCAGCGGTCTTATGTCATCCTTCATGTGCATCTCGGGTTTTGGACCGATACACACCTTGTGGGCTACTGGCTATATATCTCGGCAGAGAATAAATTGCACGAATCAAAAATATTGACAAAAATCGGCCCACATTCGGGGTGGTGCACCACCTCGGAAGCAGTCCGGCATAAAGCTCGGGCGCTAGTGGCTGGCTCCATAGAGGGCATTTCGGCATTAAGCTCGGCTAAACTCCTTCAAACTTCTTTGAACCAAGGTGATTCGACACCTCGGACACTGATCCGGCGTTGGAGCTTCGGATACAGTCCGGCGTTGGAGCTCGGATACATAGTCCGGCGTTGGAGCTCGGATACCGTCCGGCGTTGGAGCTCGGATACATAGTCCGGCGATAGAGCTGGGAAGCAGTCCGGCGTTGGTGCTCGGCTGCAAAAGATACCTCGAATGCAGTCCGGCGTTAGAGCTCGGACGCAAGGGGACACTGCCTCCCGGGAATAACTTCAAACCCGAGGTGTGGCATAAAAATAACAAGGCATAGATAAAGGCCGTAAACTTAAAGGGGGCTCCTTGATACCCGACGTGTAAACTCATCGAATGCATTTCGGCGATCCTCAAGATCGGAGATGAGAAGATTTGTTGAACCAGTTTTCAAGACCGACGACCGAAGATGAAGAACAGTTCGGAAGAATCGAGGAGCATCCCCAACTTGAAGACCGGTTCAGGGGCTACTGACGGTGTCCATGACTAGGGGGTACTTGCCACATCATCTCCTGATCAGGTGGATCGGGTCGAGGACCCCCATGGCGGTTTACTCATGGGCGGTCCGGACGATTGCCGCATACAAGGAAGATTCCACAAGACTTGGCGATCAAGACAAGGACTCCTCCCCCACCGGCATATTCGGCTAGGACTCTTGTTATCCTAGGCCTCTGGTGCATTATATAAACCGAGGCCAGGCTAGTCGATAGACAATCTCATATATACAATGAACAACAATCGTACCATAGGCTAGCTTCTAGGGTTTAGCCTCTTTGATCTCGTGGTAGATCCACTCTTGTAACACACATTATCAATATTAATCTAGCAGGACGTAGGGTTTTACCTCCATCAAGAGGGCCCGAACCTGGGTAAAACATCGTGTCCCTTGTCTCCTGTTACCATCCGCCTAGATGGACAGTTCGGGACCCCCTACACGAGATCCGCCGGTTTTGACACCAACAGTGAGTTTTGGCTCAAGCAAGTTGGATTTCTTGGACACGTACTATCCGCTGAAGGTATAGCCGTGGACCCGAGCAAAGTAAAGGATGTGCTCGATTGGTTGCCATCCACCACCGTATCACAGTTTTCCTGGATTAGCCAGATATTACCGTCGTTTCATTGAAGGGTTTTCCAAGATTGCTAAGTCCATGAAGGAGCTGCTCAAAAAGGATAAGAAGTTTGAATGGTGTCAGGACCCCGATTCCAAGTCACATCGATCTAGCCGGTAACACCTCATATCACTTTGCGGCCTCACGCACGGTATTCCCACGGGTGTCGCCTTACCATGGCCCGGGACCGTTTGCGCCTTTTGGCTCTTGTATATGATAGTGTCTCTAGCATCCATATGACAGAGAACCCGGGCCGACATGGCTAGTCGTGAACCCAAAGCGGCGCTAACCCATGGGGACAGGCATACATGAATCACATTGAGCATGTCGGTCAGCAGCGTGTGAATCCGGCTGTAGCACTGGGCTAACAGGACTTCGGGAACCCGGGCTGTAGCAGGCTAGGCAGGACTCCGGATGTCACCGCGTGACATTTCCCTGAAGGGACAAACACAGGAATGAAGTGAAACACATGCCGGCCAGTCAAGTGTCCTGAGCAGTAGTGCTGGGCTAGCAGGACTCCGGTGAACTGGGCTGTAGCGGACTACTATGGCTCAAGGAAGCACTAGACTACATTTCCCCATAAGAGAGGCTGCCAAGGATAAACAACTAGATTGTCGGATCCCACACATACTAAGCATTTCAAACATACACACAATATGCTCGATATGTGTAAATACAACATGGCATCACAACATAACTCTACGACTCAAGTATTTATTTATTAGGCTCCAAGGAGCCAAGATATTACAAACATGGGTCTCATGACCCAACATTCAGAGCATACAAGTCAAAACACATGCGGAAGCTAAACATGTCTGAGTACAGACAACTATAAATGAAAAAGGCTGAGAAGCCTGACTATCTACCAGATCCTGCCGAGGGCACAAGATCGTAGCTGAGGTATCAAGCTAAACGCCGAAATCCACGCGGAACTACTAGCGAGACTGACGTCTCTCTGCAAAACATAAAGTAAGCAAACATGAGTACAAATGTACTCAGCAAGACTTACATCAGAACTAACTACATATGCATCATTATCAACAAAGGGGTGGTGGAGTTTAACAGCAGCAAGGCAGCTTTGGCTCGGTGGCTATCCTGAACTACGACTGCAAGTAACTCTTTTGAGGTGGCGCACACGAGTCCACATGTTCACCATATCAATACACCACTATGGATCCGCTCCCGTTTCCCTACGAGAAGGCCATCCATAGCACTCACGCTTATCTTGCGCATTTTAGAGTATCCACTTTCACTTGTCTATGAACTGCTGAGCAACCCGAAGTCCTTTTCGCGGACACGGCTATTCGAATAGATCAAATTAACCCTGCAGGGGTGTACTTCTTCACACACGCTCTCGCCACTTACCACCATGTACACGTCGTCTATATCGGCAACCTTCAAGCGGAAGTTGGCGAGGAGTCGGCCACGACCGACTAACCACACAAGTCTCTCATCCAGGTTTATGGCCTATTCGGGTTCCATCCGCAAGGAGATCCGGCGGGGTGTCACCACGGCCCCAAACGATGTGAGCAGGGTTCCCGAGACACCAAACGGGCGCCCGGTACACCGTGCCACGGTGTATCTACCGCAACATAGCCCACCCCTAGGGTCAACGCTACGCATGGCCCCCAACACATATCCTACAAACACCAGAAATTAGTTGCAACTCCTGGACAGAGATCGAGGCGATTAATAAGCCGAGAGGGGTCGAGTTACCGGAACCCAATGTGTGGTAGTAACTGTTTCATGGATCACAAACACAGAACTTCAGTTCACGAGGGCGGCAACGAGACAACCCACCATGTACTCCTACATGGCCTCTCACCGCTACCTTTACCAAATCGTGTTCACACACTTAGCTCTCTTGATGGGACATGTTCACACACCTCCGATTCATCCCCGATGAATCGGACACAACATAACTCTAAGCAATAGCGAGCACGACAAACAAGCATGAATGAGTAGGCACATCAGGGCTCAAACAACTCCTACTCATGCTAGTGGGTTTCATCTATTTACTGTGGCAATGACAGGTCATGCAGAGGATAAAGGGGTTCAACTACCGCATCATGTAACAGTTGAATCGTTGTTGTCCTAATGCAGTAAAAGAGAGCAGGAGCGAGAGATTGGGATGGTATCGGAATGAACAAGGGGTTTTTGCTTGCCTGGCACTTTTGAAGATAATATAGCTCTTCATCGGTGTCATCGAACTCATCGTCGAAACCACGTCTATCGAGAGGGGACAAATACCGGCAACAGAGAAGAAACACAATCAATGTGATGCACAATATGATGCATGATCATCACATGGTAAAATGAGTGTGTTGGCTAATGCAACTACAACCAGATGGGTTTGAGCTATTTTGAACCAAAGATTCAAAGTTCAAACACATTTGTGATCTTAAATAGTGCTTTATCATGTTTTGCACTAACCAGCAAGTTAACTTACTTAAGCATGCATGAAACTAGCACAGATGGATAGATTGGATTTTTCTGATCATTTTTCATATATAAATTGTTTCATTTGGAGTTACGGTTGAATTTCTATGATTTTTAGAAGTTTTGGCATTTTTTGAAAATAAATAAATAAAATAGATTTATTCAAAATCCAAAAAAGCATTACTGCGTCAGCCTGACGTCAGAATGACGTCATCAGGTCAACAACGTCAGCCCAGGTCAAACCTGATGGTGGGACCCACTGGTCAGTGACACAACTAACTAACAGGGTTAATTAAATCTAACTAATCAAATTAATACTTTGGGCCCTTTGTCGGTGTCGTGAAGTAATTAGTCCTAAACTAATCTAGTCAGGGGCGGGGCCCACGTGTGTTGACCCCAGGGAGGTCAAACCCCGGGTCGAACAGGTCAAACCTGCCGGCGACTCGACGCCGGCGAGGCCAGACATGGCGGCGAGGCTCGGAAATCTTCCTCCGGCGACCAAATCATGGCAGAGCCCATCTACGAGTAGGCTGGAGCTCGCTGCTGAGTGGTGCTCTCAGCTTCGCCGGAGATGGCTCCGAACGACGGCGGCGATGGCAAGCGCGGCGGCCGGCGTTCGGGCGTCGAACGGATCGACCGTGCAGGGCATGGCAGGAGCCGTGGGTGGGCGCGTTAGACCCGTGGGGGTGCAATGAGTTCAGTGGTGAGCTTGAACGCGTGCTTTCAGGGCTGTAGCCGCGGTGGCGACAAGGCCGGCGGCGAGGAGCTGTCGGCTTCGAGGGCCACGGTGGTTTAGAGGGCGCGGACGAGCACGGGGAGAGAGGGGAAAGGGAAAGGGGCTCACGGCGAATCCAGCAGAGGCGACGGCGAGGCCGAGGAGAGGCTGGAGCTCGTGAATCCCCGACTGGTCCGCCGGCGGTCAGAGGTTGAAGACAAGGTTGGGGACGACGCTGCAGTGCACCCGGCGTCACGTGGGTTGGTGGAGACGAAGAGGAAGGAGCGGCGGTTCTTCTGGAAGCATCGGCGAGGCGAGGGGTGGATGGTGCGCACGGTGGCAGTGAACGGTGGCGACGGGCTCGCTCGGGTGGCTGCGGGCGCGAGCGCTGGGGGGAGAGGAAGGAACCAGAGAGGGGGGGAAGATGCAGGGGGTGTCGTGGCGCTCTTGGCGCCCTCCAGCAGCAGAGGCGGCAAGCAGGAGGTGGCGGTGCGCGTGCGTGTGCAGGCTGCTGGCACGCGCCTGTCCTCTGGCGAGGAAGATTGTGGACCCGGCATGGCCCGGTCGGCCGAACTGCTGGGCCGGCTGGTAAGTGGCCCAGGTAAGCCTCTCTCCCCTTTTTTCTAGTTTTTTTCTTTTCTATTTGTGTAATTTTGTTTCTGATTTAGTAAAATACTAAACCAATTTATTTTCTTCTGAAAATTAATCTAGGAACTAATTGGATTATTCCAGAGCCCCACAGTAACCATCAGAATTATTGGGCATATATAATATATATAACATATATATATCCAATGCAAATATTTACTGGATTAACTCAAATGGCCAAAAATAAATGCTTCTGAGCTCCCAAAAATATTGGTTGGAATTTTAACTCTGTCCAATATTAATAGAGAAATACAGGAACATTTTCTCCGGCCAAATTGAAGCAACATTTATCTTGATCATTTTCAAAATGATTTCTGAGGCTTTCACAAGTCCCCATTTCAAATTCATTGAATTTTAAACATGATGCACACACGACTAGCTAGCCCAGAGCAAACCAGAACTAGGGATGTGACAACTCACCCCCACTAAACAAGAATCTCGTCCCGAGATTCAAGACGTGAGGTAAGAGGTCAATGGGTGACACGAACTAACACAATCTTCATGATTGAGGTGGCACTCCATAAGAACGTTGAATCGATCACCATCTTTGTCTCGATGCGTTGCTCTGAGAACTCCAACCCACATGACAACGAGAGGAAAGGGGGGATTTTAGAATAATCGATCTTCTTGAGGTTCAAACAATTTAGGATCATCGTAATGATCACAAGATCAACTCACGGAATGAGACATAGGAACATCTCTGGAGCTGAGACATGAAACATACATCCAGAGGGATGGAGTGTAACAGATGACGAGGATTCACTAGGTAGGCAACAATTCCACACTTAAGAAGGTGGTGAACGGTTGTCAACGTCACGAGGAGTTGAGTTGCCATGATACCATAACGAGACATCTTAAGGAATATGACTCGCAGAAAAATTCCCTCAAGTGGCAAAAAGAATTTATTTTGATTCAGAGATCATTGAAACTCTTATACCAACCTAAGGTAAATTCACAAACGATCGTTTGATGGAGTACGAAGGAATGGCATACCCGGACTAGAATGGATGATGTGGACTACCTTGTTGAAGACAACGCAATGGGTGATTTTTGCTTATCACCGGAAATGGATGGGACTCATGACAAGTCCACTATTAAAGATGATCTTGGACAACAACTGCTGAGAAGGGCAGCCCATGGGAAATTGGCACAATGGCGGTGCAAGCTGGGAACAAGACACAACTGTTGGGAATGTTCCAACCATCATATCTGCTTGAGATTCAGATCTGATTGGTGATAGGATACTTCAAACTCAACATGTCTGAAAGGAAAGTTTGCAACACAATCGACGAGATGACGTTGCGAGATTCTCGGGAAATGAACTACGATAGTAAGCTCCAAAACATGGGCTAGTTCTGCTATACACATGTGAACATGCTGTCCTAGACAAGCATGACCACCTAGTAGTCTTATAATAAAACACTACCGAGTTCAGGTTCGGAACCATGATCGAGGATATCAAAGTCTTGTGTATTACCATGGATTAGCACTTAACTCCTTTTCCTAGAACAAATCAGTCAGTGGCTTGGTGTGCTAGGATATACATATGGAATGAAGATGACCAGTCTATCAAACCATAGAATACTTCGCACGTGCATAACTGACTTGGGATGATTCCAAGGAAAACAAAACAAACCTTTCTCAAATTCATGGCGGCAACTTACGCCTAAAGCACATGAATTCGAGGAAGTCACTTCTTCCATCCAAGCATAGGCTTCATGAACGGAACACGAAGGCATTGCTTACAAAGTTTTCAACACTAGGTTGATGTTCAACATGAATCATGGGGGAGACAAAAAGTTGCTGATGGGCTCTACGACAACTCATCGGAATTTCCATATCACTGGACTTCCACCATCATGTGAACACGGTGATAGCATTGGTCAGACCAAAAGATGTAATGGTGTATGCTCGAGGAATCAACCACGAGTAAGACAACATTACGAACATCGCTGGTTCTGATTTGACTTGATGATAGCCCATACTCAAGTCAAAGTTTTGGCAAGACAATAGATCCAACAACTGATCACGAGGACCAATTGGTGAAGGTATCATCTTTCTTCAACACATACACAAAAAGATATCCCTTAGTGATGAACTAAGTCGGACAAGCTTTTATCTTCCAACTCTCCAAGTTGTTGTTTAGGTTAACCAACTAGCTCAGGGTATCCGGCACAGATTCTTGGAGAAAGGGTGGTTTGGAGGAAAACCAACATGATCACGAGCTCAACACAACAGTCAGGGAACAACCTGGTAATACTTTCGAGAAGATATTCGGAAAATCACGAACCACCGGTATGTTACTAAGCTCGAAAACAAGCTTGCTTTGATGGCAAGATGATATGATCAAATGAGCGAGGATTTGAAATAATCCTAACTCATCGATCGAGGAGTGCACCAGGAGATTGGACTAGGTAGCATGATAAATCTTAGGATGATGATTTAATAACCAACACGCTAAGAATGAGAATATTGTCCATTAGCTACCAAGCAACAAGGTTGCTAGGAGTATCGATTTCACACATCACAGTTCACTTGTCGGCACTCTGGTTACAACAACACGGGACCGAGGAATGAATAATGATAGCGAGAAGTATCACTACGTCAAGAATTCATGAGAAATGGTGCAATCCTCATGACAATCCTGACATAAAGGGTGTAATACTCCGAGGTAGAACATAATCATAAGCTGGATTGGCATTTTATTTGCGGATTACAACTGCTTTGACCCAATCCTGGATATGGATGAGGTACTGGAGTTTGTTTCTCCTAGTCATTCCAGAACAGAATGGCTTGACGGAACGCAAGAGTAAAGGCAACGATGAACAAATGCACGCATACTCTTGACTATCAATTGATAGACGAGGGTCGGAAGACAACTAAAATGGGACAACTTAAAGAACATATAACTTTTCGAGTTGTGGAGGCATGGATTAGTATGTCGAGCAAAGTTCAACATTTCTTCTGGATAACCCATGCAGAAAGGGCAGAACTGGCAGATTCACAATTATGAATGGAGAACTCCTCAAGAGTACTCTGATTGTGATCCTTCGGTTCAACGAGGAACTTCTGTCATAAGCGGTTCATAGTATTTGGAAGAAGGAAATACCATGGGCCTCGAGGACTATCGCAAAGTTACTAATATCCTAAAGGAACTAGCAATCACTATCAACAAGAGGGAAGTAGGGTGAATCTCGGGTTCAAGAACCCAGGAATAGAATACCTACTACTAAATTGCATCAGGGGATGCTTTCGAGAATGATGGCCAGAATCATCACACTGGGAACACAAAATATGGCTAGATTACTAGATGGTTTCATAAGACGCCTAGGGTCATAATAACAACTCCAACATATATGTCGAGGCAACAAAGTACCTCAACTCACCGATTAGTGTGGTTAATCTGGCCCAAAGGGACATCAAAATGAGAGGAAGGGATTTTGCAAATGCTTCAGATTGTTTTAGAAACCTGGGATGACTCGGACAGCATAACGACTGTAAATACTCAAAATGATTTGAGACATCCTGGAAAATGGTGGCATAACCACTCAGAAGCACAAAACCAAGGTTCTGCGACCAACTATGAACACACGGAAGTACAAGAAACTGAACTGGGCTTAAAACCAACAATCTTTAAGGTCTATGGATTAGTAACACGCCATCCTGATAGATAGATGAGAAGCCTAGTTCTTAAACCCCGTAGAAGAGAAGAGGATGACTCAGATCAGAAGGGCATAAGGTAAAGGAGTAAAAAGAGCCTTACGTTCCCTTCCACAATCAATTCCCTTACATAACTAAAGCATTTCTAGACACAACTTCGACCAGTTTGGCTTGGTAATCCCTCTGAGCAGTCGGGCTCGATACCAAAGCTGTAAGGACCCGATTCCAAGTCACATCGATCTAGCCGGTAACACCTCATATCACTTTGCGACCTCACGCACGGTATTCCCACAGGTGTCGCCTTACCATGGCCCGGGACCGTTTAGCCTTTTGGCTCACGTATATGATAGTGTCGCTAGCATCCATATGACAGAGAACCCGGGCCGACATGGCTAGTCGTGAACCCAAAGCGGCGCTTAACCCATGGGGATAGGCATACATGAATCACATTGAGCATGTCGATTGACGGCGTGTGAATCAAGGCTGTAACCTTTGGGCTAACAGGACTTCGGGAACCCGGGCTGTAGCAGGCTAGGCGGGACTCGGATGTCACCGCGTGACATTTCCCGAAGGGACGGAACCGTGAACGAAGTGAAACACATGCCCGGCCAGTCAAGTGTCTGGCAGTAGTCTTTGGGCTAGCGGGACTACAGTGAACCGGGCTGTAGCGGACTACTATGGCTCAAGGAAGCACTAGACTACATTTCCCCATAAGAGAGGCTGCCAAGGATAAACAACTAGATTGTCGGATCCCACACATACCAAGCATTTCAAACATACACACAATATGCTCGATATGTGTAAATACAACATGGCATCACAACATAACTCTACGACTCGAGTATTTATTCATTAGGCTCCGAGGAGCCAAGATATTACAAACATGGGTCTCATGACCCAACATTCAGAGCATACAAGTCAAAACACATGCAAAAGCTAAACATGCCTGAGTACAGACAACTATAAATGAAAAAGGCTGAGAAGCCTGACTATCTACCAGATCCTGCCGAGGGCACAAGATCGTAGCTGAGGTATCAAGCTAAACGCCGAAATCCACGCGGAACTACTAGCGAGACCAGCGTCTCTCGCAAAACATAAAATAAGCAAATGTGAGTACAAATGTACTCAGCAAGACTTACATCGAACTAACTACATATGCATCATTATCAACAAAGGGGTGGTGGACTTTAACAGCACAAGCCAGCTTTGACTCGGTGGCTATCCCGAACTCATTGCAAGTAACTCTTTTGAGGTGGCGCACACGAGTCCACATGTTCACCATATCAATTCACCACTATGGATCCGCTCCCGTTTCCCTACGAGAAGGCCATCCATAGCACTCACGCTTATCTTGCACATTTTAGAGTATCCACTTTCACTGGTCTATGAACTATACAGGCAACCCAGAAGTCCTTGCAGGGGTGTACTTCTTCACACACGCTCTCGCCACTTATCACCATGTACACGTCGTGTATCTCGGCAACCTTCAAGAGGAAGCCTGGCGAGGGAGTCGACCACGACCTGACTAACCACACAAGTCTCTCATCCAGGTTTATCGCCTATTCGGGTTCCATCCGCAAGGAGATCCGGCCGGGGTGTCGCTCACGGCCCCAAACGATGTGAGCAGGGTTCCGGAGACACCAAACGGGCGCCCGGTACACCGTGCCACGGTGTATCTACCGCAACATAGCCGACCCCTAGGGTCAGCTCTACGCACGGCCCCCAACACATATCCTACAAACACCAGAAACTAGTTGCAACTCCTGGACAGAGATCGAGGTGATTAATAAGCCGAGAGGGGTCGAGTTACCGAAACCCAATGTGTGGTAGTAACTGTTTCATGGATCAGAAACACAGAACTCAGTTCCTGAGGACGGCTGCAATTAGACAACCCAACATGTACTCCTACATGGCCTCTCACCGCTACCTTTACCAAATCGTGTTCACACTTAGCTCTCGGTGATGGGACATGTTCACACCTCCGATTCATCCCCGATGAATCAGACCTGACACAACTCTAAACAATAGCAGGCATGACAAACAAGCATGAATGAGTAGGCACATCAGGGCTCAAACAACTCCTACTCATGCTAGTGGGTTTCATCTATTTACTGTGGCAATGACAGGTCATGCAGAGGATAAAGGGGTTCAACTACCGCAGCATGTAACAATTGAATCGTTGTTGTCCTAATGCAGTAAAAGAGAGCAGGAGCGAGAGATGGGATGGTATCGGAATGAACAAGGGGTTTTTGCTTGCATGGCACTTCTGAAGATAATATAGCTCTTCATCTGTGTCATCGAACTCATCGTCGAAACCACGTCTATCGAGAGGGGACAAATACCGGCAACAGAGAAGAAACACAATCAATGCGATGCACAATATGATGCATGATCATCACATGGTAAAATGAGTGTGTTGGGCTAATGCAACTACAACCAGATGGGTTTGAGCTATTTTGAACCAAAGATTCAAAGTTCAAACACATTTGTGATCTTAAATAGTGCTTTATCATGTTTTGCACCAACCAGCAAGTTAACTTATCTAAACATGCATGAAACTAGTACAGATGGATAGATTGGGTTTTTCTGATCATTTTTCATATATAAATTGTTTCATTTGGAGTTACGGTTGAATTTCTATGATTTTTAGAAGTTTTGGGCATTTTCTGAAAATAAATAAATCAAATAGATTTATTTAAAATCCAGAAAAGCATTACTGCGTCAGCCTGACGTCAGAATGACTTCATCAGGTCAACAGTGTCAGCCCAGGTCAAACCTGACGCTAGGACCCACTGGTCAGTGACACAACTAACTAACAGGGTTAATTAAATCTAACTAATCAAATTAACAGCCACTGGGCCCACTGTCAGTGTCAGCGGGGGGGGGGGGGATTAGTCCTAAACTAATCTAGTCAGGGGCGGGGCCCACGTGTGTTGACCCCAGGGAGGTCAAACCCCGGGTCGAACAGGTCAAACCTGCCGGCGACTCGACGCCGGCGAGGCCAGACACGGCGGCGAGGCTCGGAAATCTTCCTCCGGCGACCAAATCAACGGCAGAGCCCATCTACGAGTAGCTGGAGCTCGCGCGCGTTGAGTGGTGCTCTCAGCTTCGCCGGAGATGGCCCCGAACGACGGCGGCGATGGCAAGCGCGGCGGCCGGTGTTCGGGCGTCGAACGGATCGACCGTGCAGGGCATGGCAGGAGCCGCGGGTGGGCGCGTTAGACCCGTGGGGGTGCAATGAGTTCAGTGGTGAGCTTGAACGCGTGCTTTCAGGGATGTAGCCGTGGTGGCGACATGGCCGGCGGCGAGGAGCTGTCGGCTCCGAGGGCCACGGTGGTTTAGAGGGCGCGGACGAGCACGGGGAGAGAGGGGAAAGGGAAAGGGGCTCACGGCGAATCCAGCAGAGGCGACGGCGAGGCCGGGGAGAGGCTGGAGCTCGCGAATCCCCGACGGGTCCGCCGGCGGTCAGAGGTTGAAGACGAGGTTGGGGACGACGCTGCAGTGCACCCGGCGTCACGTGGGTTGGTGGAGACGAAGAGGAAGGAGCGGCGGTTCTTCTGGAAGCATCGGCGAGGCGAGGGGTGGACGGTGGCCACGGTGGCAGTGAACGGCGGCGACGGGCTCGCTCGGGTGGCTGCGGGCGCGAGCGCTGGGGGGAGAGGAAGGAACCAGAGAGGGGAGAAAGATGCAGGGGGTGTCGTGGTGCTCTTGGCGCCAGCCAGCAGCAGAGGCGGCAAGAATGAGGTGGCGGTTGATGCAGCTGCTGGCACGCGCGCCGCCCTGTCCTCTGGCGAGAGGAGAGGGACGTGGCGTGGCGATCGGCTAGGTCGAAGCTCTTTGGGCCGGCTGGTAAGTGGCCCAGGTAAGCCTCTCTCCCCTTTTTTTCTATTTTTTTTCTTTTCTATTTGTGTAATTTTGTTTCTGATTAGTAAAATACTAAACCAATTTATTTTCTTCTGAAAATTAATGTAGGAACTAATTGTATTATTCCAGATCCCCACAATAACCATCAGAATTATTGGGCATATATAATATATATATAACATATATATATATCCAATAGTGTTACTATTCATCACCCAGGGTGCACATTAAGTTATTCTTCACCCGAGGTAATCTTACGATCGCTTCCTAAATAAATTACGTTTGAAATTCAAATAGTTACATTCTTATTGATTCACTACGTCAAATTTGGCATAAGAAAATAAAAATGTAGGTCATAAGACAAGAAAAATTGTAGTTTATGTATATTTTACACTATGTTTTTACGTTTTTAAATTTACATAACATAAAATATTTTTTACGACAATTATATGTTTTCTTACAGTCTCTTTTTACATCAGAAATAAGAAAAAATTTACGGAACGTAAAATTACGGTGCATTGATGGTAAAATAGAGGGGGTGAAGAATAACTATTCCTCACCCAGGATGACGAATAGTCAATCCCATATATCCAATGCAAATATTTACTGGATTTACTCAAATGGCCAAAAACAAATGCTTCTGAGCTCCCAAAAATATTGGTTGGAATTTTAACTCTGTCCAATATTATTAGAGAAAAACAGGAACATTTTCTCTGGCCAAATTGGAGCAACATTTATCTTGATCATTTTCAAAATGATTTCTGAGGCTTTCACAAGTCCCCATTTCAAATTCATTGAATTTTAAACATGATGCACACACGACTAGCTAGCCCAGAGCAAACCAGAACTAGGGATGTGACAAATGGACCGAGGACTGCGAGAAAAGTTTTAATGAGCTAAAGAAACGGCTAACGATCGCACCTGTGTTAACTCTTCCAGATATCTACCGCAGTTTTGATTTGTACTGCGACGCCTCCAGACAAGGTCTGGGATGCGTACTTATGCATGATGGCAAGGTACTAGCCTATGCATCATGACAGCTACGACCCCACGAGGGAAATTATCCCACTCATGATCTGGAATTGGCCGCGGTGGTTCATGCTCTAAAAATTTGGAGACACTATCTCATCGGGAAGAGGTGCCAAATTTTTACCGATCATAAAAGTCTCAAGTATATATTTACTCAGCCAGATTTAAACCTCCGTCAACGAAGATGGCTTGAGTTGGTCAAGGATTATGATCTTGGAATAAATTACCACCCGGGTAAGGCCAACGTGGTCGCCGATGCACTCAGCCGAAAGCCTGTCAGCCTGACTGTCATATTGGAATCCTTGCCTCCTGAACTTCAAGAGGAGATTGCTCAGCTCAACATGGTCATAGTTGATGCTGGCCTTGCTAATATTTTGGAAGTTGCCCCCACACTTGAGGAAGAGATCCGCAAGGCCCAGCCAGCTGACATCGTCCTACAGAAACGTGCTAAGAATGTGGTGACGGGACAGATCTCAGATTTTCTCAAAGTATCAAGTTGGTACCCTTCGATTCCGTGGAAGAAATTTGTGTACCAAATCAGGCGGATTTAAAGCAGAAAATCCTGTCAGAAGCACATGAATCTTCATATTCCATTCACCCTGGAGGTACGAAAATGTATGAAGACCTTCGACAAATATTCTGGTGGGATGGAATGAAGAAAGACATTGCCTATTTTGTGGCCTGTTGCGACATATATATGCAACAAGGTGAAGGCCGAGCATCAGAAGCCAGCCGGACTTCTCCAACCATTGCCAGTTTCACAATGGAAATGGGATGATGTCTGCATGGATTTCATCACAGGACTGCCCAAGACTCAGTGAGGCAATGATGCAATTTGGGTCATAGTGGACACCTTAACCAAGGTTGATCACTTTATCCCGATCAAAACCACATATCGAGCGGATCAACTTGCACAACTATATGTATCCAGGATAGTCAGTCTGCATGGAGTACCCCGAACCATCATTTTCGACCGAGGTTCACTTTTTACCTCAGCTTTTTGGTCACGCCTCCATCAAGCCTTGGGGACAACACTGAAATACAGTACCGCTTATCATCCTCAGACTGATGGACAGACAGAGCGGGTAAACCAAATACTCGAAGATATGTTGCGAGCCTGTGCTTTGGCCCAAGGATCTAAATGGGAAGACTGTCTGTCGTATGCCGAGTTCTCTTATAACAACGGCTTCCAGACCAGTCTAAAGATGTCACCGTATGAGGCTTTGTATGGTCGTAAGTGCCGCACTCCTTTAAGTTGGTCTCAAACTGGAGACAGCCGTATTTTCGGAACAGGTCTCATGATGGAAGCTGAGAAACAAGTTAGGGAAATCAGAGACAGATTGCAATTGGCCAAATCTCGACAGAAGAGTGTTGGGGATCGTTGCAGAAATTTAAAAATTTCTACGTATCACAAAGATCAATCTATGGAGCTTACTAGCAACGAGAGGGGAGTGCATCTTCATACCTTTGAAGATCGCGATGCGGAAGCGTTGCAAGAACGCGGTTGGTGGAGTCGTACACGAAGCGATTCAGATCGCGGCCGAATCCGATCTAAGCACCAAACAACGGTGCCTCCGCATTCAACACACGTGTAGCCCGGTGACGTCTCCCGCGCCTTTGATCCAAAGAAGGAGAGAGGAGAGGTTGGGAAGACTCCATCCAGCAAAGAGCACGACGGGCGTGGTGGTGGTGGTGGAGGAGCGTGGCACTCCAGCAGGGCTTCGCCAAGCACTGCGAGAGACGAGGAGGGAGAGGGGTAGGGCTGCGCCAAGAGAGAGGGAGACTCGTGTCTCTGGCAGCCCCAAAACCCCCACTATATATAGGGGAAGGGGAGGGGGGCGACCCGTCGGGGGGGAGCAGCGGCCCCCTAGGGTTTCCAACCTAGGTGCCTTGGGCCCTTGGGGTGGCACACCAGCCCACTAAGGGGCTGGTTCCCACCCAACTACAGCCCATTGGGTCCTTCGGGGCAGGTGGACCCTCCCGGTGAACCCCCGGAACCCCTTCGGTGGTCCCGGTACAATACCGATAAACCCTGAAACCTTTCCGGTGAGTGAAACTGGACTTCCCACATATAAATCTTCACCTCCAGACCATTCCAGAACTCCTCGTGATGTCCGGGATCTCATCGGGACTCCGAACAACATTCAGTAACCACGTACATCTATTCCCTATAACCCTAGCGTCATGGAACCTTAAGTGTGTAGACCCTACGGGTTCGGGAACTATGCAGACATGACCGAGACATCTCTCCGGCCAATAGCCAACAGCGGGATATGGATACCCATGTTGGCTCCCACATGTTCCACGATGATCTCATCGGATGAACCACGATGTCAAGGATTCAATTAATCCCGTATACGATTTCCTTTGTCTACCGGCATAGCACTTGCCCGAGATTCGAACGTCGGTATACCGATACCTTGTTCAATCTCGTTACGGCAAGTCTCTTTACTCGTTCCATAACACATCATCCCGTGACCAACCCCTTAGTCACATTGAGCTCATTACGATGATGTCTTACCGAGTGGGCCCAAAGATACCTCGCCATCATACGAAGTGACAAATCCCAGTCTCGATTCGTGCCAACCCAACAGATACTTTCAGGGATACCCGTAGTGTACCTTTATAGCCACCCAGTTATGTTGTGACGTTTGGCACATCCAAAGCATTCCTACGGTTTCCGGGAGTTGCACAATCTCATGGTCTAAGGAAATGATACTTGACATTAGAAAAGCTTTAGCGAACCGAACTACGATCTTGTGCTATGCTTAGGATTGGGTCTTGTCCATCACATCATTCTCCTAATGATGTAATCCCGTTATCAACGACATCCAATGTCCATGGTCAGGAAATCGTAACCATCTATTGATCAACGAGCTAGTCAACTAGAGGCTCACTAGGGACATGTTGTGGTCTATGTATTCCCACATGTATTACGGTTTCCGGATAACACATTTATAGCATGAACAATAGACAATTATCATGAACAAGGAAATATAATAATAACCATTTTATTATTGCCTCTAGGGCATATTTCCAACAGTCTCCCACTTGCACTAGAGTCAATAATCTAGTTACATTGTGATGAATCGAACACCCATAGATTTCTGGTGTTGATCATGTTTTGCTCGTGGAAGAGGTTTAGTCAACGGATCTGTGACATTCAGGTCCGTATGCACTTGACAAATATCTATGTCTCCATCTTGAACATTTTCACGAATGGAGTTGAAGCGACGCTTGATGTGCCTGGTCTTCTTGTGAAACCTGGGCTCCTTGGCCAGGGCAATAGCTCCAGTGTTGTCACAAATGAGAGTCATCGAGCCCGACGCATTGGGAATAACTCCTAGGCCGGTAATGAACTCCTTCATCCATATTGCTTCATGTGCTGCCTCCAAGGCTGCCATGTACTCTGCTTCACATGTAGATCCTGCCACGACGCTTTGCTTGCAACTGCACCAACTGACTGCCCCACCATTCAAAATATACACGTATCTGGTTTGTGACTTGGAGTCATCCAAATCTGTGTCAGAGCTAGCATCGACGTAACCCTTTACGACGAGCTCTTCGTCACCTCCATAAACGAGAAACATATCCTTAGTACTTTTCAGGTACTTCAGGATGTTCTTGACCACTGTCCAGTGTTCCATGCCGGGATTACTTTGGTACCTTCCTACCAAACTTACGGCAAGGTTTACATCAGGTGCAGTACACAACATGGCATACATAATAGACCCTATGGCCGAGGCATATGGGATGACACTCATCTTTTCTCTATCTTACGCCGTGGTCGGGCATTGAGCCATGCTCAATCTCACACCTTATGTCTGAGCAAGAACCCCTTCTTGGACTTACCCATATTGAACTTCTTCAATATCTTGTCAAGGTATGTGCTTTGTGAAAGACCAATGAGGCGTCTTGATCTATCTCTATATATCTTGATGCCCAATATATAAGCAACTTCTCCAAGGTCCTTCATTGAAAAACACTTATTCAAGTAGGCCTTTATGCTTTCCAAGAGTTCTATATCATTTCCCATCAATAGTATGTCATCCACATATAATATGAGAAATGCTACAGAGCTCCCACTCACTTTCTTGTAAACACAGGCTTCTCCATAAATCTGCGTAACCCAAACGCTTTGATCATCTCATCAAAACGAATATTCCAACTCCGAGATGCTTGCACCAGCCCATAGATCGAGCATTGGAGCTTGCATACCTTGTCAGCATTCTTAGGATCGACAAAACCTTCCGGCTGCATCATATACAATTCTTCCTTAAGGAAACCATTAAGGAATGCCGTTTTGACGTCCATTTGCCATATCTCATAATTAAAGAATTCGGCAATTGCTAACATGATTCAGACGGACTTCAGCTTCACTATGGGTGAGAAGGTCTCATCGTAGTCAGCCCCTTGAACTTGTCGATAACCCTTAGCGACAAGCGGAGCCTTATAGATGGTTACATTACCATCCACATCTGTCTTCTTCTTAAAGATCCATTTATTTTCTATGGATCGCCGATCATCGGGCAAGTCAGTCAAAGTCCATACTTCGTTTTCATACATGGATCCTATCTCAGATTTCATGGCTTCAAGCCATTTGTCGGAATCCGGGTCCGCCATGGCTTCTTCATAGTTCGAAGGTTCAACATTGTCTAACAACATGATTTCCAGGATAGGGTTGCCGTACCACTCTGGCGCGGAACGTGTCCTTGTGGACCTACGAAGTTCAGTAGTAACTTGATCCGAAGTTCCTTGATCATCATCATTAACTTCCTCTCTAGTCGGTGAAGGCACCACAGAAACATTTTCTTGATCTGCGCTACTTTCCGGTTCAAGAGGCAGTACTTCATCAAGTTCCACTTTCCCGCCACTTACTTCTTTCAAGAGAAACTCTTTCTCCAGAAAGGATCCATTCTTGGCAACAAAGATCTTGCCTTCGGAACTGAGATAGAAGGTATACCCAATAGTTTCCTTAGGGTATCCTATGAAGACGCATTTTTCCGACTTGGGTTCGAGCTTTTCAGGTTGAAGTTTCTTGACATAAGCATCGCATCCCCCAACTTTTATAACGACAGCTTAGGTTTCTTCCCAAACCATAATTCATACGGTGTCATCTCAACGGATTTTGAAGAAGCCCTATTTAAAGTGAATGCGGCAGTCTCTAAAGCATATCCCCAAAATGATAGCGGTAGGTCGGTAAGAGACATCATAGATCGCACCATGTCCAACAGAGTGCGATTACTACGTTCGGACACACCATTACACTGAGGTGTTCCAGGCGGCGTGAGTTGTGAAACAATTCCACATTTCCTTAAGTGCGTGCCAAATTCGTGACTCAAATATTCTCCCCCACGATCAGATCGTAAGAACTTTATTTTCCTGTCACGTTGATTCTCAACCTCACTCTGAAATTCCTTGAACTCTTCAAAGGTCTCAGACTTGTGTTTCATTAAGTAGACATACCCATATCTACTTAAGTCATCAGTGAGGGTGAGAACATAATGATAACCACCGCGAGCCTCAACGCTCATTGGACCACACACATCAGTATGTATGATTTCCAATAAGTTGGTTGCTCGCTCCATTGTTCTGGAGAATAGAGTATTGGTCATTTTGCCCATGAGGCATGGTTCGCACGTGTCAAATGATTCATAATCAAGAGACTCCAAAAGTCCATATGCATGGAGTTTCTTCATGCGTTTGACACCAATGTGACCAAGGCGGCAGTGCCACAAGTATGTGGGACTATCATTATCAACCTTACATCTTTTGGCATTAACACTATGAATATGTGTAACATCACTTTCGAGATTCAATAAGAATAAACCATTGACAAGCGGGGCATGACCACAAAACATCTCTCTCATATAAATAGAACAACCATTATTCTCAGATTTAAATGAGTAGCCATCTCTCATTAAACGAGATCCAGATACAATGTTCATACTCAAAGCTGGCACTAAATAACAATTATTGAGGTTTAAAACTAATCCCGTAGGTAAATGTAGAGGTAGCGTGCCGACGGCGATCACATCGACCTTGGAACCATTCCCGACGCAGCATCGTCACCTCCTCGCCCTTCGCCAGCCTCCGCTTATTCCGCAGCTCCTGTTTTTGAGTTACAAATATGAGCAACCGCACCGTATCAAATACCTGTGAGCTACTACGGCGCTTGGTTAGGTACACATCAATAACATGTATATCACATATACCTTTGGTATTGCCGGCCTTCTTATCCGCTAAGTACTTAGGGCAGTTCCGCTTCCAGTGACTGTTTCCCTTGCAATAAAAGCACTCAGTCTCAGGTTTGGGTCCATTCTTTGGCTTCTTCCCGGCAGCTGGCTTACCTGGTGCGGCAACTCCCTTTCCATCCTTCTTGAAGTTCTTACCCTTGCCTTTCTTAAACTTAGTGGTTTTATTCACCATCAACACTTGATGTTCCTTTTGATCTCCACCTCCGCTGATTTCAGCATTGAATATACCTCAGGAATGGTCTTTTCCATCCCCTGCATATTGAAGTTCATTACAAAGCTCTTGTAGCTAGGTGGAAGCTACTGAAGGATTCTGTCAATGACCGCGTCATCCGGGAGATTGACTCCCAGCTGAGACAAGCGGTTGTGTAACCCAGACATTTTGAGTATGTGCTCACTGACAGAACTATTATTCTCCATCTTACAACTGTAGAACTTGTCGGAGACTTCATATCTCTCGACTCGGGCATGAGCTTGGAAAACCATTTTCAGCTCTTGGAACATCTCATATGCTCCGTGTTTCCCAAAACGCTTTTGGAGCCCCGGTTCTAAGCTGTAAAGCATGCCGCACTGAACTAGGGAGTAATCATCACTACACGACTGCCAGGCGTTCATAACGTCTTGAGTTGCTGGGAAAACAGGTGCCTGACCTAGCGGTGCATCAAGGACATATGCTTTCTTGGTAGCTATGAGGATGATCCTCAGGTTATGGACCCAGCCTGTGTAGTAGCTACCATCGTCTTTCAGCTTGGTTTTCTCTAGGAACGCGTTGAAGTTGAGGGCAACATTAGCGTGGGCCATTTGATCTACAAGACATATTGCAAAGTTTTTAGACTATGTTCATGAAAATTAAGTTCATCTAATTAAATTATTTAATGAACTCCCACTCAGATTGACATCCCTCTAGTCATCTAAGTGATACATGATCCAGGTCAACTAGGCCGTGTCCGATCATCACGTGAGACGGACTAGTCATCATCGGTGAACATCTTCATGTTGATCGTATGTTCTATACGACTCATGTTCGACCTTTCGGTCTTCCGTGTTCCGAGGCCATGTCTGTACATGCTAGGCTCGTCAAGTCAACCTAAGTGTATTGCGTGTGTAAATCTGGCTTACACCCGTTGTATTGAACGTTAGAATCTATCACACCCGATCATCGGTGGTGCTTGAAACAACGAACCTTATAGCGATGCACAGTTAGGGGAACACTTTCTTGAAATTATTGCGAGGATCATCTTATTTAAGCTACCGTCGTTCTAAGAAAATAAGATGTAAAACATGATAAACATCACATGCAATCAAATAGTGACATGATATGGCCAATATCATTTTGCTCCTTTGATCTCCATCTTCGGGCGCCATGATCATCATCGTCACCGGCATGACACCATGATCTCCATCATCGTGTCTTCATGAAGTTGTCTCGCCAATTATTAATTCTACTACTATGGCTAACGGTTAGCAATAAAGTAAAGTAATTACATGGCGTTTTCATTGACACGCAGGTCATACAATAAATTAAGACAACTCCTATGGCTCCTGCCGGTTGTCATGCTCATCGACATGCAAGTCGTGATTCCTATTACAAGAACATGATCAATCTCATACATCACATATATCATTCATCACATCCTTTTGGCCATATCACATCACACGGCATATGCTTTGCAAGAACAAGTTAGACGTCCTCTAATTGTTGTTGCAAATTTTACGTGGCTGCTATAGGTTTCTAGCAAGAACGTTTCTTACCTACGCCAAAACCACAACGTGAGATGCCAATTTCTATTTACCCTTCACAAGGACCCTTTTCATCGAATCCGATCAGACTAAAGTGGGAAAGACAGACACTCGCTAGCCACCTTATGCAACTAGTGCCTGTCAGTCGGTGGAACCTGTCTCACGTAAGCGTACGTGTAAGGTCGGTCCGGGCCGCTTCATCCCACAATGCCGCCGAATCAAGATAAGACTAGTAACGGCAAGTAAATTGACAAAATCGACGCCCACAACAACTTGTGTTCTACTCGTGCATAGAAACTACAAATAGACCTAGCTCATGATGCCACTGTTGGGGATCGTTGCAGAAATTAAAAAAATTCTACGCATCACCAACATCAATCTATGGAGCTTACTAGCAATGAGAGGGGAGTGCATCTTCATACCTTTGAAGATCGCGATGCGGAAGTGTTGCAAGAACGCGGTCGGTGGAGTCGTACACAAAGCGATTCAGATCGCGGCCGAATCCGATCTAAGCATTGAACAACGGTGCCTCCGCGTTCAACACACGTGCAGCCCGGTGACGTCTCTCGCGCCTTGATACAGCAAGGAGAGAGGGAGAGGTTGGGGAAGACTCCGTCCAGCAGCAGCACGACGGCGTGGTGGTGGTGGAGGAGCGTGGCACTCCAGCAGGGCTTCGCCAAGCACTGTGAGAGACGAGGAGGGAGAGGGGTAGGACTGCCCCAAGAGAGAGGGAGACTTGTGTCTCTGGCAGCCACAAAATCCCCACTATATATAGGTGAAGGGGAGGGGGGTCGGCCCCCTAGATCCGTCTAGAGGGGGGGGGCGGCGGCCCCCTTAGGGTTTTCAACAAGGGGGGCGCCCGCCCCCCGGGGGGCCCAGCCCCCTAGGGTTTCCAACCCTAGGCGCCTTGGGCCCTTGGGGGGGGCTGGTTCCAACCCAACTACAGCCCATTAGGTCCTTCGGGGCAGGTGGACCCTCCCGGTGGACCCCGGAACCCCTTCGCTGGTCCCGGTACAATACCGATAAACCCCGAAACCTTTCCGGTGACTGAAACTGGATTTCCCATATATAAATCTTCACCTCCGGACCATTCCGGAACTCCTCGTGACGTCCGGGGTCTCATCCGGGACTACGAACAACATTCAGTAACCAGATACATCTATTCCCTATAACCCTAGCGTCATCGAACCTTAAGTATGCAAACACTACGGGTTCGGGAACTATGCAGACATGACCGAGACATCTCTCCGGCCAATAACCAACAGCGGGATCTGGATACCCATGTTGGCTCCCACATGTTCCACGATGATCTCATCGGATGAACCACGATGTCAAGGATTCAATTAATCCCGTATACGATTCCCTTTGTCTACCGGTATAGCACTTGCCCGAGATTCGATCGTCGGTATACCGATACCTTGTTCAATCTCGTTACGTCAAGTCTCTTTACTCATTCTGTAACACATCATCCCATGACCAACCCCTTAGTCACATTGAGCTCATTACGATGATGTCTTACCGAGTGGGCCCAGAGATACCTCTCCGTCATACGGAGTGACAAATCCCAGTATCGATTCTGCCAACCCAACAAATACTTTTGGGGATACCCGTAGTGTACCTTTATAGCCACCCAGTTACGTTTTGATGTTTGGCACACCCAAAGCATTCCTACGGTTTCCAGGAGTTGCACAATCTCATGGTCTAAGGAAATGATACTTGACATTAGAAAAGCTTTAGCAGACGAACTACATGATCTTGTGCTATGCTTAGGATTGGGTCTTGTCCATCACATCATTCTTCTAATGATCTAATCCCGTTATCAACGACATCCCATGTCCATGGTCAGGAAACCGTAACCATCTATTGATCAACGAGCTAGTCAACTAGAGGCTCACTAGGGACATGTTGTGGTCTATGTATTCACACATGTATTACGATTTCCGGATAACACAATTATAGCATGAACAATAGACAATTATCATGAACAAGGAAATATAATAATAACCATTTTATTATTGCCTCTAGGGCATATTTCCAACAAAGAGTTATTATGATGCAAAGCACCGACATATCAGTTTTGAACCCGGAGAACATGTATACCTCCGAGTCACTCCTATGAAAGGAGTCAAGAGGTTCCAGACTCGTGGAAAATTGGCACCCAAATTTATTGGTGCATTTCAGTTATGTCCCGAGTGGGTACTATTTCATATCAGTTGGAACTACCCCCTGAATTGTGGGACGTGCACACCATGTTTCATGTTTCACAGTTCAGGCGATGCATATCGCCGCCTGAGAAAAAGACTGCTATGACTGAGATAGAGTTGGCAAGGGATTTAACCTATGAAGAGAGACCGGTTAGAATTTTGGATCAGATGGAAAGAGTCACTCGCAGTAAAGTAAGGAAGTTTTACAAAGTTCAGTGGGAGCATCACACGGAGTCAGAATCAACGTGGGAACAGGAAGAATTTCTAAGGGCACATTATCCAGAATGGTTTTCCCAAGCAACCGAATCTCGAGGACGAGATTCATTCTAAGTGGGGGAGGTTTGTGACAGCCTGGTTTTTGCCCTCCTTTTTTGCCTGATTTTCATTTGGATTGATTTTGAAATTTGGAGTTTTTGAATCTTTTCATATGGACTTAAACACTTGAGCACCCTTAGCTTTCACCCAAGTGCCTCATTTCCCTCTCTAACTATCATTCCCTCTCTGGTTCTACCCAAAATGATATTCGGAATATTTTTCTTAAATGAAAGATATTCATTTCCCTCTCTTAAACCCTAACTAGCTAAATGTGCTCCATTGCAACCCCAATTTTTCTAGCCCACAAAAATCTGACAAAATTCACAAATATTATTTGAACCCTAGGGCACATTCCTGAGAAAAAATATTTCATAACTTTTTGGAATATTTTTGCTACAGAAAATATTTTCTGTTCTGGACAGAAATGGTGGTTCCTACAACAACTACCATTTTACTTGCTCCAATGTGGCTGGTTTTTCTTGTGCATCATCACCTTAGTAGATGATTGCTAGCCTCCAAAGCTCAGCTCCCAACTCCCAGCCTTTTGACCTCAGTAACCTCTCAAAGTTACTGATCAGAAACTTACTTGGCTTGTGAAATCTTTTCTATTGCGTCTGGGTCCAAACCAAAGCGTGGTAATCTTCAAAACTACCACGAACAACAAGCCAGACAAGATCTTTGGACGTAGGTCGGCCTGAGGGCAAAGTTCACGCGGTGACCACGCGTGTACATGATGCTAGCCTGCGCGTCCACGTGCTCTGAGTGCCGCCGAGCGCTCTGTTTCGCGCGTGCTCGCTTCCCCGACTGCCAAAGCGTGCCTAACCTCGCCACCATCCTCGTCCTAACCCCCTTAACTCTCCCCTGGCACTCGCCGGAGCCGGAGCTCGCCGCAGCGAGCACGGGCGCGGTCCGGCCAACGCAACAGTGTGCGCTGCACTGTGCTCGTCGCCTTCCTTTCGATCATGTGCTCGTCCCCGTTCGCCCACAGTCCCCGCGTGAGTTGCATCGCCTTCTCCCCCTCTCACTGACGCCGCACGTCGCCGGGCGCCCTTTCCAGGTGTCACCGACGGAGCCCGAACCCCCCCCCCCCCCTCGATGCTCACCTATGAAAGGAGCCATCCCCAGCCTCCTCGAGCACCATCCTCCACTCCCAAACACTCCACAACCTCGTAGATAGCTATAGCCCGGCCGGGCAGGCGGCGGGCCGCCGTCCCTGAGCTCGAGCTCGCCGGCAATCCCCTCGGGTCGTCGCGGTAGCTCCAGCCCCTCCCAGGCCTGGGCAACCCTTCCAGGGCCTCCGCCACTCTGCAGTGGACTGTCCCGCCTGGTTGGAACCTCTGGAGTCGCCTCAGCTCACCGTCATCTTCCTCTTCGGCGAGCTCTGCTTCCTGTCTCCGCTAGAGAGGACGATTCCGACACCGTCCGACCACCCCTAGCTACTCTACGGGTACGAGCAGGTGCGTCTCCGTCTCCTCTCTCGATCCCTCCCTCTAGTTTTGGCCAAGGAGCCCTCGCCGCTGGTGTGAGCTCCGGCAAAGCCGCGCCTCTCTCTGTTCCCTTCTCCCTCTCCCCCTCGCCTGACTAGCGGGGCCCGCTAATCAGCCACTCAGTACGCGCGCGAAGCGGTACAAGTGGTGGCGCCCTGAGGCTTTACGCCTTCGACGTCACCCCCCAGTCTGTTTTATTTAAATTCAAATGCATATATTTTCCAGAGAGTTTCAAACAGCTATAACTCTTCAACCATAAGTCCAAATGAATTGATTCTTTTTGCATTGTGTTCTTTGCAAATAAATCTAGCAGCTCACCAAAAATGAGATTTTTCTATGTTGTCTAGATTTTCTAGTGATTTTTAGAAGGGTTCTTGATATTTTCTTCTTGTGTTTAAAATTATTTTCAGAGGGTGAGGCTTGTCTTGAGGATCACCAGGAGGCTTGTGAACCTCATCTGCACTAAGGCAAGCAACAGAAACATTTTCATGGTGTCATTTCAATATTTGTGATTTTCCTACTTGAATGAATGATTTAATCCATGCATTTAACTAACTATTATGTTATTTATATTCTGTTAAGTGCTTGTTTAGGTTAATATGCTTGATTTACAGAAAGTTTGTAGCTAACTTAGTTGGTAAAGAAACTAGAATAAAATTTTGCTATAATAGAAATAATATGGTTATGGATATAAGTAATTAATTGGAGTTATTTTCTCACATGAGAAAAATAATAAAATTTGTTTGAAAAGATTCTGTTTAAGGTGAGGTTTAATCCTAACCAGAGAAGTGTAAGGAGTTGTTGATGTTTATGCTTAGTGTGGATTTAGTTGACTCAGTCATTATCGTTGATATGTGATGTATACTTTAGTTTTGCATTTTCATGGCATGCTACGACACGGTTATTTGCATTTTAAGTTGAACCTGATGATAACTCAACTTGAATAAATCGTTGACCGGGCCATGTTGCCACTGAATCGAGTTTTCTCAGTGCAACCACATTTGCCTTTATGGGAAGGCCTTTATTTGGTCTGTTGTCATGCCTCTGGTCGGTGCCTCCAATGAGGGAAGGTTATGGGCGTGCGATACCCTGGCCCGGTAAGCAGACATAAGCTTGTGTGCCACGACGGTGGTCATTGTGTCTTTGGTAGACACGGGGCCACCCAGGACTAGCCCGATGGGGAGTGAGTCGGAGTGGCCGAGAGAGTGTCATGGCAATGAAGGGGTTTCGTCGGAATGTCGTTGTTCCACCGAATGGGAGTACGAGGCCATGGGTTCCGTGGTGTGGGTACAGTGTGCTACCTCTGCAAAGTGTATTAATCTATCGATAGTCGAGTCCACGGTTACGGACACCTCGAAAGTAGGTCACACCATGGGTCAATATTTAATAAATCTTGCACACTAAGTCACGAACTTTTCTCTGATGATGGCGGGAAGGCCGTCTTGTTGTTTGATACCAAATATTGGTCGTGGTTGTAATCGCCGGAAGGATCACCGTTTGAGACCAAATATTGGTCGTGGTTGTGATCGCCGGAAGGATCACCGTTTGAGACCAAATATTGGTCGTGGTTGTCATCACCGGAAAGATCATGAGTTATCACTAGTTAAGACCGTAAGATGGGATCCAAGAGTGATCACCAGTGGTAAGTCAGTTCGAGGGACTATCCTCATAAGAGCGTAATCACAGCATGTTGGCTATATTGTTTCATTATTATTAATTGGTTAATTATCATGATATTGTTTGTCATTATGTTTATGCTTGTTGTGAGCTTGCAAGTACATTCAATGTACTGACCTGGCGTGTCATGCCAGATTTCAGGAAAGTCTAGTTCGAAAGGAGTGTTGTCCGAGTCTAGATCATGTCCACATCGGTGTCCCTGTGCTATGGAGTTTCCGCTACGACGTTGTTCCGCTGCCGCGTAGTTGTTGTGATCGAGGCCCATTTATGTTCACTCAATAATGTACATATTGTTTAGCCGCACCGTGTGTGCCGCTTGGCCTCGACACCTGTTGTATAAACTTTGATTCGCTAGCTTCAATAAAGTGGTGGTTTTCTGTACCAAGATGTTGTGTGTTGCCAGAAGACATGGTCTCTGGGATGGCAATGCATGGTAAACCGGTCGCTCTAAGCCGGGGTGCCACATCATCACCATGTCAGTTGGCGGCGAAATCTGCTTTGCGACGATCTCCTTCATTGCCGACGACTCAGCATGGCTACGAGAGGCCCCACTGGATGTGGAGGCGTTGCCCGTTCGTGGTGCCACGCACTTCCGTGCCTCCTCCTACGGATTCCTTCTCCAACAGCCCTCGACCATGCACCGAGTGGTTGTCCATCCCACCGTTGTGCGCCGTCGTAAGCGCTCCGGGCGTTCGCGGCTACAATGCTGGATCAAGCACGTTGTCGCCACTCAGGGGTGGCGGAACAAGTGACGGCCATCGAGTTTGACGAGCCCGCCACCGACCTCTCCAATGGATCACTCGGCAATTCCTCAAAGGAGTCCGAGCCCGAAAGCATCGAGTCAACCTCCTAGATTCTCATGCCGGATAACTATGAGCATCGCATACCCCCGGGTTACACAAAACCCAAAGATGGCCGCGCTGGTATGTCCCACGTCAACACCGACGGTGGCTTCCCGGGCCACGAGCCGTATGTACCTCAGGCTCTCACTCGTGAGCAGCGGGACGAGCTCCGCCGTAGGAACGACCAGCTCCTGAACACTCCCATCACTGGGACGACACCCGAGGCGTTAGTCATGGAGTCGACTCGGTTGGCCACTCTGGCCGAGCATGGTCACCTCGAACAGCTTCAGAGGGAGATGGATGATACATCCATTTTGCATCATGCTTTTATATTGATATTTATTGCATTATGGGCTGTTATTACACATTATGGTACAATACTTATGCCTTTTATATTTTATTTTACAAGATTTACATGAAGAGGGAGAATGCCGGCAGCTGGAATTCTGGACCGGAAAGGAGCAAATTGAGAGACCTATTATGCACAACTACAAAAGTCCTAAAAATTTATGGATAATTATTTTGGAATATATAAAAAATATTGGGTGAAGAAACACTAAAGGGGGAGCCACCAGGTGGCCATAAGCCTGGGGGGCGTGCCCTACCCCCTGGGCACGCCCCTAGGGCTTGTGGGCCACCTGGCAGGTCCCCGGTGCCCATCTTCTGCTATATGGTGGCTTTTGACCTAGAAAAAATCCTAAGGAAGCTTTCGGGACGAAGCGCCGCCGTCTCGAGGCGGAACCTGGGCAGAAGCAATCTAGGGCTCTGGCGGAGCTGTTCCGCCGAGGAAACGTCCATCCCGGAAGGGGAAATGAAAGCCATTGTCATCACCAATGATCCTCTCATCGAGAGGGGGTTAATATTCGTCAACATCTTCACCAGCACCATCTCCTCTGAAACCCTAGTTCATCTCTTGTATCCGATCTTTGTCTCAAAACCTCAGATTGGTACCTCTGGGTTGTTAGTAGTGTTGGTTACTCCTTGTAGTTGATGCTACTAGTTGGTTTATTTGGTGGAAGATCATATGTTCAGATCCTCAATGATATTCAATACCCCTCTGATCTTGAACGTGAACATGCTTTGTTAGTAGTTACGTTTGTTCCCGAGGACATGGGAGAAGTCTTGTTATAAGTAATCATGTGAATTTGGTATTCGTTCGTTATTTTGATGGGATCTATGTTGTCTTTCTCTAGTGGTGTTATGTGAACTCGACTACATGACACTTCACCATGATTTGGGCCTAGGGGAAGGCATTGGAAAGTAATAAGTAGATGATGGGCTGCTAGAGTGACAGAAGCTTAAACCCTAGTTTATGCGTTGCTTCGTAAGGGGTTGATTTGGATCCACATGTTTCATGCTATGGTTAGATTTATCTCAATTCTTATTTCGTAGTTGTGGATGCTTGCCAGGGAGGTTAATCATAAGTGGGAGGCTTTTCCAAGTAAGGACAACACGCAAGCACCGGTCCACCCACATATCAAATTATCAAAGTAACAAACTCGAATCATATGAGCATGATGAAAACTAACTTGACAACAATTCCCATGTGTCCTCGGGAGCGCTTTGCTTTATATAAGAGTTCGTCCAGGCTTATACTTTGCTACAAAAAGGATTGGGCCACCTTGCTGCACTTTTTTACACTTGTTACTTCTTACCCATTACGAATTATCTTACCACAAAACTATCTTTTACCGATAATTTTAGTGCTTGCAGAGAATACCTTGCTGAAAACCGCTTGTCATTTCCTTCTGCTCCTCGTTGGGTTCGACACTCTTACCTATCGAAAGGATTATGATAGGTCCCCTATACTCGTGGGTCATCAAAATTCTTTTCTGGCACCGTTGCCGGGCAGTGAAGTGCCTTTGGTAAGTGGAATTTGGTAAGGAAACATTTATATTACATGATGAAATTTACTGTCACTTGTTACTATGGAACATCATCCTTTGAGGGGTTTGTTTGGGGTATCTTCACCCCGATCGGAAGAGCAAAGTGTTTCCCCTCAACCTACTGAAAATATCTATTATGAAGTTCCTTCGGGTATGATAGAGAAATTGCTAGCTAATCCTTATGCAGGAGATGGAACATTGCATCCTGATATGCATCTAATATATGTGGATGAAGTTTGTGGATTATTTATGCTTGCAGGTTTGCCCGAGGATGAAGTCAAGAATAAGTTCTTCCCTTTATCTTTGAAGGAGAAGGCATTGACATGGTATAGGCTATGCGATGATATTGGAGCTTGGAACTATAACCAATTGAAATTGGAATTTCATCAGAAGTTTTATCCTATGCATCTAGTTCATCGGGATCGGAATTATATATATAATTTTTGGCCTCATGAAGGAGAAAGTATCACTCTAGCTTGGGGAGGCTTAAGTCAATGTTATATTCATGCCCCAATCATGAGCTCTCAAGAGAAATTATTATTCGGAATTTCTATGCTCGGCTTTCTTGTAATGATGAATCCATGCTAGATACTTCTTGTACTGGTTCTTTTATGATGAAGATTAGTGAATTCAAATGGGATATCTTGGAAAGAATCAAATGCAACTCTGAAGATTGGGAACTCGAGAAGGTAAGGAGTCAGGTATAAACCTTAAGTTTGATTGTGTTAAATCTTTTATGGATACTGATGCTTTTCATGAATTTAGCACTAAATATGAACTTGACTCTGAGATAGTAGCTACTTTCTGTGAATCATTTGCTACTCACGTTGATCTCCCTAAGGAGAAATGGTTTAAATATCATCCTCCCATTGAAGTAAAAATAGTAGAACCTATTAGAGTTGAAGAGGAAACTATTACTCATAATGTTGATCATGTTTATTCCTACTGCTTATACTGAAAAACCACCTTTCCCTGTTAGGATAAAGGAACATGCTAAAGCTTCAGCTGTGGTTCGTAAGAGTTATACTAGAACACCTACACCCCCTAAACAAATTAAAGTTGAACCTAGTATTGCTATGGTTAAAGATCTCTTGGTCGATAATATTGATGGGCATGTTATTTATTTCTGCGATTAAGCTACTAGAATTGCTAGACCCGATAATAAAGATAAACATAGACCTATCGTTGGCATGCCTGTTGTTTCTGTTAAAATAGGAGATCATTGTTATCATGGCTTATGTGATTTGGGTGCTAGTGTGAGTGCAATTCCCTTTACTCTTTACCAGGAGATTATGAATGATATTGCACCTGCTGAAATAGAAGATATTGATGTTACTATTAAGCTTGCTAATAGAGATACTATTTCACCAATTGGGATTGTTAGAGATGTTGAAGTCTTTGTGGAAAAATAAAATAACCTACTGATTTTCTTGTTCTTGGTTCCCCACAAGATGATTTTTGTCCCATTATATTTGGTAGACCTTTCTTGAACACTCTCAATGCTAAGATAGATTGTGAGAAGGAAACGGCCAGTGTTAGTTTCGGGGATGTGTCTCATGGGTTTAATTTCTCCAAATTTCGTAGACAACCCCATGATAAAGAATTGCCTAGTAAAGATGAAATTATTGGTCTTGATTCTATTGTCGTGCTGCCTACTGATCCTTTAGAACAATATTTGCTAGACCATGAAAATGACATGTTCATGAATGAAGGAAATGAAATATTCTTTAAACGGATGCCTGTTTTGAAACACAATTTGCCTGTTGAGACTCTTGGAGATCCTTTACCACCAAAGAGTGATCCCATGTTCGATCTTAAACAATTACCAGATACTTTGAAATATGCTTATCTTGATGAAAAGAAGATATATCCTGTTATTATTAGTGCTAACCTTTCAGAGCATGAAGAAAAGAAATTATTAAGAACTTTGAGGAAGCATGTGCCGCTATTGGATATACTCTGGATGATCTTAAGGGCATTAGTCCCACTCTATGTCAGCATAAAATTAATATGGAACCTGATGCTAAACCAGTTGTTGATCACCAATGACAGTTGAATCCTAAGATGAAAGAAGTGGTAAGAAATGAAATATTAAAGCTTCTGGAAGCGGGTATAATCTATCATGTTGCCGATAGTAGATTGATAATTACCGTTCATTGTGTCCCTAAGAAGGGGGGTATCACTGTTGTTCCCAATGATAAAAATGAATTGATTCCACAAAAAATTGTTACAGGTTATAGAATGGTAATTGATTTTAGAAAATTAAACAAAGCTACTAGGAAAGATCATTACCCTCTACCTTTTATTGATCAAATGCTAGAAAGACTATCCAAACATACACAATTCTGCATTCTAGATGGTTATTCTGGTTTTTCTCAAATACCTGTGTCACAAGAGGATCAAGAAAAAACTACTTTTACTTGCCCTTTCGGTACCTTTGCTTATAGACGTATGTCTTTTGGTTTATGCAATGCACCTGCTACATTTCAAATATGTATGACTGCTATATTCTCTGACTTTTGTGAAAAGATTGTTAAGGTTTTCATGGATGATTTCTCCGTTTACGGAACTTCCTTTGATGATTGCTTAAGCAACCTTGATCGAGTTTTGCAGAGATGTGAAGAAACTAATCTTGTTTTGAATTGGGAGAAGTGCCACTTTATGGTTAATGAAGGTATTCTCTTGGGGCATAAAATTTCTGAAAGAGGTATTGAAGTTGATAAATCTGAAGTAGATGCTATTGAAAAGATGTCGTGTCCTAAAGATATCAAAGGTATAAGAAGTTTCCTTGGTCATGCTGGTTTCTATAGAAGGTTTATTAAAGACTTCTCTAAAATTTCTAGGCCTCTCACTAATCTCTTGCAAAAAATATGTTCCTTTTGTTTTTGATGATGATTGTGTAGAAGCATTTGAAATACTTAAGAAAGCCTTGATTTCTGCCCCTATTGTTCAACCACCTGATTGGAACCTACCCTTTGAAATTATGTGTGATGCTAGTGATTATGATGTTGGTGTTGTTCTAGGGCAAAGAGTTGATAAGAAATTGAATGTTATTCATTATGCTAGTAAAACTCTAGACAATGCCCAGAGAAATTATGCTACTACTGAAAAAGAATTTTTAGCAGTTGTTTTTGCATGTGACAAGTTCAGATCTTACATTGTCGATTCCAAAGTAATTGTTCACACTGATCATGCTGCTATTAAATATCTTATGGATAAGAAAGATGCTAAACATAGACTTATTAGATGGGTTCTCTTGTTACAAGAATTTGATTTTCATATTATTGACAGAAATGGAGCTGCGAACCCCATTGCAGACAACTTGTCTAGGTTAGAAAATGTTCTTGATGACCCACTGCCTATTGATGATATCTTTCCTGATGAGCAATTAGCTATCATAAATGCTTCTCGTAATACTCCATGGTATGCAGATTATGCTAATTACATTGTTGCTAAATTTATACCACCTAGTTTCACATACCAGCAAAATAAAAAGTTTTTCTATGATTTGAGGCATTAATTTTGGGATGACCCACACCTTTATAAAGAAGGAGTAGATGGTGTTATTAGACATTGTGTACCTGAGCATGAATAGGAACAGATCCTACGCAAGTGTCACTCTGAGGCCTATGGAGGACACCATGCTGGATATAGAACTGCACACAAGGTATTACAGTCTGGTTTTTATTGGCCCACTCTCTTCAAAGATGCCCGTAAGTTTGTCTAATCTTGTGATGAATGTCAAAGAATTGGTAATATTAGTAGACATCAGGAAATGCCTATGAATTATTCCCTCACAAAAAATGCCTCTGAATTATTCACTTGTTATTGAACCATTTGATGTTTGGGGTTTTGGTTATATGGGACCTTTTGCTTCCTCTAATGGGTATACACATATTTTATTTGCTGTTGATTACGTTACTAAGTGGGTAGAAGCTATTCCAACTAGTAGTGTTGATCACAACACTTCTATTAAAATGCTTAAAGAAGTTATTTTCCCGAGGTTTGGAGTCCCTAGATATTTAATGACTGATGGTAGTTCACACTTTATTCATGGTGCATTCCATAAATTGCTTGCTAAGTATGATGTCAACCATAGAATTGCATTACCTTATCATCCTCAGTATAGTGGTCAAGTAGAATTGAACAATAGGGAAATAAAATTGATCTTGCAAAAGACTGTTAATAGATCTAGAAAGAATTGGTCTAAGAAACTTGATGATGCATTATGGGCTTATAGAACTGCATACAAAAACCCTATGGGTATGTCTCTATATAAAATGGTTTTTGGAAAATCATGTCACTTACCTCTTGAACTAGAACATAAAGCTTATTGGGGAATTAAAGAGCTCAACTATGATTTCAAACTTTTCGGTGAGAAGAGGTTATTTGACATTAGCTCACTTGATGAATGGAGAACCCAAGCCTATGAGAATGCCAAATTGTTTAAAGAAAAGGTTAAAAGATGGCATGACAAAAGGATACAAAAGCGTGAATTTAATGTAGGTGACCATGTCTCTAAATGGGAACGGCCTTACATTACCGAGGAAGTTTATCATTCCGGTGCCATCAATATCACCAACAACGAAGGCAATAACCCAAAGGTAGTAAACGGTCAAAGAATCAAACATTATATCTTAGGTACTCCCATAAATGTTGAAACCAATATTATTAATACCATAACACCGGAGGAGTACATAAGGGATATCTACCAGAACATCTCAGACTCCGAAAAGGAATAGGTATGTGGTACGGTAAGTAAACCGACTCCAAAATTTTCCAAAAGCATTTTTACTCTGTTTTGGAATATTTAAAAAATTAGGAAAATAAAAAGTAGTCCGAAAAGTGCGCGAGGAGGCGACAAGCCTTGGGAGCGCGCCCTACCCCCTAGGCGCGCCTCCCAGGCTTGTGGCCAGCTCGTGTGCCCTCTGGACTCCGTTTTCTTGTAGTACACTTCTTTTGGTCGATAAAAATTCATTATATAATCTCCCGAAGGTTTTCACCACCGTACGACGGAAAATCCTCTATTCTCGTTTCGAGCTGTTTTTCTGACAAATCTAGATCGCTATGACGTCCCCGAGCACTCCGAAGGACAAGTTCTTAGAGAAGGTCATCAACCTCTACCTTGCGGAGGTGCTGCAACACCCTCAAACCAGATGCGTGAGGGGGTGCTGCACATCCGCGATGTTCAAGGGCCAAGGAAGTCCGGAAGCGTGGAGACAAGGCTCGAAGCAATGGAGCAGCAAGTCTTCAAGTGCCAAGGTATGGTGGAAGGCGGACTCAATGACAATCACTCCATGACCACGGTATTTACCCGTGACCACAAGCTGGACGTCAAGAACATCGCAGAGGCCATCTTCAAGCTTCATGAGAAAATCGAACATCTACAAGCCCAGATCTATGACCTGCAAAACCAAAACTGTGAGTATGAATACAAATTTAAGAGGATGAGTTTGGCTGCAGATTTGAGGATCCCGGAGACTCGATCATCCTTTTACGATGGTGATCCTATGCCTTGGAAGATGGAGGACAAACTCACATCATCATCACCACCTCTGCAGAAGGAAAATTGAGTATATGGGTATGGGCCCTCCCCTTGGCAACTGCCTAGCTTGGGTAGGTGCCCCGGTATCGTATCACCATCACATCCTTACCTTTATCTTTTTCTTAGTTTGATCCTTTTGGTTATATCTTGATCTAGTAGAATAGAAGTTTTTAGTATGATTTAGCATTGAGTTTTGCTTTATGTTCTATCTATGTAATCGAGTCCATGAGTTATATAATAAATAGTAGTTTTGAGTTGAGGGATTTGCTTTCTTCCTATGATCTTGAGAAAAACAAAAAGAAAATAATAAAAGAAGTAAAAAGATTATATAATGATCTTATGGAGAGTGCTGACTTCACATATAAAGAGTATGATGAATAAAATTTGTTGAGAGTTGACAAACATAGTTTTGGTCATTGTTGCAATTAATAGGAAGTAATGAAGGAAGAGAGGTTTCACATATAAATACACTATCTTGGACATATTTTGTGATTGTGAGAACTTAGTAAAATATTATATGCTAAAATGTTGATGTTGGACAAGGAAGACAACATAATGGGTTGTGTTTTCCTTATATCTGAATAGAAGTTATATTGTCATGGATCCTCCAACATGTTGAGCTTGCTTCTCATCCTATGTTAGCCAAATCTTTTACACCAAGTAGAGATACTACTTGTGCATCCAAAATCCTTAAATCCAGTTTTTCCATGAGAGTCCACCATACCTACCTATGAACTGAGTAAGACCCTTCAAGTAAGTTGTCATCGGTGCAAGCAATAAAAATTGCTCCCTAAATATGTATGATATTTTAGTGTGAGGAAAATAAGCTTTATACGAACTTGTGATATGCAAGAAATAAAAGCGACGGACTGCATAATAAAGTTCTTTATCACAAGAGGCAATATAAAGTGGCATTCTTTCGCATTAAAATTTTGTGCATCCAACCATAAAATCGAATGACAACCTCTGCTTCCCTCTGCGAAGGGCCTATCTTTTACTTTTACCTTCTATCTCCCTATAAGAGTCATGGTGATCTTCACTTTTCCGTTTTACACCTTTTCTTTTTGGCAAGCACTATGTGTTGGAGAAAGATCTAGATATATATATCCACTCGGATGTAGGTTATCATAAAGTATTACTGTTGACTTTACCCTTGAGGTAAAAGGTTGGGAGGTGAAGCTATAAGCCCCTATCTTTCTCTGTGTCCGATTAAGACTTTGAACTCATAAGTATCCCGTGAGTGTTAGCAAGTATGAAAGACTAAAAGATGGTTGAGTATGTGGACTTTCTATACAAAAGATCTTACATTGACTCTTTCTGATATTATGGTAAATTGCAATTGCTTCGATGACTAAGATCATAGTTTGTTAGTTTTCAATAAAGTTTTTTATTCATACTTTACCTTGTGAACGAATTATCACTTTAGCATGAGAAATTGTATGAAAATATGTTGTTGTTCTAAAGATGATCATGATGCCCTCATGTCCGTATTTTATTTTATCGACACCTCTATCTCTAAATATGTGGACATGTTTATCGATTTGGGCTTTCCCTTGAGGACAAGCGAGGTCTAAGCTTGGGGAATTGATTCGTCCATTTTGCATCATGCTTTTATATTGATATTTATTGCATTATGGGCTGCTATTACACATTAAGGCACAATACTTATGCCTTATCTCTATTATTTTACAAGATTTACGTGAAGAGGGAGAATGCCGGCAGCTGGAATTCTGGACAGAAAAGGAGCAAATCTAAGAGACCTATTTTGCACAACTCCAAAAGTCCTGAAAATTTACGGAGAATTATTTTGGAATATATAAAAACATTGGGCGAAGAAACACGAGAGGGGCCCCACCAGGTGGCCACAAGCCTGGGGGCGCGCCCCTAGGGCTTGTGGGCCCCTAACAGGTCCCCGGTGCCGATCTTCTGCTATATGGTGGCTTTAGGCTTGGAAAAAATCAAAAGGAAGCTTTCGCGATGAAGCACCGCCGTCTCGAGGGCAGAAGCAATCTAGGGCTCCGGTGCAGCACCATCTCCTCTCAAACCCTGGTTCATCTCTTGTATCCGATCTTTGTCTCAAAACCTCAGATTGGTACCTGTGGGTTGCTAGTAGTGTTGAATACTCCTTTTAGTTGATGCTAGTTGGTTTATTCGGTGGAAGATCATATGTTCAGATCCTTATTGATATTCAATACCCCTCTAATCTTGAACATGAACATGCTTTGTTAGTAGTTACGTTTGTCTGAGGACATTGGAGAAGTCTTGTTATAAGTAATCATGTGAATTTGGTATTCGTTCAATATTTTGATGACATGTATGTTGTCTTTCCTCTAGTGGTGCTATGTGAATGTCGACTACATGCCACTTCACCATGATTTGTGCCTTGGGGAAGGCATTGGGAAGTAATAAATGGATGATGGGTTGCTAGACTGACAGAAGCTTAAACCCTAGTTTATGCGTTGCTTCATAAGGGACTGATTTGGATCAACATGTTTCGTGCTATGGTTAGACTTATCTGAATTATTCTTTCATAGTTGCGGGTGCTTGCGAGATGGGTTAATCATAAGTGGGAGGATTGTCCAAGTAAGGACAGCACCCAAGCATCGGTCCACCCACATATCAAATTATCGAAGTAACGAACTCGAATCATATGAGCATCATGAAAACTAACTTGACAAAAATTCCCATGTGTCCTTGGGAGCGCTTTGCTTTATATAAGAGTTTGTCTGGGCTTATCCTTTGCTACAAAAAGGATTGGTCCACCTTGCTGCACTTTTGTTACACATGTTACTTGTTACCCGTTACGAATTATCTTACCACAAAACTATCTGTTACCAATAATTTCAGTGCTTGCAAAGAATACCTAGTTGAAAACCGCTTGTCATTTCTTTCTGCTCCTCGTTGGGTTCGATACTCTTACTTATTGAAAGGAATACGATAGATTCCCTATACTTGTGGGTCATCACTGGACGAACGCGAGCGCCGTCTTCCAGTCGGTACAAACGCCGGCTCTACTCAAGTGACCAACCTCGTAAGTATCAAGTCCTCAGTACTTCACTTTAAAATCAAGCAGCCGCCACTCGGATCGCGGATTCCATCCAACCCTCTGGCTCTTCAGCTGGAGAAAGGATTCATCAGATCCAGTTACTCCTCAAGACAATGTTGCCGCAGAATGTGATGGTGTCCCAGTCCAGAGATTGGATCCATAGCGCATCCGTGCGTGCAGAGACCGTTCAGTCGGCTCATTGCCCACTCAGCTCGGCAGTCGTCGAGCCAGTTCTTCCTCCAGAGATCCTCAAGAATATCGGAGGCACGATCGAGTCACGTCGCCCTGGCATAACGACGAGTACGATCATGCCCTGATGCCACCACCACGGGATGTCGCATATGGGCGCCTTCCCTATGACGACAGACAGACGCACGGCGGCTACCGCAGGTTGAGTCCTACTCGTTTGTCAAGAGACACTCAAGACCCGTTGTTCAACAAGAGATCCGTTCTTGCTCAGAACCTGTTCGACAGAGGCTGGGCCCTGCGAGAGGGCCAAGATCACGATGTGTCGAGTGGTTCCGTACCATCAGGTCCCGAGTGCTTTAGCCGTTACATACGAGCGGCTGATATTCCCAACAACTTCAGGTTGGCCATGGGGATCAACAAGTTCACCGGTGAATCCAAGCCTGAAATTTGGCTAGAAGATTACCGAGTGGTGGTCCAGATTGGCGGCGGCAACGATAATGTGGCAATGAAGCATTTTCCGCTGATGCTAGAGGGCTTCGCTCGGGCCTGACTAGCACAACTCCCGTCGGTTAGCATTTTTGGCTGGGATGATCTGGCAAAGGTCTTCATCAAGACCTTCGAAGTCACGTACAAGAGAGCAGGAGGTTTGACCGAGTTGCAGCACTGTGTGCATAAACAGAATGAGACTCGCCGAGAGTATATCCAGCGGTGGACAACTCTACACAATACGATGGAGAACATCACTGAGCACCAGGCAATCTGCACCTTCAAGGCCGGAGTTAGGTACCGGGAGCTGAACATGAAGTTTGGCCGAACTGAGACCCCAACTCTCAGTCGGTCTATGGAGATAGCAAACCACTATGCCAACGGTGAAGAGGAAGACTGACTGAGGAGCGGCAAGAGCCGAGCAGGCGACGCACATCAGTCGGAGAACAAGGGCAATAAGCACAAGCAAAATTCAGATGCTGGAGGGAGCATCGAGGCCGCGGCTCTGGCCGAACAAGGCAAAAAGAACTCCCAAAAGCAAAAGAAAGATTGGAAAGGGAAAAAGCAAGTCACCATGAAGAGCGACATCCTTGATTAACCTTGCTAGATCCATACAAAGAAAGATGAGGAGGGCAATTTAATTTTTCCCAAACACACCACTTGGGAGTGCCGACTCCTGAAGAAAGAGATGCGGAAAGATTCCTCTGGAGACAAGGATGAAGATGACGATGACGGGGCCAAGGGGACTTCCGAGTACCCCAATGTCGAGAACGTCTTGATGATCTTTGCCGACATCGAGAGCAAGAGTCACCTCAAAGTCATCAACCGAGAGGTCAACATGGCAGTTCCAACTGTCACCAAATTTCTCGACTGGGCGAAGATGCCAGTAACCTTTGATCAATCAGATCACTCGACTCACATACCGACCCCTAGGCGACAGGCCTTGGTGGTAGATCCAGTCGTGGGAGGGGTCTGTCGGTGTACTAGAATAGGGGTACCCTAGTACCCCGAACTCGTGCACGGACAGTGGCAGCGCCCCACGGCCAGGCCGGCCTGTTGGCCGCCAAGATCCTCAGCAGCTCCCTTGGAGCCATTCAAGAACAAAGTGGTCAAGACCCCGGCAAGAGAAGCTTGCCGGGAAGGCCACCCAGGGCGCAAGGAAACGAGGCCCCGGCAAGAGGAGCTTGCCGGAAGGCTTGGCGGGCGCTGAACCCCCAAAGCGCGACAAGGTTCCCGCCATGCAAGGCGCTTGCCGGGGCGGGCGACCTCTCTTCATCTCCGCTCCAGCTCACCCGCCAACGTGTCACCACAGGGCTCTCCCAAGTACGCGTGTCGACGGGCTGTGCAGCCAGCGGGGAGTAGCGACAGACGGCGCTGACAAGCCAGCATCGTGGCGGACGGAGGCGCACTTAACGGTCCCTTTTACACTGTTCGGGCGACTGAGACGGGCATTGATGACTCTTGACCCTTGCCGTCAGAGTTAGGTATAGGTTATCAGACATCGCATAAAGCGGTGTACCAACCTAGGTTTTTACCATTGTGACCTTGTCTACTTGCCACCTGTGGTAACCCCTTGTGCCTATAAAAGGAGGCCCGAGGGCAACGTAGAGGAGGTTCGATTCGGCTGGGTTCCTTGTCTAGCCCCAGCTTAGTTCATCACACTCAAGTTAGGTCTTGTAGCCAGCATTGCTCCCTAGCAAGAACACAAGATAATCCACAAAGCAGCAGTAGGAGTATTATCTCTCCGGAGAGCTCCAAAGCTGGGTAAACCCCCTCGTGTGCATCGCCTCGACCCGCTCTTTGTGCAATCTCCGCCCCCTCCAAACCACAAGGGACCCAGGTCCCGTAGGTGCTCGTGGGGCACGATCAGCTCACCCCCGACATCTTTGGCGCGCCAGGTAGGGGGCGTCGAGGCTGTGTGAATCCGGTCCGGCGGTCGCACTAGCAACTCCATCGACGTCTTCGTCGACATGGCGCCGAAGAAGAAGCCTTCGGCAGCAGCTGAGCCGTCCGCGTCGAACCCACCACCACCGGAGCCGTCAGGTGGTGGGGGAAACGCTGGCGGAGGGACCGGCGTCGTCGAAAGAGCCCACGATGCCGCCAGGTCCAAAGACAATGCAGCGCGGGCGTCGGCGTCCGAATCTGCACCGTGTCCGTCACAGGAGGCGCGGGACAGACGGCGTCATGATACCCGAGGCACCATACGATCTTTGGACCAAGGCCAAGCTGGAGGATCCCGAGGCCCTCGAGACCCGCATGCACCTCAGCATGCCGGTACGAGTGGGGTACGATCGCTGGGACGGGATGCTGCTCCTCCTAACTTGGTTAGGAGTCCGAGCACATCCCGTTCTTCGCTTCGTATGCCGTTGCCGCCAACCACACCAGCGGAAGCCTTGGCGAGAGCTCAGTTACTATTAGATTACCCTCCAACGGCCGATAAGGTCGATGAGTGGAGGGCCACAATTCAGAGTCTCATCGGCTTCGCCAACGGCAACGTCCCGCGCAACAGAGCGCTTCGCAACCGCGGCGAGGCGACAAGGCGCGAGCCGATGGCGACGAGACTTGCGGGGGTGCACCCACCGCACACTCCCCTTCCCGAAGGCCAAGATCGCCGACTCGCCGGATCCACCTCGACAGTGACTCCACAGCATCGTCGGATCCGCGGGCTCGTTGCGACCAGCATCAAGTTCTTCGAGAATGGCAAGAAGAGGACGCTCGAACCCGTATCAAGCACCGAAGAGAAGCGCGCCGTCAATCTGACCAACGCGTCGGGCCCACTGTCGATATGCATGCGCCAGGGGAACCAGGCGACTTGCCGTACGCGGTAGGTTGCCCTGCGTTCACTCGTGAGCTGCGGCAAGTCCAGTGGCCCGACAAGAAAAACTTCAAACCAGATGTGCCGGAGAAGTACGATGGCAGGACACACCCATCGGAGTTCCTCAGCATCTACACCATCGCGGTGCAAGCTGCGGGGGGGGGGGGGGCGAGACGACAAGATCCTCGCCAACTAATTCCCCATGGTACACAAGCCAAAAGTCAGATCTTGGCTCATGCAAATTCCGGATGGCTATATTTATTCTTGGCAGATTTGTGCCATCAGTTTGTTGGCGCCTTCACAGGCGGCCACAAGCCTCATTGCCAAGAGAGTGATCTCCACCTTCTTGCCCAGTAGGAGGGGGAGTCTCTGCAAAATTTATCCAGAGATTGAGTCGAGTGCACTATAACATCCTGCACGCCCACCCTGCTGCAGTGATTAGTGCATTCCATCAGAATGTGCGAAATCGCAGGATGAGGGAGGAGATGGCGATGTGCAAAGTGAAGGACGTCAGCGAGCTCTACGCCCTGGCCGACAAGTGTGCACGCGCTGAAGAAGGAAGAAGGCTCCTGTGAGAGAGTGTGGGAGCAGAGTCCGACGATGAGGGGACCGCCCCGGCAAGGAATAGCCGGCGGCGGAACAACAGGAGGAAGAAAAACCAAGAAGTGCTAGTTGTCGAGCAGTCCGGCAAGGATGATGCCGCCAACCAAGCCAAGGCCGGTGGCTCCGGCAAGGAGGTTGCCGTTGACGCCGTCCGCCAAGCTGTGGCGGCCGCCGACAAGCCTAGCAGCTCCAACAAGCAGTACTGCAAAATCCACCGCACTAAGGGCCACGATCTCCAAAGCTGCAAGAAAGTCGAGCAGCTTGTGGAGCTACAGAAAGCTGAATACGAGCGGCGAGACAAGGAGAAAGCCCAAGAAGGTGCCGGTGTAGCAAGTAAAAAGAGACCCAGTCGAGGAGGACGCCGCGGCAAGGCCAAGCAGCGGCAAGGAGACAGACCTCCCCGTGGCCGCGACAAGGAAGAAGATGAAGATGAAGATGACGAGGATTATGAAGATGATGAAGCTGATGAGCAGGAGTTTCAAAAGGCAACAGAGGTCCTTTGCGTCGACGGTGGTGCGTCTCTGCATACCTTACACCGCCAACTCAAGCAATAGATGCGCGAGGTCAATGCAGCAGAACCATCCCTAGAGTCACGCAAACCTCTGAAGTGGTCCAGCACGCCCATCATCTTTGACATTGAGGATCACCCTGATCGCATCACTGCGGTCGGGTGTTTGCCGATGTTGGTCTCACCAACCATCCGCAACCTCAAGGTCACAAAGATGCTGGTTGACGGCGGGGCCGGCCTGAATTTGATATCTTCTGCAGTACTCCAGAGACTTCAAATCCCCGACAGCGAGCTCGAAGAAACTGGAACCTTCCAAGGAATCAACCCAGGAAGGAGCAAGCCCAAGGGGAAGATCACGTTGCCGGTAACATTCGGCAGTGAGCTCAACTTCAGAACTGAGAGGGTCACGTTCGACGTCGCCGATTTCCCATTGCCCTACAATGGCATACTCGGCCGTCCGGCACTCGCCAAGTTCATGGCCGCCTCTCACTATGCATACAACCTACTCAAGATGCCCGGCCCGATAAGTGTCATTTCTGTCCATGGCGACAAGAAAGATGCACTTATCTGCGCCGACAAGATTTACCGGGATGCAGCAGCCGCGACAGATAGCAAACCACTTACCGCTGAAGCTCCCGGGGCGAAGAAGAAGACCACTAGGTCCGGCAAGAGCACTGTTGCCCACTCCGGCAAGCGCACCTCTTCGGAGTGCTGCGCTACCGTCGAGGACGCACCATCGAGCTCCACCGGCAAGTGCAACAAGACGATGGCAGCTCCGCCAAAGACCAAGAAAGTTCCCGCCAAACAGGACGGTGCTGGTGGTACCTTCACCATCAGTGCCACGCTTGATCCTAAATAGGAAGGCGAGCTCGTTGCTTTCCTGCGGGCGAATGTCGATGTGTTCGCATGGCAACCATCTGATATCCCCGGTGTTCCCAGGAAAGTAATTGAGCACCACCTAGCTGTCTGCCCTCACGCGCGGCCCGTCAAGCAAAGAGTTAGGAAGCAGGCAGTGGAGCGCCAAGAGTTCATAGCAGAAGAAATCAAGAAATTGGAAGCAGCAGGGCTTGTCAGAGGAGTCCTCCACCCCACGTGGTTGGCCAATCCGGTAGTGGTACGCAAGGCTAATGGGAAATGGAGACTTTGTATTGACTTCACAGATGTTAATAAAGCTTGTCCCAAGGACCCATTTCCCTTGCCGCGTATCGACAGATTGTTGACTCCACGGCTGGATGCCATCTGCTTTCATTTCTGGATGCATATTCAGGATATCATCAGATCTTCATGGCAGAAGAGGATGAAGAGAAAACCGCATTCATCACACCATGTGGCACGATCGCTTTATACGGATGCCTTTCGGTTTGAAGAATGCTGGTTCAACCTTTGCAAGGGCAGGCCATGATGCTTTTGGACCACAGATACACAGAAATGTAGAAGCCTACATGGATGACATAGTGGTCAAGAGCAAGGACAGAGCGACTCTGATTCAGGATTTGGATGAGACATTTGCAAACCTGCGCAAGATCAACCTCAAGCTCAACCCCGAGAAGTGCGTGTTTGGAGTCCCTTCCGGCAAGCTTCTCGGGTTCTTTGTATCTCAGCGGGGAATTGAAGCCAACCCCGACAAGATTAAGGCCATTGAGCAGATCGAAGCACCAAAGCGCGTTAAGGATGTCAGGAGGCTTGCCGGTTGCGTGGCTGCTCTCAGCAGGTTCATTTCTAAGTCTGCTGAGCGCGCCCTGCCATTTTTCAAGATTTTGAAAAAGGCAGGTCCAATGAAATGGACTCCCGAAGCGGAGGCTGCGCTGCAGGACTTGAAGAGATACATCCTCCACTCCAATACTTGTCGCACCTAAACCGCAAGAGAAGTTGCTGCTGTATATAGCGGCGACCAATCAAGTGGTTAGTGCTGCGTTAGTAGCGGAGAGGGAGGCGGATGATGAGCCGGCAACCGAGGCAGGTGCATCCAGCGACAAGCGGGGGGCTTCACCGTCAAGCTCCGGTCCCGACAACGACGGATCAGCGCAGGGTTGCGACAAGATACGAAAGAAGATGGTGCAGCGCCCAGTGTACTTTGTCAGTTCCCTTCTGCGAGGCTAGATCGAGATACTACGGTGTGCGAAGCTGCTTTTGGCCTGCTCATGGCCTCGAGAAAGCTGCGCCATTACTTCCAAGCACATGAGATAACAGTTGTCACTCGCTTTCCGCTAAAGAGGATTTTGCAAAATCCGAAGCAACAGCAGGATTGTTGAGTGGGCACCTTTGAACTGCAAGCTTTGGTCTCAAGTTCGAAAGCACTTCAACTATCCAGGCGGTGGCATTGGCAGAATTCATAGCAGAGTGGACGCCAACGCAGGATGAAGAGATTCCAGAGACGAGCATCCCCGTCAAGGAGGCAAATAAAGAATGGCTGATGTACTTTGACGGTGCCTTCTCGCTGCAAGGCGCCGGTGCCGGCGTGCTGCTTATCGCACCCACCGGGGAACACCTCAAATACATAGTCCGAATGCACTTTCCCAAGGAAGAAGCAACAAATAATACTGCAGAGTATGAAGGCTTGCTTGCCGTTCTCAGGATTGCGATAGACCTTGGGATTAAGAAGCTCATTGTCAGGGGAGACTCACAACTTGTCCTCCGCCAAGTAAATAAAGATTACCAGAGTCCGTTGATGGAAGCATACGTCGATGAAGTGAGGAAGCTGGAAGAGCACTTTGAAGGCCTGCAAATGGAACATGTTCCAAGAGCACAGAATGATATAGCTGATGGCCTCTCCAAATGTGCCGCACTTAAGTTGCCTGTGGAACCAGGGATTTTTGTGCTCAAGCTGACTCAGCCAACCGTGACACCATCAACAGGGCAGAGCAAGAAGAGAAAATTGGTTTCCGGCGATTACTTTCTGGCAGAGCTCTCCGAAGCCGCCGCCAAGAAGGTCCCTAGAACCAATGCAAATATCACTGAGGAGCAGTCTGCTCCGACAAACCACGCAGTTTGTATCGTTGAAGCAAACGCTCCCGACAAGCTTAGCTCCGGCAAGCTTGACGGGGATCATCGAGCTCCGGCGGACCAGCGGGTCCTTGCCGTAGAAGCTGATGGTCCCGCAGTGACAGATGAGCCTTTAGTCCTTGTTGTCGAGCCACAGGCTCCAACATGGGCACAGCAGATCGTCCATTTCCTTCAGACAGGAGAACTTCCCAAAGAGCAAGAAGAAGCGGAAAAAGTAGCCCGGCAGTCAAGTATGTACCAGTTTGTTGATAACATCCTGTACAGAAGGAGACTCAACGGGGTGAAATTGAAGTGTATTTGCCGGGAAGATGGACAGAAGCTGTTGGCGGAGATACACGGAGGCATATGTGGTCACCACATTGGCGCAAGAGCACTTGCTGGCAAAGCTTTCCGGTAAGGTTTCTTCTGGCCGGAAGCCCTCCAGGATGCAACTGCACAAGTAACCAAGTGTGAAGCGTGCCAGTTCCATTCAAGACAGATACACCAGCCAGCTCAAGCTCTCCAGACAATCCCTTTATCCTGGCCCTTCTCGGTCTGGGGGCTCGACATCCTCGGCCCCTTCCCCCGAGCTGTCGGGGGCTTTGAGTACTTGTACGTCGCAATCGACAAGTTCACAAGGTGGCTGGAAGTGGAACCAGTGAGGAAGGTGACAAGACGATCGACCGTCAAGTTCTTGAGTCAATTGTTTGCCGTTTCGGGATTCCTAATCGGATCATCACCGACAACGGCACCCAGTTCACGAGTCGCACCTTCATGCAGTACGCCCAAGATCTTGGCGCCAAGATCTGCTTTGCTTCCGTTGCTCATCCGAGAAGCAACGGTCAAGCAGAGAGAGCAAACGCTGAAGTGCTGCGAGGACTCAAGACCAGAACTTTCGACAGGCTGCACAAGTGCGGAAGGAACTGGATCGAGGAGCTGCCAGTGGTTCTTTGGTCGATCAGGACGACGCCAAATCGAGCCACTGGCCAGACACCCTTTGCTCTAGTCTACGGAGCAGAGGCAGTTCTCCCCACGGAACTCGTATACGGGTCACCTCGAGTGCTCGCTTATGATGAGCTTGAGCAAGAGCAGCTGCGACAAGATGACGCGCTGCTCCTCGAGGAAGATCGTCTTCAAGTCTTTGTCAGACGAGCTGCTCGTTACCCGACAAGCTTTGCGCCGCTACCATAGCCGCAAAGTTAATGCCGAAGCTTCGAGGAAGGCGACCTTGTTCTTCGGTGCGTTCAATCCGCCAAGAATTCCAACAAGTTGACGCCGAAGTGGGAAGGCCCTTATCGGGTAAAACGAGTCACTAGGCCCGGCGCTGTCCGCCTTGAGACCGAAGACGGCTTTCCGGTGAGCAATTCCTGGAACATAGAGCATCTTCGCAAGTTTTACCCATGAGGCGCGGTTGCCGGAACCCGTTCAGGCAACCAACCTTTTGTACAAGTCTTGCCGCTGTTGCATGTAATCCTTTGTACAAAGCCGGGCGCAGACCCCGTGCATCAGTAAAGCCTATGGTTGCGCACGTTTTTGTTAATACATGCCTTCATAATTAAATATGCATGTGTTTACTAACATCTTGTGCAGCACCCGCACCCGGTAAGCGATAATGAGCCATTAGGCTCCACAACTTTCTTTTTCTCTTCTTTCTTCTCAAACAAGAAGAAGGTTCATCCACCCACAAGTTAACCGGGGGGGGAGAGAAGGAGATAGTGATGTTGGCCGACAAGCGTCGCTCGAGGAACTGTCACCTTGCCGGAAGACGGACAACAGAAAAGCTAAGTTGCTAAGTTTAAGCGACCAGTTTTAAATTTTCAAGTTATCTTCCTCGAACGATAGTACTTTGTATGGAAAACCTGTGCGCGGAGGAACCAAATCGTGGATCGGTCGCGCCCTTACTTTGTTTTGAGTCCGCTCAACAACTTAAGTGAGCTGCGACTAGTCATGACGAGGTTGCTTGTCGGTAGCGACCCGCCAAAGAAGCTCAAGTTCTGCACTTAAGACTTTTCGCGGCAAGGGTGCCTGCACCGCAAGTTTCGAAAGCGAGGGTAAAGACATACAAGGGAAGAAATCGAGTAAAGGAAATAACATTGCATTCGATTGCCTAAGATAGTGTATATTACATAATAACTTGTCGCAGATCTAATAGGCTTTTCTCACAAAACATGATCTACAGCGACAAGAGAAGGATAAACTTGGCGGCCTAGTCCACGCGGCCGCCCTCGAGCCTCTTGACTCGGCTCACCCTGTCCACAATGGGTGCGACAAGGGTCTTGAGCGCTTCAACATCGGCGGATGAAGGCAGGGACTTGAGGGCCTTGGAGAAGCCGACGCCTGGGTTGCGGAAGGCCACCTTCATCAACACCTTCTGGAGAGCCTCGGCACAAACTTGGCGTGATTCCTCCGCCAATTGCTTCGGAACCTCATCCCGGAGCCGCCGGATACCCGCCAACACGCCTTTGAAGAATAGGCTGAGCTTGACGCTGGGTTGGAGGTTCTCGTCGGTGGAATATCCAAGATCTGTCATCCCCAACTCTATCAGCTCATTGTGGATGCCGGCGGCGGTGTCCACGAGGCCTTCTGTCCAATGCATTATGCTGTCCCGAAGATTATTCTGGGCGGTCACGGCATTCGACAGCAACTCCTCGGTGGCCTTGATTTTCTCCAGCAGGCCCGTTTCCCGCTCCCTGACGCCGTTCAACGTCTCCGTCAAGGTGGTTAATTTCAGCTCCAGATCCGCCTTGACGTTCTTGGCGGCATCGATCTCCTTGATCTTTTCAGCCAAACGACCCTGCAGCTCGCCGAGGGCATAAGCGTCCTTCTCACGCTCGCGCTTCAACCCGGTGATCTCCTCGGCACTCTTCTGGAGGGTGGACTCCAGCTGAGCCACCCTCGTCTCCAGTTCCCCTTTGGCGGCCTCGGCAGCCGCGGCAGCATCCTTTGCCTCCTGAAGCGGCCCGCTGATCGTTTGCTCGCGCGCGGCGAGATCTTCCTCAAAGCTGTCGAGGTTGATCTTCCGCTGCGCCAGCTCACCTTCTCTAGCAGAGAGCTTCTCACCGGCAAGCCTCTGCTGCTCCTCAACCTCGCCTTTCTCCAAGATAAAGGCCGTGCGCTCCTCAGCAAGCTGCTCCCGGGCCTCTGCTATGTCCCGGAGAGTCTCTTTGTTGGCACGTCGGAGCTCTTCCGCACGTTTCTCCAAGTCAGCTCCCGCCCTCGCGACAAGCGCCTCCCTGGACTCCAGTTTGGCTTGTCGGGCGCGGTAGAGCGACAGCAACCTCCTTAGCAGCTGCTCCTCCTCAGGTTCACCACTGCTGCTACTCGGGGCATCAACCAGCGACAGCCCGGCGGAGGCGAGCAGCTCCGCATCGAAGGTCTCCCCTTCGGCTGGCGCCCTGGAGCTTGATGCCCATGGGAGCTTGATGAAGACACCCTCACCGGCTTTCAGGTAGGCGCCGGGCTGGGGCTCCTCGGAGTCTGGCGCGACATCGGTGGCGGGGAGATCGGCGGTCGGCGCAGCGCCTGGCGCTCCTGCGGCCTCCGGGCCGTCAGTGCGATCGTCGGGTTCCTCCCCAGCCTCTGCGCCAGCGGCCTCGGCAGCCTCCTCACCGGCGGGCTTGTCAGCACCAGCTTCCTCCTCCTCCATGTTGGCGGCGTCGACACTGTCGCCGCCGGCGCCCTCCTCGCCGGCAGCCTCGGTTTCCATCGGGTCTCCGGCAGATGGATCTAGTGGTCAGGAGGAGGAAGCACAGATCAGACAGATATTTGGAAGAGCAGAACCCAAGGAAAACTATCAAGACAAGAAGGTTACCTGCAGTGGGGCCTGTGGCCGCGGCCTCCACCACCGGAGGGTCGTCGGCGCCAGTCCTTGTCGGGGAAGCTCCCCTTGTCGGAGAAGCCTCCCTTGCCGGAGAGCGCTCCCTTGGTGGAGAATTCTCCCTTGGTGGCGTAGTTGAAGCAAGCAGAACCTCGGGAGCGGCCTCCGGGGCCTCCTGATGAGGCTGGACCTCAGGGGTAGCCTCCGGTGCTCCATGATGTGGCTGCTCTGCTCCTACAAAATCCAACAAACCAGATATAAGTAACGGAAAAGCACCCAAGCGCGCCTAACCACGGGAAGCATACTAGATACTTACGCTGGGGGCTGCTCTGTTGAAGGGTTGCCGAATCCGGCAAGGGAGTTCCGGACGTGCCCCCTATTGCAACAGGGGAGTCGTCCGAGACGACGACCACCGGTGTCTTGGCACTCTTCGGCGCCCTCTGAGCTGACGCCCTGAAGAAGAAAGTTCAGAGTGGAACCAGTCAGATATAAGATGAAGCAATAAATTGGAAGATTACAAATGGCAGCGGCAAGATCTTACTCTTCCTCTTCTTCCTCGGAGCTGAGGGCGGAGAGATCAAACTCTGCTCCAGCGCGACGGATCGGGGGAGAGGACTCCCTCTGGCGCTTGGCGGGTGCAAAATCTGCGACCCCAGAGGGCCCTGCTCCCGTCGCTGCGGCGGAATGAGGCGCTCCCGCGGCAACAGTACTTGTCGCGGTGGAGCGCGTCGGGCGGCGAGGCGGCTGCTGGACCATATGCTCCCCCGCCACTTCTCCGGTCCTCCGGAGACGTCTCCTTGGCGGGGCAGCGAGCTCCTCCTGCGGCAAGCTACTTGACGGCGGAGGAGAGGCGCCCCCGGCAGGCTCACTTGGGTTGTTGTCGGGCTCGGTCTGCTCCTCCTCACCGATGAACTCTTCTTGGTCGGCAAGGCTTGCCGCCTCGGCCCTCTCTGCCTCCTCGACTGTGAACCCAAACGCACCGGCGGCAGCGGCCTCTGCAGCCTCCTCCAACCTTGTGGCGATGCGCGCCATCTCCTGAGCAGTGGTGTCGCGGGTGAGCCGCCTCTTCTCGTCGGCACGGACTGGCACTTCAGACAAGTCGTCGAAGAACTGCTGCACTATGTCGTCGGCGGGTTCCTGCCAAGTTGGAACGATCCCATGGGAATCGCACAACGGCATTATCGCGCGGATGCGATCAAGCGACGAGTTGTTGCACAAGGGCACAACCCCCCTCGGCAACATGCACCATCCAGGGTTATCTGCTTCAGGCTTGAACAGCTCCCGCAGCATGCCGTCAAGCTCCAGGGTGGTGAAGTTCCAATTCAGACCTGGACGCAGCCTCATGATATCTGCCGCGTTCTGGAATTCCCAAGCAGGTCTCCCTTTCTCCTGCAAGGGTGCAATTCGGCGGCGAAGGAAGTCCGCGCCAACCGCCCCTACGGTGAGCCCTGCTTGCCGGAGGCGCAAAATCCTAGTTGTGGCAATCTTCAACTTGTCGTCCTCCGGCACCAAGTTGCTCCAATCATTGCCGCGAACTATGGGGGTTTTGCGCAGGGCAGTAAAGGGTTGTGGCTCCTCCTCTAAGATCCAGCACCAGTCAGCCCTCCACTCCTCCCACTTGCTGCTCAACTCTCCGTCAAGGTACGCTTCCTTCTTGCCGATCCTAGAGGTCCATGCAATTCCTCCGGCAAGCGGCTCTCCTCTCTCTACACGGGGTGAGAAGTAATGGCGGAAGAGGGCGACATTTGGGTGGACCCCGACAAAGTTCTCGCAAAGATGCACGAAAACAGCCAAGGTGAGAACGGCGTTGGGGGTGAAGTCAAGAAGGCGGAGGCCATAGGTGTTCATGACATCACAGAAAAATTCAGAAAAGGGCGGGCAGAGCCCGCACCAGAAGAAAATCGCAAAGAAGGGGTACCCGAAGGAGACTTTGGCAGATATCGCGGTGGAGATGACCCTCGTGCGCGGATGCGCCCGGGTCACCGTCGACCAGAAGAGGTAGTACCCATCCCGCAGCTCCTTCCTGTCGAGCAGGGGGTCGAAGAGAGCCCGCTCTTTCTGCAGCGCCGCGAGCCGCTGCGCCTCGGTGGATTTCACGCCCTTCCCCTTATCGGCCTTCAGAGCCATAGGGAGTCGTGGTGAAGGAAGCCGACGGCGTGGGTGGCGCCGGTGGCAGTGGAGGGGGCGGAGCGTCGCTCTCTGTGGGCTCGAGAAGGAAGGGGAAAGCGACGGGGGTTTTTCCGATGTGACAGCAAGGGCAAGTGGGCGTCCTGCCCCGGTTTCCCGCTTATAAAGGGAGAGAGGGACGGCGTTCGATTTTTCCCATTAAAGGAAGCCCCACGATCTCCCCCACGACGCCACGTCCTACACATGCCGTTCGTGGGAGACGTGGTGGGTCCAAGGCAAGTAACGGCGTAATCAAGACCACGCGCGCCCGTGCACTGTTTTGGGCCTGGCCCAACAGAGCTTGGCGCCGTGTGTGGCCCAGGCCCGGGGGCTCCTGTCGGTGTACTAGAATAGGGGTACCCTAGTACCCCGAACTTCGCACGGACAAAGGGCAGCGCCACGGCCGGGCCGGCCTGTTGGCCGCCAAGATCCTCAGCAGCTCCCTTGGAGCCATTCAAGAACAAAGTGGTCAAGACCCCGGCAAGAGAAGCTTGCCGGGAAGGCCACCCAGGGCGCAAGGAAACGAGGCCCCGGCAAGAGGAGCTTGCCGGGAAGGCTTGGCGGGCGCTGAACCCCCAAGCGCGACAAGGTTCCCGCCGCGGCAAGGCGCTTGCCGGGGCGGGCGACCTCTCTTCATCTCCGCTCCAGCTCACCCGCCAACGTGTCACCACGGGGCTCTCCCAAGTACGCGTGTCGACGGGCTGTGCAGCCAGCGGGGAGTAGCGACAGACGGCACTGACAAGCCACCATTGTGGCGGACGGAGGCGCACTTAACGGTCCCTTTTACACTGTTCGGGCGACTGAGACGGGCATTGATGACTCTTGTCCCTTGCCGTCAGAGTTAGGTATAGGTTACTGTACATTGTACAAAGCGGTGTACCAACCTAGGTTTTTACCATTGTGACCTTGTCTACTTGCCACCTGTGGTAACCCCTTGTGCCTATAAAAGGAGGCCCGAGGGCAACGTAGAGGAGGTTCGATTCGGCTGGGTTTCTAGTCTAGCCCCAGCTTAGTTCATCACACTCAAGTTAGGTCTTGTAGCCAGAATTGCTCCCTAGCAAGAACACAAGATAATCCACAAAGCAGCAGTAGGAGTATTATCTCTCCGGAGAGCTCCGAAGCTGGGTAAACCCCCTCGTGTGCATCGCCTCGACCCGCTCTTTCTGCAATCTCCGCCCCCCTCCGAACCACAAGGGACCCAGGTCCCGTAGGTGCTCGTGGGGCACGATCAGCTCACCCCCGACAGGGTCCGACTGCACAAAGTCCTAATGGACAGCGGTAGTGGGCTTAATATCATTTATGCGGACACATTGGAGGCAATGGCCATCCCCATGACCCGGCTCAGCAAGAGCAACATGCAGTTCCACGGGGTAATCCCTGGGAAGAAGGCCAAATCACTCGGCCAGATTTCCCTCGATGTCGTATTCAGCGAGGAGAAGATATTCTGAAAGGAACAACTGACTTTCGAGGTGGTGGACTTCCGAAGCGCTTATCACGCCATCCTGGGTAGGCCTGCCTATGAATGTTTTATGGCCCTTCCATGTAACATGTACCTTAAGCTTAAGATGCCAGGGCTGAAAGGCGTGATCACCATCACGGGAAATCGGAAGTTGGCTGAAGAGTGCCTCCAGAAGGGCTCCCAGATCGCTGATGAGCAGATGGCGATGACCAAGTTGGACGAATACAAGAAGGTAGTGGACGCAAGCGAGTTGTTGAAGACCAACAAGCCGACTATGGAATCTGCTTTCCAGTCGGCCGGCGAAACAAAGCCGGTGCACATCCACCTCGAAGACCCGAGTGCTTCCCTGACCAACATCTCCACCACCCTTGATAGCAAATAGGAAGTTGAGCTCGTCTAGTTCCTTCATGAGAACTGGGACATCTTTGCATGGAAACCTTCTCACATGCCGGGTGTTCCCAGAGAACTAGCCGAGCACGGACTCCGTGTCGATTCGATGATGAATCCTGTCAAGGAGCATCTTTGGAGATCTTCCACTGAGAAGCACAAGGCAATTGGCGAGGAGATAGCGCGGCTCTTAGCCGCCGAGTTCATCCGAGAGGTGTATCACTCCGAGTGGCTCAGCAACGTCGTCCTGGTGCCAAAAAAGACAAGTCTCCCCGAATGTGTGTAGATTTTAGGCACATCAATCGGGCCTGCCCGAAGGATCATTTCCCTCTCCCTCGCATAGATTAGATAGTAGATTCTACTGCCGGATGTGAGCAATTGTCATTTCTGGATGCGTACTCTAGATACCACCAGATCCGACTGTATGACGCTGATGAAATTAAAACAGTGTTCAACCCCCATTCGAGTGTTTCTGTTATATCACGATGCCATTTGGGTTGAAAATGATGGGGGCACATTCCAGCGTATGATCCAGAAGTGCTTACAGAAGCAGATCAGTCAGAACATAGAAGCTTATATGGATGCCATCGTGGTTAAGTCCAGGAAAGGTTCCGACCTCCTGACCGACCTCGCTGAGACTTTTGCTAACTTACGCGCTTTCAACATCAAGCTCAACCCAACCATGTGTACATTCCGCGTACCGGCGGGCAAGTTACAAGGCTTCCTCATTTCCAAACGAGGGATCGACACCAATCCCGAGAAGATAGGAGCAATCGTCCGAATGAAACAACCAGGAAGTCTACATGATGTACATCACCTTACTGGCTGCTTAGCGTCCCTGAGTAGGTTCATCTCATGACTCGGTGAAAAGGCTCTGCTGCTTTACTGACTGATGAAGAAGTCTGACAGGTTTGAGTGGACTCCCGAAGCACAGGCTGTGTTCCAGGAACTTAAAGCTTTGCTTTCCACCTAGCCGGTGCTAGCAGCTCCGAGCAACAAGGAGCCCTTGCTCTTATACATCGCGGCCACGAGCCAAGTTGTTAGCACGGTCCTCAGTGTGGAACGGGAAGAACAAGGCAAAGCCTTCAAGCTCCAACGACTGGTCTACTGCATCTCTGAAGTCCTCACGCATTCCAAGCAAAGGTATCTGCATTATCAGAAGCTAGTATACAGAATCTATCTAATTGCAAAGAAGGTGGCGCATTATTTTCAAGAACACTCGGTCACAGTGATAAGTGAAGCCCCTCTATCTGAGATCATGAACAATAGAGATGCCACTGGCCGAGTGGCCGAGTGAGCCATTGAGCTCCTCCCACTGGACATCAGGTTTGAAGCCAAGAAGGCCATCAAGTCACAAGCCCTGGTAGATTTCCTAGCCGAATGGATTGAGCAAGAGCAGCCTATCCCGAGTGTTCCCGAACACTGGACGATGTTCTTCAATGGCACCAAGATGCTCCATGGCTCCGGGGCCGGAGTGGTATTGGTGTATCCTAAAGGCGATCCTCTCAGCTACGTACTTTAGATCCACTTCGACTCCTCCAACAATAAAGCTCTCTTGTATGGACTGCGAATGGCAATTTCTCTGAGAATTCGCCGTCTATGGCGATTCGGACCTAGTGGTGAATCAAGTCATGAAAGACTAGGATATCCGCAGCCCTGTGATGACCGGCTATTACAACGCCGTCAGGAAACTCAAAAAACACTTTGAAGGGTTGGAGCTCCACCATTATGTGCCGCAACTCAAAAACCAAGCAGCTGACGACCTAGCCAAGATGGGCTCCACTCGGAAGGCAGTACCCAAGAATGTGTTCCTGGAACACTTACACTCACCCACGATCAAGGAAGATCCTTTTGTGGAAGAGCCCTTGCAACCAGTCGGACCTTCCAAGCCGACTGAAGTAGACATTCCCACAGTAATTGATCTGGCCCAAGAGATACTGATCATCACTCCCAAGTGGACCGAGCCGTACCTAGCATACTTGCTCCGACAAGAGCTCCCATAGGATGAAGATGAGGCCCGCCAGATCGTCCACCGATCCAAGGCCTTTACCGTCATGGGAGATCAATTGTGCAAGAAAAGTATGACTGGAGTCACTCAGTGGTCCATATTGATGTCTACTACACAACCTTCTTCTTGTAGACATTGTTGGGCCTGCAAGTGCACAGGTTTGTAGGACAGTAGAAAATTTCCCTCAAGTGGATGACCTAAGGTTTATCAATCCGCGAGAGGCATAGGAGGAAGATGGTCTCTCTCAAACAACCCTGCAACCAAATAACAAAAAGTCTCTTGTGTCCCCAACACACCCAATACAATGCTAAATTGTATAGGTACACTAGTTCGGCGAATAGATGGTGATACAAGTGCAATATGGATAGTAGATTAAGGTTTTTGTAATCTGAAAATATAAAAACAGCAAGGTAATAAGCGGTAAAAGTGAGCGTAAATGGTATTGCAATGATAGGAAACAAGGCCTAGGGTTCATACTTTCACTAGTGCAAGTTCTCTCAACAATAATAACATAGATAGATCATATAACAAGCCCTCAACATGCAACAAAGAGTCACTCCAAAGACACTAATAGCAGAGAACAAACATAGAGATTGTGGTCGGGTACGAAACCACCACAAAGTTATTCTTTCGGATCAATCTGTAAACGAGTTCGTACTAGAATAACACCTTAAGACACAAATCAACCAAAACCCTAATGTCACCTAGATACTCCATTGTCACCTCAAGTATCCATGGGCATGATTATACGATATGCATCACACAATCTCATATTCATCCAACCAACATATAAGTACTTCAAAGAGTGCCCCAAAGTTTCTACCGGAGAATCAAGAACGTGTGCCAACCCCTATGCATAGGTTCCCAATGTCACGAAACCCGCAAGTTGATCACCAAGACGTACATCAAGTGTTCATAAAAGACTCAATCCGATAAGATAACTTCAAAGGGGAAACTCAATTCATCACAAGAGAGTAGAGGGGGAGAAACATGATAAGATCCAACTACAATAGCAAAGCTCGGGATACATCAAGATCGTGCCATAGATTGGAACACGAGAGAGAACACGAGAGAGAGAGAGAGAGAGAGAGAGAGAGAGATCAAACACATAGCTACTGGTACATACCCTCAGCCCCGAGGGTGAACTACTCCCTCCTCGTCATGGAGAGCGCCGGGATGATAAAGATGGCCACCGGAGATGGATCCCCCCTCCGGCAGGGTAACGGAAAGGGGCCCCGATTGGTTTTTGGTGGTTCTGGAGGCTTGCGGCGGCGGAACTCCCGATCTATCTTCCGTTCTGGAAGTTTTAGGGTACGACGGTATATATGGGTGAAAGGAGAACGTCGGTGGAGCTACGGGGGCCCACGAGGCGGGCGCCTGGGGGTGGGCGCCCCCCACCCTCGTGAGCACCTCCCGTATCTTCTGGCGTGGGGTCCAAGTCCATCAGGTGGGTTTCCTTCCAAAAATAACTTCTCCAGTTGATTTCGTTCCGTTTTGACTCCGTCTGATATTCCTTTTCCTCGAAACACTGAAATAGGCATAAAACAGTGAATCTGGGCTGGGCCCCCGGTTAATAGGTTAGTCCCAAAAGTAATATAAAAGTGGATAATAAAGCCCAATATTTCCTAAAACAGTAGATGAAGTAGCATGGAGCAATCAAAAATTATAGATACGTTGGAGACGTATCAAGCATCCCCAAGCTTAATTCCTGCTCGTCCTCGAGTAGGTAAATGATAAAGAAGAATTTTTGATGCGGAGTGATACTTTGGCATAATTTCAATGTAGTTCTTCTTACTTGTGATATGAATATTCAGATCCGAAAGATTCAAGACAAAAGTTCATATTGACATAAAAATAATAATACTTCAAGTATACTAATCAAAGTATTCATGTCTTCTCAAAATAGCATGGCAAAAGAAAGTTCATCCCTACAAAATCATATAGTTAGGCTATGCTTCATTTTCGTCACACAAAGATGTTCCAAACTTCTATACCCCCGATGACAAGCCAAGCAATTGTTTCATACTTAAATAATCTCAAACTTTTTCAACCTTCACGCAATACATGAGCGTGAGCCATGGATATAGCACTATGGGTGGAATAGAATATGATGATGGGGATTGTGTGGAGAAGACAAAAGGAGAAAGTCTCACATCGACGAGGATAATCAACGGGCTATGGAGATGCCCATCAATTGATGTCAACATGAGGAGTAGGGATTGCCATGCAACGGATGCACTAGAGCTATGAATGCTCAACAAAAGAAAACTAGTGGGTGTGCATCCAACTTGCTTGCTCATGAAGACCTAGGGCATTTGAGGAAGCCCATCGTAGGAATGTACAAGCCAAGTTCTATAATGAAAAATTCCCACTAGTATAAAAAGGACAACTTATAGGACTCACTAAATGAAAAGCATGGTGCTATTTTGAAGCACAATATATGAGAGTCACTACATGAAGAACAAGGTGCTACTTTGAAGCACAATATATGAGACTCACTACATGAAGAACAAGGTGCTACTTTGAAGCACAAGTGTGGAAAAAGAGGATAGTAACAGTGCCCTTTTTATTTATTTTCTTTTTTTTTGGGCCTTTCTTTTTTTTGGCCTTTCTCTTTTTTTGTGCCTTTCTTTTTTTTGGCCTTTCTCTTTTTTTGGGCAATGCTCTAATAATGATGATCATCACACTTCTATTGATTATAACATAAGGATTACAACTCGAAACTAGAACAAGATATGACTCTATATGAATGCCTCTGGTGGTGTACCGGGATGGTGCAATGAATCAAGAGTGACATGTATGAAAAATAATGCATGGTGGCTTTGCCACAAATACGATGTCAACTACATGATCATGCAATGGCAATATGACAAAAGTAACATATGTCATGATGATGAACGGAACGGTGGAAAGTTGCATGGCAATATATCTCGGAATGGCTATGGAAATGCCATAATAGGTTGGTATGGTGGCCGTTTTGAGGAAAATATAAGGAGGTTTATGTGTGATAGAGCGTATCGTATCACGGGGTTTGGATGCACCGGCGAAGTTTGCACCAACTCTCAAGGTGAGGAAGGGCAATGCACGGTACCGAAGAGGCTAGCAAAGGCGGAAAGATAGAAGTGCGTATAATCCATGGACTCAACATTAGTCAAAAGAACTCATATACTTATTGCAAAAATTTAGAAGTCATCAAAAACCAAGTACTATGCGCATGCTCCTAGGGGGGTAGATTGGTAGGAAAAGACCACCGCTCGTCCCCGACCGCCACTCATAAGGATGCACAAGCCAGGTACACTTCATGTTTCAAATTTGTTACACAACTTTAACCATACGTGCATGCTACGGGACTTGCAAACTTCAACACAAGCATTTCTCAAATTCACAACTACTCAACTAGCATGACTTTGATATCACTACCTTCATGTCTCAAAACAATCATCAAGCATCAAACTTTTCTTAGTATCCACACACTCATAAGAATTCTTACAAATCTTTTATGCTTAGCATATTAGGATTATTTAAGCAAATTACCATGCTATTTAAGACTCTCAAAATAATATAAGTGAAGCATGAGAGTTCATCTATTTCTACAAAATAAAACTACCACCATGCTCTAAAAGGTATAAGTGAAGCACTAGAGCAAATGACAAACTACTCCGAAAGATATAAGTGAAGATCAATGAGTAGTCGAATAATTATGCAACTATGTGAAGACTCTCCCATTTAATAATTTCATATCTTGATACTTTATTCAAACAGCAAGAAAAGCTAAAGAAAACTACATTGCAAGGATAGCACAACTCATGTGAAGAAGCAAAAACTTAGGCTCAACAGATACTAACCAATAGTTGTTGAAGAAGAAAGGTGGGATGCCTACAGGGGCATCCCCAAGCTTAGGCTCTTGCCACTCCTTATTCCATAGTCCATCGAATCTTTACCCAAAACTTGAAAACTTCACAACACAAAACTTAACAGAAAACTCGTAAGCTCCGTTAGCGAAAGAAAACGAAACACCACTTCAAGGTACTGTAATGAACTCATTCTTTATTTATATTAGTGTTAAACCTACTGTACTCCAACTTCTCTATGGTTTATAAACTATTTAGTAGCCATAGATTCATCAAAATAAGCAAGCAACACAATGAAAACAGAATCTGTCAAAAACAGAACAGTCTGTAGTAATCTGTAACTAACGAAAACTTTTGGAAGTCCAACAATTCTAAAATAAATTGGTGGACCTGAGTAATTTGTCTATAAATCATCTGCAAAAAGAATCAACTAAATAGCACTCTCCAGCAAAAAATTATAGCTAATCTCGTGAGCGGTAAAGTTTCTATTTTTTGCAGCATGATCATACAGACTTCACCCAAGTCTTCCCAAAGGTTCCACCTGGCACAAACACTAATTAAAACATAAAACCACATCTAACCAGAGGCTAGATAGATTATTTATTCCTAAACAGAACCAAAAATCAAGAAACTAAAATAAAATTGGGTTGCCTCCCAACAAGCGCTATCGTTTAACGCCCCTAGCTAGGCATGATGATTTCAATGATGCTCACAAAAAGATAAGAATTGAAACATAAAGAGAGCATCATGAAGAATATGACTAGAAAATTTAAGTCTAACCCACTTCCTATGCATATGGGAATTAATCAACTTGCATAGTAAGGTAAAACAAGCATAACTTCAAAACTTTGAGCACATAGAGAGGAAACTTGATATTATTGCAATATGTAGAAGCAAATGATCCTCTCTCATAATAATTTTCAGTAGCATCATGAATGAATTCAACAATATAACCAGCACCTAAAGCATTCTTTTCATGATCTACAAGCATAGAAAATCTACTACTCTCCACATAAGCAAAATTCTTCTCATTCGGAATAGTGGGAGCAAACTCAACAAAATAACTATCATGTGATTGAACATTAAGATAAGAATGACAAGTTTCATGGTTATCATTATTCTTTAAAGCATATGTGTCATCACAATAATCATCATAGATAGGAGGCATGCTTTCATCATAGTAAATTTGCTCATCAAAGCTTGGGGGACAAAAAATATCATCTTCATCAAACATAGCTTCCCAAGCTTGTGGCTTTGCATATCATTAGCATCATGGATATTCAAGGAATTCATACTAATAACATTGCAATCATGCTCATCATTCACATATTTCATGCCAAGCATTCTATGTAATTCTTCTTCTAGCACTTCGGCATAATTTTCCTTTCCATCATTCTCACGAAAGATATTAAAAAGGTGAAGCGTATGAGACAAACTCAATTCCATTTTTTTTGGAAATTTCTTTTATAGACTAATTAGTGCTAAAACAAGAAACAAAGAGATTCAATTGCAAGATATAAAGATATACCTTCACTTACCTAGCCTCCCCGGCAACGGCGCCAGAAAAGAGCTTGATGTCTACTACACAACCTTCTTCTTGTAGACGTTGTTGGGCCTGCAAGTGCACATGTTTGTAGGACAGTAGCAAATTTCCCTCAAGTGGATGACCTAAGGTTTATCAATCCGAGAGGCGTAGGAGGAAGATGGTCTCTCTCAAACAACCCTGCAACCAAATAACAAAAAGTCTCTTGTGTCCCCAACACACCCAATACAATGGTAAATTGTATAGGTGCACTAGTTCGGTGAAGAGATGGTGATACAAGTGCAATATGGATAGTAGATTAAGGTTTTTGTAATCTGAAAATATAAAAACAGCAAGGTAATAAGCGGTAAAAGTGAGCGTAAATGGTATTGCAATGATAGGAAACAAGGCCTAGGGTTCATACTTTCACTAGTGCAAGTTCTCTCAACAATAATAACATAGATAGATCATATAACAAGCCCTCAACATGCAACAAAGAGTCACTCCAAAGACACTAATAGCAGAGAACAAACGTAGAGATTATGGCCGGGTACAAAACCACCACAAAGTTATTCTTTCGGATCAATCTATAAAAGAGTTCGTACTAGAATAACACCTTAAGACACAAATCAACCAAAACCCTAATGTCACCTAGATACTCCATTGTCACCTCAAGTATCTGTGGGCATGATTATACGATATGCATCACACAATCTCATATTCATCCAACCAACATAAAAGTACTTCAAAGAGTGCCCCAAAGTTTCTACCGGAGAATCAAGAACGTGTGCCAACCCCTATGCATAGGTTCCCAATGTCACGAAACTCGCAAGTTGATCACCAAGACATACATCAAGTGTTCATAAAAGACCCAATCCGATAAGATAACTTCAAAGGAGAAACTCAATTCATCACAAGAGAGTAGAGGGGGAGAAACATCATAAGATCCAACTACAATAGCAAAGCTCGGGATACATCAAGATCGTGCCATAGATTGGAACACGAGAGAGAACACGAGAGAGAGAGAGAGAGAGAGAGAGAGAGAGAGATCAAACACATAGCTACTGGTACATACCCTCAGCCCCGAGGGTGAACTACTCCCTCCTCGTCATGGAGAGCGCCGGGATGATGAAGATGGCCACCGGAGATGGATCCCCCCTCTGGCAAGGTACCGGAAAGGGGTCCCGATTGGTTTTTGGTGGTTCTGGAGGCTTGCGGCGGCGGAACTCCCGATCTATCTTCCGTTTTGGAAGTTTTAGGGTACGACGGTATATATGGGTGAAAGGAGAACGTCGGTGGAGCTACAGGGGCCCCACGAGGTAGGGGGGCGTGCCCCCCACCCTCGTGAGCACCTCCCGTATTTTCTGACGTGGGGTCCAAGTCCATCAGGTGGGTTTCCTTCCAAAAATAACTTCTCCAGTTGATTTCGTTCCGTTTTGACTCCGTATGATATTCCTTTTCCTCGAGACACTGAAATAGGCATAAAACAGCAAATCTGGGTTGGGCCTCCGGTTAATAGGTTAGTCCCAAAAGTAATATATAAGTGGATAATAAAGCTCAATATTGCCGAAAACAGTAGATGAAGTAGCATGGAGCAATCAAAAATTATAGATACGTTGGAGACGTATCACATATTCCCGGAGGAAGGGCAACAAATACTACAAGAGATTCACTCGGGGACATGTGGACGTCATGCATCCGCTCGGACCTTGGTTGCCAAAGCATTTAGAGCCGGATTCTATTGTCCCCGAGCCAATGAGGCCGCCGGAGGCATAATGGATCAAATGCGTCGGGTGCCAGTTCTATGTGAACTAGTCACACAAGCCGGCGTCCGCCCTGAAGACTATCCCCCTCACTTGGCCATTCGCCGTCTGGGGACTCGACATGGTCGGCCCTCTCCGGACTGGTGCAAGTGGCTTCACACACCTGTTGGTAGCAGTGGACAAGTTCACCAAGTGGATCAAGGACAAACCCATAAAGAAGCTGGATTCAGACACTACAATTCAATTCATCAAGGAGATTATTTTTAGATTCGGAGTCCCACACAGCATCATCACCGACGATGGGTCCAACTTCAACTCGGATGAGTTCCGTGAGTTTTGTTACACCTAGGGCACTCGGGTCAACTACGCCTCTGTGGCGCACCCGCAGTCGAATGGGCAAGCCGAGAGAGAAAATGGGCTCATACTCCAAGCATTGAAGCCTCAACTCATGCGTGATCTGACCCACGCAGCAGGAGCCTAGCTGACCGAGCTTCCGTCGGTCCTCTGGGGCCTGCAAACAACCCCGAATCGATCCATGAACCACACCCCATTCTTTATGGTGTACGGGTCAGAAGCGGTCTTGCCGAGTGACCAGCTCCACAACTCTCCCCGAGTGGATCTTTACTCGAAAGCTGAAGCCGAGGAAGCAAGGCAGGATGTCCTAGAACTATTGGAGGAAGAACGTGAGCTAGCGCTTATAAGATCGGCGTTGTACCAACAAGACTTGGGTCGCTACCACGATAGACACGCCAGAGGACGTGCTTTCTAGGAAGGAGACATGGTCCTCCGAGTGGATCAACAGAAAGCTCACAAGCTGGCACCCCCTAGGAGGGACCATTCGCCATATACAAGGTCTTACACAATGGAGAATACACGTTGTACAACTTCACCAAAGGAATAGAAGAGCCCAGAGCTTGGAACGCATATTTGCTCCGCAAGTTTTATACTTAGAATAAAATTTATCCCTTGTAATAGTTAGTCCGAATGAACTTAGATGAATAGAAGTCTCGCTTTTCCCATATATCGTCTAGTTCGACCTACGGTCGCGTTTCATTCAGGTGACTAATCGCATTCGGCAACTAACACACCTCAAGTGGGTGAAGAGGTGAGAAAGCTTAGATGTGAACCAGATTTCGCCTAAGTTAAACAATACGAGTGAGGATCCATTCCACACTCGGGGGCTTAGCCGTGAACCAGTTTTCGCCTAAGTTAAAAAACAATCCGAGTGGGATCTAATCCACACTCGGGGGCTTAGCCGCAAACTAGTTTTCGCCTAAGTTAAAAAACAATCCAAGTGGGATCTAATCCGCACTCGAGGGCTTAGTTGCGAACCAGCTTTTGCCTAAGTGAAAAAACAATCTGAGTGGGATCTAATCCACAGTCGGGGGCTTAGCTGCGAACCAGCTCTCGCCTAAGTTCAAAAATAATCTGAGTGGGATCTAATCCACGCTCGGGGGCTTAGCTGTGAACCAGCTCTCGCCTAAGTTGGAAAATAATCCGAGTGGGATCTAATCCATGCTCTGGGGCTTAGTTGCGAACCAGTTTTTGCCTAAGTTCAAATACAATCCGAGTGGGATCTGCTCCACACTCGGGGGCTTGGATGTGAACCAGCTTTTGCGTAAAAGTCAAACAAAACATGAGAACCAAATAGAAGCGCAAAAGGTTTCAAACCAAAGATTCGATCCGTCTGAATGTCTTCGAGATAAGACGATCCCAAGGCTTGGCAGAGTATTTCATTACAGCAACCACCCGGCATTCCGGGGCAAATTCGAGCAAGTGTTTTTAAGCCTCATGCGGAGGGCTAGCTGGGTCAACAAAGGTCTCCAAATCAATCCCGCCAGTGGTGCAGGTTGCAGCTTCTACAAAGGTCTCCATCAAATCCTCAAACTTGAGGTTCTTCTTGTTCACCACTCGAAGGTTCTTCAGCTTCTCCTCATCCACGTTCTTGTAATGAACACGGACGAGTGAAAGCGCCACGTCAGCTCCACTCCGAGCAGCAAACTTGTTCCAAGCTTTCACCCTAGCGGGGACTTTGTTCAGCCTCGTCATCACCAGGTCCATCTGGGTCTCTTCACCTAGCTGCAATTCCTTGTTCATCCGACCCAAGGCACCTCAGGTCCGGGTGACGCATGTAGCCCAACACGTTCTCAAAATGTGGTCTTCCAACCAAAGGATAGCGAGGGCTGCCTTGTTGGCGACCAGGGACCTGGCAGGGTTCGGATCTCTCTCAAGCCTCTCCAGCTCCTTGTTGTAGTGCTACCTCTAGAGCACTGCGTTGGTTTTCCCTCGAAGAGGAAAGGGTGATGCAGTAAAGTAGCGTAAGTATTTCCCTCAGTTTTTGAGAACCAATGTATCAATCCAGTAGGACACCACGCTCAAGTCCCACGCACCTACACAAACAAATAAGAACCTTGCAACCAACGCGATAAAGGGGTTGTCAATCCCTTCACGGCCACTTGCAAAAGTGAGATCTGATAGAGATGACAAGATAATACTTTTCGTATTTTAAAGATAAAGACTAAAAGTAAAGAAAGCAAAATATACGGTAATAGACATAGTTTGTTGACGGGAGATTAATATGATGGAAAATAGACCCGGGGGCCATAGGTTTCACTAGTGTCTTCTCTCAAGATAGCATAAGTATTACGGTGGGTAAACAAATTACTGTCGAGCAATTGATAGAATTGAGCATATTTATCAGAATATTTAGGTATGATCATGTATATAGGCATCACGTCCATGACAAGTAGACCGACTCCTGCCTGCATCTACTACTATTACTCCACACATCGACCGCTATCCAGCATGCATCTAGAGTATTAAGTGCATAAGAACGGAGTAACACTTTAAGCAAGATGACATGATGTAGAGGGATAAACTCATGCAATATGATATAAACCCCATCTTTTCATCCTCGATGGCAACAATACAATACATGTCATTTTCCCTAATGTCACTGGGATCGAGCACCGCAAGATTGAACCCAAAGCTAAGCACTTCTCCCATTGCAAGAAAGATCAATCTAGTAGGCCAAACGAAGAATTCAGAGGAGATTCAAATATTGTTCATAGATAATCTTGATCATAAACCCACAATTCATCGGATCTCGACAAACACACCGCAAAATAAGATTACATTGAATAGATCTCCAAGAGAATCAAGGAGAACTTTGTATTGAGATCCAAAGAGAGAGAAGAAGTCATCTAGCTAATAACTATGGACCCAAAGGTCTGAGATAAACTACTCACACATCATCGGAGAGGCTTTGGGGTTGATGTTGAAGCCCTCCATGATCGATGCCCCCTCCGGCGGAGCGCCGAAAAAGGCCCCAAGATGGGATCTCATGGGTACAGAAGGTTGCGGCGGTGGAAATAGGGTTTTGGCTCCGTCTCTGATGTTTTCGGGGTACGTAGGTATATATAGGAGGAAGAAGTAGGTCGGTGGAGCTACGAGGCACCCACGAGGGTGGGGGCGCGCCCAGGGGGCAGGCGCGCCTCCCTGCCTCGTGGCCTCCTCGTTGATTGCTTGACCTCCACTCCAAGTCCTTTGGATCACGTTTGTTCCGAAAATCACGTTCCCAAAGGTTTCATTCCATTTGGACTCCGTTTGATATCCTTTTTCTTCGAAACACTAAAATAGGCAAAAAAAATAGCAATTTGGGTTGGGCCTCCGGTTAATAGGTTAGTCCCAAAAAATAATATAAAAGTGTATAATAAAGCCCATTAAACATCCAAAATAGAATATATAATAGCATGGAACAATAAAAAATTATAGATCCATTGGAGACGTATCATGTAGCAAGGCTCTGGTCGAAAAAAGATGGTCCATGAGCGAATAATTGAAGATGATTTAGTGGCATATGGATTTCACTCGGCTGAGGAAGAACTTACCATGAAGCTTCCTGCTAAACTCCTCGCAAACTTCCTCAATGTGTGCCTCCAAGGAATCCTTCTTTTTGGTCAATTGGGTGACTTTCTCCTCCAGAGTCTGCCTCTCCTGGGCGAAAGCACCAACGGAAGCCTTGAGGTCCTTAATCTCATCCTCCAGCTTGCCGACTGAAGCCAGCTTCTTGTCAGCAAGTTTGGTCTTGGTCCTAGCTTCCTTCTGGGCCACCGCCATGTCCTTGTCTTTGTTCTCCAGAGCCTACTTCATGGTTTCTAAAGAAATAGAAGTCCTGAGCCTTATTACCGGTTGGGTGTTCTCGCTATGAACATCTGTCGGCGCGAAATGACTCGGATCAAAAGGGAAAACAATATGTAGCTACCAGTCGGAGGAAATAGCTTACCTCCGAGGGCTTTATTCTCTTGCTCCTATCGGGCGCTCTTGAGCTTTTCAGCCTCCAGATCAAGTTGAAGGGATGTCACCTCCTTCTCCATTGTAGCGTAGTGGGATCCCATCTCAAAAGTCCTCTACAACATGCAATAAAAAGTTAGTTGGAAGACTCAAAAGAGAAACCAAAGCAGTAACTCACAAACATCCGGGCAGACATAGCTAGAAGGAACAAGTTAGACCAGTACCAGATCCAGAAGTACCCTCCGACTACCAAGTGGACTACTCACTCGGTCGTACCCACCATGAGGAACAAGTTAGACTAGTACCAGATCTTGAAGTACTCTCTGACTACCGCACTCGGTCGTACCCCCAAGGAGGAACAAGCTTGACCAGTACCAAATTCTCAAGTACGTTCTGGTTACCGAGTCGACCATGCACTACTGAGTGGACCAAGCTCAATCAATACCAGATCTTGAAGTACTCTTTGATCTACCCCCACTCGGCTATCCCCTGAGTCGGCAATGAAGAAGATAACACCCACTGGGTGTGAGAACAACAACACAAGATGGCATGCTTCACTCATCTGACTTCCGAGTCAGTAACGAGGAGAGTTCTACCTATTACCTCATCAACACACGAGTGTCGCCGGGTGTCCCGAACGCCTAATGACAGTTCTAAAGACTACCATTGATTGCCCACAATCGACGGCAATCTCGGGGACTACACCAAGTGGGTGCACTCAGCGTGCCCCCACTGGAAAGTGACCACTCGATTATGCTCCGGCTAGACTACGAGTGGACACAAAGAAATTAAACAAAAAGTTCAAAGACTCTTTCAAACTAATTCCAATCGATAGGAGCCTCGGGGACTACACCCAGTGGGTGCACTCAACGTGCCCCCACTAGATCATGTACACCCAGTGGGTGTGCCCTGCGCAAACCCACTGGCAGAAATCCTACTACAAGAAGAGAAGAAACTTCAATTGGAAATCATACTCACAATGGTACTTACTCGAACATTGTTCTGCAGCATTGCGCCGACATCATAGGCTTCCTTCAGCCGGTCGCACATCAGCCGCACCTGGATTAGAGCCTCCTTGCTCGCCCCCACCTGATCTTCAGGGACATGGTACACGGGGGAAGAGGTAGCCGGGGTCGACAGAGCCGCAGGCGTCGGCCTCGGGCCGGAATCACTGCTGCTTCACTTGGAGGGGTTTGGGTAGATCCTACAGTTGCACCACCGCTGACGAAGACGCCGAGCCACCTTGAGCCAAAGGACTTGGCCTCACAGTCTTTGCAGCAACCTTCGACGGAGAGGTGCGGGCCATCGGCGTGGAGAAGCGTCTGGCATGGGCATGTCGGCACTTGGTGCTCCCTCCCTGATGGCATATGGATTGGGCGGGTCGACCCTCTCATCATCGTCCAGTGGATGGCCTCGGGTGGAGCTACATGAATTTACGAACCAACAAGATCATTAGGACTCTGTCAGAGAAGGCCTGACCTTCCGAATCAGTCGGCATAACATACCTTTGGAAGTGGCAGCTTCCGCCGCATCAGCGTCATTCGGGCCTGGCCTGCGGGCGTGCGGGTCTGCTGAAGTCGTTAAGGTGTCGTTGCTGTGGAGGTCAGAGAACACTTGGTCAGCAACCGAACCAGCACAAAAATAAACAATGGATTGACTAGAGCACTCACGTCGAGGCCACGGGAACCACCATTTTGATCCGAGGCACCACGACCTTTCGGGGCTTGGAGGAGATATGCTTGGGCAACTTGGGCTGCTTCTCCACCGAGCTCTCAGCCTCAACATGAGCACGCTTCGAGCTCCGAGTCACTCGACCAGGGGACAGTGGGCTGCTGAGCCACACTTTCCTTCCCCTTGGGGTCATGCAGCGCCTTGGAGTGGGGTTCCTTGGTAGTCTCATAGGACGGGGAGGACTCCGCCTCCTCTCCCTCCTCTGAGCTCTCCTCCTTGTTACTCTCCTCCTCATCATCACTCTCGTCGTCATCGGATTCCTCCGAGTACCATTCTCGGTGTCGCTCGTCACGTCTTCGGGCGACCGGTCCACCACTGGGATCTTAGAGATCATCTTTGGGAAATTCTGAAGAGCAAATTCATCACAACTAAAGTTAGAAACGCATGAAACAATGCATGCATGGACCGACTGAGCATCACATACATACCTCTAGGGGTCGCAAGTCTTTGGAATATGGAGGAACCCTTCTAGCCCCCTCGGGTTGTCTCGGGCGCAGGTGATGGCCTTGATCTTGGCCCCAACGTCTGACTCGGCAAGCTCATCAGGATGCACTCGGGTGGGATCACTCGGCCTCTCATACATCCACATCGGATGGGCCCTGGCCTGCAGCGGCTGGATCCGCCGAGTGAGAAATGCCTCGAGCAAGTCCATCCCATTTTTTGACTATGTACTGCAAGTTAAGAGGAACCAAAAGTTCTTTATTTAAAATAAAAGGGGAACCAAAAGTCCTATACAAGTTAAGAGATACAACAAAGAGAAAGGAGAAAATACTTACAACCCAAATAGGGCGACAAAAGCAAAACTAAGGTAAGTTAGCAATCCAACTCAGGAGACTATCCTCAAATCTACATTTGATCCTATGAGAGATCAGAGTCATGTCATGGATAAAGTTATGCTTCCATGAGCTGAAAGAAGGCTTTTCATTCCTAAAGACCTTGCCATTCCTGAGAATCCAAATATTCCAAGCAGTTGTGAATACCACTTCAGTGAAGAAAATATGCCCAAAATGCTTCCTAACCTTCACTGCCATCTAGTAAGTAGTCATCCCAGGCTGAGGGTCCCAGTTTATCTGCAAGTAATTCCACACTCTGAGGCTGAAGTTGCATGAGAAGAACAAGTGAATGACATCCTCATGGATGAGATGAGAACATAGCGCACAGGAGTGATCTTCAACATGCCAGTGCCTCCTCTGCAGCATATCTCTGGTATTTAAACGGTCTCTCAAAAGTAACCATCCAAACATTTTAATTTTAAGAGTGCATGAACATTTCCAAATCCATTGAAAAATAGGATCAACAGCAATATCTTGATGCACATGCATATAAAAGGATTTAGGTCTATAGCACCCCTTATTGAAAGGCCGGATCTAGGAGTCATGCTCCCCAGAGAAAACATACCCATCCATCATATGTTGCAGGTTGGCCAGCTCATGAAACGCTTGCGTAGACAAAGGAAGATACAAGCCAGAGAGTAGTTCCTGGGAAAGAACTTCTGAAACTGATAGTTGTCCATCAATAACAAAGGAGAAAAGCATGGGAAAGTTGTGACTGATGGAGAAACCATTAAGCTCTGCAACCCAACTGTCAGTCCAAAACATAATAGACCTACCATTCCCCAGCTTTGGAGAGGCCAGCTGATAGTATTTGTGTGCTAACTTGAACACATCACGCCACCAAAAGGAACCACATAGAGTCGTAGTATGAGGAACAGAGCCATCATAATATGAATCCCAAATAAGACCAACCCAAGGAATGTCATGGTAATTATAGAATTTGTGCAAAAATTTCATAGGCAGAGCCTCATTTTGCACTCTTAGATTAAGCACACCAAGACCTCCCTTATTTTTAGGTAAACATACCAAATCCCAAGCAGCAAGAGATTGTCGTGGTGTATCAGAATTCCCTCTCCAAAGGCATTGTCTCTGAATCCTTTCAATTTGCTTTAATATTCCAAGAGGGGTGAAAACAGTGCAGAGGAAATATATAGGCATGGAGGTTAGCACAGACTAAAGCAGTTGCAACCTACTACCTTGGTTCAGAAAACAAGAAGTGGTAGATAGCCTCCTTTCAATTCTATGCACAAGAGGCATGAGATCCTGAACTAAGGGCCTGGTAGTTCCCATGGGGAGGCCCACATAAGTGAAAGGCATAACCCCCAACTTGCAACCTAGGATGGAAGCCAACCTATTACCTTCATCATGTGACATGTTCATAGGCACCATTAAAGATTTTGAAAAGTTAACAGACAACCCAGTTGAAGTAGCAAAAACATCAAGCATATCTTTGAGAGCAAGGAGCTGGTGGTCTAAAGCAGGCAAGACAATTAAGGTATATCATTAGCATATTGGACTATGGGATAATCCTGACTATGAGTTGGAATTGGAAGAGTCAAAATTCTTCTAGAGCACATATCATTGACCAGAGACTGCAGCAAATCAACAGCAAGCACAAACAGCAAAGGTGACATCAGGTCAACTTGCCTAACTCCTCTTTTACATTTAAAATGATGTCCATGTACACCATTAAGTAGCACAGAGGATGAACCAGATGACAAGATAGAAGGCATCCACAAGATCCACTTATCATTGAAACCTTTGTACTTCAGAATCCTAAGAATGGCATCATGCTCAATTGTATCAAAAGCCTTTGTAAAATCCAACTTCAAAAGTACAATGGGTTTTTTAGAGGCCTGGCATTGATGTATATACTCAAAGCACCAGGCCAGGCAGTCTTGAATAGATCTGGATTTTAGAAACCCATACTGATTTTTATGAATGCAAGATAGAATCACTTTCTGCAGTCTATTGGCTAGGAGGTTAGTAAGAAACTTCAGACAAGTGTTGGTTAATGATATTGGTCTGTAATAATTCAAACCCTCAGGAATGAGCTTTTTTGGGATCAGAGTTATGAGAGAACTATTAATGCACTCAAGATCAAGCTGTCTTGCAGAAAAATCTTTGACCAACTGTAGAAAATCCTCTTTAATTATAGACCAACACCTTTTAAGAAACAGGCCAGTGAAACCATCAGGCCCAGGAGCTCTATCTGGAGGCATGTCCTTAATGACTTTGTGAATTTCCTCCTCAGTAAACGGTTTAGTCAACTCATCAAGGCCCTCCACCTTTTTAATAATATTTGGCATATCAAAACCCATATGAGTGTTAGTAGCACAACCCATCCTGTTGGGGATATAGTTATTAGTATGACCCGCCCAGGAGGGTCGGGTTATACTTATGACGACTCATGAAGCCCACAACGACTCCCAAAGATGGCGGATTAGCTAAGAGCCCAAAGCCCAAAGGATGATTTAAGGCCCATAGAGATAAACCGCCATATGTGTGTGTAACTTGTATTATAAGGCAAGAATAACTAGTCACCGAGCCAGACACTGTTTATAATTCGGCCGGGACTCTGTAAGCCGCAGGGCGTCAACCCGTGTATATAAGGGGACAACCCAGCGGCGGCTTAGGGCAAGTACCATCAAATTGAGAGCTAGATCAAGCGGATTCACTCCCTGGTGATCGAGACATAAGCAATCCCACTCAAAACTGGATCATAGGCTTTTACCTTCACCGTAAGGGGCCGAACCAGTATAAACCTCGTGTCCTTTGTCCCGATTAACCCCTTCTTGCTTCCTAGTTGCGATGGCTCCACGACTAAGTCCTTTCGCTACGACATCTCTCGTGACAATTCCACGACAGTTGGCGCCCACCGTGGGGCCAACCACAGTGGATTTGAGTTCTTGAAGGGCTGCTTTGAAGGGCTCAAGGGATACGCTGTGGGCCGGATGACCAAGAGTCATCACGGCAATCTCTACAATCGACGATGCAGGCTGGGGCCCCGACGCCGGCTCAATTGAGTACGGGTACCGGGTCCCCTTCAGCGGAATTCACGTCTTCATCAGCCGGATCGGCGAGCCGGGCCCTGAGCCGGACATCTGCACCAACATCATCGAGACGGTTCAGCGTGCGAGACCCGCCCAGGCTCCGCCCGCCGTGAAGCGTGCCTTTGTGGGATGCATCCATGGAGGAGAACTTTCTGAAGGATCTGTGTCTGGCAGTGTGACAGCCATCTACTCTGACGGTGAGTCATCCATGGGTGAGACGGATTCGTTGTATCAACTACAAGATGGTGGGCTTGGGGGTTGTTCCAATGGCAGCAGTATTCCGGATCCCTTTGATCCGCCAAGTAGAGTAGGGATCTTCATGGCTGGCACTCAACCCGGTCAAAACTCTACAACGGTGGCAACAATAACCTCCGGGTCAGCAGCAGCCGGGGCAGGAGGCCCTGTGCACCCGCCGGCTCAGGTACTGATAGATCTCATGGATAGGCTGACAACCCTGTTAACTGCTACGGTTAATCTGGCGGATCAAGCTGAACATGATACAGAGGTGGCACGGTTGCGTGAGGAGATAGCACAAGCCAAGGAAAACCTAGCAGCTGAGGACACCAGACTGGCCACAGAACGGGCGGCTTTGGATGCTCGAGCTCAGCAGCTTCAATCAGAAGCGTTCCAGCGTAAGATGGACTTAAATGCAACAAACGAAGTCATGAGGAGAAGGCACCAGAAGTCCCAATCCCGTCTGTGTTCGATTTATGATCCAAGAAACCTCTTCCGCACACCCGATGCAGGCCCCAGTAATAAGCCGGATGTAAACCCAACTGCGACGCCTGGAGCTGGGATGCCAGTTCGACCACGGGTGATGGTGTTGGGGAACGTAGTAATAATTCAAAATTTTCCAACGTGTCACCAAGACAAATCTAGGAGATGCTAGCAATGAGAGAGAGGGAGTGCATCTTCATACCCTTGAAGATCGCTAAGCGGAAGCATTACAAGAACGTAGTTGATGGAGTCGTACTCGTGGCGATTCAAATCGCGGAAGATCCGATCTAGCGCCGAACGGACGGCGCCTCCATGTTCAACACACGTACAGACCGGGGATGTCTCCTCCTTCTTAATCCATCAAGGGGAGAGGATAAGTTGAGGGAAAGCTCCGGCAGCACAACGTCATGGTGGTGGAGCTTGCGGTTCTCCGGCAGGGCTTCGCCAAGCACTATGGAGGAGGAGGAGGTGTTGGAGGAGGGAGGAGTTGTGCCTGGGGAAGGGGTGCGGCTGCCCTCTCTCTCCCTCACTATGTATAGGGGGAAGGGGGAGGAGGAGGCACCCTAGGGGAGGGGCGGCGGCCACAGGAGAAACCCTAGATGGGTTTGGGCGCCCCCACCCCTAGGAAACTTGCCCCCCAAGCCGGGAGGGGTGGCTGCCCTAGGGGAGGCGCCCCTGATACGTCTCTGTCGTATCTACTTTTCCAAACACTTTTGCCCTTGTTTTGGACTCTAACTTGCATGATTTGAATGGAACTAACCCGGACTGACGTTGTTTTCAGCAGAATTGCCATGGTGTTATTTATGTGCAGAAACAAACATTCTCGGAATGACCTGAAACTCCACGGAACGTCTTTTCCAAAATAATAAAAAATCCTTGCCAAAGATGAAGACCAGGGGGCCCACACCCTGTCCACGAGGGTGGGGGCGCTCCCTCCCCCCTAGGGCGCGCCCCTACCTCGTGGGCCCCCTGATGCTCCACCGACCTCAACTCCAACTCTATATATTTGCTTCCGGGGAGAAAAAAATCAAGGAGAAGAAATCATCACGTTTTACGATACGGAGCCGCCGCCAAGCCCTAAAACCTCTCGGGAGGGCTGATCTGGAGTCCGTTCGGGGCTCCGGAGAGGGGAATCCGTCGCCGTCGTCATCATCAACCATCCTCCATCACCAATTTCATGATGCTCACCGCATGCGTGAGTAATTCCATCGTAGGCTTGCTGGACGGTGATGGGTTGGATGAGATTTATCATGTAATCGAGTTAGTTTTGTTAGGGTTTGATCCCTAGTATCCACTATGTTCGAGATTGATGTTGCTATGACTTTGCTATGCTTAATGCTTGTCACTAGGGCCCGAGTGCCATGATTTCAGATCTGAACCTATTATGTTTTCATGAATATATGTGAGTTATTGATCCTATCTTGCAATTCTATAGTCACCTACTATGTGTTATGATCCGGCAACCCCGAAGTGACAATAATCGGGACCACTCCCGGTAATGACCATAGTTTGAGGAGTTCATGTATTCACTCTGTGCTAATAATTTGTTCCGGTTCTCTATTAAAAGGAGGCCTTAATATCCCTTAGTTTCCATTAGGACCCCGCTGCCACGGGAGGGTAGGACAAAAGATGTCATGCAAGTTCTTTTCCATAAGAATGTATGACTACATTCGGAATACATGCCTACATTACATTGATGGATTGGAGCTAGTTCTGTGTCACCCTATGTTATGACGGTTACATGATGAACCGCATCCAGCATAATTACCCATCACTGATCCAATGCCTACGAGCTTTCCATATACTGGTTTACGCTTATTTACTTTCCCGTTACTCTTTGTTACAATCACTACAAAACACCAAAAATATTACTTTTGCTTTCATTACTTTTTGTTACCATTACCACTACTATCATACTACTTTGCTACTAAATACTTTGCTGCAGATATTAAGTTATCCAGTGTGGTTGAATTGACAACTCAGCTGCTAATACTTGAGAATATTCTTTGGCTACCCTTGTGTCGAATCAATAAATTTGGGTTGAATACTCTACCCTCGAAAGTTGTTGCGATCCCCTACACTTGTGGGTTATCAAGACTAATTTCTGGCGTCGTTGCTGGGGAGCATAGCTCTATTCTTTGAGTCACTTGGGATTTATATCTGCTGGTCACTATGAAGAATTTGAAAGATGCTAAGACAACAATTTATCCCTCAACTACGAGGGGAGGTAAGGAACTGCCATCTAGCTCTGTGCTTGATTCACCTTCTGTTATGAGTAAGCTTGCGACACCTAAACCTGCGTGTGCTATTCGTTCTGATATGCCGCATGTTATTGATTATGCCACTTCTGCTATGCATGATACTTATGATGAAACTACTTCTATGCTTGATACTACTGTGCCCCTTAATGAATTTCTTGATGAACAAATTGCTAAGGCTAGAGAGAAAGAAATTATTGAAACTGATTGTGTTGATGAAAGTGATGATGAAGATATGCCTGCTATTCCTGAGGTTTATGTTTTTGATAAAGAAGCTTCTGCTGCTAGTTTTGCTTGCAAAGGTAACAATGCGCTTAGAAGGTTGTTAGCTAAATGGAGTAAGGAATCTCTTAGAGATAGAATGAAAACTGACCCTACTTTTGCTACTTCGCCTATTTGTGTTGCCGATAAGGATTATGAATTCTCTGTTGATCCTGATATAATTACTTTGGTTGAATCTGATCCTTTTCATGGTTATCAATCTGAAACTGTTGTGGCACATCTTACTAAATTAAATGATATAGCCACCCTGTTCACTAATGATGAGAGAACTTGCTACCTATATATCCTTAAAATATTTTCGTCCTCATTAAAGGGTGATGCTAAGATATGGTTTAATTCTCTTGATCCTGGTTGTGTGCGTAGCCCCCAGGATATGATTTATTACTTCTCTGCTAAATATTTCCTTGCTCATAAGAAACAAGCTACCTTGAGGGAAATATAAGACTTTGTGCAAATTGAAGAAGAGAGTCTCCCACAAGCTTGGGGGAGGCTTCCCAAGTTACTTAATGCTTTTCCTGATCATCCTCTTAAGAAAAATGAAATACTTGATATCTTTTATAATGGACTAACTGATGCTTCCAGAGATTACCTGGATAGTTGTGCTGGTTCTGTTTTCAGAGAAAGAACACCGGATGATGCTGAAATTCTATTGAATAATATGTTGAAAAATGAAAATAATTGGCCACTTCCTAAGCCAGCTCCTGAGCCAATTACTGAGCCTATTCCTGTACCAACTCCGAAGAAGAGAGGTGTTCTATTTCTCGATCTGAAGATATGCAAGAGGCAAAGAAATCTATGATGAGAAAAAAGGTATTAAAGTTGAAGATGTTAAGAATTTACCTCCTATTGAAGAAATACATGGTCTTAATTTCATCACTTTGTTGAAGAAACATATGATCTTAACCCATTACCTATTGAAGAACCTCCAGGTCTTGATAACCCGACACGGTAGTAAAGGTAAATTCTCTCTATAGATTTGATGAAGGTGATATTCCTCACTATAAGTCTGCTAGACGATTGCTTAGAAGAGTTTGATAATTTTATTGTCAAACAAGAAAATTTCAATGCTTACTTTGGTAGACAATTAAAACAAAATACCTATATGATTAAACACTTGGGTGATTATATGGCTAATGTTAGATGTGAACTTAAAGTCATTAGCAAACATGCTTCTATGGTTACCACTCAAGTAGAACAAGTACTTAAAGCTCAAAATGATTTTCTCAATGAAATGAATAGTAAGAAAAATGATTATCTTTGTCGGAGTGGCTACTAGAACTGGTAGAATGACTCAGGAACCTTTGTATCCTGAAGGCCACCCTAAGAGAATTGAGCAAGATTCTCAGAGAAATAATATTGATACACCTAGTTCTTCTAAAAGGAAGAAAAAGAAAAATGATAGGACTTTGCAAACTTCTAGTGAACCTATTGCTGAAACACCTGAGAATCCAAATGATATATCTATTTCTGATGCCGAAACGCAATCTGGTAATGAACATGAACCTAGTGACAATGTTAATGATGATGTTCATGATGATGCTCAACCTAGTAGTGATAATGATGTAGAAATTGAACCTGCTGTTGATCTTGATAACCCACAATCAAAGAATCAACGTTAAGATAAGAGAGACTTTGTTGCTAGGGAACATGGTAAATAAAGGGGACCTTGGGTTCAGAAACCCATGCCCTTTCCTCCCAAACCATCCAAGAAAAAGGATGATGAGGATTTTGAGCGCTTTGCTGAAATGATTAGACCTATCTTTTTGCGTATGCGATTAACTGATATGCTCAAAATGGATCCTTATGCTAAATATATGAAAGATATTGTCACTAATAAAAGAAAGATACCGGAAGCTGAAATTTCCACTGTGCTTGCTAATTATACTTTTAAGGGTGGAATACCAAAGAAACTTGGAGATCTAGGAGTACCTACTATACCATGCTCCATTAAAAGAAATTATGTTAAAACTGCTTTATGTGATTTTGGAGCTAGTGTTAGTGTTATGCCCCTCTCTTTATATCGTAGACTTGACTTGAATAAGTTGACACCTACTGAAATATCTTTGCAAATGGCTGATAAATCAACTGCTATACCTGTCGGTATTTGTGAGGTTGTGCCTGTTGTGGTTGCAAACGTTACTATTTTAACGGACTTTGTTATTCTTGATATTCCCGAGGATGATAGTATGTCTATTATTCTTGGAAGACCTTTCTTGAATACTGCAGGGGCTGTTATCGATTGCAACAAAGGCAATGTCACTTTTCATGTTAATGGTAATGAGCATACGGTACACTTTCCGAGGAAACAACCTCAAGTTTATAGTATCAATTCTATTGGAAAAATTCCATCGATTATATTTGGAGGTTTTGAATTTCCTCTTCCCTCATCAAGAAGAAACATGATATTCTTATTATTGGGGATGTGCATATCCCCGTTGAGGTAACATAGTGTTATTCGAAATTTCTCCGGTTCCATGTTAGTCGGAATGAGTTTGTTAACAAGACCTGATCAACCTTGTTAGTAGATTCCTTTTGATGAGCATGAGATGGATGAAACTAGAAGCACAACCCTCTGTACCCTCTTTATACTTTCTGTTACTTAGTTGAAATAAAGTAAAAATAGTATTTTCCTGTCTGTTTTCTGATTTATCCGTGCAATATAAAAATACCCCGAAAATAAAAGTCCTCCAAATGCCATGCCAATTTAATATGATTTTTTCTAGAATATTTGAGGATTTATGGAACTGAGAACACAGCAGGGGGGTCAACCACCTGGCCACGAGGGTGGAGGGTGCACCCTACCCCCCAGGGCGCGCCCCCTGCCTCATGGGCCCACGGTGGCCCTCCTCCACTTATTCCTGCACCCATACAGTTCATCTTCCTCCCACAAACACTTTGCTGTGATTTTCGATCTCCTTGCTCAAAGCACCTCTCACAAAACTGCTTGGGGAGATTGTTCCTTGGTATGTGACTCCTCCATTGGTCCAATTAGTTTTTGTTCTAGTGCTTTATTCTTTGCAAATTTGTGCTGCATAGGTGACCATGTTCTTGAACTTGCATGTCAAATTTATATGGTTCCAAGTAGTTCTAATGCTTGATAGAGGCTCTAGGCAGTTATGCTATCAATTTTACTGAAGTTGGTTCACTTTTGTTTGAAGTTACTAAAAATTTCAGAATATTTCAGAAAATGGTGAAGAGACTTTTGAGGGGCTCATCGAGACGAAGCTCAAAGGAAAAGCAAAATGAAGAAGCACAGAGGCCCAAATATAATTTGCCTCGTACAGCGGAGGTTTGGCCGTGTGAATGGCCTTCCGATGACTTCTTGAGACAAGCCGGGATTTATGAAGATTTATATTCATTGGCTGAGAATGCAGGCCTCACAACTTCCTCCGCGACCAACGTCATCAGTATCTCTTACTCACTAATACTTTTGTGCAAAACTTCTACTATTTTCCTAAGGAATCACCTCCTTTAGTAGAGTTTCATTTATATGATGTTGTTAAGAAAATGCCATTAGCTGAATTTTGCAAGGTTTGCAAAATACCCTTTGAGGATACTTTAAATGAGCCACACCGTAAAGATGTGGAAGAATTCATTGACACCATTACTGTGGGAGAAACCAGGAAGGTTTCTGATGCAAGAATCACTAGCATACATTTTCTTGTTTTACACTACTTTGCCATATTTGCTAGTCATTGCTTGATTGGTCGTGGAAACTATGGAAACCTTAGTGTTCCTGATATTATCATTTTGTTCCATGGTTTATACCGCGATAACACTCTCAATATGGGCGGAATTATTGTTAAACGGTTAAGTTTGAACCGTACTAAGGGCCCCATATTTGGAGGTATTTATGCTTCATGCCTAGCTGCACATTTTAACATACCCATTAGGCTTTATGAGAAAGAAGAAAAATTGTTGCCTAGTGCTTATTTAGATTATAAGAGTATGCTAGCACATGATTTTATTGTTAAGAGTCGGGAAGGGGAGCTTAAATATAAATTGTACTTCAATAAACATCACCCTGAGACTATTACCTTGCCTGCTCCTTCCTTGTTTAATTTATCTGAAGGTCCGTATCTCGTTCTGTTGGCGGCCATTCAAGCCTACCGGAACCCTACACCAGCCTCGGAGCCGGAACCACAATTTGAGCCTCCATGACAGTCTGATTATTTTTGGGATCCGTAGATGACTGCCAGCCAATGGCAGTCAGAGTCCTCTTCATCTCAGTACGACCGCAACTACACCTACGGATATCCGCCAGGAGATCCTTGGCAATGAACCAACTTAGACCAAAAGCCTAAGCTTGGGGGAGTACGTATTTCCCACCGACATTACATTTATATTTACACACACTCATTGCTAGATGTCGGTGCTCATACTCTTTCACTGTAATATCCATGCTAGTTTGTTTTCTTTTTCTGCTTTCTTCTTGTGTGTTTGTTAAACCTTAAGAAAAACCAAAAAATAAAATTTTAGTAGTAGTTTTTAGTTAGTTTACTTTTCTTGCCATAGTAGTAGTAATTAAAAAGAAAACCCAAAAATATTCCCCGTTCTTCTTTTGCTTGTTGGGAGATTTCCCGTGTAAATAGTTTTTATTTCCTTTCTTTTCTTTGGGGGTCGATAGGAGAAGACCGTGATTAAATTGTTGAAGTTGCTCTTATATGCATTATTGTTGATTTAACCAAGAGCCCATATTGCCTTGTCTTCTCCTGCTTATTGAATGCTCGCAGATTCCAGCTTAGTCCAATGCACGTACACTCTTATTATTATTCACATCGTTCGGTCGTGCAAGTGAAAGGCAATAATGACGATATATGATGAATTGATTGGGATAAGCGAAGCTGGTATGAACTCGACCTCTCTTGTTTTTGTAAATATGATGAGTTCATCGTTCTTGATTCAGCTTATTATGAATAAACATGTTTGCAATGACAATTAGAGATCATAGTTGCTTATGCCATGCTTGATTAGCTATGAGTTATAATGGTTTGCCTTGCGTGCCAACATGCTATTAAAATGGTTGTGATGTGGTATGATGGGGTGGTATCCTCCTTTGAATGATTTAAGTGACTCGACTTGGCACATGTTCACACATGTACTTGAAACAAATCAACATAGCCTTCACGATATTTATGTTCATGGTGGATTATATCATGCTTGCATCCAATGTTTATTAATTTTAATGCATGTTCATGACTATTGTCGCTCTCTAGTTGGTCGCTTCCCAGTCTTTTGCTAGCCTTCACTTGTACTAAGCGGGAATACTGCTTGTGCATCCAATCCCTTAAACCCCAACGTTATTCCATATGAGTCCACTATACCTTCCTATATACGGTATCTACATGTCGTTCCAAGTAAATTTGTATGTGCCAAACTCTAAACCTTCAAATAAACATTCTGTTTTGTATGCTCGAATAGCTCATGTATCAACTAGGGTTGTCCGTATCTTCCATGCTAGGTGGGTTATTCTCAAGAGGAGTGGACTCGGCTCCTCATTCACGAGAACATGGCTGGTCACCGGGATGCCCAGTCCCATGCTTTATGCAAACTAAATCAAAATTAATTGCAAACAAAACTCCCCCTGGGACTGTTGTTAGTTGGAGGCACTCGTTGTTTCGAGCAAGCCATGGATTGATGCTTGTTGGTGGAGGGTGAGTATAAACTTTACCATTCTGATTGGGAACCGCCTATAATGTGTGTAGCATGGAAGATATCGCCATCTCTTAGTTGCTATGTTGACAATGAAAGTATGCCGCTCAAAATATTATTTATCTCTATTTCAAAACCGAGCTCTGGCACCTCTACAAATCCCTGCTTCCCTCTGCGAAGGGCCTATCTATTTACTTTTATGTTGAGTCATCACCCTCTTATTAAAGGCACTAGCTGGAGAGCGCAGCTGTCATTTGCATCCATTACTATTAATTCATATTGGGTATGACTATGATTGGATCTCTTTTACCATGAATTACAATGTCTAGTCAGTCCTTGATCTTTAAAGGTGCTCTGCATTTATGTTTCTTGATTGTCGAGAAAGGGCTAGCGAGATAACATCTTGTTATATCATATTATGATTGTTTTGAGAAAGTGTTGTCACCTGAGATTTATTATTATGACTCGCTAGTTGATTATGCCATTGATATGAGTAAACATGAGACCTAAGAATTATTGCAAATGTGGTTAGTTATAATCTTTGCTAAAAACCTGAATGTTGGCTTTACATATTTACAACAACAAGAGCAAACAGAGTTTGTAAAAGTTTTTCTTTATCCCTTTCAGTTTATCAACTGAATTGCTTGAGGACAAGCAAAGGTTTAAGCTTGGGGGAGTTGATACGTCTCCGTCATATCTACTTTTCCAAACAATTTTGCCCTTGTTTTGGACTCTAACTTGCATGATTTGAATGGAACTAACCCGGACTGACGATGTTTTCAGCAGAAGTGCCATGGTGTTATTTATGTGCAGAAACAAACATTCTCAGAATGAACTAGAACTCCACGGAACGTCTTTTCCAAAATAATAAAAAATCCTTGCCAAAGATGAAGACCAGGGGGCCCACACCCTGTCCACGAGGGTGGGGGCGCGCCCTCCCCCCTAGGGCGCACCCCCTACCTCATGGGCCCCCTGACGCTCCACCGACCTCAACTCCAACTCTATATATTTGCTTTCGGGGAGAAAAAATCAAGGAGAAGAAATCATCGCGTTTTACGATACGAAGCCGCCGCCAAGCCCTAAAACCTCTCGGGAGGGCTGATCTAGAGTCTGTTCGGGGCTCCGGAGAGGGGAATCCGTCGACGTCGTCATCATCAACCATCCTCCATCATCAATTTCATTATGCTCACCGTAGTGCGTGAGTAATTCCATCGTAGGCTTGTTGTACGGTGATGGGTTGGATGAGATTTATCATGTAATCGAGTTAGTTTTGTTAGGGTTTGATCCCTAGTATCCACTATGTACTGAGATTGATGTTCTATGACTTTGCTATGCTTAATGCTTGTCACTAGGGCCCGAGTGCCATGATTTCAGATCTGAACCTATTATGTTTTCATGAATATATGTGAGTTCTTGATCCTATCTTGCAAGTCTATAGTCACCTACTATGTGTTATGATCCGCAACCCAGAAGTGACAATAATCGGGACCACTCCCGGTAATGACCATAGTTTGAGGAGTTCATGTATTCACTATATGCTAATGCTTTGTTCCGGTTCTCTATTAAAAGGAGGCCTTAATATCCCTTAGTTTCCATTAGGACCCCGCTGCCACGGGAGGGTAGGACAAAAGATGTCATGCAAGTTCTTTTCCATAAGCACGTATGACTACATTCGGAATACATGCCTACATTACATTGATGAATTGGAGCTAGTTCTGTGTCACCCTATGTTATCACTGTTACATGATGAACCGCATCCGGCATAATTACCCATCACTGATCCAATGCCTACGAGCTTTCCATATACTGGTTTACGCTTATTTACTTTCCCATTGCTACTGTTACAATCACTACAAAACACCAAAAATATTACTTTTGCTTTCATTACTCTTTCGTAACCATTACCACTACTATCATACTACTTTGCTACTAAATACTTTGTTGTAGATATTAAGTTATCTAGGTGTGGTTGAATTGACAACTCAGCTGCCAATACTTGAGAATATTCTTTGGCTCCCCTTGTGTCAAATCAATAAATTTGGGTTGAATACTCTACCCTCGAAAGCTGTTGTGATCCCCTACACTTGTGGGTTATCAGCCCCCACCTCTCCATGTTATGTGAGATGGGGTGGGAGGGGCGCACAGCCCCTTAGTGGGCTGATGTTCCCCCTCCCCTTTACCCATAACACCCCCAACGCTTGTCGGGGCCTCCGAAACCCCTTTCGGACACGCTGGTCGTCACCCGGTACCCCCAGAACAATTCCGGACCCCAATACCCTTCGTCCAATATATCGATCTTCACCTCTGGACCATTCCGGAGTTCCTCTTCACGTCCGGGATCTCATCCGGGACTCCGAACAACCTTCGGTAACCACATACTATTTCCCATAACAACTCTAGCATCACCGAACCTTAAGTGTGTAGACCCTATGGGTTCGGGAACCATGCAGACATGACCGAGACGTTCTCCAGCCAATAACCAACGGCGGGATCTGGATACCCATGTTGGCTCCCACATATTCCATGATGATCTCATCAGATGAACCATGATGTCGAGGATTCAATCAATCCCGTATACAATTCCCTTTGTCCATCGATATGTTACTTGCCCGAGATTCGGTCGTCAGTATTCCTATACCTTGTTCAATCTCATTACCGGCAAGTCTCTTTACTCATTCTGTAACGCATGATCCCGTGGCTAACTCATTAGTCACACTGAGCTCATTATGATGATGCATTACTGAGTGGGCCCAGAGATACCTCTCTGTCATACAGAGTGACAAATCCTAGTCTTGATTCGAGCCAACCCAACAGACACTTTCGGAGATACCTGTAGTGCACCTTTATAGCCACCCAGTTATGTTGTGACGTTTGATACACCCAAAGCACTCCTACTGTACCTGGGATTTGCACAATCTCATGGTCTAAGGAAACAATACTTGACATTATAAAAGCTCTAGCAAACGAACAACGCAATCTTGTGCTATGCTTAGGATTGGGTCTTGTACATCACATCATTCTCCTAATGATGTGATCCCATATCAACGACATCCAATGTCCATGGTCAGGAAACCACAACCACCTGTTGATCAACAAGCTAGTCAACTAGAGGCTCACTAGGGACATGTTGTGGTCTATGTATTCACACATGTATTACGGTTTCCGGTCAATACAATTATAGCATGAACAATAGACAATTAGCATGAACAAGGAAATATAATAATAACCATTTTATTATTGCCTCTAGGGCATATTTCCAACAGTCTCCCACTTTCACTAGAGTCAATAACCTAGTTCACATCGTTGATGTCTACTACACAACCTTCTTCTTGTAGACGTTGTTGGGCCTGCAAGTGCACAGGTTTGTAGAACAGTAGCAAATTTCCCTCAAGTGGATGACCTAAGGTTTATAAATCTGTGGGAGGCGTAGGATTAAGATGGTCTCTCTCAAGCAACCCTGCAACCAAATAACAAAGAGTCTCTTGTGTCCCCAACACACCCAATACAATGGTAAATTGTATAGGTGCACTAGTTCAATGAAGAGATGGTGATACAAGTGCAATATGGATGGTAGATAAAGGTATTTGTAATCTGAAAATATAAAAACAGCAAGGTAACAAGTGGTAAAAGTGAGCGTAAACGGTATTGCAATGATAGGAAACAAGGCCTAGGGTTCATACTTTCGCTAGTGCAAGTTCTCTCAACAATAATAACATAGATAGATCATATAACAAGCCCTCAACATGCAAAAAAGAGTCACTCCGAAGCCACTAATAGAGGAGAACAAATGTAGAGATTATGGTAGGGTACGAAACCACCTCAAAGTTATTCATTCGGATCTATCTATAAAAGAGTTCGTACTAGAATAACACCTTAAGATACAAATCAACCAAAACCCTAATGTCACCTAGATACTCCATTGTCACCTCAGGTATCTGTGGGCATGATTATATGATATGCATCAGACAATCTCAGATTCATCCAACCAACATAAAAGTACTTCAAAGAGTGCCCCAAAGTTTCTACCAGAGAGTCAAGAACGTGTGCCAACCCCTATGCATAGGTTCCCAATGTCACGAAACCCGCAAGTTGATCACCAAAACATACATCAAGTGGCACATGATATCCCATTGTCACCACAGATAATCACGGCAAGACATACATCAAGTGTTCTCTTAAAAGACTCAATCCGATAAGATAACTTCAAAGGGGAAACTCAATTCATCACAAGAGAGTAGAGGGGGAGAAACATCATAAGATCCAACTACAATATCAAAGCTCGGGATACATCAAGATCGTGCCACAGAGGGAACACGAGCGAGAGAGAGAGATCAAACACATAGCTACTTGTACATACCCTCAGCCCCGAGGGTGAACTACTCCCTCCTCGTCATGGATAGCGCCGGGATGATGAAGATGGCCACCGGTGAAGGATCCCCCCTCCCGCAGGGTGCCGGGAAGGGCTCCCGAGAGGTTTTTGGTGGCTACAGAGGCTTGCTGCGGCGGAACTCCCGATCTATCTTCTGTTCTGGAAGTTTTAGGGTACGTAGGTATATATGGGTGAAAGGAGTATGTCGGTGGAGCTACGGGGGCCCCACAAGGCAGGGGGCGCGCCCCCCACCCTCGTGAGCACCTCCCGTATCTTCTGACGTGGAGTCCAAGTCCATCAGGTGGGTTTCCTTCCAAAAATAACTTCTCCGATTGATTTCGTTCCGTTTTGACTCCGTCGATATTCCTTTTCCTCAAAACACTGAAATAGGCATAAAACAGCAAATCTAGGCTGGGCCTCCGGTTAATAGGTTAGTCCCAAAAATAATATAAAAGTGGATAATAAAGCCCAATATTGCCTAAAACAGTAGATAATATAGCATGGAGCAATCAAAAATTATAGATACGTTGGAGACGTATCAAGCATCTAAGCTTAATTCCTGCTCGTCCTCGAGTAGGTAAATGATAAAAAAGATAATTTTTGATGTGGAATGCTAGTTGGCATAATTTCAATGTAACTCTTTTTACTTGTGATATGAATATTCAGATCTGAATGAATACAAAATAAAAGTTCATATTGATAAAAGAAATAGTAACACTTCAAGTATACTAATCAAAGTAATCATGTCTTCTCAAAATAACATGGCAAAAGAAAGTTCATCCCTACAAAATCATATAGTTAGGCTATGCTTCATTTTCGTCACACAAAGATGTTCCCAACTTCTATACCCCGATGACAAGCCAAGCAATTGTTTCATACTTAAATAATCTCAAACTTTTTCAACCTTCACGCAATACATGAGCGTGAGCCATGGATATAGCACTATGGGTGGAATAGAATATGATGATGGGAATTGTGTGGAGAACACAAAAAAGGAGAAAGTCTCACATTGACGAGGATAATCAACGGGCTATGGAGATGCCCATCAATAGATGTCAACATGAGGAGTAGGGATTGCCATGCAACGGATGCACTAGAGCTATGAATGCTCAACAAAAGAAAACTAGTGAGTGTGCATCCAACTCGCTTGCTCACGAAGACCTAGGGCATTTGAGGAAGCCCATCATAGGAATTTACAAGCCAAGTTCTATAATGAAAAATTCCCACTAGTATAAAAAAGACAACTTATGAGACTCACTACATGAAGAACAATGTGCTACTTTGAAGCACAATATATGAGACTCACTACATGAAGAACAAGGTGCTACTTGAAGCACAAGTGTGGTAAAAGGATAGTAACATTGCCCCTTCTCTCTTTTTCTCTCATTTTTTTGGGCCTTCTCTTTTTTTTGGCCTTTCTCTTTTTTTTATTTTTATTTTCGCCCGGAGTCATCCGACTTGTGGGGGAGTCATAGTATCCATCATCCTTTCCTTACTGGGGCAATGCTCTAATAATGAAAATCATCACACTTCTATTGATTACAACATAAGGATTACAACTCGAAACTTAGAACAAGATATGACTCTATATGAATGCCTCCGTGATGTACTGGGATGGTGCAATGAATCAAGAGTGGCATGTATGAAAAATAATGCATGGTGGCTTTGCCACAAATACGATGTCAACTACATGATCATGCAATGGCAATATGACAAAAGTAATGTATGTCATGATGATGATGGAAGTTGCATGGCAATATATCTCGGAGTGGCTATGGAAATGCCATGATAGGTAGGTATGGTGGCTGTTTTGAGGAAGATATAAGGAGGTTTATGTGTGATAGAGCGTACCGTATCACGGGGTTTGGATGCTGCCGTGAAGTTTGCACCAACTCTCAAGGCGAGAAAGGGCAATGCAGTGCAAGAAGAGGCTAGCAAAGGCGGAAAGGTAAAAGTGCGTATAATCCAAGGACTCGACAGTAGTCAAAAGAACTCATATACTTATTGCAAAAAATTTGAAGCCATCAAAAATCAAGTACTACGCGCATGCTCCTAGGGGGATAGATTGGTAGGAAAAGACCATCGCTCGTCCCCGACCGCCACTCATAAGGATGCACAAGCCAGGTACACTTCATGTTTCAAATTTGTTACACAACTTTAACCATACGTGCATGCTACGGGACTTACAAACTTCAACACAAGCATTTCTCAAATTCACAATTACCCAACTAGCACGACTTTGATATTATCACCTCCATATCTCAAAACAATTATGAAGCATCAACTTTTCTTAGTATTCAACACACTCATAAGAAAGTTTCACATATCTTGAATACTAAGTATATTAATATTAAGAAAATTACCATGCTATTAACGACTCTCAAAATAATCTGAGTGAAGTATGAGAGTTCATCTATTTGTTCAAAATAAAACTACCACTATGCTCTAAAAGGTATAAGTGATGCACTAGAGCAAATGACAAACTACTCCGAAAGATATAAGTGAAGGTCAATGAGTAGCTAAATAATTATGCAACTATGCGAAGACTCTCTCTCATTTAATAATTTCAGATCTTGATACTTTATTCAAACAGCAAGCAAAGCTAAAGAAAACTACATTGCAAGGATAGCACAACTCATGTGAAGAAGCAAAATTTAGGCTCAACCGATACTAACCGATAGTTGTTGAAGAAGAAAGGTGGGATGCCTACAGGGGCATCCCCAAGCTTAGATGCTTGAGACTTCTTGAAATATTATCTTGGGGTGCCTTGGGCATCCCCAAGCCTGAAATTTTGTGTCTCCTTAATTCCTCTCATATCATGGTTTATCTTTTTATCAAAAGCTTCATTCACAACAAACTCAACAAGAACTCGTGAGATAGGTTAGTATAAACCAATGCAAAACCTTATCATTTTCTACTGTAACAAATCACTTAAATTATTATTCAACATTGCATACTAAATGCCTCTGTATATTTAATACTCATATCCTCAAACAGAAATTATTATTCAACATTGCATACTAAATTCCTCTGTATATTCAATACTCCTATCCTCAAATAGATTCATTAAACAAGCAAACATATGCAAACAATGCAACCATAACAGCAATCTGCCAAAACAGTACAGCCCGTAAAGAATGAAACAGTATCAATACTTCCCTGACTCCAAAAATTATGAACTAAAATTCCCACTGTAATAAATTTATCAGAGCTTAATATGAAAAAAGATTCAACGTTAGACCATGCTCTGACTTTTCTAGGGAATTTTTGCAACAGCGGTAAACTTTCTGTTTTCAAACAGCAACATGCAAACTAGCAAAATAAGCATGGCAAAGGCTATCCTTGACTTTTTTATTGAAACTAAAGATGCAAAACACTATTCTGACTAACAGAAAGCAAAAACTAACAAAAGAAATTGACGCTCCAAGCAAAACACATATCATCTGGTGAATAAAAATATAGCTCCAAGTAAAGTTACCGATGAACGAAGACGAAAGAGGGGATGCCTTCCCGGGCATCCCCAAGCTTAGGCTCTTGGTTATCCTTGAATATTACCTTGGGGTGCCTTGGGCATCCCCAAGCTTAGGCTCTTGCCACTCCTTATTCCATAGTCCATCGAATCTTTACCCAAAACTTGAAAACTTCACAACACAAAACTTAACAGAAAACTCGTGAGCTCCGTTAGCGAAAGAAAACAAAACACCACTTCAAGGTACTGTAATGAACTGATTCTTTATTTATATTGGTGTTAGACCTACTCTATTAAAACTTCTCTATGGTTTATAAACTATTTTACTAGCCATAGATTCGTAAAAATAAGCAAACAACACAATGAAAACAGAATCTGTCAAAAACAGAACAGTCTGTAGTAATCTGTAACTAACGCAAACTTCTGGAACTCCAAAAATTCTAAAATAAATTGGTGGACCTGAGGAATTTGTCTAGTAATCATCTGCAATAAGAATCAACTAAATAGAACTCTCTAGTAAAAATTTCTAGCTAATCTCGTGAGCGCCAAAGTTTCTGTTTTTTACAGCATGATCATAAAGACTTCACCCAAGTCTTCCCAAAGGTTCTACTTGGCACACAGACTAATTAAAACACAAAACCACATCTAAACAGAAGCTAGATGGATTATTTATTCCTAAACATAACCATAAAGCAAGAAACTAAAATAAAATTGGGTTGCCTCCCAACAAGCGCTATCGTTTAAAGCCCCTAGCTAGGCATGATGATTTCAATGATGCTCACATAAAAGATAAGAACTGAAACATAAAGAGAGCATCATGAAGAATATTACTAGCACATTTAAGTATAACCCACTTACTATGCATAGGGATTTTGTGAGCAAACAACTTATGGGAACAATAATCAACAAGCATAGGAAGACAAAACAAGCATAACTTCAAAATTTTAAGCACATAGAGAGGAAACTTGATATTATTGCAATTCCTACAAGCATATGTTCCCCCCTCATAATAATTTTCAGTAGCATAATCAATGAACTAAAAAATATAACCAGCACCTAAAGCATTCTTTTCATGATCTACTAGTACAGAAATTTTATTACTCTCCACATAAGCAAAATTCTTCTCACGAATAGTAGTGGGAGCAAACTCAACAAAATAACTATCATATGATTGAGAATTAAGATCAAGATGACAAGTTTCATGGTTATCATTATTCTTAAAAGCATACGTGTCATCACAATAATCATCATAGATTGGAGGCATGCTTTCATCATAGTAAATTTGCTCATCAAAGCTTGGGGGACAAAAAATATCATCTTCATCAAACATAGCTTCCCCAAGCTTGTGGCTTTGCATATCATTAGCATCATGGATATTCAAGGAATTCATACTAACAACATTGCAATCATGCTCATCATTTACATATTTCATGCCAAGCATTCTATGTAATTCTTCTTCTAGCACTTTGGCACAATTTTCCTTTCCATCATTCTCACGAAAGATATTAAAAAGGTGAAGCGTATGAGACAAACTCAATTCCATTTTTTGTAATTTTCTTTTATAAACTAACTAGTGCTAAAACAAGAAACAAAAAGATTTGATTGCAAGATCTAAAGATATACCTTCACTTACCTAGCCTCCCGCAACGGCGCTTGAGAAAAGAGCTTGATGTCTACTACACAACCTTGTTCTTGTAGACGTTGTTGGGCCTGCAAGTGCACAGGTTTGTAGAACAGTAGCAAATTTCCCTCAAGTGGATGACCTAAGGTTTATCAATCCATGGGAGGCGTAGGATGAAGATGGTCTCTCTCAAGCAACCCTGCAACCAAATAACAAAGAGTCTCTTGTGTCCCCAACACACCCAATACAATGGTAAATTGTATAGGTGCGCTAGTTCGGCGAAGAGATGGTGATACAAGTGCAATATGGATGGTAGATAAAGGTATTTGTAATCTGAAAATATAAAAACAGCAAGGTAACGAGTGGTAAAAGTGAGCGTAAACGGTATTGCAATGATAGGAAACAAGGCCTAGGGTTCATACTTTCGCTAGTGCAAGTTCCCTCAACAATAATAACATAGGTAGATCATATAACAAGCCCTCAACATGCAACAAACAGTCACTCCAAAGCCACTAATAGCGGAGAACAAACATAGAGATTATGGTAGGGTATGAAACCACCTCAAAGTTATTCTTTCGGATCAATCTATAAAAGAGTTCGTACTAGAATAACACCTTAAGATACAAATCAACCAAAACCCTAATGTCACCTAGATACTCCATTGTCACCTCAAGTATCCGTGGGCATGATTATACGATATGCATCACACAATCTCAGATTCATCCAACCAACATAAAAGTACTTCAAAGAGTGCCCCAAAGTTTCTACCGAAGAGTCAAGAACGTGTGCCAACCCCTATGCATAGGTTCCCAATGTCACGAAACCCGCAAGTTGATCACTAAAACATACATCAAGTGGCACATGATATCCCATTGTCACCACACATAATCACGGCAAGACATACATCAAGTGTTCCCATAAAAGACTCAATCCGATAAGATAACTTCAAAGGGGAAACTCAATTCATCACAAGAGATTAGAGGGGGAGAAACATCATAAGATCCAACTACAATAGAAAAGCTCGGGATACATGAAGATCGTGCCATAGAGGGAACACGAGAGAGAACACGAGAGAGAGAGATCAAACACATAGCTACTAGTACATACCCTCAGCCCCGAGGGTGAACTACTCCCTCCTCGTCATGGATAGCACCGGGATGATGAAGATGGCCACCGGTGAAGGATCCCCCCTCCGGCAGGGTGCCGGGAAGGGCTCCCGAGAGGTTTTTGGTGGCTACAAAGGCTTGCGGCGGCGGAACTCCCGATCTATCTTTTGTTCTGGAAGTTTAGGGTACGTAGGTATATATGGGTGAAAGGAGTACGTCGGTGGAGCTATGGGGGGCCCACGTCCCGTATCTTCTGACGTGGAGTCCAAGTTCATCAGGTGGGTTTCCTTCCAAAAATAACTTCTCCAGTTGATTTCGTTCCGTTTTGACTCCGTATGATATTCCTTTTCCTCGAAACACTGAAATAGGCATAAAACAACAAATCTGGGCTGGGCCTCCGGTTAATAGGTTAGTCCCAAAAATAATATAAAAGTGGATAATAAAGCCCAATATTGCCTAAAACAGTAGATAATATAGCATGGAGCAATCAAAAATTATAGATACATTGGAGACGTATCAATCGCCATGTGATTAACATTCATAGTTCACATCGCCATGTGACTAACACCCAAAGAGTTTACTAGAGTCAATAATCTAGTTCACATGGCCATGTGATTAACACTCAAGGAGTTCTAGGGTTTGATCATGTTATGCTTACGAGAGAGGTTTTAGTCAACGGGTCTGCAACATTCAGATCCGTGTGTTCTTTGAAAATCTCTATTTCATATTGTAGATGTTGCTACTATGCTCCACTTGGAGCTATTCCAAATGGTTGCTCCACTATACGTATCCGGTTTGCTACTCAAAGTCATCCCGATAGGTGTTAAAGCTTGCATCGACGTAACCCTTTACACCGAACTCTTCATCACCTCCATAATCGAGAAACATTTCCTTATTCCCAAGGACAATTTTGACCATTGTCCAATGATCCACTCCTGGATCATTCTTATACCCCCTTGCCAGACACGTGGCAAGGCACATCGTAGTACACAACATGGCATATCGTATAGAGCCTATGGCTAAGTCATAAGGGACGACTTTTGTCCTTCTCTTTCTTCTGCCGTGGTCGAGGTTCAAGTCTTAATTTCACACCTTACAACTCAGGCAAGAACTCCTTCTTTGACTGATCCATCTTGAACTCCTTCAAGATCATGTCAAGGTATGTGCTCTATGAAAGTCTTATCAGGCGTCTTGATCTATCTCTATAGATCTTGATACCCAACATGTAAGCGGTTTTGCCCGGGTCTTCCTTTGAAAAACTCCATTCAAACAACCCTTTATGCTTTCCAGAAATTCTACATCATTTCTGATCAACAATATGTCATCCACATATATTTATCAAACTTTTGTAGTGCTCCCACTCACTTTCTTGCAAATACAAGTTTCTTGCAAACTTCGTATAAACCCAAAAGCTTTGATTATCTCATCAAAGCGTATGTTCCAACTCCGATATGCTCGCTCCAGTCCATAGAAGGATCGCTGGAGTTTGCATACCTTTTAGCATCCTTAGGATTGACAAAACCTTCTGGTTGTATCACATACAGCCTTTCCTCATGGAAACCTTCAAGGAAATTTTGTTTTGATATCCATTTGCCACATTCAATGAAAATGCAGCAACTGCTCACATAATTCTAACAGACTTTAGCATCGCTATGATTGAGAAAGTCTCATCACAGTCAACTCCTTGAACTTGTCGGAAACTTATTTGAGACACGTCGAGCTTCATAAATGGTGACATTACCATCAGCGTCTGTCTTCTTCTTAAAGATCCATTTATTCTCAATGGCTTGCCGATCATCGGGCAAGTCCACCAAAGTCCATACTTTGTTCTCATACATGGATCCTATCTCGGATTTCATGGCTCCTAGCCATTTGTTGGAATCCGGGCCCACCATCGCTTCTTCATAGCTCATAGGTTCATCGTTGTCCAACAACATGACCTTTAAGACAGGGTTACCACTCAGAAGTTGTACACACCCTTGTCGACCTACGAGGTTCGACAGTAACTTGATCTGAAGACCCATGATCATCATCATTAGCTTTCTCTTCAACTGAGGTAGGTGCCACAGAAACGTCTTTTTGTGCTGCGCTACTCTCTGGTTGAAGTAAAGGTTCAACAACCTCATCAAGTTATGTCTTCCTCCCACTCAATTCTTTCAAGAGAAACTCTTTCTCGAGAAAGGACCTATTCCTAATGACAAACACTTTGCCCTCAGATCTGAGATAGAAGGCACACCCAATCGTCTTGTTTAGGTATTCTATGAAAACACAATTTTCCACTTTGGGTTCGAGCTTTTCTGGCCGAAGCCTATCGACATAAGCATTGTAGCCCCCAAACCTTAAGAAACAACAAGTTAGGTTTCTTGCTAAACCATAGTTCATACGGTGTTGTCTCCACGGACTTAGATGGTGCCCTATTTAAAGTGAATGTAATTGTCTCTAATGCATAACCCCAAAATGATAGTGGTAGATCGGTAAGAGACATCATAGATCGTACCATATCCAATAGGGTGCGATTATGACGTTCAGACACACCATTACGCTATGGTGTTCCAGGTGGCGTCAACTGTGAAACTATTCCACCTTGTATTCAGTAATTTCCAAACTCATAACTCAGATACTCTCCCCTTGATCAGATCATAGGAACTTGATCTTCTTGTTATGATGATTCTCAACTTCACTCTGAAATTGCTTGAACTTTCAAATGTTTCGGACTTATGCTTCATTAAGTAAATATACCCATATCTACTCAATTCATCGGTGAAGGTGAGAAAATAACGATATCCATTGCGTGTGTCAACACTCATCACACCACACACATCAGCATGTGTGATTTCCAACAAGTCACTTGCCCATTCCATTGTTCCAGAAAACGGGGTTTTAGTCATCTTGCCTATGAGGCATGGTTCACATGTGTTAGGTGATTCAAAATCAAGTGACTCCAAAAGTCCATTAGCATGGAGGTTCTTCATGCGCTTTACGCCAATATGACCTAAGCGGTAGTGCCATAAGAAAGTGGCACTATCATTATCAACTCTACATCTTTTGGCACCAATGTTATGAACATGTGTATCACTACGACCGAGATTCAATAAACCATTCGCATTGGGTGCATGACCATAGAAGGTGTTATCCATACAAACAGAATAACCATTATTCTCTAGCTTAAGTGAATAACCATATTGCAATAAACATGATCTAATCATGTTCATGCTCAATGCGGACACCAATGCAAACAACATCTATCTAGGTTCATCACTAATCCCGAAGGTAGAGGGAGCGTGCGATGGTGATCATATCATCCTTGGAAACACTTCCAACACACATCGTCACCTCGCCCTTAGCTAGTCTCCGTTTATTCCGTAGCTTTTGTTTCGAGTTACCAATATTAGCAACTCAACCGGTATCTAATACCCATGTGCTACTAGGAGTACTAGTAAGGTACACATCAATAACACATATATCATATATACTTTTGTTGAAGTTTCCAGCCTTCTTATCTACCAAGTATTTGAGGCGGTTCCGCTACCAGTGACCGTTCCCCTAAGAAAAGCACTTCGTCTCGGGTTTGGGTTCTTGAGTTTCTTCACTGGAGCGGCAACTGGCTTGCCATTCATGAAGTTTCCCTTCTTGCCCTTGCCCTTCTTTGAAACTAATGGTCTTGTTAACCATCAACACTTGATGCTCCTTCTTGACTTCTACCTTTATGGCCTTAAGCATGACGAACAGCTCCGGGATCAACTTCCCTTGCATGTTATAGTTCATCATGAAGCTCTAGTTAGCTTGGTGATAGTGACTGGAGAACTTTTGTCAATCACTCTCTGGAAGATTAACTCCCACTTGATTCAAGTGATTGAAGTCTGTGAGACATTACGAGCACATGCTCACCGGTGAGCTATTCTCCTCCATCTTGTAGGCAAAGGTCTTGTCAGAGGTCTCACACCTCTCAACACGGGCATGAGCCTGAAATACCAATTTCAGCTCTTAGAGCATCTCATATGTTCCATGGCGTTCAAAATGCTTTTGGAGCCCCGACTCTAAGCCGTAAATCATGGCGCACTAAACTATCAGGTAGTCATCAAAACGTGTCTGCCAAATGTTCACAACATCCACAGACGATGCCAGAGGGGTTGGCACACCGAGTGGTGCATTAAGGACAGAAGCCTTCTGTGTAGCAGTGAGGACAATCCTCAGACTATGGCCCTAGTCCGCACAATTGCTTACAATATCTTTCAACTTAGTATTTCTCTAGGAACGTATTAAAACAAGGAGCTAAAGCGCGAGCTATTAATCCACAAAACAACTTGCAAAGATAATTTAGAGTATGTTCATGATAATTAAGTTCATCTAATCAAATTATTTAATGAACTCCCACTCAGATAGACATCCCTCTAGTCATCTAAGTGATACATGATCCGAATCGACTAGGCCGTGTCCGATCATCATGTGAGACGGACTAGTCATCAACGGTGAACATCTCCATGTTGATCGCATCTGCTATACGACTCATGTTCGACCTTTCGGTCTCTTGTGTTCCGAGGCCATGTCTGTACATGCTAGGCTCGTCAAGTCAACATAAGTGTTTCGCATGTGTAAATCTGGCTTACACCCGTTGTATGCGAATGTTAGAAACTATCACACTCGATCATCATGTGGTGCTTCGAAACAACGAACCTTCGCAACGGTGCACAGCTAGGGGGAACACTTTCTTGAAATTTTGTGAGGGATCATCTTATTTATGCTACCGTCGTTCTAAGCAAATAAGATGCAAACATGACAAACATCGCATGCAAATCATAAAGTGACATGATATGGCCAATATCATCTTGCGCCTTTTGATCTCCATCTTCGAGGTGCGGCATGATCACCTTCGTCACCGGCATGACACCATGATCTCCATCATCATGATCCCCATCATCGTGTCTTCATGAAGTTGTCTCGCCGACTATTACTTCTACTACTATGGCTAATGGTTAGCAATAAAGTAAAGTAATTACATGGCGTTTTCATTGACAGGCAGGTCATACAATAATTAAGACAACTCCTATGGCTCCTGCCGGTTGTCATACTCATTGACATGCAAGTTGTGATTCCTATTACAAGAACATGATCAATCTCATATATCACATATATTATTCATCACATCCTTTTGGCCATATCACATCACATAGCATACCCTGCAAAAACAAGTTAGACATCCTCTAATTGTTGTTTGCATGTTTTACGTGGCTGCTATGGGTTTCTAGCAAGAACGTTTCTTACCTACGCAAAAGCCACAACGGTGATATGCCAATTGCTATTTACCCTTCATAAGGACCCTCCTCATCGAATCATATCCGACTAAAGTGGGAGAGACAGACACCCGCTAGCCACCTTATGCATCAAGTGCATGTCAGTTGGTGGAACCTGTCTCACGTAAGCATACGTGTAAGGTCGGTCCGGGCCACTTCATCCCATAATGCCGCCGAATCAAGATAAGACTAGTAACGATAAGCAAATTGAACAAATCATCGCCCACAACTACTTATGTTCTACTTGTGCATAGAATCTACGCATAAACCTGGCTCTGATACCACTGTTGGGGAACATAATAATAATTCAAAATTTTCCTACGTGTCACCAGGATCAATCTAGGAGATGCTAGCAACGAGAGAGAGGGAGTGCATCTTCATACCTTTGAAGATTGCTAAGCGGAAGCATTACAAGAACGCGATTGATGGAGTCGTACTCGTGGCGATTCAAATTGCGGAAGATCTGATCTAGCACCGAACGGACGGCGCCTCCGCGTTCAACACACGTACAGCCCGGGGACGTCTCCTCCTTCTTGATCCAGCAAGGGGAGAGAAGAAGTTGAGGAAAGCTCCGGTAGCACGACGGCGTAGTGGTGGAGCTTGCGGTTCTCCGGCAGGGCTTCGCCAAGCACTATGGTGGAGGAGGAGGTGTTGGAGAAGGGAGGGGTTGCGCCTGGGGAAGGGGTGCGGCTGCCCTCTCTTCCCTCACTATATATAGGGGGGAGGGGGAGGAGGAGGCGCCCTAGGGGAGGGGCGGCGGCCACAGGGGAAACCCTAGATGGGTTTGGGCGCCCCCACCCCTAGGAAACTTGCCCCCCAAGCCGGGAGGGGTGGCTGCCCTAGGGGAGGCGCCCCCACCTCTCCATGTTACGTGAGATGGGGTGGGGGCGCACAGCCCCTTAGTGGGCTGATGTGCCCCCTCCCCTTGGCCCATAAGGCCGCCCAACGCTTGTTGGGGCCTTCGAAACCCCTTTCGGACACACTGGTCGTCACCCGGTAACCCCAGAACAATTTCGGACTCCAATACCCTTCGTCCAATAGGTCGATCTTCACCTCCGGAACATTCCGGGGTTCCTCGTCACGTCCGGGATCTCATCCGGGACTCCGAACAACCTTCGGTAACCACATACTATTTCCCATAACAACTCTAGCGTCACCGAATCTTAAGTGTGTAGACCCTATGGGTTCGGGAACCATGCAGACATGACCGAGACGTTCTCCGGCCAATAACCAACAGTGGGATCTGGATATCCACATGTTGGATCCCACATGTTCCACGATGATCTCATCGGATGAACCACGATGTCGGGGATTCAATCAATCCTGTATACAATTCCCTTTGTCCATCGATATGTTACTTGCCCGAGATTCGATCGTCGGTATTCCTATACCTTGTTCAATCTCGTTACCGGCAAGTCTCTTTACTCGTTCCGTAACACATGATCCCGTGGCTAACTCATTAGTCACATTGAGCTCATTATGATGATGCATTACCGAGTGGGCCCAGAGATACCTCTCCGTCATATGGAGTGACAAATCCGAGTCTCGATTCGTGCCAACCCAACAGACACTCTCGGAGATACCTGTAGTGCACCTTTATAGCCACCCAGTTACGTTGTGACGTTTGATACACCCTAAGCACTCCTACGGTGTCCGGGAGTCTCACAATCTCATGGTCTAAGGAAACGATACTTGACATTATAAAAGCTCTAGCAAACGAACTACGCGGTCTTGTGCTATGCTTAGGATTGGGTCCTGTCCATCACATCATTCTCCTAATGATGTGATCTCGTTATCAACGACATCCAATGTCCATGGTCAGGAAACCACAACCATCTGTTGATCAACGAGCTAGTCAACTAGAGGCTCACTAGGGACATGTTGTGGTCTATGTATTCACACATGTATTACGGTTTCCGGTCAATGCAATTATAGCATAAAAAATAGACAATTATCATGAACAAGGAAATATAATAATAACCATTTTATTATTGCCTCTAGGGCATATTTCCAACAGATGGAAACTCCTCGAGTGAACACAGCTCCGCCTCAGTATGTACCGACACCTTCGGGTCATTATTCTAACCCATTGGAGAATATGATTGCTGCGACGGCACGAGTGGCAGCTCTCCCGGTGGAAGGCGACTCTCCGATAGCGGTCGAAACGCGAAGGGTCAGAGAACTTCTTCAGACGGCTCTGGCGCAGCAGGAAGCATATTCTTATAGTCGAGATAGGATTCATTCGACCCCTCGCCCAAGCCGGAGCCCGAGCTATAGCAGGCATATGGACACGGGTGCAGTTTCAAGCAATGCCTGGCACAATGACCAACCGTGCGGGCATGACCCTACGCGTGATGGAGCCCCTAACTTGGTTGATCAGCACAGGATACACCAAGAGGCAGAGCGGGCGGTTCAGCAGGCAGCTGAGCGGGCGGCTTATCAATCTTTTCTGATCCATCCGACGACTTCTATTGAAGCAGGTGCAACCACGAGAACCGGAGGTGTCCCTTGCTTAGTGCCAGCACTGCATAATGAATGTTTGCTCAAGGATTTTAAGGGGCCTCGAAAGGTGCCTAACTACACGCCTGATTTACAGCCCGGGGAGTGGATTGAAAGTTACGAGATGGCCACAGAGTTGCTGGAGGTCAGCGACGCGGCAATGGCCAAGTACTTCACTATAATGCTGGATGGAACGGCCCGCACTTGGTTAAAGGGACTGCCACCTAATTCAATTGGTTCCTGGGCCGAGTTAAAGGCCCGGTTTATTCAGAACTTCAAGGACACATGCAAGCAGCCCATGTCGATTGTGGACTTGACTAATTGCAAGCAAGAGGAAGGTGAGTCCACGACCCATTGGGTGCGCCGGGTGAAGGAAATAATACATTCATCTGATAAGATGGATGCCGGCTCTGCAGTTTTAATGTTGGAGAAAAAATGTCGTTTTGAACCTCTGAAGCAGAAGCTGGGGCGGCTCAAACGCGATTGCAATGACATGGGCCAGCTGATGGTGGCTCTAGTCAAATACGCCAACTCTGATAGTACCAAGGATCCCGTGTCTGACAAAGAGAAGATAGGGAAGGGAAAGAAGAACAGCAATGCTAAGGGTCTTCAGCATAACCCGGAAAATCAAGGAGGTAATAATAAATGTAAGGCTGGCGGTAGTTCGGAGTTTGTGGCTAATGCACAGTGTAATAATCAACGACGTAAGGGGAGGCCACCTCCTCAGTCTGGCGGGTCAGGTCCCACCCTTGATCAGTTGCTAAATGAGCCCTTCCAAGACACGACACCCGGGAGAAGCCAGCCACTCACCTGTGGAAAGACTGTACGATCTTGAAGGCTTTCAAGAATTCTAACATGTTTGACGGCCATCACGGACCTGGAGGCGGTTCAGGTGGCGGCGGTTTTCATGGCCTGGGGGGCGGTCCAAATTCCAACTTTCAGGGCCCTCAGGGTAACCAAGGTGGTTATCATCAGCAATCTGGCCAAGGAGGTCAGCAGCAGCAGCAATCCAGGTATCAAAGTAACCCAAAGCAGCTGAATAGCGGACAATATCATGTGTTCACCACCAGTTTGTGCAAAAGGGACCAGAAACTTCATAAGAGGGCCGTGAATGCTATTGAGCCGGCGGTCCCTCGTTATCTGAGATGGTCTGAGTAGCCCATTATATGGAGTAGGGGGGATCACCCTCCCCGGGTTGACAATACGGGTCACTTGGCCTTAGTGGTGGCACCTCAAGTTGGTGGATACAAATTCACAAAAGTGCTCATGGATGGAGGCAGCAGCATCAACATCCTCTATTATGAGACCTTTAAATGCATGGGATTGGTGATAAAAATCTCAAGGCGTCCAACACTGTCTTTCATGGTGTAGTGCCCGGTAAGTCGGCGTACCCAGTGGGTAAGATCGAACTGGAAGTAGCCTTTGGGGATGAGCAGATTCCAGGGCTGAGAAATTAACCTTTGAGGTGGTCAAAATCCGGAGCCCATATCACGCACTGTTTGGGCGGCCGGCTTATGCAAAGTTCATGGCACGGCCGTGCTACGTTTACCTGTAGCTCAAGATGACGGGTCACAAGGGCACCATCACAGTGCATGGGAGTCGGAAGATAGCTTTGGAATGCGAGGAAGGTGATGCTACTTACGCTGAATCTGTTTGTGCAGCAAAGGAGTTGAAGTTTTATAAGGACAATGTTGACCCAGCGGACATGACGTCTTTGAAGAAGACAACCACGGAACACGAGTCGGTAATGAAATTTAAGTCGGCCAATGACACCAAGCTTGTTGATTTTGTTCCAGGCGACTCATCTAAGCAGTTCAGTATCAGTGCCAATTTGGATCCCAAATAGGAAAGTGCGCTCATCGAGTTCGTCCATGAGAACCGGGACATCTTTGCATGGAAACCTTCTGACATGCCGGGTGTACTGAGAGAACTCGCTGAGCACACTCTTAATATTGATCCAAAATTTAAGCCGGTCAGGCAGTTTCTTCGGCGGTTTAATGAGGAGAGGCGTAAAGCTATTGGTGAGGAGGTGGCCCGGCTCTTGGCGGCCGGGTTTATTGTTGAAGTTTTTCACCCAGAGTGGTTGGCTACCCCGGCGCTTGTACTCAAGAAGAACGACACCTGGCGTATGTGTGTGGATTACACGAACTTAAACAAGGCTTTCCGACTGATCCTTTTGCTCTTCCTCGCATTGATCAAATCATTGATGCTACGGCGGGTTGTGAGCGTTTGAGCTTTCTGGATGCTTATTCTGGATATCATCAGATCAAAATGGCAGTTAAGGACTAGGAGAAGACGGCTTTCATCACTCCGTTTGGAGCTTTTTGTTATGTGTCTATGCCTTTTGGGCTTAAAAGTGCCCGGGCGACTTATCAGCGATGTGTGCAGAACTATCTCCACAGTCAGATTGGGCGCAATGTTCATGCTTATGTAGATGACATTGTCGTGAAGTCCAGAGAGAAGGAGACCTTGATAGATGATCTGAAGGAAACCTTTGATAATCTCCGGGTCTACAAGATGATGCTTAACCTGGCCAAGTGCGTTTTTGGAGTGCCAGCTGGCAAACTTTTGGGTTTTCTGGTCTCTAACAGAGGCATTGAGGCTAACCCGGAGAAGATTAAGACAATCACCTCTTTGTCTAAACCGGTGTGTATCAATGATGTTCAGCGTCTGGCGGGTCGTATTGCTGCCTTAAGTCGGTTCATAAGCCGGTTAGGTGAGAAGGCCATACCGCTGTATCAGATGATGAAGAAGACGGACGACTTTGTCTGGAGTGATGCTGCTAATGCTGCCTTTGAAGATTTGAAGAGACAGTTATCTGAGCCACCGGTCCTTGCTGCTCCTATTGATAAGGAGCCTTTATTTCTGTATGTGGCTGCTAACACACGGGCCGTCGGTGTGGCCATTGTGGTGGAGCGCAAGAAGGCTGGCAAGGAACATCCGGTTCAACGGCCGATTTACTACATCAGTGAGGTGCTTATTGAGTCCAAGCAAAGATATCCACATTGGCAGAAACTTGTTTATGGGGTGTTCATGGCAAGCCGGAAGCTTAAGCAATACTTCCAAGGTCACCCCATTACTGTGATCAGTTCTGCTCCTTTGGGAGATATCATTCAAAATAGAGAAGCCACAACACTGCTATTAAGTCTCAAGCACTGGTGGACTTCATCAACGATTGGACGGAGCTGCAGATGCCTGAAGAAAAGCCGGACAACACTTATTGGACTATTCATTTTGATGGGTCCAGGCAATTGGAAGGCTCGGGGGCTGGAGTTAATCTTAGCTTCCCCTCGAGGTGACAAATTTTGTTATGTACTCCGGTTGATGTTTCCTTGTACTAACAATACAGCCGAGTATGAGGCCTTGCTCCATGGTCTTCGGATGGCTAAGGAGATGAACTTAAGCCGGGTAAGGTGCTTTGGCGATTCAGATTTGGTGGCTCAACAAGTATCAGGCAAGTGGGATTCTAAGGATCCTCTTATGGCGGCTTATCGCCGTGAAGTTGACACCATTGCTGGACACTTCAAAGGATACCAGGTGGAGCACATTCATCACAGAAAGAACGAGGCGGCCGATGCTTTAAGCCGGTTGGGGTCTCAGCGTAAGGAGGTGCCACCTAACACTTTTTTGGATGTTATGCATACCCCTTCTGTCAAATTGCCTACAGAGGAAGACTTGGTTGTTCCTGGCCCGGAAGCACAATTGGTAGCGGCTCTTCACATCATCCCAGATTAGACAGTGCCATATTTGGCTTACATGACCCGGGGTGAGTTGCCTGAGGACGAAACCTTGGCTAGGCAGATAACCCGGCGGTCTAAGTCAATGGTGATTGCCAATGGGGAGTTACATCATCGCAGTGTCACTGGGGCGTCTCAACGTTGTGTCTCTCCTAAGGAGGGTCAAGAAATTCTTTGTGAGATTCATGAAGGAGATTGTGGCCATCATGCCGGTTCAAAATCCCTTGTGGCCAAGGCCTTTTGTCATGGATTTTATTGGCTGACAGCTCATGCTGACGCGGAAGATCTGGTCAGTAAATGTGATGGTTGTCAGAAATTCTCACGACGGGCTCATGTACCGGCTCAAGAATTGAGGGTGATTCCAATTACTTGGCCGTTTGCAGTCTGGGGACTCGACATGGTCGGGCCTTTCAAAAGGTCCAAAGATAAAAAAGACCCACCTCTTGGTGGCGGTTGACAAATTCACAGAGTGGGTTGAGGCAGAGCCAATCAATAAGTGTGATGCAGCCACGAGGGTTCAATTCATGAAAAAGGTGATCTTTCGCTTTGGTTTTCCACACGGTATTATAACTGACAATGGTACTAATCTGTCCAAGGGTGCCATGGAGGAGTTCTGTCAACGTGAGCATATCCGGCTTGATGTTTCATCAGTAGCTCACCCCCAATCCAATGGGCAGGATGAAAGAGCCAATCAGGAAATCTTGAAAGGCATCAGGCCCCGGCTTATGGTTCCTTTGTAGCGGACGCCGGGTTGTTGAGTAGAAGAGTTACCTTCTCTGATATGGAGCATCAATACTACCCCCAGCAGGTCTACGGGTTACACGCCTTTTTTCATGGTTTATGGTGCAGAGGCGGTTCTACCTAGTGACATTCGTCATGACTCGCCCCGCGTGGTGGCTTACGTTGAAGCTAATAATGAACAAGCCCGTCAGGATGCACTTGACTTGTTAGATGAGAAGCGCGACTTAGCAGCAGCCCGCTGGGCGATTTACCAACAAGATCTGCGCTGTTATCACAGCCACCGGGTTAAGTCCAGAACCTTTCAGGAAGGTGACTTGGTGCTCCGGCTCATCCAGGATCAGTCTGATGTGCACAAGCTATCCCCACCTTGGGAAGGACCCTTTGTGGTCAGCAAGAACCTGAACAACGGGTCATACTATCTTATCAATGTTTGAGAGCACAAAGACTCACGTAAATCAGAGGAGGAGACCCACCGGCCGTGGAACATTGCTCATCTTCGGCCTTACTATACTTGAGCCACCGGCTCTCGTGATGTACATATTCTGACGATGTATATATTATGATAAGTAATAAAGCAGGACCTCTGTCCTTTTCATCCTCAATAATCATATGTCTTTATCATTCTAAAACGACCAATTGGGGGGGGGGGGTGATCGTATTCGAATTTAGCTTAACCCTCTTGGTCTAGCTCATGATCGTATTCGAATCTAGCCGTTAAAATTCATGGTCACTAGGGGTCTTCTTATTCAAACATAGGTCGTATTCGAACCAAAGAGAACATAGCTATCGGTACCCTTTTGATCGGCACACTGCCAAACTCACTAGGGGGCTTCTTGATCATATCCAAATCACAGCTCAACCCCTTTGGGTTCGACGTTGGTCGTATTTGAATCAGCGTCGTTAAAAAACTCTCAAGGTCATTAGGGGGCTTCCTGTTCAAACATAGGTCGTATTCGAACCGAAGAGAACATAGTTGTCGGTACCCTTTTGATCGGCGCAACGCCAAAGCCACTGGGGGCTACATGATCGTATTCAAGTCCTAGCCTAACCCCTTTGGAACGGTTTACTGATCGTATTCGAATCAGAAGCCTGGAAATTCTTCTTGTTTGCCTTAAGAATTTTTTTTGAACACATTCTTTGATTTTGTCTTGAGATTTTTTTCTTGATTCAGACCTAAGTATAAGTGTGGTGCAAATCTAACTCAGCTTGGGTTTTGGGACGATAAGTCGCCAGCAGACAACAAGCATCATGTATTTAGAAGTGAGCAGCTTCTAAAGATTGGGTTACCACCCTTCCTGTTCATGTCACATAAACCGGCAGCATAAGTCAAAGGATCACAGGTATGATATTATAGTTGTATTTTTAAAGCTGTAATTCATCACAAGCTTATCTACGACTATTTTTCATATTCCGGATTTTATGTAAGATATATGACCCGCCATGCGACAAACCGCTAAGGGTCTCGTGATTTATTTCTATATGCAGGACAGTTCAAAAAATTTCTTAAGCATAAGGAAAACATATGATAAGTATAATACGGGTGAATATAACATGGCGGCTTAAACAGTGTTGAGCACCAGACACGTGCACGATAGCACGACAAAACCAAGTTTCTTTCTACCCTATTACATGACTCCCCGAGTCCAAATGATTAACATTGTTTTTCAGCAAAACATAAATATGAGCCGCCTGACGGATCAATTGTGTTGTTGGCCTGAAGCTTCCGGATCATCCCTTCCGCTCCTCCATCTTGTTCCCTGTCCTGGAAGGTTGATGATGACCAGTCAATGCCACTCAAAGCTTCAAATTCAGCTTCATCATCAATTAATCCGGTCGAATCAACTTCAGGGGCGAAGGTATGCTTACGAATTGGAGGGATCAGGGTGGTCACTGCATAATGTGGCATTGGAATTCTTTGATTTTCTACGTCATAACCCGGTTGGTGCTTAGTAAGATCCATGTCATTACCAATCAGAGTGGCCACAGGGCGTATTTCCTTCACACAAGCGGTGAAGTCCTTCTGTTCAAATGATGAGCCGTCCTCCTTCAGGCTTGGATATCCAATGGCGATGTCGGCCGGGTCTAGCTCCGGTAGCCACGCCTTGGCCCGGCTTAATGCAGCTACGGCTCCGGCTCTCGCAGACGATCGCCTTAACTCATTGAATCGTTGGGGCAGCACAACAAGCCATTTCAGTACATCCCCCATGAGTGTGGGGACTTCGTTTGACAGGGAAACTGCATCCAAGGCACGCTGAGATCCGGTGTAGAGTTGTTCCACCAGCGTATAAACTGCCTTCAGCTTTATCAGCATGTTTTGGTTAAGATTGGAGCTCCTAGGGCCTGCATTACAATGTCAGATGAGTTAATGACAATATTATGCTTATTACAAAGATTCAAATATTTAACATCCGCAAGGCGACTTACCAAAGATTGCGGAGACCATCTGAGATACACGGGCCGAATAATTCAGTGGTTACCTCTTCAAGGGCTTTCTCCGTTGCTTCGGCTCGTTGGGTTAAAGCAATCTTTTCATCAGCCCAGGCTTTCTTCTCCACTTCAAAGCCTTTTTTCAGTTTTTCTTATTCAGATACGCTGAACTCGAATTTGGAGTTGGCTTTTTGGGTCTCAATCTCCTGTGCTTCCAGGCGATTCTTCAAGTCGGATATTTCCGATTCAAATTGACTATTGGTGGCATGTACAAATACCGGGTCAAATTCAGGATTATCATGATGTACAATTAAGTCCCAAGCACTTTGCAAGCAAAGATACTTGGCACTTGGGGGCTAATGCATATTGCTGTTACAAGTAATTTTTCGATTCAAACATGATAAGGACCAATCCAAACATGCTGCTTAAGCCGGCCCTTGGGGGCTACAGGATAAGCCGGATTTCTTACATATATTACTAAGCTGGTTTTTAAGTCTACAGCATATTTTATCATAAGCAATAGACATGGGGGCTAGTATAGTAAGGATAATTAAGTACAGAAAAAGGATTGTACCTCAAACTTCTGGTGCATCTGTTTCACCATGTCAATTTCTATGGCACGGCTGCTGTGCGCTTGGCTCATATAGCCAGAAAAGATTTCTCTGATACTCATGTGAGTATAATCAGCAACATCAAGTCTAGTTTTGTGGCATTCTAGAAGTTCCTCCTTGGCAGAACACTTGGCTAGCACGGTTGTCCTCCGTGGCTCAACAAAGCCGGTCTTGGTGATTTCGACATCAAGATCTTGAGGATCATCCGCCTTGGCCGGGCTAGGGAATTCCGGGTTTTTAGAACCATCGACGGCATGTTCGATAGGAGGGTTAGCAGTGGGCATTGGTATATCATGGGTTGTCTCAGGCGGCGGCTCATGAGTGGAGGCTTCAGGTGCGGCCGTTCCGAGTTCCAGCTCATTTAAGATCGGCTCTTCGGCCGGCTTGTTCTTCTTCGCCCTTTTGCTGGGCTTTGCTTGTCCGCTGCGTAAGATTAAAAGGTCAGTACAAATACAACAAATTGAAATAAACACAGGTTCAATAGGTTATCATTACCCTGGAGCGGTTTTAAAAGCCGGCAAATTGGATTGCATTGACTTGCCGGAGGAAGGTGAAGTTTCCTGATAATTTGAGTCAGAAGAATTGAGTGGTTGATGAGTGAGACCCGCCAAAGGATAAGAAGGATATAAATCGAAGGTGACCTCGTTCCGACGCTTTTTTGGTGCATTGGGTAAGCCGGAGGAGAGTTCCGCATCTTTGCTGGTCCGGGTCTGCCTCCGGCTCTCATGCATCTATCGCTTCAAAAGAAATTGAGGATCTTGGTAAGCTAAAGGATGTGAGAATCTTACTTTCCGGGTTACTCTTCGGATTTTCTGTCTTGGCAAAGGCTCGAGTCGGAGGAAATAATAGTTACCTCTTCAACCACTGCATGACTCGCTCCTGTATCCTCCTGATGATAATCAGTGTCAATAAGATAGTTAAAAAAGGAGCCTAGAGAATCAAGAGCTACCTCTGACTCAGAGGTGTCTTCTAGTCGAAGCATGTCTAAGGCACTGGGTTTGTTTCCTTTCTTCTTGGCGGCGGCTTTCCAGGCGGCTTTCTTAGCTTTTCTGGCCTTCTTTGCGGCTTCATGATCATATTTGGCCTTCCAAAATTCGTCAGTGGCCTGTGAATTTCAAAAAGATTTTTGAGTGAAGGTAAAAGCTCAAAAGTGAGAGTAAAAATGCTTAAATTACTAGCTTACCACTGGAGCCGGGTTAGCTTTGCAGAAAGGACTCAAACCTACTTTGCCACAGTCTTCCAGGCTCTCATTCAGGAGTGACTTTGTCATATCATCAATGACGTCATCAGGTAAATCGTCAGGGATGTGCCGCAGAGGATCATTCTTCTGGCTTGTGTAGTCGCACATCAAACCAGGGCGGTGGCTCAATGGAATAACCCGCCAGGCAAGCCAAACCCGTACCAAATCGATGCCATTTAAGCCATTCTCCAAAAGAGCCTTGACTTTACTCATGGTGGGGGCAAGTTTCTGGCGTTCAGCAGGAGACAACTTATCTGGTACAGGATGAGTGGACTCAAGGCGCAAGGTATGAAAGCCGGGCAGAGGGTTCTCACCAGCCGGAGAAGAATCTTGACAATAGAACCATGTCTAGTTCCAGTCTTTGGGGTGACTCGGTGGATCGGCATACGGAAAAATGCAGTCTCTCCGTCGCTGGATTGAGATCCCACTAAGTTCCAAGCTAGGCCCGTTCGCACGTTCATTCTGGCGGTTCAAATAAAATAATTCTCTGAAGAGCAGCAAGTGGGGTTCTTCTCCAAGGTACACCTCACAGAACACTTGGAAATTGCAAATATTAGATACAGAGTTGGGCCCGATATCTTGAGGTCGGAGGTCAAAAAAGTGAAGGATGTCTCTGAAAAACTTTGAGCCGGGTGGAGAAAAGCCCCGGTTCATGTGATCAGTAAAGACGATGACTTCCCCTTCTTTGGGTTGAGGCTTTTCCTCTATTGGATCAGGAGCACGGTAGGACATGACTTTCTTCTTTGGCAGATAGTCAGTCTTCACAAAATCATTAAGTGTGCTATCTGTGACGATGGATTTGACCCAGTTGCATGTGACGGGTGCTTTGGGTGCCTTGGGCGGCATTGGGAAGTAGAAGCCTAAGACAGAGTAAAATTCCTGGTTCAAATTTAAGCCGGAGAGAAATATTTCAATGCATATTCTAAATGGCGGCTTATAAAGGGGCCTAATGGCATATGGCTAATTATGTCAGATTATTTAAGCCGCCATGAGCAGTTAATTATTTGAGCCGCCATGTGTGGTTGAGGTTATCTATTGAGCATTGCAATTTAAAGCCGGTGGTTTGAGCCGCCATGGCTAGGTGGATCTATCATGGTACAGACATTGACTAAGTGTTACAAAAATAGGTTTCACAGATTGCAATCATTATTTTGGATCAATGGATGTTCAGAAAAGGAAAAATAATCTAGACCTAAAAAACCAGTACAGGGGAGTTCATCAGTTCTAAAAAGGCCTTTGTACAAGAAAAGCGGATCTACTAGCATCTGAAATGGATGCGAAGGAGCTACTGCATGAGTTTTATACTTCTTTTAGATCAAAAGAGGTGCAGTGGAGGAACCACGAAGAATCCGTCATGAACAGCGAAGAACACAGAAGAACTCGCAAACCCTAATGTGGATCTAAGCTGCGGCAAAGCAGAGACTTACGGACGCAGATCTACTGCGGAGGGTCGACGTCGTTCTCTAGACAAGCTCAGGTTGATGTAGTGGCCGGGGTCGGGGAAGACGAAGCGCGTTGCGGCGGCGGCGGAGCTCGAGAAGCAGTAGGGTCGCGAGAGGAAGAAGACGATGGAAAGGGGGAGAATGAAGAAAAGACCAGTCGTGCCTATTTATAAGGAAAAGACTGATAAGTGGGCGTGAAAAATGAGGAGGCCGAAAATTATGGGTATCCAGCTCGTCAGGACGCCTCGATTCTCGGGATGGTTATTAAAGATAAGGATCCGTTGATATGTATTGGATAAAATATGAATTAATGATAGATGACGTCATGGTGGGTCATTGCAAATCCAGAAGATGACGTCATGGCGGGTTACAAATTTCCATTCGATAGAGAACATAAGATTTTTTCTAGGGTGTTGAAGATTGACCTGAACCAGCTCAAATCAATCTGGGGCCTAATGTTGGGGATATAGTTATTAGTATGACCCGCCCAGGAGGGGCCGGGTTATACTTATGACGACTCATGAAGCCCACGACGACTCCCGGAGATGGCGGGTTAGCTAAGGGCCCAAGGCCCAAAGGGTGATTTAAGGCCCGTAGAGATAAACTGCCATATGTGTGTGTAACTTGTATTATAAGGCAAGAATAACTAGTCACCGAGTCGGACACTGTTTATAAGCCGGTCGGGACTCTGTAAGCCGCAGGGCGTCAACCCATGTATATAAGGGGACGACCTAGCGGCGGCTTAGGGCAAGTAACATCAAATCGAGAGCTAGGTCAAGCGGATTCGCTCCTTGGTGATCGAGACATAGGCAATCCCACTCAAAACTGGATTGTAGGCGTTTACCTTCACCGTAAGGGGCCGAACCAGTATAAACCTCGTGTCCTTTGTCCCGATTAACCCCTTCTTGCTTCCTAGTTGCGATGGCTCCATGACTAAGTCCTTTCGCTAGGACATCTGCCTTGACAATTCCGCGACACATCCTCTGTTTAAATTCTTGCAAAAAAAAGCCCAGCAATTGTTGCATGATCAGATACCACCTGCCCATCCTCAGAAGTGATGCTGGAAATAGAATTGCTCCTATGGCGCTTAGTAGCCATAGCATGTTTTTTTTTGTATTTTCCTCTCCCACTTTAATGCTCCTGATGGTACATCTCTGTTTCCAGTAGATAAGCTGCAACTTAAGAATTTCCTCCAGATGAAGTTTTACTATTCTTCTGAAGTTTGCCTCAGGCATAGACAAAGGCATATATTCTTCCAATCATCTAGGCAAAGAATCACTTTATTGCAGTTAGAAATCAAAGCCTTAACCTTAGAAAGGCTAATGTGCCATTGTTTGAGGGCATGCCTTAAATCTTTGAATTTTGCAGAGATAACAGCTGCATAAGATTTCCTATGAAGTGATATGCTCCAAGAATCTCTAACACAATCAAGAAAACCAGGTAAGTTAGCCCAATATTTTTCAAAACGAAACACCTTGGCCTTAGGGATGGTTGTTTTGATTTGAACCACGCAGGGTACATGGTCAGAAGCTGTCCTGGCTAAGGGCATAACCATGGTGTTAGGATAAGAGCATGTCCAAGAAGTAGTTGTAAAAAACCAATCAATCTGCTCCAGCAAAGGCACATTCTCCATATTTTACCATGTGTATCTTCTTCCCTTTAGAGGAAGTTCAATTAAACCAATAAGCCCAATAACTTCATTAAAAATAAACATATCATTCATGTCTCCACCAGGTTTATTTCTATTTTCCATAGAGCGCAAGAAATTAAAATCGCCCAATAAAAGCCAGTTATCATCAGTAGGAATAACTAAGTCATGTAACCAATTAACAAAATCTTCCCTTGCTGGATTCTGACATGGCCCATAAACAGTGACCATTGTCCAAGTTTGAGAGTTATGAGTGGACTGGAATTCCACTGTAATTCCAAAGCTAGCGGACTGAATGAGCTTGCCAGCAAACATGGCAGAATTCCACACCACTAACATACCACCCAATGCTCCAGCTGATGGCACATACACAAAGTGATCAAAGCGTCGTGGGCAGCACTTACGGATAAAACGTTGATCAATAACCTCACATTAGGTTTCTTGCAAACAAACAATCGAACAAGCACTTTCATCGATTTTCTAACGTACTACACGCTGTCGATCTTTAGAGTTTAGACCATGAATGTTCCAACATAAAACTTTCCAATCTCTAAAGTTGTATTGATTCATTACATACCAAAAAAAGCAACAACAAAAGACTACAATGCAATGGCAAGTCCGTCCCGTTGATGCTAGCGTTCACAATGCTAATGAGGGTAGTGGACAAGATGTCTACCTCCGCCTTCTCCTTCTTCGCCATAAAGAGTGACGGAGGATCCCCTACTCTCCCCGAGGAGTACGGTGGGAGGCCTAGCCGAGTGCCGGCACTGGGGACATCCATGCAGTAGAACCAGCTGCCCTGCCACCCCTTGACAGAGTCAGGGAAGCTCATCTTTGGCAAAGATCTCCCTCCGTGAAGCTAGATGCCTATACCCCCGCACAATTGGGTGACGTTGGTCTTCTCACCAGTCGGTGAGTCTTTCTTGACGATCATCGACCGGCAAGTGAAGATATACTTGAAGAGGCCCCAATGGGGCGGGCAACCCAAGAAGTTCTCGCAGATAAAAACGAAGGCCGAGAGGTAGATAATGGCATTGGGAGGAAGGTGACGAAGTTGCACGCCGAAATAATCAAGAAATGCCCGAAAGAAAGGGTGGGGAGGCATGGAAAAACCCCGCTCGACATGGGTGATGAGCAGGACATGCTCATCCTCCTGAGGCGCCGGCTCGACCTCCCCCGCGCCCGGGCGATGCCACCCTTCATGTGGAATCAGACCTTCCTCCGCGACCTCCTCTAGCCGACGCGACGTGATTCGCGACGGGATCCAGCCCCCCGACGGCCTACGCGCCTCCAGCAGCCGCGCCAGAGCCGGAGCAAGAAGCCACCCCCCATCTTCTTCGCCTTCTCTGCTTTTGCCGTGGAACCCTTCGCCATCGACGCGCCTTCGAGTGGAAGAGGAGAGTGGAGGTGTCGGAGGAGAGAAAGGGGGTCTGAGGCCGGGAGCTCTGCCCCCAAATCTTTTATACCTCCAGACAAAATCCTCAGCCAAATCTCCCATCACGAATCCCTGAACCGATGGCCCGCGTGGCAAGGCTTTGCACAGGACAGGCGTGGCACATGGCGGGGACCATGCGCGCAAATCGAGGAGCCACTTACCCACTTTCCCACTAGTGCACGACGTTACCGCTTCAACACGGGAACGCCCGAATTCAAATCCCGAGATTTTTGGGACAGATCAATACGATTGATTACCAGCGATTCCTTTCCTAAAGGACGCATGTCAGTCCAACTGACCACCCTCCGCGGGGACCCATGCACTTGGCCACGTTAAACACCCGACCGAAGTCATCTTCAGGATCGTTATGTGACGAGCTTTACGCCCCTCTGCGGGTTCACTTGGCCCTCTCAGTAGGCTCCAAGGCGCATGACTCGTAAACCTGGACACATAGGAGGCCTGCATTGGTGTTCCCCTGGGATTAGGAGTGGTGTCTCTCTCGAGAGTCAGACCATGCGCCGGCGTCGCCACTCGAGTTGTAATCGCATGCCCTCACTTGGGCCCCTAGTCTATCTCTTCTGAGAGACAAAACGAATGCCACTGGGTTTTTTCTCGACGATCGATAGCACCCGGTCATCTGGGTAAAACTAAAGTCTAGAATCCGTTAGGTTTTCATCCAAGGAACAAAAAAGCACGGTTCAAAAACATATTCTGAGTGTCCCTGCAGCACTCGGACTCAACCGAAGGATCGATTTGTTTGTCCTACAAAATCCCAACCGATTCGGGGGCTAATGATGCGGTAACCTATTATAGGTAGGGTCAAGGACCCATCATTTGGGACCCACGTGGGGCCCATCACCATCATAGGTAGGTCCCTGGACCATGCTAGCATTCAGATGCATAAACTAGGAGGTTCACTCGGACGGCTCTGCAACACTCGGGCAACCACACGTCACTCGGCAGGCGAACTACCACTCGGACGTACCGGACAAGAAGGCGTCGTGGGAGCTGAAATGGTCGAAGAATCCTAAGTCATCCACTAAATAGAGTTATAGCTACCGTTACCTATAACTGTTGTAGTAGTGGCTCATTACACTAGTAATTGTCTCATTCAATGACATTAATTGCTCCGGCGCCGTGGGAGACGTGGGGCTGCAACGCACTCAATATAAGTTGCTCCCCTCTCCATAGTCAGGCACGTTGAACCTGTGTAACCATATCCATCAAAGCAAAGCAAGTCTCAGGGCACGAGACGTAGGGCTTTTACCTCCACCGAGTGAGGGGCCTGAACCCGTTAAACATCAAGTGTTACACCTACGTCGTAGCTAGTCTCTTCCCCTTATTCTTACCCCTAGTACTCATTGTCAGGATCATCCCCGATAGCGGCTAAGGCAAGAGAGAAAAACCGAGGAGAGAAAATGAGAGGATGGAGTCGCGAGGTCCGGGTAGGGTTTTGGGTGGGTCAGGGGTGTCGGAGTCCTACGTGTCTGTTGTCCGGATTCCCACAAAGTCCTCCCCCCCCCCCCCACTTTGTCTCGCGTTTGCCAGAAAAAGTATGTTTGGACCGCTCAGCGGACCGACATAGGCCCGCTTTGAGGGTCTTTGGAGATGCCCTTAGCATAGCAATATGACTAAAAATAAATTAAGAAGTTTAAGTATGGGGTGACTTCCACAAGGGCTTTCTTTAATGCCTTTAGCTAACCCTATCCCCTTCTGCCACGTTGGAGGAGGCCGCACCACTGGAACCAAGCAACGCGAGCCGCCACCAAATATTATCAACCTGAAGAATGCTGACCTATGAAACTCACAACAATTCGGCATGTTTCCAGCCCCACACTACCAAGACCCAACACGTGCCTCTCCGCTCACTCTCGGGGTGGATTAACGAGCTACTCGCCTCGTTAAGCTCATGCTTGTTAAGGCTCGGCTCGTTAAGATTAACGAGCAAAAAACCCTGTTCGCTTCGGTTTGTTTAAAGCTCGTTAAGCTCGTGAGCGCTTGTTAACCGATTCTTATTTGCTATAGTCTACACGATGAGTGTGTAGGCCTGGTTCTTAAGAAGGAAGATGGTGAGTACAAAAGGAAATGCACTAGTTTGTTGCCTCCGATGTAGATTAGATTGAATAGATGGGCTGAGGTGCTACAAAATGTTTTTCATGTAAGATGAAAGTATGTGTTGTGTTGTTACTAACGAGCTTAATGAGCTATTCGTGAAACTCGTTCATTGAGCTTGTTAAACTTAACAAGCTGAAATCGATTATCGGCTCTATTCATTAAGAAGCAACCCACGAGCATAATGAGCCGAACTATCGAGCACTCATTAAGCTCGTGAGCTACGAGCTTTCGGTCCAGCCCTAGCTCACCCGAGCACCCATGACACCCTAGGTGGCGCCTATAGTGAGGGCAGGCCACACCTTGTGCCACCGTAGTCCCATCCAAGCATAATGCAGGTTTTCACCCGGGAGAGGGGTGGTGGATCTTGGCAGTGCCCCCAAGGGAGAAAGCGTCTCCCTTGAGTGTCACCACCATCGGGCTAGACGAACCAACCAGAGTTTCCTCCGGTCGCTTGGACAACTCCACCAAGGCCTGCCTACCATGGCGCCGACGATCCAAGGATGCTAGCAACCGAGATCGGTGGGAGAGAGACGGCAGGGGAGAGGGACGGATACTTCTAAATCTATAGGAGAGGAGGACCTTCGTGCCATGACCTTCCACCGATGACGACCCTTTGCCCGCATGGACAATCTCTCGGATGAGTGACTACATCTTAATGGAGCGGCGCCTTTCAATCCAAGGCGAGGGGGTAGGGTCTCACTTCGGTGCTAGAGAAGGAAGGTGTTGAATCCCTCCAATCCCAACGGGCTTCCTTTTTTCATTCGATCCAACATTTGGACCATATTCCACTATCAGAGAAAACTAAACATCGACTAAAGGAACCAAAAAATTGCAAGGAACATAAAACAAGGTCCAAAAATGCCTAAACAGGTACCAACCTACTACCGCATGCATCGCTAGTAGATGAAACGAAGCAAAAGAACTTAATAACATCTAAAATAACTTCTTTACATGGGGGAATAACCCCTAACATAAGCATCGCAGGTGCTCACCAAAATGACGATCCATTTTGAAAGCATCGTTGGCAAATCAAACATCTTCCTCCATGGCTTCATGGTCAACATCGTTCTTAGCTCCATTATGTTCATCATTTGAATTTTCTCCTGCTTCTAGCATCAGTGCATCACCCCTCCTCCCAACATTTTTTCCATCATGGATCTCCAACGTTGCATTCTGTAGCATATTAGCTCCCCTCTCTAGCACTAGAAGATCTTCATCATTTTGTAGACTTGCTTAGTAACACATAAATGAGCATGCATAGCAAACAAACTCAACTAGGTCGAACCAAATTTTTCTCAAAACATGCTCTATTGTGTAGTTTCCAAACTGCCGAGCACAAAGCAGCGACACCTACAATATGCAGGTTCCTACTTTGTGGGATATTATGGAATCCACCAAAAATATTGAGTGCAAAATGGGTCTAGATACAACGACCAAACATTTGCAAACTGTTGAAGTATAAATGCATGGCCCATCTTTCCTCATTAGCTTGAGCTTATGGTAGAACTGGTTGGTGCATGCAGTTCTACATGGTATCGGAGCCAAGAGGTCTTGAGTTTAAGACCCGACTGGCGCAATTAAAATTGCAGCCCACTTTCGGTCCATGTTTAGGCCCGAGAGAGCCGTACGTGAGGGGGAGTGTTGAAGTATAAATGCATAGCCCACCTTTCCTCATTAGCTTGGGCTTATGGATTAACTGGTTGGTGCGTGCAGTTCTACACAAACAATGCGCATATATATTTTGCTGCAGAACACCCAGAAAAGAGGTGATTAAGACTCCCCTCTCAAGACAGGAGCGACACAAAGGGTCACCAGTCCACTTCCTCTTCAACATATTATATTCCTTTAGTAGCTATTGCATTGTGCCAAATAAACCATAGCCAGATTTTGATTTTTAGTGAAATTTTAGCCTTCCACGAGTGTTTAAAATATCTGTCAGGACCCACATCTGACAAATGATTATAGATTGATTATACTATAACCTACCATTCCTGTTCCAACTCTATCTTGGAATATCTTCCACCCCACATCTCAGATTAATTGACTACAAAAAAATCCTTAATCTATTCAACATATCATTTGTGCACACTCCAACCATCTCCTAAAGGTCAGCTTCCAGTTGTTATAAGACATTGCTTTCATAGAGACTACTTGTTCATAACAGACCATGTAATTGTCGAGGATCTGGTCTTCTAATGGCCCATTACCAATCCATTTGTCACTCTAGAATTCAGTCTGCTTCCCATTCCTCACATTCATTATACTCCCTTTAACATGATCTTTTTGATCCTAAGCAAATCAGGCCAACATGGGGAATTTTGGGAAGTAAAGTTAGGCCTCCTTCGGTTCATAGGGTAGGAAAATAATAGGAATAGGAAAGTCATGGGAAAAGAGATGACATATATCTCAAATACTATGAATAGAAATAGGAAAGGAGATGCCCTTTGGTTCACATCATAGGATTTTTGTTTCATTGAGTCTAGTCTAATGTTTATTTTCCTTAGAAATGTGGGGGATAGGAAGAATTCCTACATAGGAATAGGATTCTATACCGACAAACCAAAGGGCTCTAAAGGAATTTTTCCTATAGAAATCCTATCCTATGGAATTCCTACAAACCAAAGGAGGCCTTATCTTGTTAAATTCCATTCTCAATATTACACTTTTTCCTCACTATTTCCTGTCACATCCCTTCTTTACTTCGAGATACCACCACCACTTACAAAAGCTCACATTGAATCTCTCTAATTCATAATATCTAGCCGCCCTTTATTTTTTGTCTACATATTACATGCCATCTGACCATGTGATATATATTTTATACCGCAACCCTGCCAAAAAAACCCAATAGCTTTTTCCATCCTCCCCAAATTAGCCTTAGGGAATTTGTACATGGAGAAACAAAATACAGGCATGCTAGTTAGGCATGCACTGATTCTAGTTACCCCCCCCCCCCAAGATATAAGGACCCGGACTCTCCGCCATCCAATCTTGTATACATGCATTCTTCTAATGTGACTCAATCCGCTTGATGCAATCTGCTACCAGACACTATAACACCAAGATATTTGATATGCCATGTACCCCCTTGACAATTCATCAAGTTAGCAAACAAATTACACCTTTCATCATCATGCATCATCATAATCACTTCACTTTTCTAGATTGATTTTCAACCCAGACATTTGTTCAAACAAGTACAATAACAACTTCATATTCCTGAATCCTCCACATTATATTGCATAAGTAGAATGGTACCATCAACATATTGTAAGATAGCCACCCCATTTTGAATGATATGAGTAATTATACTAGCAAGTTGCTGAAGGGAACATGCCCTAGAGGCAATAATAAAGTTGTTATTTTATATTTCCTTATTCATGATAAAGGTTTATTATTCATGCTAGAATTGTATTGATCGGAAACATAAATACATATGTGAATACATAAACAAATACCGTGTCCCTAGTGAGCCTCTACAAGACTAGCTTGTTGATCAAAGATGGTTAAGGTTTCCTAACCATAGACATGTGTTGTCATTTGATAATGGGTCATACATTAGGAGAATGATGTGATGGACAAGACCCATCTGTTAGCTTAGCATATTGATCGTTTAGTTTATTGATATTGCTCTCTTCATGTCAAATACATATTCCTTCGACTATGAGATTATGCAACTCCCGGATACCAGAGGAATACCTTGTGTGCTATCAAATGTCACAACGTAACTGGGTGATCATAAATATGCTCTACAGGTATCTCCGAAGGTGTTTGTTGAGTTGGCATAGATCGAGATTAGGATTTGTCACTCCGAGTATCAGAGAGGTATCTCTGGGCCCTCTCGGTAATACACATCATAAGAAGCCTTGCAAGCAAAGTTACTAATGAGTTAGTTGCACAATGATGTATTATGGAACGAGTAAAGAGACTTGCCGGTAACGAGATTGAACTAGGTATGAAGATACCGACGAATCGAATCTCGGGCAAGTAACATACTGATGGACAAAGGGAATTACGTATGTTATCATAAAGGTTCGACCGATAAAGACCTTCATAGAATATGTAGGAGCCAATATGTGCATCCAGGTTCTGCTATTGGTTATTGACCGGAGAGGTGTCTCAGTCATGTCTACATAGTTCTCGAACCTGTAGGGTCCGCACGCTTAACGTTCATTAACGATATAGTTTTATATGAGTTATATGATTTGGTGACCAAATGTTGTTCGGAGTCCCGGATGAGATCACGGACATGACGAGGAGTCTCAAAATGGTTGAGGTAAATATTGATATATAGGACGATGGTATTCGGACACCGGAAGGGTTTCGGGATGCACCGGGTAGCCATCGGGTCACCGGAAGGGGTTCCAGACACCCCTGGTAGGAGGTATGGCTTAATGGGCCAAGGGAAGGACAGACCAGCCCACAGGGGGCTGGTGCGCCCCTCCCCCAGGTCGGCCAGCCCTAGGGAAGGAAAGGGGGAGGGCTAGCCCCTCTTGCCTTTCCCTCTCAAGGGAGAAAGGAAAGGGGGCACCCTCCCCTGCCTTTCCCCGCACCTATATAAGGCAGGGGGCACGGCTTGGGAGAGACCCCAAGTAGGATTCCTCCTACTTGGCCGCCCTCTTTGGCTGCTCCGCCCTCCCTCCCACCTATATATATGTGGGAGGGGGCGCCTAGCACACAACAAACAATTGCTTAGCCGTGAGAGGCGCCCCCTCCACCGTTTACAACCCCGGTCATAATTTCATAGTGCTTAGGCGAAGCCCCGCGGAGATCACTTCACCATCACTATCACCATGCCGTCGTGCTGCCAGAACTCATCCACTACTTCGCCGTCTTGCTAGATCAAGAAGGCGGAGGACATCATCGAGTTGAACATGTGCTGAACGCGGAGGTGTTGTATGTTTGGTGCTCGGTGGGTTGGAACGCGAAGAACTTCGACTACATCAACCGCGTTGTCAAACGCTTTCGCTTACGGTCTACGAGGGTACGTAAACACACTCTGCCCCTTCGTTGCTATGCATCTCCGTGGATAGATCTTGCGTGTGCATAGAATTTTTTTTGTTTTCCATGCAATGTTTCCCAACTGTGGCATCTGAGCCAGGTCTATGCGTAGATGATATGCACGAGTAGAACACAAAGAGTTGTGGGCGGTGATAGTCTTACTGCTTACCACCAACGTCTTATTTTGATTCGGCGGTATTGTGGGATGAAGCGTCCCGGACCAACCTTACATGTCCACAAACATGAGACCAGTTCCATCGACAGACATGCAACTAGTTTTGCATATAGGTGGTTGGCGGGTGTATGTTTCTCCTCCTTCAGTTGAATCATATTTGACTACGGCCGGTCCTTGAAGAAGGTTAAAAGAGCAAACTTGATGAAACACCGTTGTGTTTTTTTGCATAGGTAAGAACGGTTCTTGCTAGAAGCCCATAGCGGCCACATAAAACTTGCAACAACAAAGTAGAGGACGTCTAACTTGTTTTTGTAGGGAATATTGTGATGTGATATGGTCAACATATGATGTGATATATGTTGATGTATGAGATGATCATGTTTTGTAATATCGACAACCGGAAGGAGCCTTAGGGTTGTCGCTTTATTGTCTGAAGTGCAAGCGCCATGTAATTGCTTTACTTTATCACTATGTGTTAGCAATAGTTGTAGAAGCAATAGTTGGTGTGACGACCTCGATGCAATGACGCTACGATGGAGATCAAGGTGTCAAGCGGGTGACAATGCAGATCATGATGATGCTTTGGTGATGCAGATCAAAAGCACAAGATGATGATGGCCATATAATGTCACATATTTTGATTGCATGTGATGTTTATCTTTTATGCATCTTATTTTGCTTAGAACGGTGGTAGCATTATAAGATGATCCCTTCACTAAATTTCAAGATAAAAGTGTTCTCCCCGAGTATGCACCGTTGCCAAAGTTCGTCGTTTCGAAGCACCACGTGATGACCGGGTGTGATAGACTCTACGTTCACATACAACGGGTGTAAGACAGTTTTGCACATGCAGAATACTTGGGTTAAACTTGATGATCCTAGCATGTACAGACATGGTCGAGGAACACTGGAGACCGAAAGGTCGAACATGAATCATATAGTATATATGATCAACATAGAGATGTTCACCATTGATGACTAACCCATCTCACGTGATGACCGGACATGGGTTAGTTGATTTGGATCACATATCACTTAGATAACTTGAGGGATGTTTATTTTAGTGGGAGTTCATTAGTAATTTGATTAATTGAACTTAATTTATCATGAACTTAGTCTTATAGTTTTGCATATCTATGTTGTAGATCAATTGCCTGAGCTACCGTTCCCCTGAATTTTAATGCATTCCTAGAGAACGCTAATTTGAAAGATGATGGTAGCAACTACATGGACTGGGCGTAACTTGAGTATTATCCTCATTGCTTCATTGAAGAATTATGTCCTTGATGCACCACTCGGTGAGAGGCCTGCTGCAGGAGCTGAAGCTAATGTTATGAACGTCTGGCAAGCTCGATCTGATGACTACTCGATAGTTTAGTGTGCCATGCTTTACGGCTTAGAACCAGGACTTCAAAGACGTTTTGAACGTCATGGAGCATATGAGATGTTCCAAGAGTTGAAGTTAATATTTCAAGCAAATGCTCGGATCGAGAGATATGAAGTCTCCAACAAGTTCTATAGCTGCAAAATGGAGGAGAATAGTTATGTCAGTGAACACATACTCAAAATGTCTGAGTATTATAATCACTTGACTCAACTGGGAGTTGATCTTCTAGTTGATTGTGTTATTAACAAAGTTCTTCAATCACTGCCACCAAGCTACAAAGGCTTCGTGATGAACTATAATATGCAAGGGATGAACAAAACAATTCCCGAGCTCTTCGCAATGCTTAAGGCCGCGGAGGTAGAAATCAAGAAGGAGCATCAATTGTTGATGGTTAACAAGACCACTAGTTTCAAGAAAAAGGGCAAGGGAAAGAAGGGGAACTTCAAGAAGAATGGCAAGAAAGTTGCCACTCCCGAGAAGAAGCCCAAAGCTAGACCCAAGCCTGAGACTGAGTGCTTCTACAGCAAAGGGACTGGTCACTGGAAGTGGAACTGACCCAAATACTTGGCGGATAAGAAGGATGGAAAAGTGAAGAAAGGTATATTTGATATACATATTATTGATGTGTACCTTACTAATGCTCGTAGTAGCGCATGGGTATTTGATACTGGTTCGGTTGCTCATATTTGTAACTCGAAACATGAGCCACGGAATAAATGAAGAATGGCTAAGGATGAGGTGACGATGCGCATCGGAAATGGTTCCAAGGTCGATGTGATCACCGTCGGCACACTATCTCTACATCCACCTTTGGGATTAGTTTTAGACCTGAATAATTATTATTTGGTGCCTGCGTTGAGCATGAACATTATATCTGGATCTTGTTTATTGCGAGACAGTTATTCATTTAAGTCAGAGAATAATGGTTGTTCCATTTATATGAATAATATCTTTTAAGGTCATGCACCCTTGAAGAGTGGTCTATTCTTGTTGAATCTCGATTGTAGTGATACACATATTCATAATATTGATGCCAAAAGATGCAAAGTTGATAATGATAGTGCAGCATATTTGTGGCACTGTCGTTTAGGTCATATTGGTGTAAATCGCATGAAGAAACTCCATGCAGATGGACTTTTGGAATCACTTGATACTTGCGAACCATGCCTCATGGGCAAGATGACTAAAATTCCGTTCTCCGGAACAATGGAGCGAGCTAATGACTTATTGGAAATAATACATACCGATGTATGCAATCCGATGAGTGTTCAAGCATGCGGCGGGTATCATTATTTTCTGACCTTCACAGATGATTTGAGTAGGTATGGGTATATCTACTTGATGAAACACAAGTATGAAAAATCTGAAAAGTTCAAAGAATTTCAGAGTGAAGTAGAGAATCGTCGTAACAAGAAAATAAAGTTTCTATGATCTTATTGTAGATGCGAATATTTGAGTTGCGAGTTTGGCTTTCATTTAAAACAATGTGGAATTGTTTCACAAGTCACGCCACGTGGAACACCCCACCGTGTATTGGTGTGTCTGAACGTCGTAACCGTACTTTATTAGATATGGTGCAATCTATGATGTCTCTTACCGATTTACCACTACCGTTTTGGGGTTATGCATTAGAGACAGTCGCATTCACGTTAAATATGGCACCGTCTAAATCCGTTGAGACGACACCATATGAACTGTGGTTTGGCAAGAAACCTAAGTTGCCGTTTCTTAAAGTTTGGGGTTGCGACACTTATGTCAAAAGGCTTCAGCCTGATAAGCTCGAACCCAAATCGGAGAAGTGCGTCTTCATAGGATACCCTAAGGAAACAATTGGGTACACCTTCTACCACTGATACGAAGGCAAGATCTTTGTTGCCAAGAATGGAACCTTTCCAGAGAAGGAGTTTCTCTCGAAAGAAGTGAGTGGGAGGAAAGTAGAACTTGATGAGATAATTGTACCTTCTCTCGAATTGGAAAGTAGCTCATCATAGAAAACAGTTCCCGTGATGCCTACACCAACTATAGAGGAAGCTAATGATGATGATCATGAAACTTCAGATCAAGTTACTACTCAACCTCGTAGGTCAACCAGAGCACGTCCGCACCAGAGTCATACGGTAATCCTATTCTGGAAGTCATGTTACTAGACCAAGGCGAACCTACGAACTATGAAGAAGCTATGATGAGCCCAGATTCCGATAAATGGCTTGAGGCCATGAAATCTAAGATAGGATCCATGTATGAAAACAAAGTGTGGACTTTGGTGGACTTGCCCGATGATCGGCAAGCCATTGGGAATAAATGGATCTTCAAGAAGAAGACATAAGCTAATGGTAATGTCACCATCTACAAAGCTCGACTTGTCGCAAAAGGTTTTCGACAAGTTCAAGGGGTTGACTATGATGAGACTTTCTCACCCGCAGCGATGCTTAAATCAGTCTGAATCATGTTAGCAATTGTCGCATTTTACAATTATAAAACCTGGCAAATGGACGTCAAAACTGCATTCCCAAATAAATTTCTTAAAGAAGAGCTGTATATGATGCAACCAGAAGGTTTTGTCGATCCTAAAGATGCTAACAAAGTGTGCAAGCTCCAGCAATCCATCTATGGACTGGTGCAAGCATCTCAGAGTTGGAATATACGCTTTGATGAGGTGATCAAATCATATGGTTTTATACAGACTTATGGTGAAGCCTGTATTTACAAGAAAGTGAGTGGGAGCTCTGTAGCATTTCTGATATTATATGTGGATGACATATTATTGATCGGAAATGATATAGAATTTCTAGATAGCATAAAAGGATACTTGAATAAGAATTTTTCAATGAAAGATCTTGGTGAAGCTGCTTATATATTAGGCATCAAGATTTATAGAGATAGATCAAGACACTTAATTGGACTTTCACAAAGCACATGCCTTGATAAAGTTTTGAAGAAGTTCAAAATGGATCAGTCAAAGAAAGGGTTCTTGCCTGTATTACAAGGTGTGAAGTTGAGTCAGACTCAAAGCCCGACCATTGTAGAAGATAGAGAGAAAATAAAAGCCATTCCCTATGCCTCAGCCATAGGTTCTATCATGTATCCTATGTTGTGTACCAGACCTGATGTGTGCCTTGCCATAAGTTTTGCAGGGAGGTACTAGAGTAATCCAGGAGTGGATCACTAGACAGCGGTCAAGAACATCCTAAAGTACCTAAAAAGTACCAAGGATATGTTTCTCGTTTATGGAGGTGACAAAGAGCTCATCGTAAATGGTTACATTGATGCTAGCTTGGACACTGATCCGGATGACTCTAAGTCACAAACTGGATACGTATTTATATTGAATGATGGGGTTGTCAGTTAGTGCAGTTCCAAGCAGACCGTCGTGGCGGGATCTACGTGTGAAGCAGAGTACATAGCTGCTTCGGAAGCAGCACATGAAGGAGTCTAGATGAAGGAGTTCATATACGATCTAGGTGTAATACCTAGTGCATCGGGTCCAATGAAAATCTTTTCTGACAACGCTGGGGCAATTGCCTTGTCGAAGAAATCCAGGTTTCACAAGAGAACCAAACACATCAAGTGACGCTTCAACTCCATTCGTGAAAGGGTCAAAGATGGAGACATAGAAAATTGCAAAGTGCATACGGATCTGAATGTGTCAAACCCGTTGACTAAGCCTCTTCCGCGAGCAAAACATGATCAGCACCAAGACTCCATGGGTGTTAGATTCATCACAATGTAATCTAGATTATTGACTCTAGTGCAAGTGGGAGATTGAAGGAAATATGCCCTAGAGGCAATAATAAAGTTGTTATTTTATATTTCCTTATTCATGATAAAGGTTTATTATTCATGCTAGAATTGTATTGGTCGGAAACATAAATACATGTGTGAATACATAAACAAATATCGTGTCCCTAGTGAGCCTCTACTAGACTAGCTCGTTGATCAAAGATGGTTAAGGTTTCCTAACCATAGACATGTGTTGTCATTTCATAACAGGATCACATCATTAGGAGAATGATGTGATGGACAAGACCCATCCGTTAGCTTAGCATATTGATCGTTCAGTTTATTGCTATTGCTTTCTTCATGTCAAATACATATTCCTTCGACTATGAGATTATGCAACTCCCGGATACCGGAGGAATACCTCGTGTGCTATCAAACGTCACAGCATAACTGGGTGATCATAAAGATGTTCTACAGGTATCTCCGAAGGTGTTTGTTGAGTTGCATAGATCAAGATTAGGATTTGTCACTCCGAGTATCGAGAGGTATCTTTGGGCCCTCTCGGTAATACACATCATAAGAAGCCTTGCAAGCAAAGTGACTAATGAGTTACTTGCACAATGATGTATTACGGAATGAGTAAAGAGACTTGCCGGTAACGGGATTGAACTAGGTATGAAGATGCCGATGATCGAATCTCGGGCAAGTAACATACCGATGGACAAAGGGAATTACGTATGTTGTCATAACGGTTCGACCGATAAAGATCTTCGTATAATATGTAGGAGCCAATATGGGCATCAAGGTTCCGCTATTGGTCATTGACCGCAGAGGTGTCTCGGTCAAGTCTACATAGTTCTCGAACCCGCAGGGTCCGTACGCTTAACATTCGTTACGATATAGTGTTATATGAGTTATATGATTTGGTGACCGAATGTTGTTCGGAGTACCATATGAGATCACGGACATGACGAGGAGTCTCAAATGGTCGAGAGGTAAAGATTGATATATAGGATGATGGTATTCGGACACCGGAAGGGTTTCGGGATGCACCGGGTAGCCATCGGGTCATCGGAAGGGGTTACGGACACCCCCGGTAGGAGATATGGGCTTAATGGACCAAGGGAGAGACAGACCAGTGAAGGAAATATGCCCTAGAGGCAATAATAAAGTTGTTATTTTATATTTCCTTATATCATGATAAATGTTTATTATTCATGCTAGAATTGTATTAACCAAAAACTTGATACATGTGTGGATACATAGACAAAACACCGTGTCCCTAGTAAGCCTCTACTAGACTAGCTCGTTAATCAAAGATGGTTAAGTTTGCTAACCATAGACATGTGTTGTCATTTGATGAACGGGATCACATCATTAGGAGAATGATGTGATGGACAAGACCCATCTGTTAGCATAGCATAATGATCATTATGTTTTATTGCTATTGCTTTCTTCATGTCATATACATATTCCTTTGACTATGAGATTATGCAACTCCCGGATACCGGAGGAATAACTTCTATGCTATCAAACATCACAACGTAACTGGGTGATTATAAATATGCTCTATAGGTATCTTCGAAGGTGTTTGTTGGGTTGGCATAGATCGAGACTAGGATTTGTCACTCAGAATATCGGAGAGGTATGTCTAGGCCCTCTCGGTAATGCACATCATAATAAGCCTTGCAAGCAATGTGACTAATGAGTTAGTTGCGGGATGATGTATTACGGAACGAGTAAAGAGACTTGCCGGTAATGAGATTGAACTAGGTACGAAGATACCAACGATCGAATCTCAGGCAAGTAACACATCGATGACAAAGGGAATAACATATGTTGTCATTACGGTATGACCGATAAATATCTTCATAGAATATGTGGGAACCAATATGAGCATCCAGGTTCCGCTGTTAGTTATTGCCCGAAGAGGTGTCTCGGTCATGTCTACATAGTACTCGAACCCGTAGGGTCCGCACGCTTAACGTTCGATGACGATTTTGTATTATATGAGTTATGTGATTTGGTGACCGAATGTTGTTTGGAGTCCCGGATGAGATCACGGACGTGACGAGTCTCAAAATGGTCGAGAGGTAAAGATTCATATATAGGATGATAGTATTCGGACACCGAAAGTGTTCCGGGGGTACCGGGTACGTATCGGGTCACCGAAAGGGGTTCCGGGCACTCCCCCCCCCCCTCCGGCAAAGATATGGGCCTTATTAGGACAAGTGAGGGACAGACCAGCCCCTAGTGGGCTGGTGCGCCCCCATATAGGCCGAATAGGAGGAGAAGGAAGGAGGGGAAGGGAGAAAGGAAATGGGAGGATTCAGCTTCCCCCTTTCCTTCCCTCCCCCTCTCTTTCCTTCCCTCCCCCTCTCTTTCCTTCCCCCTCCGACACTTATGGAAGGGGGGAGGCCGACTTGGAGGAGGGCCCCTTGCTGCCCCTCTCCCTCTTCCACCTATATATATGTGGGGGGCACCGCTAGAACACACAACATCTATTCCTAGCCGTGTGCGGCGCCCCCCTCCACAGTTCACGCCTCCGGTCATATCTTCGTAGTGCTTAGGCGAAGCCCTACGCGGATCACTTCACCATCACCGTCACCACGCCGTCATGCTGACGGAACTCTCCCTCGACACTTTTCTGGATCAAGAGTTCGAGGGACGTCATCGAGCTGAACGTGTGCAGAACTCGGAGGTGCCATACGTTCGGTGCTTGATCGGTCGGAACAAGAAGAAGTCGACTACATCAACCGCGTTGTCAAACGCTTCCGCTTTCGGTCTATGAGGGTACTGTTACGTCCATTTTGCATCATGTTTTCTTACTGTTATTTAAAATGTTTTTATTCATAGTAATGCTTTTTGGAGTAATTCTAATGCCTTCTCCCTCATAATTTGCAAGGTATACGCCAAGAGGGAGAATTCCAACAGCTGGAAATCTGGACCTGAAAAAGCTACGTGAGGCTACCTATTCTGCACAACTCCAAATAAGCTGAAACTTGACGGGGATTTTTTATGGAATATTTAAGAAATATTGGAGCCAATAACTACCAGAGGGGGGCCACCAGGTGGGCACAACCCACCTGGGCGTGCCAGGGGCCTCCTCGGCCCACCTCTGGTGCCCATCTTCTGGTATATAAGTCATTTTGACCTAGAAAAAAATAAAGAGAAGGCTTTCGGGACGGAGCTCCGCCGTATCGAGGTGGAACTTGGGCAGGAGCACTTTTGCCCTCCGGCGGAGTGATTCTGCCGGGGGAACTTCCCTCCCGGAGGGGGAAATCATCGTCATCATCAGCACCAACAACTCTCCCATCTTGGGGAGGGAAATCTCCATCAACATCTTCACCAGCACCATCTCATCTCAAACCCTATTTCATCTCTTGTATTCAATCTTGTTACCGGAACTATAGATTGGTGCTAGGGGGTGACTAGTAGTGTTGATTACATCTTGTAGTTGATTACTATATGGTTTATTTGGTGGAAGATTATATATTCAGATCCATTATGCTATTTAATACTCATCTGATCATGAGCATGTTATCATTTGTGAGTAGTTACTTTTGTTCTTGAGGTCACGGGAGAAATCATGTTGCAAGTAATCATGTGAACTTGATATGTGTTCAATATTTTGATAGTATGTATGTTGTGATTCCCTTAGTGGTGTCATGTGAATGTCGACTACATGACACTTCACCATATTTGGGCCTAAGGGAATGCATTGTGGAGTAGTAAATAGATGGTGGGTTCCGAGAGTGACAGAAGCTTAAACCCCAGTTTATGCGCTATTTCGTAAGGGGCCGATTGGATCCTAGAGTTTAATGCTATGGTTAGAATTTATTCTTAATACTTCTCTCGTAGTTGTGGATGCTTGCGGGAGGGTTAATCATAAGTAGGAGGTTTGTTCAAGTAAGAACAGCACCTAAGCACCGTCCACCCACATATCAAATTATCAAAGTAGCGAACACAAATCGAACCGACATGATGAAAGTGACTAGATGAAATTCCCGTGTACCCTCAAGAATGCTTTTGCTTATCATAAGAGACCGTTTTATCTTGTCCTTTGCCTCAAAAGGATTGGGCTACCTTGCTGCATACTTATTACTATTATCGTTACTTGCTCGTTACAAATTATCTTGCTATCAAACTACCCGCTACTTACAATTTCAGCACTTGCAGACATTACCTTACTGAAAACTACTTGTCATTTCCTTCTGCTCCTCGTTGGGTTCGACACTCTTACTTATCGAAAAGAGCTACAATTGATCCCCTATACTTGTGGGTCATCAAGGCTATTTAATGGCGCCATTGCCATGGAGTGAAGCGCCTTTGGTAAGTGGAATTTGGTAAGGAAACATTTATATAGTGTGCTGAAATTTATTATCACTTGTTACTATGGAAAATAATCCTTTGAGTGGTTTGTTCGGGGTATCTTCACCTCGTCCGTAACCACAATTAGCTACCCCTCAACCTACTGCACCTACTGAAAATATTGAATATGAAATTCCTTCGGGTATGATAGAACAACTGCTAGCTAATCCTTATGCAGGAGATGGAACAGAACATCCTGATATGCACTTGATATATGGAGAACAAATTTGTGGATTGTTTAAGCTTGCAGGTTTACCCGGAGATGAGGTGATGAAAAAGGTTTTCCCTTTATCTTTGAAGGGAAAAGCATTGGCATAGTATAGGCTATGTGATGATATTGGATCATGGAATTGGAATCATTTGAAATTGGAGTTCCACCAAAAAAAATTATCCTATGCATCTAGTTCATCGTGATCAGAATTATATATATAATTTTTGGCCTTGTGAAGGCGAAAGTATCGCTCTAGCTTGGGGGAGGCTTAAGTCAATGTTATATTCATGTCCCAATCATGAGCTCTCAAGAGAAATTATTATCCAGAATTTTTATGCTCGGCTTTCTCGTAATGATCAAACCATGCTGGATACTTCTTGTGCTGGTTCTTTTATGAAGAAGACTATTGAATTTCGGTGGAATATTTTAGAAAGAATTGAATGCAACTTTGAAGATTGGGAAGTCGACGAAGGTAAAGGTCAGGTATTAAGCTTAAGTATGATTGCGTTAAATCTTTTATGAACACCGATTGTCGGTGTCAAAACCGGCGGATCTCGGGTAGGGGGTCCCGAACTGTGCGTCTAGGCGGATGGTAATAGGAGACAAGGGACACGATGTTTTTACCCAGGTTCGGGCCCTCTCGATGGAGGTAATACCCTACTCTGCTTGATTAATATTGATGATATGGGTAGTACAAGAGTAGATCTACCACGAGATCGGAGAGGCTAAACCCTAGAAGCTAGCCTATGGTATGATTGTTGTTAGATCCTCTGAGACTAAAACCCTTCGGTTTATATATACACCGAATAGGGTTAGGGTTACACAGTCGGTTACAATGGTAGGAAATCTACATATCCGTATCGCCAAGCTTGCCTTCCACGCCAAGGAAAGTCCTATCCGGGACACGTGATCTAAGTCTTCAATCTTGTATCTTCATAGTCCAGAGTCCGCCAAAGATGATAGTTCGGCTATCCGGACACCCCTAGTCCAGACTCCCTCGGTAGCCCCGAACCAGGCTTCAATGATGATAAGTCCGGCGTGTTGATTGTCTTCGGCATTGCAAGGCGGGTTCCCTCCGAATCCTATGTTGAATAGTGTCCGCTTTCTTGTGAATATCGCGCTTCTCGGCTTCCACGCCCAATAATGGCCATCTTCCACGTGTCGAACAAATGTGAAAAGTCAGGTATCTTTACATTTACCCCTTGTTGTGCAAATGAGCCGTCTATAAAAGAGACGGGATCCATATCCGGATCACACCATCCTCCCTTCGCGAGCCTTCATCAGGCGCCTTTGACAAAAACCCACTCCACCATGGAGCCGACGTGGCTCCTCCTCTCGCGTTCCCAGCCCTCAGCCGGATATTGGGGAGATGCTCAGTCCACAATCTAATTGGTGGTGCTCCAAACCAAGGTATTCCTTCCCCGGCCTTCATGGTTCCGGTGCGTTCGGACTTGCCACTTATAAGGACGGGAAGCGGTGAGAGCGTCCCCGATCCCTCTAAGGGAGAGCGGGTATGCTTTGTCTCTTACCTAATGAGAGGACTCGGATTTCCAATCCATCCGTTTCTCCGGGGGCTTCTGGAGTTCTATGGCCTCCAGCTGCACAACCTTACGCCTGCCTCCATCTCGCATATTGTCACAACCCCAGATCAGCCCTAGCTTGATTTTCTTACATCATGCATCATGTCTTAATTTCTTTTAAATTTGAATTGGGGAATTGGAGAGCCCCAGGAATCATTTAAAATAAATGATCAACATTTAAAAATTGCTTCAAATGTTCCAAGGAAATGTTCCTTTTCACTTTTGAAAAATATTGGCAAGAATAAAATTCAAACCAATATTTTTGGAGTGACTGAAACATTTTATTTTGGGCCTTTGAATTAATTCAATAACTATTTGCATTGGAAATATATTTTATATATAATTAATATATGTCCAAATAATTCTGAATTTAAGTGAGGGCTGTTGGAAATATTCCAAACAGAGCCCACAATCATTTTCAGGGTTTTTGAAAATGCCTTAGCATTTTAATTAAGTCAACACAGTTACAGAAAACCAGAAAACAATAAAGAGAACAGAAACTCACCTGTCGCCTACCTGGCCCAAACTTACCTGGCCCAGCTCCTCCAGCTGGCCCGGCCTAGCCCACCACCGCAGCCCTCCCTGTCTTCTTCCTCCTCGGACAGTAGGACACGGGCGCGTGGCCGGAGCGCGCGGGCACATGCCCAGGCCACCTCCTGCCTCTCTGCCTGTCTCCCCATCGCCCTGAGGATGCCACGCACCCCCTGGACCGCCCTCACTCTCCCGTGCCTTCTTCTCTCTTCTCTGGCTCTCTCCCTCACGCTGACCGAGAACCGCCGTCGGCGCCGATCGCTGCCAGTGCCACAGCCACCCCCTTGCCCCTCTGCGTCCCCAAGAGCTCCGCCCGACCTCTTCTCCGTCTCCGCCGATCCACGCGACCCGGGAGGCCAGCAACGCCGCCATCGCCGTCGTCTTCCACCTCGGGCTCCGGCCACCATCGTCGTCGATTCATTGCACTCCGGCCGCCTCGAGCCCTTGACCCTTCAAGCGGACTCACGGTGAGCCCCGCGTCGTCTCCCCTTCTCCCTGGTCGCGCCCGCCCTCTAGGCCGTAGCCCTGCGTGGCCGAAGCTTCCCCTGCCGCCCGGCCATGTCGCCGCCGTCCCTGCAGCCCGCTTGAACTCGATTAGGAGCGCGCCACCGTGCTCGAGAAGCCATCAGAGCATTACGCACACACTAACTTGCCCTCCGTGCACCACAGCGCCAACCCCAGACTCACCCGACCTCCCGTGGCCGCTTGAGCTCACTTCCGTGAGCTCCGACCACCTGCGACCCTCCACCTGCTCCGCTCGATGCACACGAGTGAGGGACTCCTCCTCAGGTTCCTTCTTCTTGCCTACCGCCACTGCAAGAGCCCCATGAACATCCGCCAGATTTCGGTCGCCACGGCCGAACTCCGGTGGCCGGTGACGTGGCACGTCATTAGCCACTAATGACCCCGCTAACCCCCCCCCCCTAGAGCCACTGCCATGTGGGCCCCGAGCCTAATTAGATTAGTTTAATTTTTCTGTTTAGGGTAGTGCTAATCCTGCGGACCCCACGTGTCAGCCTTGACTTTGACCGAGTCAGCGTTGACCTGGTCCCACTTGTCATCCACCCAAACCAGCCAGAGACACTGACCAGTGGGTCCCATGGGTCAGTTTGACCAGGGGCGCCAGTTGACCTGGCCGACGTCCACGGACGAGAGTCGACGCCATAAATCATTTTACGGATTTATAATAATTCAGGAATTTCAGAAAATACCCCAAACTTCAAATATTCATAACTTTTAATCTGTAACTCCAAATTAAATAATTTATATATGAAAAATGATCAGAAAAATATGAAGAATCTATTTATGGCACTTTCATGCATGTTTGAACAAGTTAACCTCACTGACTAGGACAAATGATGATTAGGGCAATTTATGGAAAAACATTTGGAGTTGGAATTTGTTCTTGTTTGAATTCCACTTCAATCAACTTGGCTAGATATTGCATTAGGTCAATTCAAGACCTTAACATGACATGTCATTCATGTGAATGTGCATTGCATTGATTGTGTTCTCTCTTGTTTTCCGGTAATTGTCCCCTCTCGATAGACGTGGATCCGACGATTGTTCGATGACACCGATGAAGAACTATATTATCTTCAGAAGTGCCAGGCAAGCAAAACCCCCTTGTTCATTCCGATATAATCCCACTCTCTCGCTCCTGCTCTCTTTTATTGCATTAGGACAACATCGATTCAACTGTTACTTGCTGCGGTAGCTGAACCCCTTGATCCTTTGCATGACTGTCATTCCACGAATTAGATGAAACCCACTAGCATGAGTAGGAGTTGTTTGAGCCATGTTGTGCCTACTCATTTATGCTTGTTTTGTCATGCCTGCCTTTGCTTAGAGTTGAGTCAGGTCTGATTCATCGGGAATGAATTGGAATTGTTATGAACATGTCCTATTGTGTGTGAGCTAAGTGTGTGAACATGATTTGGTAAAGGTAGCGGTGAGAGGCCATGTAGGAGTACATGGTGGGTTGTCTCATTGAAACCGTCCTCGAGGCTGAGTTACGTGTTTGTGATCCATGAAACAGATTACTACCACGCATTGGGATCCTTAATTGACCCTCTCGGCTTCTTAACCACCCTTGTCCTCGGTCAAGGGAGTTGCAAGTAGTTTACGGTGTTTGTAGCATCTTTGAGGGCCGCCTTACGCTGACCTTAGGGGTGGGTTGTGTTGCGGTAGGCACCGTGCGGTTGATGTACCGAGTGCCGTTTGGTATCTCGGGAACCCCGCACACATCGTTCGGGGCTGTATGGGAAACCTCGGTAGGACTCCTGCGGATGGAACCCGAATAGGCGATAAACTGGACTAGGGACTTGAGTGTTTAGGTAGGTCGTGGCCGACACCCACGTTGGGCTTCCGCTTGAAGGTTGTCGAGTACATGTCGTGTAAACGGCGGTAAGTGGTGAGCGTGTGTGAAGAAGTACACCCTGCAGGGTTTAATATGATCTATTCGAATAGTCGTGTCCATGGAAAAGGACTTACGGGTTGCCTATATCAGTTCATAGACAAGTGAAAGTGGATACTTTAAAATGCGCAAGATAAGTATGAGTGCTATGGATGGCGTTCTCGTAGGGAGGCGGGAGCGGGTCCATAGTGGTGTATTGATATGGTGAATATGTGGACTCGTGCGCCACCTCAAAAGAGTTACTTGCAATCGTAGTTTAGGATAGCCACCGAGTCAAAGGCGGCTTGCTGCAGTCAAACTCCACCACCCCTTTTGATAATGATGCATATGTAGTTAGATGCGATGTAAGTCTTCTTGAGTACAATTGTACTCACGTTTGCTTATTTTATGTTTTGCGAGAGACGTCGGTCTCGCTAGTAGTTCCGCTAGGACTTGACGTTTAGCTTGTTACCTCGGCTACGATCTTGTGCCCTCGGCAGATCTCGGTAGATAGTCAGGCTTCTCAACCTCTTTTCATTTATAGTTGTCTGTACCCAGACATGTTTAGCTTCCGCTTGTGCTTTGACTGGTATGCTCTGAGTGTTGGGTCATGAGACCCATGTTTGTAATATCTCGCTCCTCGGAGCCCAATGAATAAATATTTGAGTCGTAGAGTTATGTTGTGATGCCATGTTGTATCTACACATATTGAGCATATTGTGTGTATGTTTGAAATGCTTGGTATGTGTGGGATCCGACAAACTAGTTGTTTATCCTTGGCAGCCTCTCATATGGGGAAATGTAGTCTCGTGCTTACGGCGATAGTAGTCCGCTTCTGACCCGGTTCACCGGAGTCCTGCTAGCCCAAAGACTACTGCTTGGACACTTGATCGGCGGCATGTGTTTCACTTCGCCTTATGTCCGTCCCTTCGGGAAATGTCACACGGTGATATTCGAGTCACGCTTAGCTACTATAACCCGGGATACCGGAGTCCTGTTAGCCAGTGCTACAGCCCGAATATATACGTTGATGACCGACATGCTCGATGTGATTCATGTATGCTGTCCCCATAGGTTAAGCGCCGCTTTGGGTTCACGACTAGCCATGTCGGCCGGGTTCTTTGTCATATGGATGCTAGCGATACTATCATATACGTGAGCCAAAAGGCTTAAACGGTCCGGACCATGGTAAGGCGACACCCGTGGGAATACCGTGCGTGAGGCCGCAAAGTGATATGATGTGTTACATGCTAGATCGGTGTGACTTAGGATCGGGGTCTGACAGCGTTGGTATCGAGCTCGTTGCAGAGGATTACCAAGCCAAACTGGTGAAGTTGTGTCTAGAAATGCTTTAGTTATGTAAGGGAATTGATTGTGGAAGGGAACGTAAGGCTCTTTTTACTCCTCATACCTCATGGCCTTCTGATCTGAGTCATCCTCTTCTCTTCTACGGGGTTTAAGAACTAGGCTTCTCATCTATCTATCAGGATGACGTGTTACTAATCCATAGACTTATAAGATTGTTGGTTTTAAGCCTCAGCTCAGTTCCTACTATTCTATATGTCAACTGTTGATCTCAGAACCTTGTTATTGTGATGTTGAGTAGTTATGCCACCATTTCGCAGGATGTCTCAAATCATTTTGAGCATTTACAGCCGTTATGCTGTCCGAGTCATCCCAGGTCTCTAAATAGTCTGATGCAATTGCAAATCCCTTCCTCCCGTTTCTGATGCCCTTTTGGTCAGAATAAGCACACTAACCGGTGCATTGAGGTAATTTATTGCTTTGACATATATGTTGGAGTTATTATTATGACCCTAGGTATTTAGGAAGTCACCTAGCAATTTAGCAATGCTTTTGTATCCCCAGTGTTATGATTCTGGCCATTATTCTTGAAAGCATCCCGTGATGCTATTTAATAGTAGGTATTCTACTCCTGGGTTTCTGAACCCGAGATTCACCCTACTTCATGTTGTTAGTATTTGCTAGTTCCTTTAGGATATTAGTAACCTTTGCGATAGTCCTCGAAGTCTGTGGTATTTCCTTCTTCCAAATACCATGAACTATTTATAGCAGAAGTTCTTTTGAACCAAAAGATCACAATCAGAGTGGCCTCGATGAGTTCTCCATTCATATTGTGACTCTGCCAGTTCTACCTTCTCCGCATGGGTTATCCGGAAGAAATGTTGAGCTTTGCTCGACATACTAATCTATGCATCCACAACTCAGAAAATTATATGTTCCTTTGAGTTGTTCTCTTAGATGTCCTCTGACCTTCATCTATCAATTGATAGCCAAGGGTATGTGTGCATCTGTGTTCATCGATGCCTATTATCCTTGTGGTCCGTCAAGCCATTCTATTCCGGAATGACTAGGAGAAACAAACTCCAGTACCTTGTCCATTTCTAGGATTGGGTCAAAGCAGTTGTATTCCGCAGATCAAAGTGCCATCCAGCTTTTGATTCTGTTCTATCTTGAAGTATTACCCACTTTATGTCAGGAACATCATGAGAAATGCACCTTCTCTTATGAATTCTTGACGCAGTGATACTTCTCGCCATCATTGTTCATTCCTCTGATCCGAGTTGTTGTAACTGGAATGCCGACAAGTGAATTGTGATGTGTGAAATCAATACTCCGAGCAATTCGTTGCTTGGCAGCTAATGGACATTATCCTCATTCTTAGCGTGTTGGTTATTAAATCATCATCCTAAGATTGATCGTGCTACCTAGTCCTTAGTTCTGGTGCACCCCTCGATCAATGAGTTAGGATTGTGTTAAGTCCTCACTCGCTTGATCATATCGCCTTGCCCTCAAAAGCAAGATTGTTCTCGAGTTTAGTAACATATCGGTGGTTCGTGACTTTCCAAATTTCTTCTTGGAAGTGTTACCGGGTTGTTCCCTGACTGTTATGTTGAGCTCGTGATCAAGTCGGTTTCTTGTGAACCACCCTTTCTCCAAGAATCCGTGTTGGATACCCCTGAGCTAGTTGGTTAAGCTAGACAACAACTTGGAGAGTTGGAAGATAAAAGCTTGTCCAACTTAGTTCGTTCCAAAGGGATATTCTTGTGTAGTGTGTGTTGAAGAAAGATGGTATCTTCATCGATTGGTCCCTATGATCAGTTGCTGGACCTATTGTCTTATCAATCCTTTGATTTGAGTGTGGGCTATCGTCAAATCAAATCAGTAACAACGATATTCGTGATGTTGTCTTACTCGTGGTTGATCCCTCGAGCATACACCATTACATCTTTTGGTCTGACCAATGCTATCACCATGTTCACATGATGGTGGAAGTCCAGTGATATGGAAATTCCGATGAGTTGTTGTTGAGCCCATCAGCAGCATTTTGTCTCCCCCATGAGTCATGTTGAACCTCAACCTAGTGTTGGAAATTTGTGTAAGCATTTCTTCGTGTGCCGTTCATGAAGCCTATGTTTGGATGTAAGTAGCGACTTCCTCTAATTCATGTGCATCTGATGCAAGTTGCCGTCGTGAATTTGGGAAAGGTTTATTTTGCCTCCTCTGGAATCATCCCAATTCAGTCATGCATACGCGCGAAGTATCCTGTAGTTCGGAGACTTGCAACCTTCGTCCTATATGTGTTCCTAGCACACCAAGCCACTGGCTGATTTGTTCAGGGACAAGAAGTTCCTTCTTAAGAGCATGCCTTATGCAAGGACTTCAATATCCTCGATTATGGTTCCCCACCTGAACTCGGTAGTGTTTTATTATAAGACTACTACGTGGCCATGTTTGTCTGGGACAACGTGTTCACCTGTTTGTAGCAGAACCAGCTCATGTTTTGGAGCTTGCTATCGTAGTTCATATCCTGAGAATCTCGCAACGCCATCTCGTCGAATTGTGTTGCAACCCTTCCTTTTCAGACATGATGAGTCTGAAGTATCCTATTACCAATCGGATCTGAATCTCAGTCAGATATGATGGTTGGAACATTCGAACAGTTGCATTTCGTTCCCAGCTTGCACCGTCCTTGTGCCATCTCACTATAGGCTGTCTTCTTAGTAATTCTTGTCTAGGTTCATCTTCAAAGGTGGACTTACCATGGGTCCCATCCATCTCCGATGATAAGCAAAAATCATCCATTGCGTTGTCTTCAACAAGGTACTCCACATCATCCATTCTAGTCCGGGTGTACCACTCCTTTGCATTCCACCAAATGATCGTTGTGAATTACCTTAGGTTGGTATGAAGAGTTTCAATGATATTTGTATCAAAAGTAATTCTTTTTGCCACTTGAGGGAATAGTTCCTCGCGTCACCTTCCCTGAGGTGCCCCGTTATTGAATTATGGCAAATATTTCCTCACCACCTTGACACCATCCACCATCTTCTAAGCATGGAATTGTTGCCCACTAATCAAACCTCGTTGTTTGTTCTTCCATCCCTCTCGATGTGTTCTGTGCCTCAACTCGAGATGTTTCAACATCTCATTCCACGAACTGATCTTGAGTTGCTCGATCTTCAAGAAGATTAAATCCTGTAGGATTGCCCCCTTCTTTCTGTTGTCGTGTCGAGTGAAGATCTCGAAAGCAATAACGTCAAGACCAAGATGATGGAGTGAATCAACATCTTCGAGAAGGGCAAATGGATCATGAAGATTGTGATAGTTTTGCGACTTTCCTTTTTCCTCTTACCTCACGTCTTGAATCTCGGGGCGAGATTCTTGTTTAGTGGGGGTGAGCTGTCACAGCCCCAGATCAGCCCTAGCTTGATTTTCTTACATCATGCATCATGTCTTAATTTCTTTTAAATTTGAATTGGGGAATTGGAGAGCCCCAGGAATCATTTAAAATAAATTATCAACATTTAAAAATTGCTTCAAATGTTCCAAGGAAATGTTCCTTTTCAGCTTTGAAAAATATTGGCAAGAATAAAATTCAAACCAATATTTTTGGAGTGACTGAAACATTTTATTTTGGGCCTTTGAATTAATTCAATAACTATTTGCATTGGAAATATATTTTATATATAATTAATATATGTCCAAATAATTCTGAATTTAAGTGAGGGCTGTTGGAAATATTCCAAACAGAGCCCACAATCATTTTCAGGGTTTTTGAAAATGCCTTAGCATTTTAATTAAGTCAACACAGTTACAGAAAACCAGAAAACAATAAAGGGAACAGAAACTCACCTGCCGCCTACCTGGCCCAGCTCCTCCAGCTGGCCCGGCCCAGCCCACCACCGCAGCCCTCCCTGCCTTCTTCCTCCTCAGACAGTAGGACACGGGCGCGTGGCCGGAGCGCGCGGGCACACGCCCAGGCCACCTCCTGCCTCTCTGCCTGTCTCCCCATCGCCCTGAGGATGCCACGCACCCCCTGGACCGCCCTCACTCTCCCGTGCCTTCTTCTCTCTTCTCTGGCTCTCTCCCTCACGCGACCGAGAACCGCCGTCGACGCCGATCGCCGTACCCGCGGCCACAGCCACCCCCTTGCCCCTCTGCCGTCCCCAAGAGCTCCGGCCCGACCTCTTCTCCGTCTCCGCCGATCTACGCGACCCCGGGAGGCCAGCAACGTCGCCATCGCCGTCGTCTTCCACCTCGGGCTCCGGCCACCATCGTCGTTGATTCGCTGCACTCCGGCCGCCCCCGAGCCCACTGACCCTCCAAACAGACTCACGATGAGCCCCGCGTCGTCTCCCCCTTCTCCCCTGGTCGCGCCCGCCCTCTAGGCCGTAGCCCTGCCGTGGCCGAGCTTCCCCTGTCGCCGGCCATGTCGCCGCCGTCCCTGCAGCCGCTTGAACTCGATTAGGAGCGCGTCACCGCACTCAGGAAGCCATCAGGAGCATTACGCACACACTAACTTGCCCTCCGTGCACCACAGCGCCAACCTCACTCACCCGACCTCGGCGCCCATGAAACTCACTTCCCGTGAGCTCCGACCACCCGCGACCCCCCACCTGCTCCGCTCGATGCGGCTGGTGAGGGACTCCCCATGCCCTTCTCTTGCCCGGCCACTGCAGCGCAGCCCGTGAACATCCGCTGCGTTTGGTCGCCACGGCCGAACTCCGGTGGCGGTGGCGTGGCACGTCATTAGCCACTAATGACCCCGCTAACCCCCTAGAGCCACTGCCATGTGGGCCCCGAGCCTAATTAGATTAGTTTAATTTTTCTGTTTAGGGTAGTGCTAATCCTGCGGACCCCACGTGTCAGCCTTGACTTTGACCGAGTCAGCGTTGACCTGGTCCCACTTGTCATCCACCCAAACCAGCCAGAGACACTGACCAGTGGGTCCCATGGGTCAGGTTTGACCAGGGGCGCCCAGTTGACCTGCTGACGTCACAGTGACGTAGAGCTGACGCCATAAATCATTTACGGATTTATAATAATTCAGAAATTTCGTAAAAATACCCCAAACTTCAAATATTCATAACTTTTAATCTGTAACTCCAAATTAAATAATTTATATATGAAAAATGATCAGAAAAATATGAAGAATCTGTTTATGGCACTTTCATGCATGTTTGAACAAGTTAACCTCACTGACTAGGACAAATGATGATTAGGGCAATTTATGAAAAAACATTTGGAGTTGGAATTTGTTCTTGTTTGAATTCCACTTCAATCAACTTGGCTAGATATTGCATTAGGTCAATTCAGTACCTTAACATGACATGTCATTCATGTGAATGTGCATTGCATTGATTGTGTTCTCTCTTGTTTTCCGGTAATTGTCCCCTCTCGATAGACGTGGTTCCGACGATTGTTCGATGACACCGATGAAGAACTATATTATCTTCAGAAGTGCCAGGCAAGCAAAATCCCCTTGTTCATTCCGATATAATCCCACTCTCTCGTTCCTGCTCTCTTTTATTGCATTAGGACAACATCGATTCAACTGTTACTTGCTGCGGTAGCTGAACCCCTTGATCCTTTGCATGACCTGTCATTCCACAGTAATTAGATGAAACCCACTAGCATGAGTAGGAGTTGTTTGAGCCATGTTTTGCCTACTCATTTATGCTTGTTTTGTCATGCCTGCTACTGCTTAGAGTTGAGTCAAGTCTGATTCATCGGGAATGAATTGGAATTGTTATGAACATGTCCTATTATGTGTGAGCTAAGTGTGTGAACACGATTTGGTAAAGGTAGCGGTGAGAGGCCATGTAGGAGTACATGGTGGGTTGTCTCATTGAAACCATCCTCAGGAACTGAGTTCTGTGTTTGTGATCCATGAAACAGTTACTACCACGCATTGGGATCCTTAATTGACCCTCTCGGCTTCTTAACCACCCTTGTCCTCGGTCAAGGAGTTGCAAGTAGTTTCGGTGTTTGTAGCATCTTTGGGGACGCATACGCTGACCTTAGGGGTGGGTTGTGTTGCGGTAGGCACCGTGGCCGGTGTACCGAAAGTGCCCGTTTGGTATCTCGGGAACCCCGCACACATCGTTCGGGGCTGTATGGGAAACCTCGGCGGACTCCTGCGGATGGAACCCGAATAGGCGATAAACCTGGACTAGGGACTTGAGTGTTTAGGTAGGCCGTGGCCGACACCCACGTTGGGCTTCCGCTTGAAGGTTGCCGAGTACATGTCGTGTAAACGGCGGTAAGTGGTGAGAGCGTGTGTGAAGAAGTACACCCTGCAGGGTTTAATATGATCTATTCGAATAGCCGTGTCATGAAAAGGACTTACAGGTTGCCTATATCAGTTCATAGACAAGTGGAAGTGGATACTTTAAAATGCGCAAGATAAGCGTGAGTGCTATGGATGGCGTTCTCGTGGGGAGACGGAGGCGGGTCCATAGTGGTGTATTGATATGGTGAATATGTGGACTCGTGTGCGCCACCTCAAAAGAGTTACTTGCAGTCGTAGTTCAGGATAGCCACCGAGTCAAAGCTGGCTTGCTGCGGTCAAACTCCACCACCCCTTTTGATAATGATGCATATGTAGTTAGATCTGATGTAAGTCTTGCTGAGTACAATTGTACTCACATTTGCTTATTTTATGCTTTGCAGAGAGACGTCAGTCTCGCTAGTAGTTCCGCTAGGACTTCGACATTTAGCTTGTTACCTCGACTACGATCTTGTGCCCTCGGCAGATCTCGTAGATAGTCGGGCTTCTCAACCTCTTTTCATTTATAGTTATGCATGCGTACCCAGACATGTTTAGCTTCCGCTTGTGCTTTGGTGGTATGCTCTGAGTGTTGGGTCATGAGACCCATGTTTGTAATATCTCGCTCCTCGGAGCCCAATGAATAAATATTTGAGTCGTAGAGTTATGTTGTGATGCCATGTTGTATCTACACATATTGAGCATATTGTGTGTATGTTTGAAATGCTTGGTATGTGTGGGATCCGACAAACTAGTTGTTTATCCTTGGCAGCCTCTCATATGGGGAAATGTAGTCTCGTGCTTACGAGCGATAGTAGTCCGCTACAGCCCGGTTCACCGGAGTCCTGCTAGCCCAAAGACTACTGCTTGGACACTTGACTGGCGGCATGTGTTTCACTTCGCTCCTATGTCCGTCTCCTTCGGGGAAATGTCACAGCGGTGATATTCGGAGTCCTGCCTAGCCTGCTACAACCGGGATACCGAGTCCTGTTAGCCCGATGCTACAGCCCGAATATATCGTTGATGACCGACATGCTCGATGTGATTCATGTATGCCTGTCCCCATAGGTTAGCGCCGCTTTGGGTTCACGACTAGCCATGTCGGCCCGGGTTCTTTGTCATATGGATGCTAGCGATACTATCATATACGTGAGCCAAAAGGCATAAACGGTCCCGAGCCATGGTAAGGCGACACCGTGGGAATACCGTGCGTGAGGCCGCAAAGTGATATGATGTGTTACATGCTAGATCGGTGTGACTTAGGATCGGGTCTGACACATATAGCGAGCTTTGTGGCCCTTTGCGAGCTGTTTCGGGCGTTGAGGCCCATTTCGCTCTGTGGAAGAGATTGTTACGCCTTGTGCCTCGTTCTCACGAAGGGTCAATATATCAAGTGGGCGGAGCCGAACTATGGCGCATCGCCGGGACGGATACTTATCCGGAACCCCAAAGAAGGCGTCAGGACTGGCCCTCGAATGGTTTTACATGGAGGATGTCCCGCCGGATCTGTTCGGATCGGCCTTCCGGAGTTTAGCAACGCTCCTCCGAAGAAGCGCCTAAGCTGGCGCCCATGAGCCCAGGAGGAAAATGACCAGGGGCGTCCTTTACTTGATGAGCCGAATAAGATTCTTGGCTCATGCCGGATTGACCATGATTGGAGTCATGGCAATCTGCATTATGAGGGGAGTGCAGCCGCTCCAATATAGGGGCCACCCCATGTGGGACTTCAACAGGGAGGACGATGCCACCCGCCATGGCCGCAAAGGGCCGGGATCGGTCACCGAACTGGTGAAGACCTTGTCCGCCATGTACAAAGGGGAAGAGGAGGATTTTCTCCGCGTCAGTCCACTGAACGGGTTTTCTACGAATAATCCTCGGAGTTGTGTAAGCAAATATCTTTGTGGCCTGTCCGATCCATGTTCCCGTGGTTAAATATCTCATTTCATGGTTTCTACGCAGGAACTGCGCCGGGCCGTGGAGAAGATACACAGCCCACCCCCACAACCCGAGGATCCGGAACGGTCCCCCGATCCGGCCTCCGAAGAGGACCCGGATATAAAGGTGGAGCTGATCGACGGGGTGTTCCACCAACTTAGCATGGACAATGCTTTGGTTGCCATTACGGCCGACTACCCCGGATTATTTTCCGGCCTCCCAGGTAACCATGACCGAAGTCCGGATACCATGACCCACCCGTGCTTTACTTCTAATCACCAAGTATTTGATGGTGTTTCGCAGGGGTGCCTTGAGCGAAGTCGAGCTGCCGCGGCCGTCCAACAAGGCAGCTTCGGCCCAAAGGCGGAAAAAGAAGTGCGGTACGACTCGAGACGTCGCCGCATAGCGGTATGATGTGCCATCGTGTTTTAAGGAGAGGTTCTGGGAGGCACTGACGCTTCGTGGCTTTTTCGGGAAAAAGAGCGCTCGCCGGGTTGAATCCGGAGAAGTTGCCAATCGGACCTCCGCCAACCAGGGCTCAAAAGCCGAGTCGGGAAGGGGTACAAACACGAGGCGTCGTCGGATGCTCCTCCAACGGAGGATGCCGACAGACCGTCCGCCACCAAGTCGGAGGTGGAGAGTGCCATGAATCATAGGCGCCACGGACTATTCTACGTGGCGCATGTTTCTCCCAAGAGGAGTTGGGCGCCTTTCGGAGAAGCGCACCTCCGTGCCCCTCAAGATGGCCAAGCGAGCCACGGAGCAGGTATGTGAAAGACATACGGGTAAGGAATTTTAGCGATTATATATGCCAAGTAGCCCCGAGACTTAAAATAGTTAGGATAACTGATTTAAGGATCATTTGGAATCTGAGTTCTTACCGAAAAGAATAACCGTTTGTCGGGGAGCTTGAAGAGTGCAAGGCCCAACTTGAGGCCCGCCTTGGCGCGACCGGGAAGCCATGAAGACTCCCTCCGGTAATATATGCCCTTCAAAGTAGAAGTATTTTACATAAAGTGCGGCGTGTGCATAAATCGACATTAACATTGCGAGATAGCGCCGGGATGGATCCGGACAAGCAACAGCTCTGCGCTTGACTAAAGGCGGCGAGAGCGTGCTTACGAGGGTGCGGCGGGAGAAAAATAACCTCCAAGATGCCAACACCCAACTGGGTGAGGAACTAAAGGATGTTCGTGCCCGGTTGTGCGACTCAGTAAGGAGAATCGACGGCTTCATCGCGGCATTTTCGGTAAGTGCTTAAGCGAACTTTGAAAGAGTTCGGCGAGGAAGGCGACTAACATAAACATGTATGTAGGTTTGCTCACAGGTCGTCTGAGGAGGAGATGTCCAATTCTTGGTGATCTTCTTCCCGAATCGGCTACCTGCACGAACGAAGTTCGGCAGGTGATGAAAGGCGTCGCCAGTGCCTTGTGGCCATCTATCTCCCTGCCGAAGGCATTGGGGAGCTGGCAGAGCGGCTTCAAGGAGCACGGCGGCGCTTCCTACTATGGAAGATATCGGCCTACCGTCAAAGGCGCCAGGGAGGCTGGGCCATGGTGAAGACGCGGTACACGGTTGTGACCCAAACCACATGGCCGAGGTCGGACCTGTGGGGCTGATGGGAAGGAGATCCTGTAAGCTTAGTGTACGGCCAAGTAGAATTGGCCGCCAAGTATTCCCAGCAAGATTGTAAATTAGATAGTCTATTAGATGGCATTGAGGAGGAATACAATTAGTCGAGTTGACTATGTAATTGAATATGACATGAAAAATGTCTTCTAGCCGAATTGTAGATCGTTTGTCATAGCGGACCTTTTCGCTTCGACCTCAAGACCCAATAGTCCGGAGTGTGTCCGAATACCCTCGCGGTTATGTAAGAACTGGGGCATGCATGGAGACAAGGCGTAGGGGTCATTATTGCTTTATGTCGGACAAGTGCCCAACTAGTTATGTTATATTACATGGATAGTAAGAAACATCTTCCGGGAGAATAGTTCCGTTAAGGGTTCCTTTCCACAGGAGGCATGCCCTAAAGTGCATGTCCAAACTGCTAAGAAAGCAGAAAATCATCTGGGGCAGATGGATAAATAGTTAAAATCATCTTTCAATTCACCGACCGAATATTCCCTTAAGAACGCTAGCTTTCGGCTTCACCCGGTTTGAGGTACACATCCGGTGACCAGCAAGAACAATCGCAGAGGTGCTCCTTTACCACCTAGCCGAACAATCGGGAGCGTAGGGGTAAGCAGGAGCCGAGCAACCCAGCTTGGCCAAAACTTAAGTCATATCGATGCATATAATGGTGAGTAAAAGGTACATGCGGAAGTTTGACACATGTGTTGGGCATGAAGCCCGTATAAATAAGCTTACATTAAAGAAGCCCCAGGTATAATGAGCGGACAGCGCGTCAAGTATCTTGAATAAAGTGCAAACGAGCCTCTAAAGGCTTCAAGAAGAAAGAGGAGGAAGGAGAGAAATAGAAGACAGCAAAATAGAAAATGTGGACGGAGGAAGGAGGCGAACTCGAGTCCGTGGCTAAGCGTAGAATCTTCGTAGACGGGCTGCTTTCCATGGGTTCGGCTCGAGTCGGTTATCCGATGCTTTCGCAGACGGTATGCTCCGCCGGTCAGGACCTGGTCGATGATGAAGGGACCTTCCCATTTGGGCTTGATTTTATCCTTTTTCTTGTCCGGCAGGCGTAGAACTAGTTCGCCAACGTTGTAAGCTTTGGCCCGTGCTTCCTGCTTTGATATCTTCGAGCCTGCTATTGATAAAATGCGAACGAGCTTTTGCCACGTCGCGCTCCTCCTCCAATGCGTCCAAACTGTCCTGCCGATCGAGATCGGCTTCTCTTTCTTCATACATGCGCACGCCGAGGTGAGTCATGCATTATGTCGCAGGCAAGGCGCCTCTGCGCCGTACACCATGAAAAATGGTGTGAATCCGTAGTACGATTCGGCATGGTCCGCAGCCCCCGTAGTACGGAGTCGAAGCTCCTCAACCCAAAGGCGTGTTAGATTCCTTGAGGACCGCACTAGTCCGGGTTTAATGCCGCTCATGATTAGACCGTTTGCTCGCTTCGACTTGACCGTTGGTTTGAGGGTGATAGGCGAGGCGTGTCGAGCTTGATGCCCATGTTTTGCACCATAATTTGACCTCATCGGCCATGAAGTTGGTGCCGTTATCGATGATGATGCTTTGTGGGGACGCCCGTAACGGTGCACTACCCCGATATGAAGTCTATCACCGGCCCGGATTCGGTCGTTTTAACAGGCTTGGCCTCTATCCATTTGGTGAATTTATCCACCATGACCAATAGGTATTTTTGCTTGTGGGTTCCTCCCTTAACGCGTCCAACCATGGCAAGCCCCGGACCGCATGACGGCCGGTGATGGGTATAGTTTTGAGGCGGTGGGTGGCATGTGGCTTTGGTTAGCAAAAGGCGGCAACCGACGCATCGTTGGACTAAATCCTGCGCATCTGCCCGGCCGTTGGCCAATAAAATCCTATACTGGAAGGCCTTGTCTACAAGGGCCGGGCTGCGGCGTGGTGCCCACCGGTCCGGCATGAATTTCAGCCAGGAGGTTTCGCCCTTCCTCTTGAGATACACCTTTGAAGGACTCATGTTGTGCTTTTCTTATAGAGCTCTCCCTCATGGACTTTATAGGCTTTGGATCGCCATACTATGCAGCGAGCCTCATTTTGGTCTTCGGGGAGTTCCTGCCTAGTTAGGTAGGCTAGGAATGGTTCCGTCCACGGGGCGATAACCGCCATTGTTGGCAGAGCCTCCGATTGTGTCAGAGTGTTCGGTGTCAGGCAGTGCGGTTGGGTCCAGATTGTTATTTCCGGACTCCCCTTCCCATAGTACGGATGGCTTGAACAGCCGTTCAGTGAAGATGTTGGGCGGGGCGGCATCGTGTTTTCTTGCCGATGCGTGCCAATACGTCCGCCGCTGGTTGTTATCCGGGCTATATGATGAAATTCGAGCCCTTGAACCGTCTTGACATTTTTAGGACCGCATTGCGGTACGCTGCCATTTTCGGATCTTTGGCATCGAAGTCTCCGTTTATTTGAGATATCGCGAGGTTCGAATCGCGCACCTCTAGGCGTTTAATGCCCATGGAGATCGCCATCCGGAGGCCGTGCGAAGGGCCTCGTATTCAGCTGCGTTGTTGGAGTCCGTATACATTATCTCGAAGGGCGTATTGGGTGTGTCCCCGGTTGGGGACGTCAGACGACGCTTGACCCTAGGCCGCCAACATTTTGGAGCCGTCAAAGTGCATGATCCAATTGGAGTATCGCCGTACTCTTTAGGGAGTTCGGTCCATTCGACCACGAAGTCGGCCAAAACCTGCGACTTAATAGCTCGTCGTGGCTTATAGGTTATATCGAATGGAAGGAGCTCTATGGCCCATTTAGCAATCCGCCCGTCGCGTCATGTTGTTTATAATGTCGTTAAGAGGTACTTCAGAGGCTACCGTTATCGAACACTCTTGAAAGTAGTGTCGCAGCTTCCGGATGCCATGAACACCGCGTATGCTATCTTTTGATAATGTGGGTACCGGACTTGCATGGAGTTAGGACGGTGGACACATAGTAAACCGGTTTTTGAAGAGGGAACTGTGTCCGTCTGCTTCTCGCTCGATGACGAGCAATCACCGACAACTTGATGTGTTGCGGCGATATATAATAGCATTGGTTCGCCCATGTTGGGCACGGCCAGATCCGTATTTGTTGCCAATATGGCTTTTATTTCTTCGAGTCCGGCCAGTATGGCATCAAATCCACTCGAAGTGTTCGGTGCCGGAGGAGGTGGTAAAGGGTAACGCCTTTTCTCCCAAGCGGAAATAAAGCGGCTTAGAGCCGCTTACGCATCGATCAATTTTTGTATTTGTTTGAGGTCTTTTGGAATATCCAATTGTGACAGAGCTCGGATCTTGGCTGGGTTTGCTTCAATTCCTCTACCGGACACAATGAAGCCCAAGAGCTTTCCTACCGAACGCCAAGATGCATTTTTCCGGATTGAGCTTAATGTCATATTTTCGGAGATTGTCGAATGTGAGCCTCAAGTCGTCTACTAGAGTTTCGACATGCTTGGATTTGACGACCACGTCATCTACATATGCTTCCTTTGTTTTGCCGATCTGGTTTGCCGGACATATACGAATCATGCACCGATATGTTGCGCCGGCGCTTTTTGAGCCGAAGGGCATTGTGTTGAAGCATAATGGGCCGTATGGAGTGATGAATCTTTGTTGCGGCTTGGTGCGGCTCCGCCATCTTGATTTGGTGGTAGCCGGATGCAGCGTCGAGGAAGCACAATGAGTCGTGGTCTCGTCAGAAGGCGTCGATAATTTGATCAATGCGAGGGAGGGGGAATGGATCCTTTGGTTAAGCCTTGTTAAGGTCTTTGAAATCAACACATAGGCGCCAGGATTTATCCTTCTTTGGTACCATCACCAGATTTGCTAGCCAGTCCGGATGTTTTATATCTCTGATGAATCCGGCTTCCAGAAGTTTGGCTAGCTCCTCTCCCATGGCCTGTCTCTTGGGTTCGGAAAAGCACCAAGAGCCTGCTTTGACCGGGCTTGAATCCATTTAGGTATTTAGGCTGTGCTCGGCCAGCCCGACGTGGGATTCTGGCATGTCACGAAGGGTGCTGCAAAATGTCCCAGTTTTCTCGTAGAAATTCTCGTAGTGCGGCGTCTACATCAGGGTTTAATTGTGCCCCAATGGAGGCCGTATTTGCAGGGTCCGTTTAGCCAACCCTCCAGTACGGTTCCGTGCCCTTTAGGGGGTTTTTGTTTTTTGATGTTTAACCCAGGTGCTTGGTGATGATGCACCCTTTTACTTCGGACTATGGCAGTATTCGGGGCCTGATTATCCCAAAATTTACTTTCGGTTTTCCAAGCACTCTCCATCGCACAGTACTTTTGTACTATGGTCACCAAGTCAGCAAAGCGTGTAATTTCGCGACGACTTATGGCGTTTAGGATTCCCTTGTCCGTGCAATTATTGCAGAAAAGTGAGATTGCGTCCTCCTCTCGGCGATCCTTTATCATGTCCATAACCAGGAGGAATCTGGCCCAGTAATGATGTACTGTTTCAGCGGGCTCTTGCCGAATTCGGGATAGATCGCTAATGTTTGGCTGGGCGGGTGGAACTAGATTCGGAACCCCGTCCAATTTAAGGCTCAGGGGCCGAGAAGTTTCGGAACTTGGAAGTTTGGATTTTTGAATGCTATCCAATGAATCCAACCCGCCGCCTGACTTTAAGTTTAGGGCTTGGTCGACATCCGCCCCTCTGCAGGAATCCGGCATGGAGGGATCGGGAATCCGGACGTAGCTAGTCCTTAAGATAGAAGAAGAATCGCCGTATTGCTCCTCTACCACAGCAACATGATGGGTAGCCTGGGGAGAGTTGAGCTCTCTCAGATCGGTTTTAGGCCCGATCTGGTCATAGTCTGTGGCGACTCCCAGGGCGGCGATGCGATCCAAGAGCTCGTTTACGGAGGAGAGCTTGATCGGATCTAACTGCTTGGCAAGTTCCGAGTTAACGTGAAGATTGGTTTCGATGACCCGAGAAGTCATCGTCGGCGCGATGGCGGCTGGCGGTCATAAGAAAACCACCTAACCGAAGAGTTCGACCCGGTGGCCAAGGCTCCTTTGGCGATAGTATCGTCTTTAAAGACGGGATGAGGCATCCTTCCTGACGGCGACGGCACAGAGGAACTTTCAATGAAAGCACCAATGTCGGTGTCAAAACCGATGGATCTCGGGTAGGGGGTCCTGAACTGTGCGTCTAGGCGGATGGTAACAGGAGACAAGGGACACGATGTTTTTACCTGTGTTCGGGCCCTCTCGATGGAGGTAATACCCTACTCTCGCTTGATTAATATTGATGATATGGGTAGTACAAGAGTAGATCTACCACGAGATCGAGAGGCTAAACCCTAGAAGCTAGCCTATGGTATGATTGTTGTTCGTCCTCTGAGACTAAAACCCTTGGTTTATATAGACACCGAATAGGGTTAGGGTTACAGTAGTCGGTTACAATGGTAGGAAATCTACATATCTCAGACGCCAAGCTTGCCTTCCACGCCAAGGAAAGTCCTATCCGGACATGGGACGAAGTCTTCAATCTTGTATCTTCATAGTCCAGGAGTCCGGCCAAAGATGATAGTTCGGCTATCCGGACACCCCCTAGTCTAGGACACCCTCACCGATGCTTTTCAAAAGTTTAGCACTAAATATGGACTTGACCCTGAGATAGTAGCCTCCTTTTGTGAATCATTTGCTACTCATGTTAAACTCCCTAAATAGAAGTGGTTTAAATATCATCCACCTATTAAAGAAGAAATTAAAGAACCGGTACCAGTTAAAGAAGAAACTATACTTTATAATGTTGATCCAGTTGTCCCTTCTGCTTATATTGAGAAACAACCTTTCCCTATTAGGATAAAGGAACATGCTAAAGTTTCAACTGTGGTTAACAAAAGCTATATTAGAACACCTAAACCTGATGAACAAATTAAAATAGAACCTAGCATTGCTATGGTTAAAGATCTCTTGGAAGAAGATATTGATGGACATGTTATTTTACTTCTGTGAAGAAGCTAGCATGTGTTACTGTTTACTTAAAACCACACTGTAATGAACTATCTCCAAAGATAGATGGAAGTTTGAAAATTTGGATATTTTTAAATAGAGAATGTTTTCTGAAAAAGTACAGATTTTTTGAAAACACATTTTTTAAAAATTCCCAAAACATTTCTAAATTTATGAACAAAATTTGAAAACATGAACATTTTTTAAATATTGTGAATAAAATTTGAAAAATTGAACATGTTTTATTGTGAACAAACTTTTAAAGTAATACTCACTCCATCCAAAAATATTTGTGAGAGAAATGGATAAAAATGTGTTTCAAACATTTGTTTGATAAATTTCGAACATTTTTTGGAAAGAAGCGAACAATTCTCAAAATTCTTTTTCCATTTTCTCAATTTTTTTGAAAAAAGAACATTTTCTAAAATTTTGAAAAAATAAAAACCACAATCTTTTTTAATTTCTGAGTAAAATAATAAAAAAGAAAAATAAACTTGAAAAAGAAAAAATAAGTAGGAAAGAAAAATAGAAACAGAAAAAAGGAAATAAAAGAAAAATGGGCCGACCCAATCGTGGGCACTGAAGTCCCGACTACTTGACGCAAGGCGTGTCAAGTAAAGTTTTCCTCCAGTAACCACAATGCATCTGTTCAGCCGTTGTATTTCCTAACTGATCGATGGCTTTGTAAATTCAAAGTCAGGATCATTTAAAACCTTTTGTAAAGTTTATTAACCAGCTACACCAAAGGGCGAAGGAAACCGGGAGGTCCTATTTGGCGTGTTTTGCGCCAAAATAGTGGCCCATTCGCATAGGTTGTTGCCGACTGGGCTGGCCCAGGAGGGTGAGTAATACTATGGCCTGAAAACAGTGAAAACTCCGCAAAAAATTATGCGTTCGAGGTGTATCAAGCATAGGAGATCGTGCTCGTGAGCGGGCACTGCTTACCGCTCGAGCTGCTGAGATTCGGGATACTGCAGATCTCAAACAATATTAAAAAAATCAAAACATTTTTTTTAAAAGTGAATAATCTTTTAAATACGAACACTTTGAAAATTTGTGAAGATTCTTTAGAAAATTCAAAAAAAAAGAATCTATGAATAATTATAAAAACAGGACATGTTTTATAATTCCGAACAAATTTTGAAACCATGACCACTTTTTGAATTTGTGAACATATTTTTAAAAACAAGTATATTTTTTGAATCTCCAAACAAAAAATTTGAAAACATTTTTTTAAAAATTATGAACATAGAAAAATCGAAAAATATTTAGAAACATGAATAAAATTCAAAATTAAAAAGCCAAACATTTTTTAATATATTGAACATGTTCTAAAATACAGCTGAAACCCATAACAAAAAATTGTTTTAGTTTCAGAAACCTTCTAGCATCCTAAAACCAGACTACTCACACGTACAACACCGGTGCGTGGGTCGGCCCATATACGAGCAATAGGTGTGCCCCAATGGTTTGCCACAACATGCGGCAAATAGGGTTTTCAACGAAATCACTAGTTTAAACGGATCTTTTGCCAATGTCACCCCACCTTCTCAGGTTGTGCCCCACTTGTCGCAATCTGGATGTTTTTCTTTGTTCATAGATTTGTTTATTCAAAACATTTTATCTCATGGACCATGTGTCTAAAGCCCAAATTGTCTTCATTGCTGGAAAACTTTGAAACTAGAGTATACTAGTAAGTCACATGTGCCTTGCACGCGAGAGTGAAGTGTGACCCAATATCGACACACCACATTATAATAGTTAAACATATATATTTGGAGTCACGCACAAATGAAATTTAAGTTGTAGGTTTAAGTCTCATCACCCTTCCCATTCGAAATCTAATTATAACTACATAATATTTGATGAATGTGGTATATACTACACAAAACTCATGTGAAACATATAAGAACAGTTGGGTACTCCATTTGCAAAGAAAATTGGACTTTAGAAAGATGTTGCATTAGCTTTGAACCAAAAAATAAATGTCAATTCTTTTGGAAGAAAAAATACATGGGAGAACTGAAGTATAGAAAAGTCTAGAACAAATGAGAAGTGTATGTGTTATGTGCGTATTGTACAACGTAAATGATAAAATAATCGTGAATTTCCATTCTTTTAACAGAGGAAAACATGAAGAATTGAAGTACGGAAGAATCTAGAACAAAGAAGAAGTGTCTTTATTTTCAGGTTTGTGCATAAGGACAAGTGTGGAATCTTCTAGATTAGTAACACGTGGCAGAATCCAATATGGTGGAGAGAATATCCAACGGTCAAGACTACTCGGATTTGCCACCTCCCAACCGTTGGATCGGCTTCATCCAACAGCCGATATTTAAAGTTATTCACACACTATAGAATGGTATAGATAGTAAGTCATATGTGCCTTGCACGCGAGAGTGAAGTGTGACCCAATATCGACACACCACATTATAATAGTTAAACATATATATTTGGAGTCACGCACAAATGAAATTTAAGTTGTAGGTTTAAGTCTCATCAACCTTCCCATTCGAAATCTAATTATAACTACATAATATTTGATGAATGTGGTATATACTACACAAAACTCATGTGAAACATATAAGAACAGTTGGGTGCTCCATTTGCAAAGAAAATTGGACTTTAGAAAGATGTTGCATTAGCTTTGAACCAAAAAATAAATGTCAATTCTTTTGGAAGAAAAAAAACATGGGAGAACTGAAGTATAGAAGAGTCTAGAACAAATGAGAAGTGTATGTGTTATGTGCGTATTGTACAACGTAAATGATAAAATAATTATGAATTTCCATTCTTTTAACAGAGGAAAACATGAAGAATTGAAGTACGGAAGAATCTAGAACAAAGAAGAAGTGTCTTTATTTTCAGGTTTGTGCATAAGGACAAGTGTGGAATCTTCTAGATTAGTAACACGTGGCGAGTAATCCAATATGGTGGAGAGAATATCCAACGGTCAAGACTACTCGGATTTGCCACCTCCCAACCGTTGGATCGGTTTCATCCAACAGCCGATATTTAAAGTTATTCACACACTATAGAATGGTATAGATGTTAATAGGTTTTGATGAACTTTTTTTCATAAAAACAAAATGAATTAAAAAAACCAAAAAAAACATTCGTCAAAAAAACAACAACTAAAACTCGGAAGTATAAGCCGGAGCCCCAAAGCAAGGTTTTTCACCCTTCTTTGGAGCAAGGGTTGTGCTTTACCTAATCTATGCTTCTCGTGGAAGCATATTTGCTTCCAAGAAGTACAACTGTAAAAGCAAATATGTGCTTCTCTAGAAGCATTTTTTTAGAAGCACGGCTACGCTTCTTGTGGAAGCAAATATGTACTTCTATATATATTTTTGTGGAAGAAACAATTGCTTTTATAAGAAGCAAATCTATGCTCCTCGTAGAAGCATAATTTCTTTTCGCGTGTTTTTTTTCCAACACTTAGAAAAATCAGACAAAAAACTGAAATTCAGAAAAATCATCTAACACATGACACGACTAGACTGGACGTACCACTTGACGTGCTCCCAGGGCCCAACAAACTGACATTCCCTAACCTTTAGTGTGTTTTTTTGGAAACAAGGTTGCTCTTGTTTTTTCAAGGAAACCATCTCAAAAGAAACCTCCTCCCAACTCCCCACACGGCCCCGCATGTCAGCCGCCCACGCCGCAACCTCGCCGCCCTCATGGAGTGTCCGTAGCTCACACGGCCGAACCGCACGCGCACAACAACCAACTGCCCAAACTACATCGCGGCAGCCCCTCCCGAACGCGGTACTTCCTCCCTCCCCGCAGCCAAATCGAGATCTCTCCTCCCTCCCCCACCCGCGCCACCACACGCCGGCCGGAATAAACATGGCCTCGGCGCTCTCCTCACTCCGCTACGGCGACAGCCTCTCGGTGGTGGCCATCTCGGGCGCCACGGGGGTGCTCTGCGAGGCCATCTCCTGGCTCCTCATCTACCGCACCGCCACCTACAACTCCCTCCGCGCCTCCATCGAGCGCCACTCCCGCAAGCTCGACTCCATGAAGTCCGTCTCCTCGGGCGCCGGCGGCGCCGCGCCCTCCTCCCAGCCGGCCTCCTCGCGCGCCAAGAAGATGGACCGCGTCGAGTCCAGCCTCAAGGACGCCTCGCGGGAGCTCTCCCTCGCCAAGCTCAAGTCCGGCGCCGTCGTCGCCGCCGTCCTCTTCGTCGTCTTCGGCCTCCTCAACTCGCTCTTCGAGGGCCGCGCCGTCGCCAAGCTGCCCTTCGCGCCCGTCCCGCTCGTGCAGCGCATGAGCCACCGCGGCCTGCCCGGGAACGACCCCACCGACTGCGCCATGGTCTTCCTCTACTTCCTCTGCTCCATGAGCATACGGACCAACCTCCAGAAGCTGCTCGGCTTCACGCCGCCCCGCGCGGCCGCAGGGGCCGGCGGCGGCCTCTTCGCCATGCCCGATCCCAAAACCAATTGAGGTACCAAATCGATCCTTTTGCTCTATTTTTGTTTTATTTTTATTCTTATTCCGCTGCTGCTACGCGTGCTAGATTTCGCACCTCTGGGGTCTTATAGTAGAAGTGAATAGATCAGCATGGTGGATTCTGTTAAAATTGCATCCTGGATCCACTGATACAGTTATGAGCTTGACTCTTCTGTAAGATCAGACTATTGATGCATGAGATTTATGTCTATTATTAGTGGCTTAAAACTGCATTAAGTTGTTAGATGCCGTATTCTTGGGTTTGATGCTTTTGTTCACGTGTGCTAATCTAAAATCTAGAGATGGGCTAGAATAACTATCTGCAGATTTGGGTGCGGTTCACTAAGGCGTGTGGGACACTCAATGATACTGTCGCCTAATCTAACTGTCATGAACTTTGGAAGACCGAAGTGTGCTTCAATGCCATTAAATATGTGCCTGTATATTGAAACAGTTTTGTCTAGATTATAGAATCTAGACTGTAGTCCAAGAATACAACAATTTAGCTAGTGTTCCTCCTTGTTTTGTCTATGAATTTGAAGTTGCATAAGCAGGCCCAGGCGGCCAGGCCCCATTAGCTTTTCCTTGTGTTTCTGAGAACGTGTTGGATCTTGGTATCAGGAGAACAGAGAATATATCACCTTTTGGCTTTGAGAATTCTCAAACTATTTTGTGTTTGTATTTGGTTTAAGGATCAGCTGAGCTCCATCTGAACTAGTTAATGTTAGTCCGTTGATGTGGATAAGGGTTTCTTAGCTTTGATGTCCAAGAAGTGTGCACTACAGTTAAACACCCTTGTAACCTAACAGTCGTCATGATTTCTACAATTTAGCTAGTTTCCTCCTTGTTCTGTCTACGAATTTGAAGTTGCGGTAGCAGGCCCCATTAGTTTTTCCTTGTATTTCTGAGAATGTGTTTGATCTCTGTATCAGGGGAACAGAGAATATATCACCTTTTGGCTAGCAGAATTCTCAAAACTATTTTGTGTTGATACTTTGGTTAAGGATCAGCTGAGCTCCATCTGAACTAGTTTGCGTTAGTCTGTTTGATGTGGACAAGGGTTTATTAGCTTTGATGTCCAAGAAGTGTGCACTATAGTTGAACACCCTTTGAACCTAACAGTTGTCATGATTTCTATCATTCTCTGCATTGATCATCAGGATTATTTGTTTTAGGCTAGGCTCTAGACACCAAGCCAAAGGATTCATTAATGAGGGTTCTTAATAGACGGTGGACATGCATCCTAACTTTTTTTCCAGGAAAAACTGCCTCTCCAATGTATGCTAACAATTTTTATTTTCAGTTTTGAGATAGCTGACCACATATGCCATGTGGGTTTAATGTATCTCAACTTAGTGATTCATCAGAATATAGCACTGTATGAGTAATGGTTGTTCTTGAGACCTGAGAAGAATGTGATTCATGGGGTATATTACCAATACATATTACTGTAGTAAATACAGTAATATACATTGTAGATTGTACTAATACCAATCACTGACCGACTTATTGCCCAACACTGCTAAACCAATACAGGAGATTCTATGTTGTACTACTACTACACCGATCGCTGCTCGGTCAATATATTTAGTTTAATAAAAGATATACTCCACTATCATATTCTTTGAAACACCCCCACCCCAAATCGACTTGCTTGATTTTACTCTGGCTGGGCGTTTGAGCCCTTGAGTTGTAGAGGCACATTCTTTGCATTGTCAGAATGTGCTGAAGAGTGATTTATGGATCACAGTTTTCTTAGAGACAGAGAAGTTGTCTTCAGATGCCGTTGATTGCGTACTCTTGGGGCATGGCATTTTCGATCAACTTTTTCGTAAGATATTCATTCCTATTGCCGTGTTATCAAATTCTTCTTTTGGCATGTAGGCACGTGAACTTGGGTATGCATATGCTAGTCCATTGTTAAGAGTCAGAGCATCTACAAGCGGGCTGGGCAAATTTGGGCCCTATACGTCCGCAGACGCGTCCATATGATCTTTTTGCCCTGAACCATGCATCATTATACTGTAATTTTGCATCTCCAGATGCAGTAGCAGACTTGGTAGTTAGGACAGGCACACAACTTTATTTGCAGTTCTCTAACCGGTACATCCCCTCTCCTTTTGCAGCCTGATGATCCCCTCTATACATACATGTGATGCACCTGATCTGAAGCAAGCATACGAGTTGGTCTCCCAGAAAGAGTTGTTGCCCTGAAAGGAAGATAAATAACCTACCTAGTCGGTCAGGGGAGAAACACTGCAAGATACTGTAATGATACGATTCATTTTTCCACCCATGATAAGCAGGCATTCTTGAGGTCGCCTGCTGGCTGGCTGCCAAGCGATCTGTTGTCGGGTTTGGGACTCTTATTCCGTCCTAGAGTTGTATTTTGTCATCAGTCGTCATTCTATCCGAAGTTGTTCCTATTGTGTAGTTGCCATGGCAAAGTTGTCATTCCTAGTTTCTCCGTGCAACGCTTGCTTGCTGCACGAACCCAAAAGGGCAACCTGTTGAATCCCCAAGAGTGCCAGTTGAAGCGCCGGCTTGTCCATCTACCTTGCACGGTCGGTGTCGATATCGACGTGCCAGCCGCTCCGCCATGCACAAAAGTTGCGCGTAATAGGAGTACTCGCGTAATAGGTAACAATATCTGGCCGCCGTCCGTCGTGTACCGCACTCGCCGACGGGCAAAAGCAGGGACGAGCCACCTCGAAATAGAGGGTGCGCGCGGCCCCCACGCTCTCCCCGATGCAGAAAGCTTGGGTGGCGTCGTCCAATGGGACGGAAAAGTGCACGGCAGCGTTTATTCAGTACTAGTATATCCACCAATCTAGGGTTGGCGCGGACAGGGCATCTGCATTTGCCTTTTGGCGCGGGGCAGACACCCAGAGGCCGGGCCCCGGCATCATACCTATCTTGGCATCGGAGTCGCAGCAAACCCACATCCAAAACCTAGCGTGCGAGTGGCCGTGAGAGCGAGGCATCACCCCTTTCACTTCTCGAGTTCTCATCCGGATGGCATAGTGGCTAAATTTCGTATTTTGATCCTTTTCTGAAACCTATTCGAGATCTGACCCTAGATTAATTTTTTTTCGAGATCTGACCTTTTTGCTACCGCCAGAGTCCATGACGGTATGGTCTAACATCGCTAGGGTCCTTGACGGTAGGAACTTTGGTTGTAGGAAACATTGCTACTTAAACGGGCAATTTGTGAGCTTCTGCACAACCTTGTCAGCCAAGGTGCTTGGCGGTAAGCACGCACTTTGTTCAATACTTAGAGATTTTTGATGGGGCATACAACCCTTTACTCGCCAGAGACTTTGGCGGTAGGAAACATCGCTTCTGCTAAACGAAGCAATTTGTGATAGCCTGCACAACTCCCGCCAGGTGCTTGGCGGTAAGGCCTGCACGCACTTTGTTCAATACTTAGAGATTTTTGGCGGTAGATACAACCCTACCGTCGGTCCTAATGGTAGGCATTGTTATACTCATCGCCACGATCACTGTGATATAAGATGGTCAGATCTCAAACTTTTCTTAAACTAGGGTCAGATCTCGAATAGGTTTCAGAAAAGGGTCAAAACACGAAATTTAGCCGGCATAGTTGTCCCTCCGACTCCAAGCCAGCCGGGTCTAGATCTTGTCGTCTCCACCACCAGATCACAGGCAGAGTACTTGGTTACTTGGCTGATCCGGGTTGGGTGACACGTTCTGCTCTCCCGCTCCCGCTCCAAACACCACCGCACGAACCCAATCGAGACAGACATGCTGAGCCGCTACTTTGGCCGCGCCGACGCCGGCGCCGCCGAGGACCCCGCGCCGGAGCCCTTCTCCTTCCCCGAGCCCCTCCCGAGGTGGCCGCAAGGTACCTGTGCCGACCGTCCGTCCCCATCTTCGATTTCGCTTTCGCCTCCCTGCATTATTGGTTTCTACTGTGGTAGGCTCTGGTTTCCATTGATTCGTTGATTGATGTGTGAGTTCGACCGACGTGGCTCTCCCATTGTTGCAGGTGGCGGGTTCGCGCGGGGGAGGATCCGCGTGGCCGGAGGGGAGCTGGAGCTCGCGGCGGCCACGGCCTTCGACAAAATCTGCACCCTGTCGCCGTCGGCGCGGCTGCAGCGCTGCGACGGCGCCACCTTCTACCGGCCGCTCGGCGTCCCCGAGGGCTTCACCCTGCTCGGCCACTACTGCCAGCCCAACAGCCGCCGGCTCCACGGCCACCTCCTCGTCGCCAGGACCGCCGACCCACCGCGCTCGGCGGAGCCGCCTCTCCGCGCGCCGCGGGACTATGAGCTCGTCTGGGCCTTCCACGCCACCGGCGGTGCCACCGGCGCGAGCGCGGGCTCTTGCTCCGGCTACGGCCGCAGCGACGCCTACTTCTGGCTCCCCGTGCCGCCGGAGGGGTACCGGGCGCTCGGGATCCTCGTCACGACGGAGCCCGGCAAGCCGCCGCTCGACGAGGTGGGCTGCGTCCGCGCCGACCTCACCGACGAGTGCGAGCCGCACGGCTCGCTGCTCCACCTGCAGCTCACGCGGCCGACGTCCGCGTCGCCCGGCAAGGCCTTCGCCGTGTGCGGCGTGAGGCCGCTGAAAAGAGGGATGCGGGAGAAGGGCATCGGCGCCGGCACTTTCTGGTGCGCCGCCGGGGACGGGTGCTCCTCCCCGGCCCCGAGCGAGCAGGGCGTCGCGTGCCTCAAGAACGTCGACCTCGACCTGTCGGCGATGCCGATCCTCGAGCAAGTGCACGCCGTGATCCAGCACTACGGCCCCACGCTCTACTTCCACCCGAAAGAGGTCTACCTGCCGTCGTCCGTCGCCTGGTACTTCAAGAACGGGGCCAAGCTGTTCAAGAAAGGAGGGGGCGCCGTCGGCGAGGAGATCGACGCCGAGGGGTCCAACCTCCCGGGCGGCGGGTGGAACGACGGGGAGTACTGGATGGACATACCGGAGGGCAAGAGGAGGCAGGCGGTCATCCGCGGCGACATCGAGAGCGCGGAGCTGTACGCGCACGTGAAGCCGGCCATGGGCGGGGCGTGCACCGACGTGGCCATGTGGGTGTTCTGCCCGTTCAACGGCCCGGCCAGGCTGAAGCTCGGCCTCATCAACCTGCCGCTGGGCACGACGGGGCAGCACGTCGGCGACTGGGAGCACTTCACGCTCCGGGTCAGCAACTTCACCGGCGAGCTCATGGCCGTCTACTACTCGCAGCACAGCGGGGGGAGGTGGGTGGACGCGGCCAAGCTGGAGTACGCCGCGGGGAACAGGCCGGCGGTGTACTCGTCCCGGAACGGGCACGCGAGCTACCCGCGCGCCGGCGTGTACCTGCAGGGCTCGGCGGCGCTCGGGGTCAGGGATCCTGAACGAGGCCGCCCGGAGCAAGCTGTGCGTCGACTCCAGCGTCAAGTACCGCGTGGTGGCGGCGGAGTACCTCGGGGACGGCGTCGTGGCCGAGCCCCAGTGGCTGCAGTTCATGCGGGAGTGGGGGCCGACGGTGATCTACAGGTCGAGGACGGGGACGGAGCGGATGGTCAAGAGTATGCCCCAGCGGCTCAGTTGTCTGGCGAAGAACATGCTGAACAAGATGCCGAACGAGCTCTCCAAGGAGGAAGGGCCGACCGGGCCCAAGGAGAAGAATATGTGGGAGGGAGATGAAAGATGGTAGGCATAGAATGGAGTGTGTGGCTTTTCTTAAAAAAAAAGTGTGTGGCTTGATATCCTGATCGTTGGGACGATTGTATTGTAACATGAACATAACTGCTACCTTCCTATAAAAAATGTAAGACGTTTTAGCCTAGAAAAAAATTTATATTTTGGTACCGGGGTAATAGATTCTTACGTTTTCTTTTTTGAAAAACATAGTACGAGTGTAGATGTTCACATACACTAATTCTTATACATACACTAATTCTTATAAACACGCACATGCTCGTTTTACCTTTATGAACACCTCCGAGATACTGGTCATCATAAAATTTCAGAAATGATAAATCCCAAACTTTCGTATTTTAAGTATGGCAATCCAAATGTTTTTCATGACAACTTTATTTTACGCAAGGTTGACAAACATGACAATTTTCTAACAAAAAAAAACTTGAACAAAGTTACCGTGTTTTAACAACTAAAGTTGCCACCTCGCATCAACTAAAGTTTTTATGAAAAAACGTTCGGGGTGACATGTTTAAAATCCGAATGTTCGGAATTTATTGGGGTCCTAAAATTTTGAGATTGATGAAGTCACACATGTGTCTCGTAGTCAACGAGAATGTCTCATCTCAATCACTGAACGAACATTGCCAGAAAGTTTGAATTTAAAAAAATGCGAGCACTTTGGTGGGTTGATTCCGCCACAACAAAACTTGACTATCTCAGCTAGTTCACAAACTAGATTCTTACTTCTAACACAAATTGTGAGCGTTTTGTGCCCTCCAATGGAAGTGGAATTCTTTTTCCAACCGAAGATAACATGCTTTTTCAAGACACCAAGGTCTTGTTCAGTTTGGAGTAAACTAAAATGTATTCCTAAGGATTTAGAAGTAGTACGAATGAGATAGCACATCATCTAGAGTCTTCATATACGAGTGCTCATATAATAGGCGGGCTATAGATTAGTGACTACAACATTGAGATGATTGCATCCGGAGATGGGTACAGAATAGAAAGAAACTCAGAGCATCCACAGCCGGACATAGCAAATGCAGTCTCTCAAACGCCCGCGGACGTGTCTGGGTGCATCCGCGAACACTGACCGATTAGTCTTCAAATTTCGTCGTTCACCTCTACGTATCTCATATCTGATCTTCTATATTCACACTAAACCATGCAACGTTAATAAAAACTACGTAGAACACGAGCGAACATAGAAACGACATACAAATGCACAATCGTTCATCAAAAGATCACAAACCGGATCTTCAAAAGATAGCCAAAGTTCACATAACACACATGATACGACGGACAAGTTCAAACTACATCTAAAACTTGAAATTGAGGTGAAGAAGACAGATCTTCACCACTTCCTTGCCGGCCCTTCCCCCTTCTGGTCGACAGCGCTGCTGTAGGCGTCGGCGGTTGGTGGAGGGTCGCCCGAGTCGTGGGACGAGGCGCCGTGGTCGTCCTCGTCGAAGGAGTCAGAGTTGGAGAGGACCATCAGCCCTTTGAGCCGTCGGACGGCCCTGTCCTTCTGCCGCTTGAGCTTCGCCAACGGAGTCGCCTCCGCCGTTGCCTACGCCGCCTCGTGCTCCGACTTGCTCAACGGCAAGCTGGAGCGCCTTAGCATTCTTTAGACGGAGCCCGGCGCACGCGTCTCCGCCCGTTATAGCGATTGGCGGTAGACCCAAGCGAGCAGCTTGTCCTCATCGAGCTCCACCAGCGACCCGCGGCGGCAGCGCACAGACTTCTCCATTGCCTTCATCTTCCTTGCCCGCCGCCTCTCGCGGCGAACAGGGCACACCTCCGACTTTGGTGTGTGCGTCCGGGCCGACGGTGTAGGCACTAGCACCCATCCCTGCCCGCATGGAGTAGCGGTCGTCAGGGGCAGGAGAAGGCATGAGGGAGGCGCGGACTGCGCAGCCATCGCGAAGCTGTGCATGGGCTGGGAGGGGCCAACGTCGGCGTCCTCGCTGCGCCCGTCGTCACCAGACGGAGGCAGTATGCCCTAAACAACGCGGGGCCTCAAGCTAACTAGGTAGGAAGTGCGGCTTGCCGCACCCGGCAGCACCGCTACCGGGTATAATCATATCCAATCCGATAATACAATCATTGAAGCATTGCAATTATAATAAATAGCATAATGTAGTTATGTTTATCAATCTAATATATCAAACTAATATTAGAAGATTTGGATTGATAGATACACATTCAATACATAGCAATTGGTTTCGGAAAAAACAAAAGGCTTAAGTCCCAAGTAAGCTATACATATTTAGTGCATAACAGTTGATCCATGCAACTACAAAAGGCTTTAGTCCAAAAGCAAGCTATACATATTTAGTATATAGCAGCTGGTCCAAGCAACTACAAAAGACTCAACAGATTACACAGCAGGGGCCGGCTAACTATTTAAGAAACAGACGCCAACAAATATATAGAAGTTAAGCAAGATCCATACGGAGTTGAAATTATGTAGTCCTCGACTTCATTGTCAGTGAAGGAAATATGCCCTAGAGGCAATAATAAAGTTATTATTTATTTCCTTATATCATGATAAATGTTTATTATTCATGCTAGAATTGTATTAACCGGAAACATAATACATGTGTGAATATATAGACAAACAGTATGTCACTAGTATGCCTCTACTTGACTAGCTTGTTAATCAAAGATGGTTATGTTTCCTAACCATGAACAAGGAGTTGTTATTTGATTAACAAGGTCACATCATTAGTTGAATGATCTGATTGACATGACCCATTCCGTTAGCTTAACACTTGATAGTTTAGTATGTTAATGCTATCTTCATGACCCATACATCATCCTATAACTAAGAGATAATGAAACACCTGTTTACTCGAGGAACACTTTGGGTAATACCAAACGTCACAACGAAACTAGGTGATAATAAAGGAGTACTACAGGTGTCTCCAAAGGTACTTGTTGGGTTGGCGTATTTCGAGATTAGGTTTTGTCACTCCGATTGCTCGGAGAGGTATCTCTAGGCCTTCTCGGTAATACACATCACTTAAGCCTTGCAAGCATTACAACTAATGAGTTAGTTGTGAGATGATGTATTACGGAACGAGTAAAGAGACTTACCGAATCTAGATTGAACTAGGTATTGGATACCGACGATCGAATCTCGGGCAAGTAACATACCGATGACAAAGGGAACAACGTATGTTGTTATGCGGTTTGACCGATAAAGATCTTCGTAGAATATGTAGGAACCAATATGGGCATCCAGGTTCCGCTATTGGTTATTGACCGAGAATAGTTCTAGGTCATGTCTACATAGTTCTCGAACCCGTAGGGTCCGCACGCTTAAGGTTTCGATGCGGTTATATTATGAGTTTATGAGTTTTGATGTACCGAAGGAGTTCGGAGTCCCGGATGAGATCGGGGACATGACGAGGAGTCTCGAAATGGTCGAGACGTAAAGATCGATATATTGACGACTATATTCGGACATCGGAAAGGTTCCGAATGATTCGAGTATTTTTCGAGTACCGGGTAGTTACGGGAGAAGCAATGGGCCTTGATGGGCTTTAGTGGGAAGAGGAGAAAGGGCCAGGGCTGCTGCGCCCCCTCCTCTAGTCCAAATTGGACTAGGGAAAGGGGCCGACCACCTTTCCTTCTCCTCCACTTCCTTCTCCCTTCCTCCCTCTTGGTGGACTCCTACTAGGACTTGGAGTCCTAGTAGGACTCCACACCTGGCCGCACCTATGCCTTGGCGGCCTCCTCCTCCTCCATCCTTTATATACAGGCGGGGGGCACCCGAGAACACACAAGTTGATCTACGGATCTTTCCTTAGCCGTGTGCGGTGCCCCTTCCACCATATTCCACTTGGTCATATCGTCGTAGAGCTTAGGCGAAGCCTGCGCGGAGAAGTCATATCGTCGCGAGCTTAGGCGAAGCCTGCGTCGGTGGAGCATCAACATCGTCATCACGCCCGTCGTCTTGTGGAACTCTTCCCGACACTTTCTGGATCGAGTCCGGGATCGTCATCGAGCTGAGCGTGTGCGAGAACTCGGAGGTGCCGTGACGTTCGGTGCTTGGATCGGTCGGATCGTGAAGACGTGCGACTACATCAACAGCGTTATTATAACGCTTCCGCTTTCGGTCTCACGAGTGCGTGGACGGACACTCTTCCCTCTCGTTGCTATGCCATCACCATGGTCTTGCGTGATCGTAGGAAATTTTTTGAAATTACTACGTTCCCCAACAGTGGCATCCGAGCCAGGTTTTTATGGTTTGATGTTATTTGCACGAGTAGAACACAAGTGAGTTGTGGACGATACAAGTCATCGCCTACCAGACATGTCATACTTTGGTTCAGCGGTATTGTTGGGCGAGGCGATCCGGACCAACCTTACGCTGCTCTTCTGCGAGACCGGTTCCCTCGGCGTGCTTTGCACATAGATGGCTTGCGGAAGACTGTCTCTCCAACTTTAGTTGAACTGAGTGGCATACGCCCGGTCCTTGAGAAGGTTAAACGGAGTCTATTTGACAAACTATCGTTGTGGTTTTGATGCGTAGGTAAGAACGGTTCTTGCTCAGCCCGTAGCAGCCACGTAAAACTTGCAACAACAAAGTAGAGGACGTCTAACTTGTTTTTGCAGGGCATGTTGTGATGTGATATGGTCAAGACATGATGCTAAATTTTATTGTATGAGATGATCATGTTTTGTAACCGAGTTATCGGCAATGGCGAGCCATATGGTTGTCGCTTTATTGTATGCAATGCAATCGCGATGTAATGCTTTACTTTATTACTAAGCGGTAGTGATAGTCGTGGAAGCATAAGATTGGCGAGGCGACAACGATGCTACGATGGAGATCAAGGTGTCGCGCCGGTGGCGATGGTGATCATGACGGTGCTTGGCGATGGAGATCACAAGCACAAGATGATGATGACCATATCATATCACTTATATTGATTGCATGTGATGTTTATCCTTTATGCATCTTATCTTGCTTTGATTGACGGTAGCATTATAAGATGATCTCTCACTAAAATTATCAAGAAGTGTTCTCCACGAGTATGCACCGTTGCCAAAGTTCGTAGTACCCGGACACCACGTGATGATCGGGTGTGATAAGTTCTACGTCCATCTACAACGGGTGCAAAACAGTTGCACACGCGGAATACTCGAGTTAAACTTGACGAGCCTAGCATATAACAGATATGGCCTCGGAACACGGAGACCGAAAGGTCGAGCGTGAATCATATAGTAGATATGATCAACATAGTGATGTTCACCGTTGAAACTACTCCGTCTCACGTGATGATCGGACACGGTTTAGTTGATATGGATCACGTGATCACTTAGATAACTAGAGAGATGTCTGTCTAAGTGGGAGTTTAGTAATATGATTAATTGAACTTTAATTTATCATGAACTTAGTCTGGTAGTATCTTGCAAATTATGTTGTAGATCAATAAGCTCGCGTTGTTGCTTCCCTATGTTTTTATATGTGTTCCTAGAGAAAATTGTATTGAAAAATGTTAGTAGCAATGATGCGGATTGGATCCGTGATCTGAGGTTTATCCTCATTGCTGCCTGAAGAATTATGTCCTTAATGCACCGCTAGGTGACGGACCTATTGCAGGAAGCGAGATGCATACGTTATGAGCGTTTGGCTAGCTCAATATGATGACTACTTGATAGTTTAGTGCACCATGCTTAACGGCTTAGAATCGGGATTTCAAAGGCGTTTTGAGCGTCATGGACCATATGAGATGTTCCGGAGTTGAAGTTAATATTTCAAGCAAATACCGAGTTGAGAGATATGAAGTCTCCAACAAGTTCTATGGCTAAAAGATGGAGGAGAATCGCTCAACTAGTGAGCATGTGCTCAGATAGTGCAGGTACTTCAATCGCTTGAATCAAGTGGGAGTTAATCTTCCGGATAAGATAGCGATTGACGAGAATTCTCTAGTCACCATCACTAAGTTACTAGAACTTCGTGATGAACTATAGTATGCAAGGGATGACGAAAACGATTCCCAAGCTCTTCGTGATGTTGAAATCGTGAAGGTAGAAATCAAGAAAGAGCATCAAGTGTTGATGATTGACAAGACCACTAGTCTCAAGGAAAAGGGCAAAGGGAAGAAAGGGAACTTCAAGAAGAGCGGCAAGCAAGTTGCTGCTCGAGTGAAGAAGCCCAAGTCTAGACCTAAGCACGAGACTAAGTGCTTTTCTGCAATGGAACTAGTCCTTTGAGCGGAACTACCCCAATTATTTGGTGGATAAGAAGGATGGCAAAGTGAACAAGAGTATATTTGATATACAGGTTATTGATGTGTGCTTTACTAGTGTTTATAGTAGCCCACAGTATTTGATACTTGTTAGGTTGCTAAGATTAGTAACTCGAAGCAGGAGTTCTGAATAAACAGAAACTAGTTGAAGGGGAAGTAACGATGAGTGTTGGAAGTAGTTCCAAGATTGATATGATCATCATCGCACACTCCCTATAACTTTCGAGATTAGTGTGGAACCTAAATAAGTGTTATTTGGTGTTGAGCATAAATATGATTTGATCATGTTTATTACAATACTGTCTGATTATTCATTTAAGTAAGAGAATAAATTGTTGTTACATTTACATGAATAAAACCTTATATGGTTACACACCCAATGAAAATGGTTCATTGGATCTCGATCATAGTGATACACATATTCATAATATTGAAACCAAAAGATGCAAAGTTAATAATGATAGTGCAACTTATTTGTGGCACTTGCCGTTTAGGTCATATTGGTGTAAAGCGCATGAAGAAAACTCCATCTTGATGGACTTTTGGAATCACTTGATTATGAATCATTTGATGCTTGCGAACCGTGCCTTTTGGGCAAGATGACTAAAACTCCGTTCTCGGAACAATGGAACAAGCTAATGACTTATTGGAAATAATATATACCGATGTATACAATTCAATGAGTGTTGATGCTCGTGGCAAGTATCATTATTTTTCGACCTTCACAGGATGATTTGAGCAGATATGCGTATATCTTCTTGATGAAACATAAGTCTGAAATAGTTGAAAAGTTCAAAGAATTTCAGAGTGAAGTAGAAAATCATCGTAACAAGAAAATAAAGTTTACTGCGATCTGATCGTGGAGATGAATATTTGAGTTCTGAGTTTGGTCTTCAATTAAAACAAAGTGGAATAGTTTCACAGCTCACGCCACGGAACACCACAACGTTATGGTGTGTCCGAGCGTCGTAACCGTACTTTATTTTGATATGGTACGATCAATGATGTCTCTTACCGATTTACCAATATCGTTTTGGGGTTATGCATTAGAGACGGCTGCATTCACGTTTAATGGGGCACCATCTAAATCCGTTGAGGCGACACCATATGAACTATGGTTTAACGGTAAACCCTAAGGTATGCGTTTCTTAAAAGCTTGGAGTTTTGATACTTATGTGAAAAAGTTTTCACACGATAAGCTCGAACCCAAATCGGAGAAGTGCGTCTTCATAGAATACCCAAAGGTAACTATTGGGTACACCTTCTATCACAGATCCGAAGGCAAGTTTTTCGTTGCTAAGATGGATCCTTTCTAGAGAAGAAGTTTCTCTCGAAAGAAGTGAGTGGGAGGAAAGTAGAACTTGATGAGGTAATTGTACCTTCTCCCTTATTGGAAAGTAGTTCATCACAGAAATCAGTTCGATGATTCCTACACCAATAAGTGAGGAAGTTAATGATGATGATCATGAAACTTGAGATCAAGTTGCTACCAAACCTCGTAGGTCTTCGAGCAAAATCCGCACAGTGGTATGGTTATCGTGTTACGGAAGTCATGTTACTAGACCATGATGAACCTACGGACTATGAGGAAGCGATGATGAGCCCAGATTCCATGAAATGGCTTGAGGCCATGAAATCGAGATAGGATCCATGTATGAGAAACAAAGTATGGACTTTGATTGACTTGCTCTATGATCGACAAGCCATGTTAAATAAATGGATCTTCAAGAGGAAGGCGGACAACGATAGTAGTGTTACTATCTACAAAGCTCGACTTGTCACAAAAGGTTGTCGACAAGTTCAAGGTGTTGACTACAATGAGATTTTCTCAAGCTGTAGCGATGCTTAAGTCTGTCCGAATCATGTTAGCAATTGCCACATTTTATGAAATCTGGCAAATGGATGTCAAAACTGCATTCTTTAATGGATTTATTAAAGAAGAGTTGTATATGATGCAACCAGAAGGTTTTGTCAATCCTAAAGGAGCTAACAAAATGTGCAAGCTCAATGATCCATCTATGGACTGGTGCAAGCATCTCGGAATTGGAATAAACGCTTTGATAGTGTGATCAAAGCATATGGTTTTCTGAGACTTTTGGAGAAGCCTGTATTTACAAGAAAGTGAGTGGGAGCACTACAACATTTACGATAAGTATATGTGAATAACATATTGTTGATCGGAAATAATGTAGAATTATACGCAAAGCATAAAGGAGTATTTGAAAGGAGTTTTTCAAAGAAGGACCTCGGTGAAGCTGCTTACATATTGAGCATCAAGATCTATTGAGATAGATCAAGGCGCTTGATATGTTTTCAATGAATACATACCTTGACAAGATTTTGAAGTAGTTCAAAATGGAGCGATCAAAGAAAGAGTTCTTGCACGTGTTACAAGGTGTGAGATTGAGTAAGACTCAAAACCCGACCACGGCGGAAGATAGAAAGAGAATGAAAGTCATTCCTATGCATCGGTCATAGGTTCTATAAAGTATGCTATGCTATGTACAGGACCTATTGTACACCTTGCTCTGAATTTGGCAAGGAGTACAATAGTGATCTAGGAGTAGATCCTTTGGACATTGGTCAAAGAACATCCTTAGTGAGGACTAAGGAAATATTTCTCGATTATGGAGGTGATAAAAGAGCCCGTCGTAAAGAGTTACATCGGTGCAAGCTTTTACACTGATCCAGATGACTCTAAATCTCAATCTGGATACATATTGAAAGTGGGAGCAATTAGCTAGAGTAGCTCCGTGCGAGCATTGTAGACATAGAATATTTGCAAAATACATACGGCTCTGAATGTGTGAGACCCGTTGACTAAGCTACTCTCACGAGCAAAACATGATCATACCTTAGTACTCTTTGGGTGTTAATCACATAGCGATGTGAACTAGATTATTGACTCTAGTAAACCCTTTGGGTGTTGGTCACATGACGATGTGAACTATGGGTGTTAATCACATACAGATGTGAAAATTAGTGTTGAATCACATGATGATGTGAACTAGATTATTGACTCTAGTGCAAGTGGGAGACTGAAGGAAATATGCCCTAGAGGCAATAATAAAGTTATTATTTATTTCCTTATATCATGATAAATGTTTATTATTCATGCTAGAATTGTATTAACCGGAAACATAATACATGTGTGAATATATAGACAAACAGGTATGTCACTAGTATGCCTCTACTTGACTAGCTTGTTAATCAAAGATGGTTATGTTTCCTAACCATGAACAAGGAGTTGTTATTTGATTAACAAGGTCACATCATTAGTTGAATGATCTGATTGACATGACCCATTCCGTTAGCTTAACACTTGATAGTTTAGTATGTTAATGCTTTCTTCATGACCCATACATGTTCCTATAACTATGAGATTATGCAACTCACGTTTACGGAGGAACACTTTGGTACTACCAAGCGTCACAACGTAATCGGGTGATTATAAAGGAGTACTACAGGTGTCTCCAAAGGTACTTGTTGGGTTGGCGTATTTCGAGATTAGGTTTTGTCACTCCGATTGTCGGAGAGGTATCTCTAGGCCTTCTCGGTAATACACATCACTTAAGCCTTGCAAGCATTACAACTAATGAGTTAGTTGTGAGATGATGTATTACGGAGCGAGTAAAGAGACTTACCGATGTGAGATTGAACTAGGTATTGGATACGGCGATCGAATCTCGGGCAAGTAACATACCGATGACAAAGGGAACAACGTATGTTGTTATGCGGTTTGACCGATAAAGATCTTCGTAGAATATGTAGGAACCAATATAGGCATCCAGGTTCCGCTATTGGTTATTGACCGAGAATAGTTCTAGGTCATGTCTACATAGTTCTCGAACCCGTAGGGTCCGCTTGCAACAAGGTTTCGATGTGTTATATTATGAGTTTATGAGTTTTGATGTACCGAAGGAGTTGAGTCCCGGATGAGATCGGGGACATGACGAGGAGTCTCGAAATGGTCGAGGCGTAAAGATCGATATATTGGACGACTATATTCGGACATCGGAAAGGTTCGAATGATTCGAGTATTTTTGAATGCGGGTAGTTACGGGAGAAGCAATGGGCCTTGATGGGCTTTAGTGGGAAGAGGAGAAAGGGCCAAGGGCTGCTGCGCCCCTCCCCTCTAGTCCGAATTGGACTAGGGAAAGGGGCAGCCACCTTTCCTTCTCCTCCACTTCCTTCTCCCTTCCTCCCTCTTGGTGGACTCCTACTAGGACTTGGAGTCCTAGTAGGACTCCACACCCTGGCCGCACCTATGCCTTGGCGGCCTCCTCCTCCTCCATCCTTTATATCTCTGAGGCGGGGGGCACCCGAGAACACAAGTTGATCTCTGGATCTTTCCTTAGCCGTGTGCGGTGCCCCTTCCACCATATTCCACTTCGGTCATATCGTCGTAGAGCTTAGGCGAAGCCTGCGCGGAGAAGTCATATCGTCATGAGCTTAGGCGAAGCCTGCGTCGGTGGAGCATCAACATCGTCATCACGCCCGTCGTCTTGACGGAACTCTTCCCGACACTTTGCTGGATCGAGAGTCCGGGATCGTCATCGAGCTGAGCGTGTGCGTAACTTCGGAGGTGCCGTCACGTTCGGTGCTTGGATCGGTCGGATCGTGAAGGCGTCTGACTACATCAACAGCGTTGTTATAACGCTTCCGCTTTCGGTCTCACGAGTGCGTGGACGGACACTCTTCCCTCTCGTTGCTATGCCATCACCATGGTCTTGCGTGATCGTAGGAAATTTTTTGAAATTACTACGTTCCCCAACAGTCAGTACATATCATATTATAAATACATAAAGTATGAACTGAATCCTGGGCAGCAATTCAGATAACTCAGTACCAAATTTCAATCCTGGGCAGTAATTCAGATAACTCAGCAAAGTTTCATGCATTTAGACAGAGGTCGACGTGATTAGCTATTACATACCGTGTCTACCAAAAGAGGGCATAAATTCAGGCATGTACCTATCTGGAAGATAGTTTTACCGGGATAGATAGTTTTACATAGTCCAAAGAAGTGCATATGGCAACCGGCTTATAAGAGGCATAAGACTGAAGTGAGTCTTTCGAGATTCACAACGATAGTCGATAGCTGCAGAGAAGAGCACATATGCTGCCTAAATACTGATATATCCTGTAGGAAATCATTTTAGAAACTGGCTTACATGCGATCTGTGCATTTAGTCTTCAAAGACTAAAGTCCTGCGGAGTAGGCTGAGACTTTGTTTTTTGTTGGGCCAGCAACAAACATGAGTAATGCATGTAGTTGTAGAATCCCTAAACAAAGTACACCTTGCGGTTCATGGAGCAATTCTTTCATGAACCACGAAAACGAACTTGTAGTACTACGGGCGAGCATATTAGCCACTGCAGATGAACTATATGCAGGTGGCCAGGATTTACATGTTGATCCAGTGAAGAAAGTCACTACTCCTAATATTTGGTAGAGAAAAAAGCATCAACATAGGATCATAACGTACAAGCAATAAATAAAAACTTCTCAGCACATGAATAAACATCCAGTCTACAACAAATCATTCTCATTTAGTTTTTTTTTAACTTGGAGCACCTTGCATTAATAATTACAGTGGACCGACCAAATCGGCGGTCACAACAACGGTTACATCTAGCGGGAGGTTCGGTGGCCATAAATTTCGGTAATCCACATTGCTTCGGCACCCCAATGATGGCAGCACATGAGCTGGTTGATTAGAGACTCTAGGACAATATGAGACATGAAATTCAATAAAGCCCAGCTGGAGCTGATACTTTGCTTCTCTGAAGGTAACACCAAGAGGGTCACGGTCGAGGATAACACCAAGAGGGTCACGGTCGAGACTTGATGAAGATACCGCTTGTTGGATTGCCAGACAGTTTGTTTCAAAAGCCCAGCATGTAGAGCCTCTTGACTGATATGCTAGGCATCCAGACGCTGCGCAAATGACCATCCCCTCATTATCTCTAGCTATCATACCCAACCACATGCACGAGAATCAAGATGAAAAGCGGCATCAACATTTATCTTAACAGACTCTACAACAGGTTTCACCAATACCGAACTGGTCGGGTGCGCACTTGGCTTCCAGCCGAAACTCCTCCCATTCCTGGACTTGTCTTGAGATGTTGAAATGAAACGCTCCGAGAGTCATACAGTTCTGTCCATGATTTTCTTTCTTCCTCTCGGTCCACCAACACCACAAGAGGCAAATTGCGCTTAGTTGTTCATGTTCCGTGATTAAGCGAAATAACTTCTATCAAAAAGAAAAGATGTAAAAGACCCAAAAAATAATAAGCAAACTGTCGACAACTAAAACAGGAATCGCCACACATCACTAAAATGCTCTATCAACCTCTTACGACAGATGATATGGAGCAGTTTTAGGAAGAAAATGCTCATTACGAAAACCAAATTGTAGAAAAAGATATTAAAGCTACCACACATTTCAGGTCATTATAGTTTGCTAAACTTAAAATTGATGTTGAATAGTTTGAGAAAATATAATATGACACACAGAGAAGCTTATCGATGCCTTTGTGTCGGATAGGGAATTTCACGATACAAAACATTACTATGTAATTGTTGAATCCCTTTGGTGACCTCGAGAGAACACATGAGTAACTCTCACTATAAATCCAGACCGAATCAAATAAGATGCAACGAGAATAAAGATGCTTAATTGCAAACAATTTAGCAATTCCTTGGACTCTTTAATTCCTGTTTCCAACGAGCATACGGCCCATGACCCGATTCACAACCCGGCAAAACACAAATCAAAACAAACCTGAATGCTATATCTCCTTCCAGTGATCCCCATTATCTCCCAGAGGACAATGTCATGCAAACCATGCCTTCGCCCTTTCCGACAAGAATTCCTTCCGAGCAGAGGAGAGAAGGTGCATAATTAGAAAACCTGTTTATACAGCTATCATCCAAATCTTAAAACAGGTAATAAAATCCTACATGACACGCTTCACATCTGTTCAGTGTTGACACTGCAGAAAAAAGCACATCATGATTTCCCTGCATACTTTCTTGGCGCATATATATGTAACTGCTAACCCGAATTTAGCAAAGAAACTATGAGGTCTTATCTAATTAAGGGAACATCGAAAGCTAGAGTTGGAACCAAGGGAAATAAAACAATTATTTTAGGTGGTGTGATCCTAATTGCAGAAACATCTTATTAGTGCCCACCAGACCTCATTGTCCCAACCCTCCCCGACATAAAAGAGCAAGGAGAGTGTAACACCCCGGATGTAACTTTCCATATTTGTAACTCCAACTCTTGCCATTTTCGGCATTGTGATATGATATTCCCTCCATGGTTGGGTTTTTGTCTTTCATTTTTGCATTTTGTCCATGTCATGCATTTCATATCATGTCATCATGTGCATCGCATTCGCATACGTGTTCGTCTCATGATTCGAGCATTTTCCCCGTTGTCCGTTTTGCAATCCGGCACTCCTATGTCCCCCGGCATCCCCTTTTACGTTTTTCCGTGAGCGGGTACTAAACTTTCTCGGAATGGACCGAGGTTTGTCAAGTGGCCTTGGTACACCACCGATAGACCACCTGTCAAGTTTCGGGTCATTTGGAGCTCGTTTGGTACTCCAACGGTTAACCGCACTCTCGCAAAGGCCTATTTTAAGTTGCAGCCCAACACCCCTTCAAAACAGCCCAATAACCCATCTAAGTCACTTCCATGTCCATCGCCGTTCGATCACGATCGTGTGGGTGAAAACTACACTCCATTTGGAGCTTCCTAGCTCCTTCTACCTATAAAAACACCCCTCCCCCGAAATCCTGGATCAATTCCACCCTAACCCTAGCCCGCTCCTCTCGCGCCCGGGACACGTCCGAACGAGGCCGGACAGCGTCCGCCCGCATACCGGCGAATCGGGGCGCGTGGCGCGCGCCGCCAACGCCGCCGCCCGCCGCCCCGTCGCCGGCCCCCGCCCGTAACCGCCCGGCCGCCACACGCCCTCGCCCTCGCCAGCGCCGCCTCGGCCGCCGTTCACCACCGCCACCCATGTTGCCCGACCATCGCCAAGCCGCCACCCGCGCCGCCCGCCTCGGCCACCGCCCCCGGCCTCGTCCTCCGGCCGCCTTCCTCCTTCTCCGTGAGCCGCCCGCTCCGGCGAACCTCGATTCAGCGCCCGGATCTCAGATCCAAACGAGGTTGACTTCTTCTCCCCCGAAATTTCCTCCAAGTCTTTATTCTGTGATTATTTTGTTGCATTTTCATCATGCCATAACTCTGCACCCATGGCTCCGATTTGGGCGTGTATCATACCGAAATGTTCGCCTCGATGAGTAAATCATTTCATCTCATTGCTTCATTTTCATTTGATCTCATCTTGATGCCCGAAATGCTGTTAGAAGAGGGCTATGTGATGTTAGTTTCAGATTATTATCAGAACATGCACTTCTGTCATTTTTGCCATGATTGATGTGTGCACCCTATGAACTTGAGTCCTACATGTGTTTTGTAATATGCCATGCCATCTTTACAGGGGTGTATGCCATGTATTTTTGTGATCTCTGTGGTGACTAGCACAAGCATGCAAACTAGGCTTCATGATGTTGCTGATTTCAGCCCTGTTTTGCTGATATTTTTATGCCATGTTAACTTGATGCTACCGAGAGATCCATGCTTATTTTAAGATACTTCAGTAAGGATGTTTTGAACATATGGTTATGCTCTATCCATCCATGCCCTTGTTTGCAATTATGGAGTGCCATAGCTTGAGTCAATCGAGCTCTAATTTTGCTATAAAATGTTTCCTGGCAGATTGTTTACATGCTATTCAATTTTGCCAAGGTTGTTGTAGTTGATCCGTGAATGCTATGATGTTGTTCTTGCCATGTATAGCTTCTATGCAATGTCTTCTTGATGGATGTATGCTTATATTATCTTGTAATGCTCTGTAGTGAGTGGCGAGCTCGCGAAGATGCCTACATAATTCTGTCAATGTCATGCCCTGTTTGCTGAATCTGTTAACGAAACTTGCTATGTTTACATGGGTGCCATCATATCTTCTGATCATTTTTGGCTCATGGTCAGTAAGGGACTTTTGTTCTATGCTTTGAGTAGATTCATGCCATGCCTTGTTTTGCTATTATAAGTTCCTGTGGCATGTGGTTTGCTTGCTCTGAACATTGCTTCCTGATGCTGATTCTGCCATGTTAGTATTTTCTCGAAGTCTGTGAAGCTGATATATTTTGCACTTTTGCCATGCTTGTTTGGACCTGTTCTGATGTGATTTAGCAGTAGCTCAGTGTTCATCTTTTGTCAAGCATCTTGAGTAGATCACTGCCATATGCTTTGTTGGTACGTTTGGGTGCAGTAGCTTAATTCCTTATTGCTTGCTATGTGGCATCATGCTGTTGATGGCAGATTTGTGCCATTCTTGTTTTGCTTGTCATTTGCAAACCGTGCATCCGATTCCGGTGATCTTTATATCGATTTCAACCGAAATCATCTCATCTTTCCAGCGGTGTACTTGGTTTGCCAAGTCGATGCCTGGTTCATCATTTTCCTTCCGGAGCACGCATACGCATTGCATATCACATCTCGCATATCATGCCATGTTTTGCATCATGTTGCTTGTGCATTGCACCGTGATTTATTGTGGTTCCTTTGTTTGTGTTCTTGCTTTGGGTAGAGCCGGGAGGCGAAATGCGTGAGCGAGGAACCTGTCGAGAACGCTACGAGGATCAAGCTTTCGACAACTCGAGAACCTTGCGAGCAAGATGACCATACCCTCGAAATCACTTCTATCTTTGCTTGCTAGATGCTCGCTCTTTTTCTATGTCTATGCTACGATGCCTATCACTTGCTATATCATGCCACCCATATTGCCATGTCAAGCCCCTAACCATCCTTTCCTAGCAAACCGTTGTTTGGCTATGTTACCGCTTTGCTCAGACCCTCTTATAGCGTTGCTAGTTGCGGTGAAGATGAAGTTTGTTCCTTGTTGGAACATGGAGATGTTGTTCCTTGTTGGAACATGTTTACTTGTTGGGATATCACAATATCTATTGTTTAATTAATGCATCTATATACTTGGTAAAGGGTGGAAGACTCGGCCTTATGCACAGTGTTTTGTTCCACTCTTGCCGCCCTAGTTTCCGTCATACGGTGTTATGTTCCTTGATTTCGCGTTCCTTACACGGTTGGGTGATTTATGGGACCCCTTGATAGTTCTCTTTGAATAAGACTCTTCCAAAGAAGGCCCAACTTTGGTTTTACCATTTGCCACCTAAGCCTTTTCCCCGGGTTTTGCGAGCCCGAGGGTCATCTTTATTTAACCCCGGGCCAATGCTCCTCACGAGTGTTGGCCCAAACTAAGCGCTTTGCAGCACCCCTCAAGGAAACTTGAGGTCTGGTTTTAGTTGTACGGACTGCTCATCCGGTGTGCCCTGAGAACGAGATATGTGCAGCTCCTATCGGGATTTGTCGGCACATTCGGGCGGCTTTGCTGGTTTTGTTTTACCATTGTCGAAATGTCTTGTAGTCCGGGATTCCGAGACTGATCGGGTCTTCCGGGTAGAAGGAATATCCTTCGTTGACCGTGAGAGCTTATAATGGGATAAGTTGGGACACCCTGCAGGTATTATCTTTCGAAAGCCGTGCCGCGATTATGAGGCAGATGGGAATTTGTTAATGTCGGTTGTAGAAAACCCGAAGTTGACCTTAATTAAAACACATCAACAGCGTGTGTAACCGTGATGGTCTCTTCTCGTGAGTCCGGGAAGTGAACACGATGTTGGAGTAATGTTTGGCGTAAGTAGTTTGGGATCACTTCTTGATCGCTACTAGCTTCACGACCGTGCCTTGCTTCTCTTCTCGCTCTCTTTTGTGAATGTAGCCACCATATATGCTAGTCGCTAATGCATCTCCACCTCACAACTCTGTCCTTCCTATAAGCTTAAATAGTCTTGATCTCGCGGGTGTGAGATTGCTTTGAGTCCCGTGACTCACAGATTCTACCAAAAGCGATTGCGAGTGCCGGCGATGCGGTCACGAGATGACGCAACCGAGCTCAAGTGCGAGTTCGATGAGGAACGTGGTCGTTACTATGTGTCGTTTCCTGATGATCAGTAGTGGATCCCAGTTGGGACGATCGGGGATCTGTGTAGCATTTGGGGTAGTCTTCTTTTATTTTGGTTCCGTAGTCGTACCTTGAGTGTAATCTGGATGATGGATGTTTATTTATGTATTGTGTGAAGTGGCATTGTAAGCCAACTATGTATCTCTTTCCCTTATGTATTACATGGGTTGTGTGAAGATTACCTCACTTGCGACATTGCTTTCTATGCGGTTATGCCTCTAAGTCGTGCTTCGACACGTGGGAGATATAGCCGCATCGAGGGTAGGATTCTTTTTACTCCCCAGTCCCTTCGTCGCTCTGGTGAGGTCTCCTGACGTAGAAGTTTTGACTCTCCTCTCCTCAAATTTCACTAAATTTTTTTAGGATCATGCGGGTATCTTGGAATCGTTCCGATGGTTTTGTGACAAGAACATTGTTCTTGGTGCCTCGACATTTAGGGGTTGTGGCGGTGTCCGGGGAGTTGAGCTCCGAGGTGTTGTCGTCACAATTTTATCGTTGCGATTCTGGAATACGAGATTTGCCGACATCGAAAATCTATTTTGTACGATTGTTGGTGAGATAACCCGATAACCCGATCTTTGAGCTCGGGAGTATTGCCATGACTTCGTATAATGGATGCTTTTGAAGGTCGAGGTACCACGATTTCGAAGGTTTCTTGATTATGTGTTGACGGATGGATACAAATTTGGATCTAGGTATTGTTAGTTTGGGTGATATATTTTGTGTCCCTGTATCCCCAACACCAAATTGCATAACCAGAAAGTTTCGGGAGTTTATAGGTAGGATTCAAGTAGCTCCTAGCATTTCTTCCCTTGAGATATTTGGTTTGTGATTGGGTAATCCTTACCACTTATTTGTTCGATCGTACCTTGTTATTTTTTTCATCAACCCTTAATCAAGTGGCTTCTCACCTTAATGGGCGTGTGATGTTAGCTTTTGGAATTCATTCGTTCATCCTTGTTCGAATGTTTATTGTGAAGACTATATGTTACAATTTCTATCCGTTGATTCAACTTGTCTATCTGTCTATCAAGTGCTAACGGATGTCACCCTCTCCGGGATGGCTCCATGTAGCAGCGTACGAATCCGAGCGCAATGATGGGAGTCGGTCAGACCCTCCACCTCCACCTCCGCCTCGGAGGCATGGCAAGCTATCATGGCAGCCACCAACGCAAATGCTCGAGATGATTTTGCAACTCTTGCAAGAGCGTACCCAAGGGCAAGGCAATCAAGGAAATCAAGGCCAAGGCAACAACCAGCCGCACTTTGCTACCCTCAATCGGTTCCTCGCTAATCAGCGAAGTCTTTGACTTACGTAGCCGAGGCCACAGGCCGACGATTGGCTTGTGGACATCTGCAAACATTTTGAATGTAGCAATGTCGACACGAGGACTTTGTCAAGTTTGCCGTTTCAACTCAAGGACCAAGCTGCCGAGTGGTACCAGCAATACAAAAGATTCGAGAGGAGGTCGTGTAATTACACAGGATAAGTTCTGCGAGACTTCAAAGCTCACCACATTCCGAAAAGTGTTGTTGAGAGCAAGCGTGAGGAGTTCCATAATCTCAAGCAAGGCAACATGTACGTGTATCAATACAATATCCAGTTCCAGAACTTCGCCGCTTCGCTAAGAAAGGCGTCCACGATGAAAAGAGTATGATCTATCAATTCGGAGGTGGTCTTAGAGAAGATCTGCAATTAGCTCTCGTGCTTTTGAGCGAGAAAAGTATGATGAATTCTACAACATGGCCTTTGAAGCAAGAAGCTGCCCAGCTCAAATGTGAGGCTTCTAAGAAGAGAATCGGGGATGCGATTCGGTCTTCTTCTTCCTCTCAAGTGGCAGCTAAGCAGCGAGAAGTTCTACCTTCCTCCTCCTCCGTTTAAATCGACCTTATCGGCAGAAGAACTCAGGTGGTCGTGGATCTTCCCACCGCCCAACCCAGGCTATCGAACAAGTCAAATTCTCAAGCTCCAAGGTCAAATGCTCCTTATCACCGTCCGCTCTCGGAGGTGACTTGCAACAAGTGTCGTGAGAGAAGGTCACTACGCGAACAAGTGCTTCAACCAAAGGCGCCTTCCGCCTCCTCCTCTGTGAGATCTTCAAGAAATGCGTTGGTCAAGCATAATCCCAAGTGCGCAAAGGTGAATATGATGAATGCAGCTCAAGCGGAGGAATCTCTTGATGTGATAATGGGTAATCTCTCGATTAATGATATTCTGCAAAAGTCTTATTTGATCTTTGGTGCATCGCATTGTTTCATCTCAAGACCTTTTGCATCTAAGCATGAGTTGGTTTATCAAGTATTGCCTAGTTCTTTATCAATTGTGTCCCCGGGTAAGCAAATGACAGCTAATAATTATGTCCCGGATGTTTCTATCAAGATGGGCGACTATAGATTTCTGGCTAAACCAATTGTTCTTGCCGACTCGGATATTGATCTTATTCTTGGGATGGACTGGCTTTCTCAGCACAAAGCTCAGCTTGATTGTGCTGCTAGGGAAATTCAATTGACTCACTCTTCTGACCATGTGATCATCTATGCCGCTCATGATGAAACCATTCGGTTGTTTTCTCTCAATGAGAAGGGCGAATTGGATGCTATCTCTCAGATTCCAGTCGTTTGTGAGTACCAAGATGTCTTTCCGGAAGAGCTTCCAGGAATGCCTCCTCACCGGCCAGTTGAGTTCGTTATCGATCTTGAGCCTGGCACTGAACCCATTTGCAAGCGTCCATACAAGCTTGGAACTAATGAGCTGAAGGAATTGAGGAAGCAGCTCGATGAACAAGAGCGTCTGGGTTTGATCAGACCGAGTTCATCTCCTTGGGGTTGTGGTGTTCTTTTGTCCGGAAGAAGGATGTACGCGGACCGACTTTGCGTCGATTACCGTCCATTGAATAAGAAGACAATCAAGAACAAGTATCCACTTCCCAACATCAATGAGCTTTTCGAGCAACTCAAAGGTGCTAAAGTGTTCTCCAAGCTTGACCTTCGTATGGGTTATCATCAAATTCGCATTCGTGAACAAGATATTCCCAAGATAGCATTCAGAACAAGCTTTGGTTCTTATGAATATACTGTCATGTCTTTCGGCCTTGTCAATGCTCCTCCAACATTCTCTCGGATGATGAACTTCATCTTCAACCCCTACACAAATGAATTTGTCTTGGTCTATCTTGATGATATCTTGGTCTTCTCCAAGAATAAGAAGGATCATGCCAAACATTTGCGATTGGTGCTCGACAAGCTCAGAGAGCATCAATTCTATCTAAGTTTTCCAAATGTGAATTTTGGCTTGATGAAGTTCTTTACCTTGGTCATATCATCTCCGCCAAGGGCATCATTAACCCCGAGAAGGTGTACGCAATTGTGAATTGGGAACCTCCTCGGAATGTCAAGCAGCTTCATGATTTTCTTGGTCTTGCAAGCTATTGCGAAGATTCGTTGAGAATTTTTCTAAGATTGCAAAGCCTCTTTCCAACCTCCTCCGAAGCATGTGAAGTATATACGGTCTCCTGAGTGTGACGTTGCTTTCAATACTCTCAAAGAGAAACTCGTCACATCTCCTGTCTTAACTCCTCCTGATGAATCCAAGCCATTCGAAGTTTTCTATGATGCTTCTCTTCAAGGTCTCGGTGCTGTGTTAATGCAAGAGAAGAGAGTTCTGGCCTATACCTCTCGCCAAATTTGAAGCCCAACGAAAAGAACTACCCCACTCCACGATCTTGAGTTGGCGGCGATTGTCCATGCATTAATAACTTGGAGACATCTCTTGTTGGGAAGGAAAGTGGACATATTCACCGATCACAAGAGCCTCAAGTATATCTTCACTCAACCCAACCTCAACCTCAGGCAAACTCGATGGGTCGAAATGATTCAAGAGTACAACCCAAGTATTGAATATACTCCGGGCAAGGCCAATGTGATTGCAGATGCTTTGAGCAGAAAGGCTTATTGCAACAGCTTAACCCTCAAGCCTTTCGAACCGGATCTCTGTGAAGCTTTCCGCAAGCTGAATCTTCAAGTTGTTCCTCAAGGCTTTCTTGCCAACCTCATAGTCTCTCCTACTTTGGAAGACCAAATCCGTGAGGCTCAACTCCACGGATACCATGGTGAAAAAGGTGAAACGTGGTATCGACAAGGGCATTTCAAGTACAAGTGCTTCCACATTGATGGCAAAGATACTCTTTTCTTCGAGGACGGATTGTGGTTCCAAAGGGTGATCTCGTAAACTCATTATGAGCAGGGCACACAATTCCCTTCTATCCATTCATCCTGTAAGTACGAAGATGTACCATGACCTCAAGCAGTCATATTGGTGGACTCGAATGAAGCGAGAAATTGCTCAATTCGTCAATGAGTGTGATGTCTGCAGAAGAGTGAAAGCAAAACACCAACGACCAGCTAGTCTCCTCCAACCTCTTGCTATTCCAGAATGGAAGTTTGATCATATCGAAATGGACTTCGTGACTGGATTTCCTAAGTCCAAGCGTGGAAATGATGCTATCTTCGTTGTCATTGACAAGCTTACTAAAGTGGCTCATTTTCTTCCTATCAAAGAATCTATCACAACAGCTCAGTTGGCAGAGCTATACACATCCAGGATTGTCTCCTTGCACGGCATTCCACAATTGATCTCTTCAGACCGTGGAAGCATTTTTACCTCCAAGTTTTGGGATTCTTTTCAGAAGGCCATGGGCACCAACATTCGTTTCAAAGACAGACTTTCCATCCTCAAACAAGTGGCCAAGTCGAGCGAGTCAACCAAATCCTCGAAGACATGCTCAGGGCTTGTGTCATTTTCTTCGGTATGAAGTGGGAAGATTGTCTTCCATATGCCGAGTTCTCCTACAACAACAGCTTCCAAGCGAGTTCGGGCAAGGCCCCATTCGAAATTCTCTATGGCAGAAAGTGTCGTACTCCTCTCAATTGGTGCGAGACAGGTGAACGCCAACTTCTTGGCAACGACTTGATCACAGAAGCGAAGAAATGTGCAAAGTCATTCGTGAGAATCTCAAAGCCGCGCAATCGCGCCCGGAAAGAGCTATTATGATGACAAGCACCGTGATGTGGCTTTTGAAATCGGAGACCATGTCTACCTCGCGTCTCTCCAATGAAAGGCACTTTCGCCCGGTATCAAAGGGAAGCTTGCCCCTAGATACGTGGGTCCTTTCAAGATCATTGGCAAAAGAGGCGATCTCGCCTATCAACTTGAGCTTCCGTCCAACTTCGCGAGCGTGCGATGTGTTTCATGTGTCACAACCGCCAAGTGCTTCAAGACTCTGGCGCACCATCAACTTGAAGAAATTGACCTCCAAGAAGATCTCTCTTATCATGAGCACCCGTTGCTATTCTTGAAGAAACCGGCGCAAGACTCGCAACAAGTCAATCAAATTCACGAAAGTGAAGTGGTCACACCATTCCGACCGAGAAGCCACACAGGGCGCGAGGATCACCTCCGTTCGAATATCCGGAGTTCTTTCAGTCCTAGATCTCGGGATGAGATCCTCTTGTAGTGGTGGAGTGTTGTAACACCCCGGATGTAACTTTCCATATTTGTAACTCCAACTCTTGCCATTTTCGGCATTGTGATATGATATTCCCTCCATGGTTGGGTTTTTGTCTTTCATTTTTGCATTTTATCCATGTCATGCATTTCATATCATGTCATCATGTGCATCGCATTCGCATACGTGTTCGTCTCATGATTCCGAGCATTTTCCCCGTTGTCCGTTTTGCAATCCGGCACTCCTATGTCCCCCGGCGTCCCCTTTTACGTTTTTCCGTGAGCGGGTACTAAACTTTCTCGGAATGGACCGAGGTTTGTCAAGTGGCCTTGGTACACCACCGGTAGACCACCTGTCAAGTTTCGGGTCATTTGGAGCTCGTTTGGTACTCCAACGGTTAACCGCACTCTCGCAAAGGCCTCTTTTAAGTTGCAGCCCAACACCCCTTCAAAACAGCCCAATAACCCATCTAAGTCACTTCCATGTCCATCGCCGTTCGATCACGACCGTGTGGGCCAAAACTACACTCCATTTGGAGCTTCCTAGCTCCTTCTACCTATAAAAACACCCCCTTCCCCGAAATCCCGGATCAATTCCACCCCTAACCCTAGCCCCGCTCCTCTCCGCGCCGCCGGACACGTCCGACGGAGGGACGCGTCGCGCCGCGCCCGGCCGAATCGGGCCGCACGTGGCGCCTACGCCGCCAGCGCCGCCGCCCGGCCGCTGGCCCGTCGCCGGCCAACCGCCGGCCCGCCAGCTCGCCCTCGCCCGCCGCCTCGGCCGCCGTCGCCCGGCCATCGCCGTAAATCCGCCGCGCCGCCGCCTCGGCCACCGGCCCCGTCGGCCACCGCCGCCCCCGGCCACGTCCCCTCCGGCCGCCCCTTCCTCCTTCTCCGGCGAGCCGCCGCTCCGGCCGGCGAACCTCGGTTCGCGCGCCCCGGATCTCAGATCCAAACGAGGGTTGACTTCTTCTCCCCCGAAATTTCCTCTTAAGTCTTTATTCTGTGATTATTTTGTTGCATTTCCATCATGCCATAACTCTGCACCCGTGGCTCCGATTTGGGCGTGTAGCACACCGAAATGTTCGCCTCGATGAGTACATCATTTCATCTCATTGCTTCATTTTCATTTGAGCTCATCTTGATTCCCGAAATGCTGTTAGAAGAGGTCTATGTGATGTTAGTTTCAGATTCTTATCAGAACATGCACTTTTGTCATTTTTGCCATGATTGATGTGTGCACCCTATGAACTTGAGTCCTACATGTGTTTTGTAATATGCCATGCCATCTTTACAGGGGTGTATGCCATGTATTTTTGTGAGCTCTGTGGTGACTAGCACAAGCATGCAAACTAGGCTTCATGATGTTGCTGATTTCAGCCCCTGTTTTGCTGATATTTTTATGCCATGTTAACTTGATGCTACCGAGAGATCCATGCTTATTTTGAGATACTTCAGTAAGGATGTTTTGAACATATGGTTATGATATATCCATCCATGCCCTTGTTTGCAATTATGGAGTGCCATAGCTTGAGTCAATCGAGCTCTACTTTTGCTATAAAATGTTTCCTGGCAGATTGTTTACATGCTATTCAATTTTGCCAAGGTTGTTGTAATTGATCCGTGAATGCTATGATGTTGTTCTTGCCATATATAGCTTATATGCCATGTCTTCTTGAAGGATGTATGCTTATATTATCTTGTAATGCTCTGTAGTGAGTGCATCGAGCTCGCGAAGATGCCTACATAATTCTGTCAATGTCATGCCCTGTTTGCTGAATCTGTTAATAAAACTTGCTATGTTTACGTGGGTGCCATCATATCTTATGATATTTTTGGGCTCATGGTCAGTAAGGGACTTTTGTTCTATGCTTTTAGTAGATTCATGCCATGCCTTGTTTTACTATTATAAGTTCCTGTAGCATGTGGTTTGCTTGCTCTGAACATTGCTTCCTGATGTTGATTCTGCCATGTTAGTATTTTCTCGAAGTCTGTGAAGCTGATATATTTTGCACTTTTGCCATGCTTGTTTGGACCTGTTATGATGTGATTTAGCAGTAGCTCAGTGTTCATCTTTTGTCAAGCATCTTGAGTAGATCACTGCCATATGCTTTGTTGGTACGTTTGGGTGCAGTAGCTTAATTCCTTATTGCTTGCTATGTGGCATCATGCTGTTGATGGCAGATTTGTGCCATTCTTGTTTTGCTTGTCATTTGCAAACCGTGCATCCGATTCCGGTGATCTTCATATCGATTTCAATCGAAATCATCTCATCTTTCCAGCGGGATACTTGGTTTGCCAAGTTGATGCCTGGTTCATCATTTTCCTTCCGGAGCACGCATACGCATTGCATATCACATCTCGCATATCATGCCATGTTTTGCATCATGTTACTTGTGCATTGCACAGTGATTTATTGTGGTTCCTTTGTTTGTGTTCTTGCTTTGGTTAGAGCCGGAAGACGAGTACGTGAACGAGGAACCTGTCGAGAACGCTTACGAGGATCAAGCTTTCGACAACTCTGAGAACCTTGCAGGCAAGATGACCATACCCTCGAAATCACTTCTATCTTTGCTTGCTAGATGCTCGCTCTTTTGCTATGCCTATGCTACGATGCCTATCACTTGCTATATCATGCCACCCATATTGCCATGTCAAGCCCCTAACCATCCTTTCCTAGCAAACCGTTGTTTGGCTATGTTACCGCTTTGCTCGGCCCCTCTTATAGCGTTGCTAGTTGCGGTGAAGATGAAGTTTGTTCCTTGTTGGAACATGGAGATGTTGTTCCTTGTTGGAACATGTTTACTTGTTGGGATATCACAATATCTATTGTTTAATTAATGCATCTATATACTTGGTAAAGGGTGGAAGACTCGGCCTTATGCACAGTGTTTTGTTCCACTCTTGCCGCCCTAGTTTCCGTCATACCGGTGCTATGTTCCTTGATTTCGTGTTCCTTACACGGTTGGGTGATTTATGGGACCCCCTTGACAGTTCTCTTTGAATAAGACTCTTCCAGCAAGGCCCAACTTTGGTTTTACCATTTGCCACCTAAGCCTTTTCCCCCGGGTTTTTGCGAGCCTGAGGGTCATCTTTATTTAACCCCCCGGGCCAATGCTCCTCTGAGTGTTGGCCCAAACTAGAGCGCTTTGCAGCGCTTTGCAGCGCCCCCTCAAGGAAACTTGAGGTCTGGTTTTAGTTGTACGGACTGCTCATCCGGTGTGCCCTGAGAACGAGATATGTGCAGCTCCTATCGGGATTTGTCGGCACATTCGGGCGGCTTTGCTGGTTTTGTTTTACCATTGTCGAAATGTCTTGTAGTCTGGGATTCCGAGACTGATCGGGTCTTCCCGGTAGAAGGAATATCCTTCGTTGATCGTGATAGCTTATAATGGGCTAAGTTGGGACACCCCTGCAGGGTATTATCTTTCGAAAGCCGTGCCCGCGGTTATGAGGCAGATGGCAATTTGTTAATGTCCGGTTGTAGAAAACCCGAAGTTGACCTTAATTAAAACACATCAACCGCGTGTGTAACCGTGATGGTCTCTTCTCGTGAGTCCGGGAAGTGAACACGGTGTTGGAGTAATGTTTGACGTAAGTAGTTTCAGGATCACTTCTTGATCGCTACTAGCTTCATGACCGTGCCTTGCTTCTCTTCTCGCTCTCTTTTGCGAATGTAGCCACCATATATGCTAGTCGCTTGCTGCATCTCCACCTCACAACTCTGTCCTTCCTATAAGCTTAAATAGTCTTGATCTCGCGGGTGTGAGATTGCTTTGAGTCCCGTGACTCACAGATTCTACCAAAACAGTTGCAGTGCCGCGATGCGGTGCAGATGACGCAACCGAGCTCAAGTGGGAGTTCGATGAGGAACGTGGTCGTTACTATGTGTCGTTTCCTGATGATCAGTAGTGGAGCCCAGTTGGGACGATCGGGGATCTGTGTAGCATTTGAGGCAGTCTTCTTTTATTTTGGTTCCGTAGTCGGACCTTGAGTGTAATCTGGATGATGGATGTTTATTTATGTATTGTGTGAAGTGGCATTTGTAAGCCAACTATGTATCTCTTTCCCTTATGTATTACATGGGTTGTGTGAAGATTACCTCACTTGCGACATTGCTTTCAATGCGGTTATGCCTCTAAGTCGTGCTTCGACACGTGGGAGATATGCCGCATCGAGGGCGTTACAGAGAGTCGCTGTGGGTGCTCATGCCCGGGGGCCTTATCTATCGTGGCCAAGGCTACCGACACCTCAATCTCACTAATCCGGTGTTTCAACCTGTTGAGACTTGCACATACACACACACAAATGGCGACTTACCAGCAGACTAACATAGGCAAACCTGCACCACTCTGCTGCCCAACATCCGATGAGGAGAAGCCATTAGGGAGGAACAGGAGAGGCCGAGGCGAGCTCACGCACATTACTTGACTGAACACAAAATGGAAAAGCATAAATATGCAGTTAACCAAGAGAATGGGGCTACTAAGCATGGATTTTCATGTAGCAAACGATGATTCTAGATTTATTAACTTAACAAATTACCAGTACTAAAGGTCGATGCTCGCACATGGAAACACATCCTTCACAATAACTCCGTCCTGATACAGAAAACAATCACCGCTATCGATTCTGATACATGAAGATAGAAGCAATAAAAAATTAGCAATATAAAAGGAATCTTGAAAAACCATTATAGAAGGAAACTTGGTGATGTATGCACTGTTTGCAGCTTTTGTGCTAATTGTCCGCTGTTGTCACAAATAAAGACAGTGGCATATTCAAAATGAGGGTAAAAGTATTACTGATTTAGTTCCTAAAAATGCTTAGAAAGAGGCAGATTACTTGGCAATTGGCATTTTAGGAATTGGCCACTGGAAATAAACCGACAGGGGCTCGGATATGGTTGTCGGACATTATTTCTACATATGACTTTTCAGCAAAACCAATATATCATCAACCATTATTTTGAGGGCATACAGAACTTCTAAAGATAAAAGATACTAATACATATAGGGCAGTATCTTGCATATGTAAGAACACTAAAGCAGACCCCTCCCTCACTGCTATGCTTGCGCAACTTGAACCTGTTTACTCCACTAAACAGATGGGGCAATCACCTTTAGGACAGATTGTGGATGCTTATTTAAGTGCGTGTCAACAAATTACAATTTCATATGTATAAGTGGGTCAATTCAAGTCGGTAGCAAGCATTCACATGGCCGATTAAAAAATGTATGGATCAACTATACTCAATCCACCAGTCCAGTCTATGGTATATTTATCCAACGGCGGGCCTACCATAATGCTCACAATCCATATAAATATATCAGCCATCAGTGGAAGATAGTTGACAATAAACTATAAGCATTAATCCTAGAACTACAGTTGGCCAGTATGAGTAAAATGATGTTTACCAACATAAAAACACAAACACGTCTGTAGATCAGGAAACCGGTCTTTGAGATTTCTTTAGCATCCGCAACCTCATAATTAGGCCATCCAGGAAATTAAATAGGCAAATGTACAACAATAATCTTGGAAAAACAAAAGGTCACCTAGGAATTTCTTTAGCATCTGAAGCTCATGGGCCTAAGTGCACATCACAGAAACCTGGTTCATGCATAGATTAAAAGAAGGCACCAACATGTCAAAAAAACACCTCTGTGTGATGAAGAGCATCCAAGTTTCTTTCTATGTGTGCACGATATTTGTGATTGCATAACTCAAGAAGGTTTAAATCCTGAAACAGAGAAATTCTAGCTTGAGCTTTTTAAAATGCTGGACATTGAATCAAGCTCATAATTGAAGAATAGAACTCATTACCTGCCATTTGATCTTACTGCATGCCAATTGAATCCGGCTTTCATCTCTGCCATATGGATCCCACCTCTCTATAGATGAAGCAGAGAATTCCCAAAAATATTTATTTCATAATGAATCTATACAACCAAATAATGCAATCAGTTAGAAAGGAAAACCCATCTAAAGATTACAATTAATAGGAAAAGAAAAATTATATAAGATCTACCTAAACCAAAGGCTAAAAATTCCTATCGGAGAGCAAACTAATGATAACGATGTCACATATGTGCTACCCATGACAAAAAAGGTATGTGTTTCTACATTAGGATTGCATCCACCAATCATGCAAGCATCACATTGCATTTTCCACAGAGCAAATAAAGCATAAACAAATCATGGCATAGAAATTAGAGCAAACCACAGCGGCGGTGAGGCAGGTGCTAGAGCAGCAAGGCAAGGTTTCTACATTAGGATTGCATCCACCAATCATGCAAGCATCACATTGCATTTTCCACAGAGCAAATCAAGCATAAACAAATCATGGCATAGAAATTAGAGCAAACCACAACCGCGGTGAGGCTGGTGCTAGAGCAACAAGGCAAGGAAGCCTGGGAGGTGCTTCAACAAGCATTATGCCAGTATAGATGTGCCGCATAAAAATATAAACGAACCTACCTGCATCCCAAGGTGCAGGAAATGCCATACAAATAGATCGGAGGAGCATAGTCTAAAAGGAGACTATTAATGGAGCATCAATCATAGACTATTTGAAGCCAAACAATCAATAAAAACCTATTACCGAAGCCATCTCATTCATATGGTTAATTAGTCGGAAGTTACGAAACTAAGTTTTCTAAAATGAGGACATTGAATCAAGCTCATAATTGAAGAATAGAACTCATTACGTGCCATTTGATCTTCTTGCATGCCAATTGAATCTGGCTTTCATCTGTGCCATATGGATCCCACCTCTTCATAGATGAAGCAGAGAATTCCCAAAAAATTATATTTCATAATGAATCTATACAACAAATCATGCACTCAGTTAGACAGGAAAACCCATCTAAAGATTATCATTAATTGGAAAAGAACAATTATATAGGATCTGCCTTAACCAAATGCTAAGAATTCCTATCCGAGAGCAAACCAATCTAACGGTGTCACATATGTGCTACCCATGAAAAAAAGGTATGTGTTTCTACATTAGGATTGCATCCAGCCATCCACCGATCATGCAAGCATCACATTGCATTTTCCACAGAGCAAATCAAGCATAAACAGAACATGGCATAGAAATTAGAGCAAACCTCAGTGGCGGCGAGGCTGGTGCTAGAGAAGCAAGGCAAGGAAGCTAGGGAGGTGCTTCAACAAGTATTATGCCAAGATATGCGCGCATATAAACCTATGAACAAACCAACTTTGCATCCCAAGCTGCAGCAAATGCCATAAAAATAAATCAGGGAGCATAGTCTAAAAGGAGGATAATGGAGCATCAATTATAGACTACTTGAAGCAAAACAATCAATAAATAACTTATTACCGAAGCAATCTCATTCATATCGTTAATTAATCGAAGTATCGAAACTAACATTAAAATTAGAGTACTCCCTCTTATATTATTTTACGGAGGAGTAACATTTATCTCCTAAGAGCATAGCCTAAACACATCTTGAAGCAAATCCCAATTTGGTGAACAAACATCTCACTAAATATTTCTTTCTAAACATAGCATAACAAGATTGTAGGCAAATCTTCATTTGCTAAACCAATAACCATCAACGTCGATCGCTGATCCAAAAAAACAAAATGATACAAAAGCCCCTTTCCTTGCAACCAATTAGACCACTGATTCCAAACAAGCCATCACCATAATTCCCCATCTCTGGAATCTAGCTAGACCACAAATCCAAAAAAATCCCCATATTTGGAACCTAGCTAAACCTGAGAACCTACCCCACAACAAGAACCTAGTTAGACCACAGATCCAATGCCTAGTCCTAACCCCTCTCCTCAACGGGAAGAGTGAAGGGTCACCGGAAAGGAGAGGAAGAAAGCAGGAGATTAAGCTCACCCATGGTGGCATGGTCATTTGGAAGTATAGGTGAAGAAAAGGCATGGTGACGCCTTGAGCAGCGTGGACACGGATCGGCCTAACGACGGTGTTGTCGGCGCCTCCTCATCAACCTTTCATGAAGCGCCACTTGGCCACCTCCCATCGCTCACGCTGGCCTCCTCCCGACGGCGTGGCCTTGAGCTCGGCAGGGAGGCGGCGGCGGAGGCAGCCCTCGATGGCGACCAAGGCCTTGGCAGCGAAGAGATGAATGCGACGGGACGAGGATGGTGGCGGCGGCGAAGCGGAAGGGGAGGATGGCCCGCAAGGAGGATTTGCTAGGGTTCTCGACGGCCACGGAGGAGAGGAAGCAGCGTGGCGGCGAGAGGGGCGGGAGGAAGACAGAGGGGAGTCGGGGTGAGGGCTGAGTGGGAAAGGAGAGGGGCGGCTAGGGTTTCACCACGAGCGCGATTTCTTTTATACGGCTGCGGGTGAAAAGACGAGAATGCCCTCGGGGGGCACGGGAATTACATGCGGTGGCACAAACTTGAGTGCCGGCTCGATCGGACGACCAGTATTGGGCCACCCGGAGATCCGACGGCCATGACGAGCTCGGGAAGACGATCGGACGGTCCAGAATCCAAACGAATGGGAGAGCTTCATTTTGCTTCAGACTCTAACAAAGGGATGACCCGCACCGAAAAACCTGTTGGACTAATTAGGATTTGCATTAAACACTGAGATCGAATGCTAGTTAAGGTGGCTAAGGCCTTAATCTGATTCTGTCACTCACGGCTGGGCCATAGGTGGCGGTGACGTGGCTAATAACGCAATCGTTTATTGCAGCGGTGCACGTAGCTACAACTTACAAAGACAGACAGATGGGACATGGGCCCACGTGGCAGGTTTGACTTGGTGCAGGGACAAGGGGTCCACAAGGCAGTGACACGACATGCTGTAGAGTGCCGGCGGCAACCACCGAGAGCGGCAGAGTTGCCGAGGATGTCGTTTTTCTTGGACATGCGCTTGGTGCGTTCCAAGGAGCGCAATGCCGCGGGAACGGTGGTGGTAGCGCGTGCTGAGATGTCAGCGATGGGGTTCTCGGGTGGTGCGTGGTGCGAGGTGGTAGAGCTGGAGATCAAGCTCTATCTGACGCACAAACGAGTCTACGGGGAAGTGCGGTGAAGGTAAGGTGACGCGCGTGATCAAACGGTCGCCGGAACGACGCCGACGCCGACGACGACGCCGACGCCGACGACGACGCCGACGCCGACGACGACGCCGACGCCGACGACGACGTGAACGTGTGCGGTGCGGTGTTCGACAATGTGGCGGGGTGGTTCTAGAGCTCGCAGAAGACTAGGGGAAGTTGGGGATTTTGCGTCGCCGTGGGGACGCTGCTGGTGCTGGAGTCGTACGAGGTCGAGGTCGTCCAACGGCGACGAATCGACGCGGCGACTGACCGGCCGAAAAGGTAAGAGACGTAAGAATTCATCGGCGTCCCGCCTCCGAAGTTCGCTGTCCTCGGGGTAGGAAAGGTAGTCACACACAAAAAAAAATACAGATGGTGTGAGATGTACCATAAAAAAAAATCCTCTGCTCCAAACAGCAAACTAGGAAAATTCTCCATATAATTGCATCGATTCGTTCAGTATTTCCCTAATGGAATCTGAATTTGAACTCCAAACAGCAAACAAGGAAAACTTTCCGTATACATTGATTCGTTGAGTATTTCCTTATGTACAGTGCGTAATCGAATCTGATTTTGAGGTCTTCTTGTAGGTTTGTCTTATAAATATACAGGGTAAGCAAGATAGGGCTCTCTAAATTAGAAGCGTGAAATTAGAGGCAGAGGAAAATCGCCTGCACGTGTCGCCAAAGCCAACAATGTCTTGGTCATGGCTTGGTGGGATCATTGGGAGAGGAAGTACGCAAGCGCAAGTTTATGATCCAATACTGGGGACTTGCATATCACGCTCCTCTGACGTATCTGGCCTAGCTACCAATACGCAGTCTTGCTCCTTCATTAGTGAGATGAAAGTTATATTCTATATTGGGGCATCGGCAGCTCTGTGCGGAGCGGCGTGGAGGTACTATCAATACCGTACATGCATGCGCACCTACGGGCGGGACATGACGGCCTCGGCCGCAAAGGGCGACCCGGTGGTTGGCCGCGACGACGAAATCGAGCGGGTCGTCCGCATCCTTTGCCGCCGGACCAAGAACTGTGCCGCGCTCGTCGGCGCCGCAGGGGTCGGCAAGACGGCCATCGCCGAGGGTCTCGCACAGCGCATCGCAGCTGGGAGGGTCCCTGCCGCGCTCGCCGGCGCACGCGTCGTGGCAGTCGACCTCGCGGCCTTGGTGGCGGGGACCAAGTGGCGCGGCATGTTCGAGGAGCGCATGAAGAGCGTGATCAAGCATGCAGAGTCTGCAGACGGCAAGATTATTCTCTTCATCGACGAGATGCACATGCTTATTGGTGCCGGTGACTGGATGTGTCGCAGTGACGCTGCAAACATACTGAAGCCGGCGTTGGCCCGTGGCCGCATCCGCTGCCTAGGGGCCACTACTTACGATGAGTACCGCAAAAATATAGAGACGGATGCCGCGCTTGAGCGGCGGTTTCAGAAGGTGGACATCCAGGAACCGAGCACTCAGGCAACTATTGCCATCCTTAAGCGGCTCAGGCAGCGGTACCAAGACCATTATGGCTTGAAAATTCCCGACGCTGCTATTGATGCTGCCGTACACCTTGCCGACCGCTACATCACGGGTGAGTAGTAGCTGGTAAAAGGGATTTTATTCAATTGTTCCTGCATAAGATTTACTTGAGAGAAAAATTGATGGATTTCATAATTTTGTAGGTCGTCAATTTCCTGACAAGGCAATTGATCTGATCGATGAGGCTTGCACCTCCATACATGATGGGAGAGTACAAAAAATTGTTCGTCATGATGATATTGCACAGGTAGGCATGTCTCATGTTTATTCGAAAAGGATTTCTGTCGTGTTAATATTCCAACATGATGTGTTTGCCATTGTGTTCTAACCAGTTTCTTCACTTGGAAGGTTGTAAGCCGATGGACTGGAATTCCTATAACTACGCTTAACGAAGAGGAGAAGATAAAGTTAATCCACTTAGCGGACAGATTGCATGAGAGAGTAGTCGGCCAAAATGAGGCGGTCAACTTGGTTGCAGAAGCAGTGTTGCGTTCTAGGGCTGGCATTGGTCAAGCTGGCCAACCAATAGGCTCCTTCCTCTTTTTAGGCTCAACCGGTGTTGGGAAGACTGAGCTTGCAAAAGCTCTCGCCGAGCAACTATTTGATAGCGAGAAGGCGTTGGTTCGCTTTGACATGTCCGAATATGTTTGTCCTAGTTCTGTGTCTCGTCTCATTGGAGCATCCCCAAGGTTAGTTATATGTTATGTGCACATTTCAACATTCCATTATCATACAATACTTTATCTTTGATATTACTAATGAGTATTTCTTTCATAACATCATAAAGCTATTACGGTTATCAAGACGGTGGACAACTAACCGAGATAGTTAGGAGACGTCCATATAGTGTTATCCTTTTCGATGAGGTGGAGAAGGCAGATCGCTCGGTGTTGAATGTTTTTCTTCAAGTACTTGATGACGGTGTGTTGACTGATGGGAAAGGCCGGAAGGTTGATTTCAAGAATACAATCATCATTTTGACCTCGAATTTGGGAGCGGAGCACCTAACATCAGGAAGAGCCGTAGAAAGCACAATGAACATTGTGCGAGACCTTCTAATGAAACAGGTTTGGCAATCACAAATAGCACTCATAGAATTAAGCCATTTGTCGTGTTTATTCACTGTTATATGTTTTGTTGGTGCAGGTTCGGACATACTTCAAGCCTGAGCTTCTCAACAGACTAAGTGAGATTGTAGTATTTGAGCCACTTTTGCACCACCAACTGAAAGAGGTTGTGAATATCCAAATGAAGAGCGTCATTTCTAGAGTAGCTGGCAAGGGTATCTCTCTTGTTTTAAGTGATGCGGTTTTGGACGTCATTTTGTCGCAATCATACAATCCAGTAAGTATTGCATCTTCTTTCGAAATAATCCTTTATAGCTCACCGTTGAACTTTGTTTTGTTTTGGTAATAATCAACGATAATTGGTCTTTTACAGATATATGGTGCAAGACCCATAAAAAGGTGGATAGAAAAACATATGGTGACGACTATTTCAAAAATGCTGGTTAATGGAGAAGCTTGTGAAGGCTCAACAATCTTGGTTGACGCAGCTAACGACAATAAGGGGCTGAAGTATCAGGTGGCATCCTCGGAAAACATGGCAGATTCGGTTTGAAGAGAAACGTGCAGCTTTGACTCGTTTTCTCGTCTCTTGCACACACTATTAAGACTACATTTTAGATGTGGACTTCTTTTAGCTGGAAGACACCATGGACTCCATAATATGTGCGATTGGCAGTATAAAATATGTAATCTTAGTTTGCTTCAAGACATGTTGTTTAACTATTTTCTTCGCAAAAAAAAATGTTGTTTAACTATTCTATGAGTGAGTACCATATCCTAGCTATGTACTAGGACTTGTCAACAATGTTGTTTTTCCTTTCTTTCTCTTTGTTAGATATTGGCTCCTGAAATGACAGTCTAATGTAACTTCCGAAAACCACTTTTCAACTTCTTTCAAACCATCAAAATATTCTACATCAAATTTAAACTCGACCCCACAGAACACATCTACCAGAAATACAACACCTTCCTTTTTGTTCTTCTGAAGTACAGTACAACGCCGGCCACACCTGATGAGCAGTGGCGCTCCGCCGACTCCGCAGTGCCTTGTGAATCGGCACAGTACCGCAACCTGAGTTGCCAAATTCATGCCACCAGCGCCGGTCCTGATCGACGGATCGTGCTGCAGATCGTGGCTATCAGTCTGCGCCTAGGGCGATTGGCCGATTGTCGCCTAGCGGTCAATAGGGTCGCAGCTCGCCCGGCTCACGCAACGGCAAGGGCGGCGGTGACAGTGATCGCTGACGTGGTGGGGGCTAAATTTTATGTTTTGACCCTTTTCTGAAACTTAGCCAAGATCTGACCCTGTTTTGCAAAAATTTCAAAACCTGACCCATTTCTTACCGGTAGGGTCCATAGCGGTAGGGTATAAGAGCCTACTGTCAAGGTCCCTGGGTAGGATTGCACGCCCTACCGTAATTTTTCGTTAAGTATGAGTGCGTGCTCGCACCTACCTGGCGGTAGGCCCCTACCGCTAAGGCGCCCGGCGGTAGCAAAAGGGTTAGATCCTGAAATTTTTACAAGCTAGGGTCAGATCTCGATTAACTTTTAAAAAAGGGTCAAAACACGAAAATGTGGCACATGGTGGTGACCATGACAACTCTGTAGGTCGTGGCTTCTAGCAGCAGCAACGGCCCCTCATGTAATATTTAATAGGATCTGACTATATCTCATCAAGAACACGAGCACATTTAAGCTGTCACATCAGTAGAAATCAGCACATGTTATTCTGTCCCTGGCGGCTGGAACCATAGCCGCTGCCAGGAGAACCCAATCTTCCATCGCCGCCCTCCGGCGGTGACCTCGGCCGTCGGTGGTGAGGGGGTCGCCGGATCCACGCGTGTGGATCGTTTTTACTTCCTCGTAGTCTAGGTTTTTAGGCTGTTCATCGTCTTTGCTTCGGCGGCGACGATGACGGCGCTGAAAAAAGATTCTTCAGTTCCTTCCCTGACGAGGCCATCGGTACTATGGTTGGGGATAGATTTGTAAACCAGTCTGTTCAAGCAAGGATGGCATGGCGGCGACGGCATCCTCGTGGTGGACATTTGTCCTCGGGCTCCGCCGTTGCGACGGTGTTTGCTCCAGCGTCAGCATAGAGCTTGGGAAGTAGTCCAGGAGCGGATGCAGATAGTGGTCTGCATCGACGACATCTTGAAGACAGAACATGTGTTGGGTTCGTGGTTTGTAAATCGTAGGTATGGTTTCCTTCTGCGGCATCATAGTCGCGGTGGGGTGCCAGATCTGGAGTTCGATGGCGTGTCCGGGGTGTTGCCCCGGTCTGATTCGTTCAACGATAAGGACTTCACTTTCGGTGAGCACCTTGGAGGTCCGCAAAGCTGCATATCAGCGATGGAGCCGCGTCGAGCTCGGATGAGGAGGTGATCCATCATTCTTTTTTTTCGATGGTGCCTGTCGTGGTGCCGGAGGCAGGTGATAGGCGTTGATGTTAAACTTAGAGATGTTCTGCTATCTTTTCAGTTTTGTCATGTTAGTCCTTACGTGACTTGTACTTTAATTTTTATGATATAAATGAGACACGTATTATCATGAAAGAAAAATCAGCACATGTTTAGCCCGCCGTTTTTTTAAAACCGTCACACCGCAGAGCCGGCGTAATGCGACTGGGCCGGCCGACTTCAAAGTGCCGATGCACTGCACACTCATTGAATCAAACTCACGACCTAACAGTATGAGGCGATACAGCTAAGATCAGCCAACGGTTCGAGCACTTAGCACAATGTGCCACTTAACCGGACGAGCGCAAGACCGGGTCTTCCTCTCAGATCCTGAAGTTCTCACGAAGAGAATAAGATGCAGCTCTCCCTCTCTTTATCTTTTTCCGCTTTGCTAATCTTCCCCTCTAACACGGACCGAGCTTAGGCGGGCGACTCAAGGTTCATAGGAAGGGGGAATCCCGACGAGCTTAGGCGGGCGACTCAAGGTTCATAGGAAGGGGGAACCCCGACATAGTGGGATGTAGGCTTCAGTTGTTTTGGTACTTTTTCACAACGTTTTATTATTAACCGGCTTTTCACCGGCAGGGTAGTGAACGACAACTCCTACCACTACGGCCAATCACTACTGTTGATGCTTTGGAACAGAAAACTTTGATAACATTTTTTGAACCTTTTTTGCAAATTCTAAACAACTTTAAAATGTTGAATATTTTTTAAAACACAAACAATTTCAAATTTAAAAAATTCTTTTTAAAATGTGAATAAACAATGTAATTCTGATAATTTGCTGAAAATATGAACAAATTTTTGTATTCCGAACAATCTCTTCATGAACAAATTCTGACCATGTGTACAGTTTCTAAAATCCCTGAACAATTTTCACAATGCGGACACTTTTGAAAACTACGAATATTTTATGAAAAACACGAAATATTTAGTTTATTTAGACTTCAATAATAAATTATCAACAAAACTATTTTTTGGTACCATTTAAAATATTTTGATATTTAAAAAATCATGCATTTCAAAAGAATGTTTGTGATGTTTAAAAAAATGTATTATACAATGGAAAAGGTTTTATAACATTCAAAAAAATGTTCGTGACAAATTTCTAAAACAGAATTCACACATTTTAAAAAAATCATTTTCTAGAAAATGTTTATGAAATGTAAAAAAAGTGTGCGCATAATTTTATTAAAAAGATACCATTTATAAAAGTTTAACTGGAGTTAAAAAAATATAATCTATCCTAAAAAATGCTCGGGCCTGTATATAAAAATATATATTCATCATGTATTTTTTTAAAATGTTCAACGTGCCTTATAAAATGTTTCATGTGGAAACAGAAAAATATACAATGTGTTTTGCAAAATTTGATATGTATTCCAGAGTGGACATGCAACTATGTCGGGCATGAGTTGCATGTTTGGATTGGACATGCAACTGGGTTGGGTAGGTTGCTGATACACACATTTTGCATCATGTTTTTCTACTATTATTTATTGTGTTTTGGATTGTTATTTCACGTTATGATACAATTCTTATGTCTTTTCTCTTTTATTTAGCAAGTTTCACATGAAGAGGGAGATTGCGGGCAACTCAAATTCTGGACCGGAAAGGGCTACATCAAAAATACCTATTCTCCACAACTCCAAATGACCTGGAATTTAACGGAGATTTATTTGGAATATATAAAAAATACTAGCAAATGGATTACTAGAGGGGACCCACCAGGCAGCCACAAGCCTGGGGGCGCGCCCTACCCCCAGGGCGCCCCCCGAGCTTGTGGAGCCCATCTTCTGCTATATGATGTCATTTGACCTAAAAAAAAAATTAAGAGGAAGGTTTTCGAGACGAAGCGTTGCCGTCTCAAGGCAGAATCTGGGTAGCAGAACTTTTGCTCTCTGACGGAGTGATTCCGTCGGGGAAACATCGCTCCGGGAGGGGGAAATCGAAACCATCGACATCACCAATGATCCTCTCATCGTGGGAGGACCAATCTTCATCAACATCTTCACCAGCACCATCTCATCTTAAACCTTAGTTCATCTCTTGTACTCAATCTTTGTCTCAAAACCTCATATTAGTACATGTGGGTTGTTAGCGTTGATTACATTTTGTAGTTGATGCTAGTTGGTTTATTTGGTGAAAGATTATATGTTCGGATCCTTAATGATATTCAATACCCCTCTGATCTTGAACATGAATATGATTTGTGAGTAGTTACTTTTGTTCTTGAGGACATGGGAGAATTTCAGTTATAAGTAATCACGTGAATATGGTATTTGTTCGATATTTTGAGATATGCATGTTATTGCATCCTTTAGTGGTGTCATGTGAATGCCGACTACATGACACTTCACCATACTTGAGCCTAAGGGAAGGCATTCTGGAGTATTAATTAGATGATGGGTTGCTAGAGTGAGAGAATCTTAAACCATAGTTTATGCGCTATTCCGTAAGGGGCTGATTTGGATCCATACATTTCATGCTATGGTTAGATTTATCTTAATTCTTCTTTCGTAGTTGCGTATGCTTGAGAGAGGGGGTAATCATAAGTGGGAGGATTGTTCAAGTAAGAATAGCACCCAAACACCGGTCCACCCGCATATCAAATTATTAAAGTAGCGAATGTGAATCAAATAAACATGATGAAAGTGACCAGATGAAATTCCCATGTGTCCTCAAGAACGCTTTGCTTGCTATAAGAGGAAGTTCCGGCCTGACCTTTGCTATAAAAAGGATTGGGCTACCTTGCTGCACCTTTCTTACTATTGCTACTTGTCACTGGTTACGAATTATCTTGCTATCAAACTATCTGTTACCCATAATTTCAGTGCTTGCAGAATACCTTGCTGGAAACTGCTTGTCATTTCCTTCTACTCCTTGTTGGGTTCGACACTCTTACTTATCGAAAGGACTACGGTTGATCCCCTATACTCGTGGGTCATCAGTTGCGTGTTGGGGTTGGACATGCAACTAGATAGGTGATACGTCCATTTTGCATCATGTTTTTTACTGTTATTTTTGGTGTTTTTATTAATATAGCCGTTTGGTGAATAATTGTAATGTCTTTTCTCTCATAATTTGCAAGGTTTACACATGGAGGGAGAATATCGGCAGTTGGAATTGTGGACCTGAAAAAGCTATGTCAGAGATACCTATTTTGCACATCTCCAAATGGGCAGAGAATTTACGGAGAAATATTTTGGAATATATTTTTTTGGAGAAAAGGGATTTTGGAGGGGGGCACCCAGGTTCCCACTAGGCAGCCAGGCGCGCCACCCCCTGGCGCGCCATGGTGGGTAGTGGGATACCTGGCCCACTTCTGGCAACCATCTTTTGGTATATATTCACATTTGACCTAGGAAAAAATAAGGAGAGGACTTTCGTGACGGAGCGCCGCCTTCTCGAGGTGGAACCTGGGCAGGAGCACTTTTTCTCTCTGGCGGAGGGTTCCGCCGGGGATACTTCTCTCCGGGAGGGGGAAATCAAAGACATCATCATCACCAACAACCCTCTCATCGTGGGAGGATCAATCTCCATCAGCAACATCTTCACCAACACCATCTCATCTCAAACCCTAGTTCATCTCTTGTATTTAATCTTTGTATCAAACCCTCAGATTGGTACCTGTGGGTTGCTAGTAGTGTTTACATCTTGTAGTTGATGCTAGTTGGTTCATTTGGTGGAAGATTATATGTTCACCTCCATTATGCTATTTAATACTCCTCTGATCTTGAACATGAATATGCTTTATAAGTAGTTACATTTGTCCTTGAGGACATGGGAGAAGTCTTGTCATAAGTAATCATGTGAATTTGATATTTGTTCGATATTTTGATGATATGCATGTCGTGATTCCCTTAGTGGTGACGTGTGAACGTCGACTACATGACACTTCACTATCTTTGGGCCTAAGGGAATGCATTGTGGAGTATTTATTAGATGATGTGTTGCTAGAGTGATAGAAGCTTAAACACTAGTTTATGCTCTATTCCGTAAGGGCTGATTTGGATCCATATGTTTAATGCTATGGTTAGATTTTATCTTAATTCTTCTTTCGTAGTTGCAGATGCTTGTGAGAGGGGTTAAGCACAAGTGGGAGGCTTGTTCATGTAAGAACAACACCCAAGCACCGGTCCAGATATCAAATTATCAAAGTAGCGAACGTGAATCAAACCAACATGATGAAAGTGACTAGATGAGATTCCGTGTGTCCTCAAGAACATTTTGCTTATTATAAGAGACCGTTCCGGCATATCCTTTGAGACAAAAGGATTGGGCTACCTTGCTGCACCTATCGATACTATTACCACTCGTTACTTGTAACAAACTATCTTGCTATCAAACAACTTGTTACCGCAATTTCATTGCTTGCAGAAATTACCTTGCTGGAAACCGCTTGTCATTTCCTTCTGCTCCTCGTTGGGTTTGACACTCTTACTTATCGAAAGGACTACGATTGTTCCCCTATACTTGTGGGTCATCGGGACTCTTTTCTGGCGCCGTTGCCGGGGAGTGAAGCACCGTTGATAACCGGAATTTGCTAAGGAAAAAAATCATATACGTGCTGAAATTTACTGTCCTTTGAGGGGTTTGTTCAGGGTATCTTCACCTCATCTGGAATCACAAAGAGTTGCCCCTCAACCTACCGAACCTACTGAAAATATTGGTTATGAAATTCCTTCGGGTATGATAGATAAACTGCTATCTAATCCTTATGCAGGAGATGGAACACTACATCTTGATATGCCCCTAATCCATGTAGATGAAGTTTGTGAATTATTTAAGCTTGCAGGTTTATCTGGATATGAAATTAAGAAGAAGGTTTTCGATTTATCTCTTGGGGGGAAAACATTGAAATGGTATAGGCTATGCGATCATATTGGATCTTGGAGTTGGAATCGACTGAAATTGGAATTTCACCAAAAAATTATCCAATGCATCTAGGTCATCGTGATCGGAATTATATCTATAATTTTTGGCCTCGTGAAGGAGAAAGTATCGCTCAAGCTAGGGGGAAGCTTAATTCAATGTTATATTCATGCCCCAATCATGATCTCCCGAGAGAAATCATTATACGAAATTTTTATGCTCGACTTTCTCGTAATGATCAATCAATGCTCGATACTTCTTGTATTGGATCCTTTATGAAGAAGACTATTGAATTCAGATGGGATCTTTTTGAAAGAATTAAACGCAACTCTGAAGATTGGGAACTCGACGAAGGTAAGGAGTCAGGTATAAAACTTGAGTTTGATTGTGTTAAATCCTTTGTGGACACCGATGCTTTCAATGATTTTAGCACTAAACATGGACTTGACTCTAAGATAGTAGCCTCATTTTGTGAATCATTTGCTACTCATGTTGATCTCCCTAAGGAGAAGTGGTTTAAATATCATCTACCTATTAAAGAAAAAGTTGAGGAACCAGTTAGAGTTATAGATGAAACTATCATTTATAATGTTTGACCCAGTTGTGCCTACAACTTATATTGAAAAACCACTTTTCCCTGTTAGGATAAAGGAAACATGCTAGAGTCTCAATCGTGGTTAACAAAAGTAATATTAGAGCACCTAAACCTTCTGAACAAATTAAATTAGAACCTAGTATTGATATGGTTAAAGATCTCTTGGTCGATAATATTGATGGGCATGTTATTTATTTCTGTGATGAAGCTGCTAGAATTGCCAAACCCCACATTAAAGATAAGAACAAACACATTGTTGGCATGCCTTCCATCTCAGTCAAAATAGGAGATCATTGCTATCATGGTTTATGTGATATGGGTGCTAGCGTGAGTGCTATTCCTTTCACGTTATATCAAGAAATTATGCATGAGATTGCACCCACTGAAATAGAAGATATAGACGTTACTACTGAACTTGCAAATAGAGACACCATCACACCACTTGGGATTATTAGAGATGTTGAAGTCTTGTGTGGAAAAATAAAATATGCTACTGATTTTCTAGTTCTTGGTTCTCTTGAAGATGATTTTTGTCCCATAATTTTTGGTAGAACTTTCATGAACATTGTCAATGCTAAAATAGATTGTCAAAAAGAAAATTTTGGTGTCAATTTTGATGGTGTGTCTCATGAGTTTAATTTCTCTAAGCTTCGTAGACGACCTCACAATAAAGAATTGCCTAGTAACGATGAAATAATTGGTCTTGCTTCTATTGCCATTCCCCCCACTGATCCATTAGAACAATATTTGCTAGACCATGGAAATGATATGCACTTGCCTGAAAGAAATGAAATACATAAGATGTTATTTGAACATCAACCTATTCTCAAGCACAACTTGCCTATTGAAACTTTAGGAGGTCCTCCTCCATCCAAGGGTGATCCTGTGTTTGAATTAAAGCAATTACCTAACACTCTGAAATATGCTTGTCTTGATGAGAAGAAGATATATCCTGTTATTATCAGTGCTAACCTTATAGAGCATGAGGAAAATAGATTGTTAAAAACTCTGAGGAAGCACCGTGTTGATATTGGATATACTATTGATGACCTTAAGGGCATTAGTCCCACTCTCTGTCAACACAAGATTAATATCGAGCCAGATGCTAACGAGTTGTTGATCACCAATGATGATCGAATTCCAAAATGAAAGAAGTGGTAAGAAATGAAATATTAAAGCTTCTAGAAGTGGTAAGAATGGTAATTGATTTTAGAAAATTAAATAAAGCTACTAGAAAAGATCATTATCCTTTACCTTGCATTGGCCAAATGCTAGAAATATTGTCGAAGCACACACACTTTTCCTTTCTGGATGGATATTCTGGTTTTTCTCAAATACCTGTATCGCAACCTAATCAAGAGAAAACCACCTTTACTTTCCCTTTTGGAACCTATGCTTATAGACGTATGCCGTTTGGTTTATGAAATGCACCTGCTACCTTTCAAAGGTGTATGACTGATGTATTCTCTGACTTGTGTGAAAAGATTGTTGAGGTTTTCATGGATGATTTCTCCATTGATGGAACTTATTTCGATGATTGCTTAAGCAACCTTGATCGAGTTTTGCAGAGATGTGAGCAAACTAATATTGTCTTAGATTGGGATAAGTGCCACTTTATGGTAAACGAAGGTATTCTATTGGGGCATAAAATTTCTGAGCGAGGTATTAAAATGGATAAAGATAACATTGATGCAATTGAGAAAATGCCATGCCCTAAAGATATTAACGGTATCTGTAGTTTCCTCGGTTATGCTGGTTTCTATAGGAGGTTTATTAAAGACTTCTCTAAAATTTCTAGGCCTCTTACCATTTTTTTACAGAAGGATGCTCCTTTTATTTTTGATGATGATTGCGTAGAAGCCTTTGAAACACTTAAGAAAGCCTTAACTTCTACACATATTGTTCAACCACCTGATGGGAACTTGCCTTTTGAAATTATGTGTGATGCTAGTGACTATGCTGCTGGTGCTGTTCTAGGACAAAGAGTTGATAAGAAATTAAATGTTATTCGTTATGCTAGTAAAACTCTAGACAGTGCCCAAAGAAATTATCCTACTACTGAGAAAGAATTTTTAGATGTTGTGTTTGCTTGTGATAAATTCAGATCTTACATTGTTGATTCTGAAGTAATTGTTCACACCGATCATGCTGCTATTAAATATCTTATGGAGAAGAAAGATGCTAGACCTAGACTTATTAGGTGGGTTCTTTTGCTACAAGAATTTGACTTGCACATCACTGATAGGAAATGAGCTGAGAACTCCGTAGTTGGTAACTTATCTAGGTTATAAAATATTCTTGATGACCCACTACCTATTGATGATAGCTTCCCCGATGAACAACTAGCGGTCGTCAATGCTTCTCATAACACTCCTTGGTTTGCTGACTATGGTAATTACATTGTTGCTAAATGTATACCACCTACTTTCACTTATCAACAAAAGAAAAAAAATCTTATTTGATTGACATTACTTTTGGGATGACCCACATCTTTATAAAGAAGGAGTAGATGGTATTATTAGACATTGTATACATGAGCATGAACAGGAACAAATCCTATGGAAGTGTCACTCCGAGGCCTACGGAGGACACCATGCGGGAGATAGAACTGCACACAAGGTACTACAGTCTGGATTTTATTGGCCTACTCTTTTCAAAGATGCTCGCAAGTTTGTCCTTTCTTGTGATGAATGTCAAAAAATTGGTAATATTGGTAGACATCAAGAAATGCCTATGAATTATTCACTTGTTATTGAACCACTTGATGTTTGGGGCTTCGATTATATTGGACCTTTTCCTTCCTCTAATGGATACACACACATCTTGGTTGCTGTTGATTATGTCACTAAGTGGGTAGAAGCTATTCCAACCAGCAGTGCTGAGCATAACACCTCTATTAAAGTGCTTAAGGAAATTATTTTCCCGAGGTCTGGAGTCCCTAGATATTTAATGACTGATGGTGATTCACATTTTTATTCATGGTGCTTTTCGTAAATTGAAAACTAAGTATGATGTCAATCATAGGATTGCATCCCCCTTATCACCCTCAATATAGTGGTCAAGTTGAATTAAGCAATAGGGAAATAAAGTCAATTTTGCAAAAGACTGTCAATAGGTCTCGAGAGAATTGGTCTAAGAAATTAGATGATGCATTGTGGGCCTACAGAAAAGCTTATAAAAATCCAATGGGTATATCTCCATATAAAATGGTTCATGGAAAAGCATGTCATTTACCTCTTGAATTTGAACATATGGCATATTGGGCAATTAAGGAACTCAACTATGATTTCAAAATTGCCGGTGAAACAAGGTTATTTGATATCAGCTCACTAGATGAATGGAGAACCCAAGCTTATGAAAATGCCAAATTATTCAAAGAAAAAGTTAAAAGGTGGCATGACAAATGAATTCAAAAGCGGGAATTCAAAGTGAGTGAGTATGTTCTATTGTACAATTCTCGTTTTTAGGTTTTTGCAGGAAAACTCCATATATCATCGAAGAAGTTTATCTTTTTGGAGCTATTAAGATCAATAATCCCGAAGGCACTAATCCGAAGGTGGTCAATGGACAAAGGATAAAGCACTATATTTTAGGTACACCTATTAATGTTGAAACTAATATTATTCAAACCATGACACCGGAGGAATACAATAAAGAGACCTTCCAGAACACTCCAGAACTGTAAGTGCATCTAGTGCCAACCCTAGTTGGTTTTGGAGTATTGACGACAAACATGGTTGAGGGGCTAATGTGTTTGTGATATTCATAGGAGAACACAGGTAGAAGTCCCTATTGATTCGGTTTACACATCAAAGATGACCCCTAACAATGTATGAAGACATTGAAGACTATGGTGGTTCGTGAAGACATTCACGTCGAAGATAATGACATGTGAATACATTCATTTGAAGACAATGGAGCGCGAAGACATAATTGTTTCGTAGTTTCATTTTCCACTCTCTTGAGTCACAGGAACCACTAAACTGTCAAGTGGGGTCCAAGTGAAGAAAGTCAGAAAAATGGATGTGATGCTCAACCCAATTCCTATGTCTTCGAGTGAAGACAATGAGAGAAAATCTTGTCCTGAGTTGGACAAGTCAGATTTACTTGTAGCCCAAGTAAAGCGGTTGCATGTGTTTGAAATCCGATCGTTGGACACGTGTCGGTACCCCAATGACCAAGGGTCATTTCGGACAAATCATGTCGGGTTTCCTCCTGGATATAAATAGCCCACCCCCTTCACCATAAATCGGTGGCTGCTCAGAGTTAAGACACAGCTTTTGTCGTTTGAGAGCAACCCACCTCCGAAGGCTTTGAGAGAGAATCCACAAGGACTAAACCCAAAACACCAGAGCCCAAATAGTGTTCGCCATCACTGAAGTCTTTCTGTCTGCGTGATCTGAAGACTTATTACACTTGAAGACTGTGATCTTGCAGTCGGTTAGGCGTCGCGTTCTAAGGATCCAAGGGTCATTGTGGATCGCCGGTGAACAAAGTCTGTGAAGGTTTGGAAGTCTACCTTGAAGACTTAAGAGAGTGATTGGGCGAGGACTAAGTGACCTTAGCTCAAGGGGAATAAGGTGAAGACGTGGTCTTCTGAGTTCAATCTCAGCCTCCCTAACCAGACGTACAGTTGTCACAACAACTGGAACTGGTCTACCAAATCCTTGTCTTCGTCAAGCAACTGGTTTCATCTCTTCGCTCCTTTACCAACTGTTAGTTTTGTGAAGCTATTGCATGCCTCATCCATTTATCTTCATTGTGTGAAGACATATTTTCTATTTGCTAACTGGCTTCACACTATCTTCCATTGTGATCTGCACTACCTAGCTGCTATTTGTCTTCGTGCTTAATACATCATGCTTCCTTGACTATGGCCATGCTAGTGTAGTTTACCTTCTGCTGCATACCGTATAGGTGCCGTTTGCTTGTCTGTCTTCAAAGACATTGCATGTTTTGAAGACTTTCATAAAAAATCACCTATTCACCCCACTCTAGTCGATAACTAGCACTTTCAATTGGTATCAAAGCAAGGTGCTCCCTTGTTCTATGTGATTCGGTTTAACCACCTGGAGTTTTAGCTATGTCGACTGTAGGGATAATCAAGGTCTCCGCTACGTGCCCCATCTTCGATGGCACTGATTACCTCTACTGGAAGAATAAGATGCGCATGCATCTTGAAGCTATTGACAATGACCACTGGCTTGTCGTCAAGACTGACGTTCCCAAAGTCGGTGATGGTGTCACCGTAGCTGATGTCAAGAGATTGGCGCAACTGGACTCAACTGCCAAGAACATCATATGTGGTCATGTGACCAAGGGTTAGTATGGCCGTGTGAGTGCTCTGTAATATGTGAAGCTAGTCTGGGACTGGCTGTCCAAAGTGAATGAAGACATCTCAACACAGAGAGACGCAAGGATTGATGTGCTTCGCAACCTCTTCAACCGCTTCAAGAGAAATGACAATGAGAACGTCCAACTCACTTTCGAGAGTCTTACTGATATCACCAATGAGCTTTGTGCTCTTGGCGCCACTGAGATCACGAAGCATGAAGTGGTGAGGAAGCTATTGAGATCACTTGACAACTCATTTGACACCCAATCATTGATGACCCAAGAGCGTCCTGACTTCAAAGATCTTGATCCATCTGACATACTTTAGAAGCTCAACACACATGAGTTCCAGCTATCTAAGAAGAGAGATATCTATGGCCCCAACTATGGCCGATCCCGTGCTTTGAAGGCAAAAGCAGTTTCCTCAGACTCTGACTGCAGTTCTGATGATCCTGAAGACAAAGGGAGAGAGCTCGCAATGCTTGTGCGAAAGTTCCAAAAGTTCTGCAAGAAGAATCGCTTCAGAAAGTCTTCAAGATCCAGTTCCAAAAACACTGAAGCTTCCACTCATGACTACAAGAACAGAACCTGTCACAAGTGCAAGAAAGCAGGCCATTACATATCTGAATGTCCTCAGTGGGAAAAGGAATCCAAGAAGAAGAAAAAGAGCAAGTATTATGATTCTGACGAGAAGAAGAAGAAGAAATCTTGAAGGTCTTCTTCAAAGTCTTCATCCCACAAGAAAATCTCTTCTGGCAAGGCACATGCTTTCATTGGCAAGGAAATTGATTCTAAGGAGGAGTCTAATTCTGAGGAGGCAAAGGAGGAGTCAGAGGAGGAATCTGATTCTGGCATCACGAGTATGGCTCTAGCTTTGGCGTTCGTCACCAAGTCCATCTTCAGTAATGAAGACAATGATCAAGTCACCAACGCTGATGCCGATGATGATGGCGACTCTGCTCCCACCTATTGCTTCGTGGATAGAGGTGCCAAGGTAAGCTCACGTGATGCTTACTTCCAAACCTCTAGTGAAGATGACTCTGAGTGTGAATCCAAACCCAGTTATAGAACACTTGCTAAAATTGCTACTGAACAAAAACTGCTATGGAAAAGATTCAGAAAATTTTAGACAAAAGCGATCTGTTGGACAAGGAAATGAATCGAACTCACTCCTTTATTTAAGACATAAAAAATCTTCACGTTAATTACAAAAAGCTTGAAAGTCGTCATGAAACCCTCTCAGTTGATCATGAGAAGCTTTCCTATGATTATCTTCAAAGGAAGAAAGATTTAGAAAAACTGAGAGCGCCTCATGATGATCTTTAGAAGGACAATTCATTACTTGCTCAACAAATCAGTTTTGCTCAGGAAGAATTTATTCCACCTTGCTTAAAATGTCTTGAGCATGACAATGCTACTTCTACTGCTGAATGTTCAAATGCTTCTGAGTCTACTATGTCTTCAGCTGCTGATGTGGTAACTAATCCCTCTTCTGAGGAAACCACTACTATTGCTGATGAAAATGCTAGGTTGAAGACATTGCTTGAAACATGCATGTACAAAAGCCTCAAAGGACATCAAACGCTTTGCGATGTCCTCAAGAAGCAGATCTTGAACCGAAACCCTAGGAAAGAGGGTGTTGGGTTCGAATAGAACATGAATGTTGATGGCTCTTATTAGACTCCTGAGCAGTACCCCAAAACCACATGGGTTGCTGCTAAGGAACCTCCAGTAGATCCCTCCACCTTATCTGGTTTTACTTGTGATAAATCTATCATCATTGATGAGTCATTTGACTCCAACTACAAACTGTTCAAAAACCAGAAAGGTGAAGTGTTTTCCAGGTTTATTGGTACTAACTACAGGAATGGGCCACCCATGAAGAAAATCCGAGTACCTAAAAGTTGTCTTGAGGAGCTTCCCGTGAATGTCCTCATGACACCACCAGGGAAGAAGACAAACCCCAGGCCAAAGGCTTCATATGGTCCAAAGGCTTCATACAGACAGAGGACCCCTTCTAGTCACCCTAATGCTAATGTTTGTAGGGAAACGTTCATCAGACTCATGAATATGAGCATGTGTCCTCGAACCACTATGTTCACAAATCAAAGAACTTCTCAGCATATTCTTACGAATACTATTCACCTCATGTAAAACTATTTGCTAGGGCTCCAAAGCCAAAGTTTTCACATGCCGCACTTAGTCTCATTGCTTCTAAGCCACCCCTTAAAATGTGGGTGGTTAAGAAGAATTAAATTCTCTTGTAGGGTCGGGTCTCTAGCCGAAAATCATTGACTTTTGAAGACAATGCTGGGGACCTGAATAAACTTGGGGCACAAGATAAAATGTCCCAATGGTCTTACCATCTATTTCACCCACTTGATGATCTTTCTATCATACCCTCAACTAGACTTACCTTTGAAGAACTTCTCTATCGATGCATGCTTGCTCTTCACGATACCCTTGGTGAAGACTATCCTACTAACTGCTCTGTAGGGTACAACTCCAAAAGCTACTGAATGGATCATGGACAGTGGTTGCACCAACCACATGACTGGTGATTGAAGTCTTTTCATGGATACTGCTCTTCGACCATCTTCAAAGAGCCACATCACATATGTTGACACTGGTAAAAGCAAGGTGTTGGGTCTAGGTAGAGTTGCTATCTCAAAGGATCAACACACGGATAATGTCATGCTTGTTGAATCCCTTGGATACAACTTAATGTCAGTCTCAATGCTCTGTGATCTTGATATGATTGTGCTCTTTGGAAAATATCATTGTGTTGTGCTGATGGACAAAGATAGGCTACAAGTCTTCAAAGGATATCGAAGTGGTGACTTGTACATGGTGGATTTTTCCGCAGGACCAAATCTATCCGTATGTCTTCTAGCAAAAGCTTCAGAGTGCTGGCTCTGGCATCGAATACTAGGACATGCGGGCATGAGGAACTTGCACACCCTGGTTAAGAAGAAACACATCATTGGCATCGAGGGCATCAAGATCAAGAATGATCATCTTTGTGGTGCTTGTGAAGCCGAAAAGATGACTAGGGCCAAGCATCCTTCGAAGACAATCATGACAACATCACGTCCCTTCCAGCTGCTACATATGGACTTATTTGGCCGTACTCACTACTCTACTCTTACTACCACTGCATGCTTATATGGCTTGGTAATTGTTGCTGATTACTCTCGATACACTTGGGTACATATAATACTATACAAGACTGAAGTGCAGGATGTCTTCAGGCGCTTTGCTAACCGTGCTATGACAGACTACGACATCAAGATCAAGCATATCAGAAGTGATAATGGGACTGATTTCAAGAACACTAGAATCGACACATATCTTGACATGTTTGGCATCACACACGAGTTCTCAGCTCCCTACACACCTCGGCAGAATGGCGTCGTGGAGCGCAAGGACATGACTCTCATTGAGATGGCACGTACAATGCTTGATGAATACAAGACACCACGAAAGTGGTGGCCTGAAGCCATTGATACAGCCTGCCATATCATCAACAGAGTTTATCTTCTCATGTTCTTCAAGAAAACCTCTTATGAGCTGCTAACTGGTAAGAAGCCAAATGTAAGTTATTTCAAAGTCTTCGGTGCAAAGTTCTAGATCAAAGATCCACATCACACATCTAAATCTACACCAAAAGCACATGAAGGTTTCATGCTTGGTTGTGGAAAGGATTCGCACACCTATAGTCTTCAACCTCTTTCACTATGACGTGGTTGAAACTGTGGATGTGCGGTTCGATGAAACTAATGGCTCAGAAAGAGAGCACCTACCACCTATGAAAGATGAACCATCACGTAGTGAAGCTATTAGACTGATTGGTACTGGAGAAATCATACCCACTGAAGAACATGAAGACGATGAAGTTGTGATTCCAGCTCAACCTCAGTCTGAAGCCAATGCTGATCCTGAAGACAATACTGAGGCCGAAGAAAATACTCAATAGCAAAATCTTCGTCTAGTTCGTCCTCGTGTGGAAAATGAATTTCAAATCGAGAAGATCATTGATAGCATCAACGCACCTGGTTCACTTACTCGATCAAGGGCTTTCGAGCTAGCCAACTTCCGTGGACACTTTGCTTTCGTCTCCATAACTGAACCCAAGAAAGTTGATGAAGCCTTTAAGGAACCTGAATGGATTCAAGCTATGCAAGAAAAGCTTCAACAATTTGAACTGAATAATGTCCGAGAGCTTGTCAAACGCCCAGATCCTCGCAAGCACAATATTATTGGCACTAAATGGATCTATTGCAACAAACAAGATGAACATGGTCAAGTGGTCAGGAACAAAGCTCGCCTTGTTGATCAAGGTTACACACAAGTAGAGGGAATTGACTTTGATGAAACCTTCGCTCCTATGGCTAGGCTTGATTCCATCCGCATACTGCTAGGCTATGCAAATCACAATAAAATTCTTCTGTATCAAATGGATGTGAAGAGTGCTTTCCTCAACGACAAAATTGAAGAAGAAGTTTATGTTGCTCAACCACCTGGTTTCAAAGACTCCAAGCATCCTAACATGGTATACAAGCTCAAAAAGGCACTCTATGGCGTCAAACAAGCACCAAGAGCTTGGTATGACACACTCAAGGAATTCTTGAAAAGCAAAGGCTTCAAACCTGGCTCTCTAGATCCCACTCTGTTCATGAAGACATATGATGGAAAACTGTTTGTATGCCAAATCTATGTGGACGACATTATCTTCGAATGCACTGACAAATGATACCGTGATGAATTTAGTTACATGATGCAAGAGCAATACGAAATGTCCATGATGGGAGAGCTGATATTCTTTCTTGGTCTTCAAATCTGTCAACAAAGCAATGGCATCTTCATTTATCAAGAAAAGTATCTCAAAGATTGTTTGAAGAAGTTTGGAATGCAAGATTGCAAGGGCTATACGACGCCAATGCCAACCAAAGGCCAACTAGGCTCCGACGACAATTGTAAAGAGTTCGATCAAAAGGTATATCGCTCCATGATTGGTTCTTTATTGTACTTATGTGCATCTAGGCCATATATAATATTTAGTGTTTGCATGTGTCCGATTCCAAGCGGCACCAAAGGAGTCGCATCACCTTGCTGTGAAGCGAATACTTCGATACTGAGCTCACACCCCAACGGTAGGATTATGGTATCCAAAGGGCTCAGAGTTTGATTTAGTCGGATTCTCAGATGCTGATTATGCTGGTGACAAGGTGGATCGTAAGTTTACATCAGGCACATGTCATTTTCTAGGATGATCACTTGTCTGTTGGTCTTCAAAGAAGCAGAACTGCGTCTCACTCTCTACTGGTGAAGCTGAATACATTGCCGCTGGATCTTGATGTGCTCAGCTTCTCTGGATGAAGAAAACTCTCAAGGACTATGGCATCAACAAGAAGAAGATGCCCCTCCACTGCGATAATTAAAGTGCCATCAAGATTGCACACAATCCAGTTCAACACTCGAAGACAAAGCACATTCATATTCGCCATCATTTTCTCGGAGTCATGTGATGAAGGAAGACATTGTTATCATTCACGTCAGCACTGAAGAGCAATTGACAGATATCTTCACAAAGCCCTTGGATCAAAAGAGATTTTGCAAGTTGTGGTGTGAGTTAAATATCTTAGAATCCTCAAATGTCCTGTGAATGGACACACATCCTAACGCTTATGCATGTTGAAGACTTAGGTGCGCAACGCACAAAGTATTGTATGTATTCAATTCATGGAGATATACACTCTGAGTGTGAATACATTAATGCAGAATTTGACTTCGGAGCGCCACGATAATTGTGCACCGTGTCTGGGTCTAATATTTACTATACGGTGGGTAATGCCGCCACCAATCTTTTCCGAAGTTTTCATTTGGCATCACAATATGCATTATCTTCACATTTGGATTGTCTTCAACATTGTTTCTGTCTTCAAAAGTTTCTGTTGGTTTGATTTCGTTGCCAATATACTTATATATATATATATATGTGTGTGTGTGTGTGTGTGTGTGTGTGTGTGTGTGTGTGTGTGTGTGTGTGTGTGTGTGTGTGTGTGTGTGTGTGTGTGTGTTTTGTCCTCAACAACATTGACTTATAGCTATGTCCTCAAATTTCCATTTACTGTGCTAAGTGAATGTGATTGGACCCCTACCCCATCAGTGCTTATCTCACTCTGTCTCTCTAAATCTTCATATGCATTCTACTTGACACGTGTTGATTGTCTTCACTGTGTCCTTGTCAGTTGAAGATATTGAGACCAACATTTAAAATGTTTTAATATCCTTATCTTCTTTTCCGGAATCCAGAGAAGCCGGAACAACCGCCCGTAATACTAGGTGTATGTGGGGTTGTGGCACAATTTTTAAATTGATGCATGAGTGCCACGCGTCATCCAGATGGGTATCGCCAGGGGCAGTTGAGTGAATTCACTGCGCCGTCCCTCTTCTTATAAATACTCAGCCCACCCCATGGTCATTAAATCTCACTCCTCTCGATGTCTTGCTCAAAACCCTAGCGCCGTCGCTAGCTTCCGTCGTCGCCGGAGATGAATCACTTTGTTGCCGCAACTTCTCCGTCATCATCGTCATGCCGGCCGCGGACATCTTCCTCCCGCCGCTGCTGTAGGTGTCTTCCGCCACAAAGTTAGGGCGTGGGAGATCGAACTGCTCGGCCTCAGTGTCGCCTCGTCTAGCAATTCTTTGTCTGTTCTTGAGCGGTAACTAAAAACTTACTTTTTACCATTTATTCGATCCAACAAGCTTTCTCAATCGCAGACTAAGGCATAGCCTAGTGGTGGGAAGGGGCCGATTCCTTCCCACCCACCCAGGTTCAAGGCATGGTACTTGAAATTTGGGTTTGTTGGACCAATTATACTGTAGGGGGTTCCCTTACAGTCTTCCTGTAAAAAAAACTCTCTCAATCTTCAGGAAGTTGTTTTGCTACTTCCAAATCTGGATCTTTCCTTCTCTACATCTCATAACTTGCAAGTACTTTCATTTATGCTCCACAAGCAGTTAGATTCCTCACTTGTTCTTATTCATGGTTTCGTACAAATCTGGAACCAACTTATATCGATAAGTGAATGTGTTCGCACTATGAGGTCAATGTCTTCAAAATGATTTATCTTCAAAATCTTATGAGAATGCATATGACCTCTTCCCCTTCCCTCACATCTCTAATTCTTTCACAGGTACATGTTTATGGGCGAGTCGCTCAATTCTCACAGACTAAATTCATTTGCAGACTTCTTACAGTGTCATCTTGAATCCCCAGAAGCTAACTCTTATCTGACAAGTAGAGTGAAGCCTATCACCTGTGTGAAACCAATCAACCTTGTGAACCCAATGGCTGGTGATTAACCAACAAGGAAAGGGGACAGACAGAGACGTGAAAAGACTACAAAGGATCTACCTCTAGATCTATCTGAGCTGTACAAGTCTGATCCTGAAGAAACGTACAGGCAGGCCAAGTCGCGCATCCAATGGATTCGCAGGTACTGGGAAGAGCAATGGTTTCAGTACAACTTTGCAACCCAAAGTATGCTGCTGATGACCCACAAGTATAGGGGGTCAATCATAGTCCTTTTGATAAGTAAGAGTGTTGAACCCAATGAGGAGCAGAAGGAAATGACAAGTGGTTTTCAGCAAGGTAATGTCTGCAAGCACTGAAATTGTCGGTAACAGATAGTTTGATAGCAAGATAATTTGTAATGAGCAAGTAACGATAACGGTAAATAGTATGCAGCAAGGTAGACCAATCCTTTTGTGGTAAAGGACAGGCATAAACGGTTTCTTATAATGAGCAAAGAGTTCTTGAGGGCACACGGGAATTTCATCTAGTCACTTTCACCATGTTGGTTTGATTTGTGTTTGTTACTTTGATAATTAGAAATGTGGGTGGACCTGTGGTTAGGTGTTGTTCTTACTTGAACAAACCTCCTACTTATGATTAACCCCCTTGCAAGTGTCCGCAACTACGAGAGAAGTATTAAGATAAAATATGACCATAGCATTAAACATTTGGGTCCAAATTAGTCCCTTACGAAGTAGCGCATAAACTAGGGTTTAAGCTTCCGTCACTCTAGCAACCCATCATCTAATAACTACTCCACAATGCATTCCCTTAGGCCCAAATATGGTGAAGTGTCATGTAGTCGATGTTCAGATGGCACCACTAAGGGAATCACAACATACATATCATTGGAATATCAAACACATATCAAGTTCACATGATTACTTGCAACATGATTTCTCTCGTGACCTCAAGAACAAAAGTAACTACTAACAAGTGATAAACATGCTCAAGATCATAGGGGTATTGAATAGCATAATGGATCTGAAAATATAATCTTCCACCAAATAAACCATATAGTAATCAACTACAAGATGTAATCAACACTACTAGTCACCCACAGGTACCAATCTGAGGTTACGGTACAAAGATTGAACACAAGAGATGAACTAGGGTTTGAGAGGAGATGGTGTTGTTGAAGATGTTGATGAAGATTGGCCTCCCAAAGATGACAGGGTTGTTGGTGAATGATACGTCTCCAACATATCTATAATTTTTATTGTTCCATGCTGTTATATTATCATTCTTGGATGTTTTACACTCATTTTATATCATTTTTGGGACTAACCTATTGATGTTTGCTTGAACTATGTCGATATTTCCCCAAAGAGGAAGGGATGATGCATCACTACAACGGTTGGTATTTCCCTCACTGATGAGACCAAGGTTATCGAACCAGTAGGAGAACCACGCAACACTACGTGAATGGCACCTGCACACAAATAACAAATACTCGCAACCCGACGTATTAAAGGGTTTGTCAATCCTGTTCGGGTAATGGCGCCAGAAATTGGCAAGTAGACGGGATAAAAATATGATAGATTGGTTAAATAGATCTCAAATAAAATAAAGCGCAGCAAGGTATTTTTGTATTTTTGGTTCAATAGAACTAAAAATAAAAGCAAATAAAAATAGATCATGAAGGCAAATATAATAAAGAAGAGACCCGGGGGCCGTAGATTTCACTAGTGGCTTCTCTCGAGAAAAATAGCATACAGTGGGTAAACAAATTACTGTTTGGCAATTGATAGAACTTCAAATAATCATCACAATATCCAGGCAATGATCATTAAATAGGCATCACGTCCAATATTAGTAGACTGACTCCTGCCTGCATCTACTACTATTACTCCACACATCAACCGCTATCCATCATGCATCTAGTGTATTAAGTTCATGGAGAAATGGAGTAATGCAATAAGAACAATGACATGATGTAGACAAGATCTATTTATATAGAAATAGAACCCATCTTGTTATCCTTAATAGCAACGATACATACGTGTCGGTTCCCCTTCTGTCACTGGGATCAAGCACCGTAAGATCGAACCCATCACAAAGCACCTCTTCCCATTGCAAGATAAATAGATCAAGTTGGCCAAAAAAAAATCGGAGAATAAATACGAGGCTATAACCAATCATGCATATAAGAGATCAAAGAAGACTCAAATAACTTTCATGGATAAAAAGATAGATCTGATCATAAACTCAAATTTCACCGGATCCCAACAAACGCACCACAAAAAGAATTACATCATATGGATCTCCAAGAGACCATTGTATTAAGAATCAAGAGAGAGAGAGAGAGAGAGAGAGAGAGAGAGAGAGAGAGAGAGAGAGGAAGCCATCTAGCTACTAACTACGGACCCGTAGGTCTACAATAAACTACTCATGCATCATCAGAGAGGCACCAATGGACATGATGAACCCATCCGTGATGGTGTCTAGATTGGATATGGTGGTTCTGGAACTTGCGGCGGCTGGAATTGATTTTCGTCGACTCCCCTAGGGTTTCTGGAATATGGTGGTATTTATAGAGCAAAAAGGCGATGCTGGAGGCCACCGAGGTGGGCACAACCCACCAGGGCTCGCTTGGGCCTCCAAGCGCGCCCTTGTGTCTTGTGCTCTCCTTGGGCTCCCTCTTCACTACTTCTTTGGCCCACTGGATGTCTTCTGGTCCAAAAAAATCCACAAAAAGTTTCCCTGCATTTGGACTCCATTTGGTATTGATTTCCTGCGATGTAAAAAATATGCAGAAAACATCAACTCGCATTAGGCACTATGTCAATAGGTTACACTACAAAAAAGAAACATCCGCGACATTTTGGGCCGAATGGATTTTTTTTCTGTCATGCTTATGACACTTCTATGACGATAATTATGACAAAACCCGGTATCATCATAGATGTGGTGGGCTCCTACTTCTATGACAAAAAACATGATAGAAAATGGGATTTTCATCCTGGGCGGGCCGGAGACGCAGCTGCATGACATTCTTTGGGCCGTCCATGACGAAAAAACTATGGTAGAAGCAAGGGCGAGGAAAATATTGGGGAGTTCCCGGTTACGGTGGGTGGTCGGCGCCGAGAGATGCACGGAGGTTTCCGCGTTTCTCTCGTGTACGCGCGTATGTTCGAGGCGTTGGCTAACTTGACCCGAGCGATTGCACGTTGCTGAACCCGAGCGGTCGATCCCTTGGTTGTTAACTGAACCCGAGCGATTCACTCGCTGCTGACTGAACCCAAGCGATTCCTTCGCTGCTGCTGCTAACTGAACCCGAGCGATCGATCACTGCTGCTGCTTACTGAAGCCGATCGAGCCCCCGTGCGAGACGTAGCCAGCCGGTGTTGGGTTGCCTCTCGATGAACAATGACCGTTGCTACCATGCGCATGTTACGTAGAACGAGTCAAGACGTGGTGAGTCGAGCCAGCTGGTTGGCTTTGGATGAACAGTCCCCGGTGGGGGTTGGATGAATAGTGAAGGAAATATGCCCTAGAGGCAATAATAAAGTTATTATTTATTTCCTTATTTCATGATAAATGTTTATTATTCATGCTAGAGTTGTATTAACTGGAAACATAATACATGTGTGAATACATAGACAAACATAGTGTCACTAGTATGCCTCTACTTGACTAGCTCGTGAATCAAAGATGGTTAAGTTTCCTAGCCATAGACATGAGTTGTCATTTGATTAACGGGATCACATCATTAGGAGAATGATGTGATTGACTCGACCCATTCCGTTAGCTTAGCACTTGATCGTTTAGTATGTTGCTATTGCTTTCTTCATGACTTATACATGTTCCTATGACTATGAGATTATGCAACTACCGTTTACCGGAGGAACACTTTGTGTGTTACCAAATGTCACAACGAATCGGGTGATTATAAAGGAGCTCTACAGGTGTCTCGAAAGGTACTTGTTGGGTTGGCGATTTCGAGATTAGGATTTGTCACTCCGATTGCTCGGAGAGGTATCTCGGGCCCACTTTCGGTAATGCACATCACTATAAGCCTTGCAAGCATTGTAACTAATGAGTTAGTTGCAGGATGATGTATTACGTAACGAGTAAAGAGACTTGCCAGTAACGAGATTGAACTAGGTATTGAGATACCGACGATCGAATCTCGGGCAAGTAACATACCGATGACAAAGGAAACAACGTATGTTGTTATGCGGTTTGACCGATAAAGATCTTCGTAGAATATGTGGGAGCCAATATGAGCATCCAGGTTCCGCTATTGGTTATTGACCGGAGACATGTCTCGGTCATGTCTACATAGTTCTCGAACCCGTAGGGTCCGCACGCTTAAGGTTTCGATGACAGTTATATTATGAGTTTATTAGTTTTGATGTACCGAAGGAGTTCGGAGTCCCGGATGAGATCGGGGACATGACGAGGAGTCTTGAAATGGTCAAGACGTAAAGATCGATATATTGGACGACTATATTCGGAGTTGGGAAAGGTTCCGAGTCATTCGGGTATTTTTCGGAGTACCGGAGAGTTACGGGAATTCGCCGGGGAGTATATGGGCCTTATTGGGCCATACGGGAATAGAGGAGAGAGGCCGAAAGGAAGGAGGCGCGCAGCCCCCCTCTGGTCCGAATTGGACAAGGTGTGCAGCCCCTTTCCTTCCTCCTCTCTCCCTCTTTCCTTCTCTCCTACTCCAACAAGGAAGGGGAGTCCTACTCCGGTGGGAGTAGGACTCCTCTGCCGCCCCTCTGGCCGGCCGACCCCTCCCCTTGCTCCTTTATATCACGGGCAGGGGGCACCTCAAGACACAACAACAATTGATCCCTTGGATCTCTTAGCCGTGTCGGTGCCCCCTCCACCATTGTCCACCTCGATAATATCGTGGCGGTGCTTAGGCGAAGCCTGCTGACGATGAGAACATCAAGATCGTCACTGCGCCGTCGTACGACGGAACTCTCCTCGACACTCATTTGGATCGGAGTGCGAGGGACATCATCGAGCTGAGCGTGTGCTAGAACTTCCGGAGGTGCCGTAGTTTCGGTGCTTGATCGGTCGGGCCGTGAAGACGTACGACTACATCAACCGTGTTGTTCTAACGCTTCCGCTTTCGGTCTACGAGGGTACGTGGACAATACTCTCCCCTCTCGTTGCTATGCATCACCATGATCTTGCGTGTGCATAGGGAAATTTTTGAAATTACTACGTTCCCCGACAGTGGCATCCGAGCGTAGGTTTTATGCGTTGATGTTATATGCACGAGTAGAACACAAGTGAGTTGTGGGCGATATAAGTCATACTGCTTACCAGCATGTCATACTTTGGTTCGGCGGTATTGTTGGATGAAGCGGCCCGGACCAACATTACGTGTACGCTTACGTGAGACTGGTTTACCGCCGTGCTTTGCACACAGGTGACTAGCGGGTGTCAGTTTCTCCAACTTTAGTTGAACCGAGTGTGGCTACGCCCGGTCCTTGCGAAGGTTAAAACAACACCAACTTGACAAACTGTCATTGTGGTTTTGATGCGTAGGTAAGAACGGTTCTTGCTAAGCCCGTAGCAGCCACGTAATACTTGCAACAACAAAGTAGAGGACGTCTAACTTGTTTTTGCAGGGCATGTTGTGATGTGATATGGTCAAGACGTGATGCTATATTTTTGTATGAGATGATCATGTTTTGTAACCGGAGTTATCGGCAATCGGCAGAGCCATATGGTTGTCGCTTATTGTATGCAATGCAATCGCCCTGTAATGCTTTACTTTATCACTAAGCGGTAGCGATAGTCGAGAAGCATAAGATTGGCGAGACGACAACGATGCTACGATGGAGATCAAGGTGTCGCGCCCGGTGACGATGGTGATCATGATTGCTTGAAGATGGAGATCACAAGCACAAGATGATGATGGCCATATCATATCACTTATATTGATTGCATGTGATGTTTATCCTTTATGCATCTTATCTTGCTTTGATTGACGGTAGCATTATAAGATGATCTCTCGCTAAAATTATCAAGAAGTGTTCTCCCTGAGTATGCACCGTTGCGAAAGTTCTTCGTCTTTGAGACACCACGTGATGATCGGGTGTGATAGGCTCTATGTTCAAATACAATGGGTGCAAAACAGTTGCACACGCAGAATACTCAGGTTAAACTTGACGAGCCTAGCATATAACAGATATGGCCTAGGAACACGGAGACTGAAAGGTTGAACGTGAATCATATAGTAGATATGATCAACATAGTGATGTTCACCATTGAAACTACTCCATCTCACGTGACGATCGGACATGGTTTAGTTGATTTGGATCACGTGATCACTTAGATGACTAGAGAGATGTCTGTCTAAGTGGGAGTTCTTAAGTAATATGATTAATTGAACTTAAATTTATCATGAACTTAGTCCTGGTAGTATTTTGCAAATTATGTTGTAGATCAATAGCCCGCGTTGTTGCTTTCATACGTTTATTTTAATATGTTCCTAGAGAAAACTGTGTTGAAAGATGTTAGTAGCAATGATGCGGATTGGATCCGTGATCTGAGGTTTATCCTCATTGCTGCCTGTAAGAATTATGTCCTTGATGTACCGCTAGGTGACAGACCTATTGCAGGAGTAGATGGAGACGTTATGAATGTTTGGCTAGCTCAATATGATGACTACTTGATAGTTTAGTGCACCATGCTTAACGGCTTAGAATCGGGACTTCAGAGGCATTTTGAACGTCATGGACCATATGAGATGTTCCAGGAGTTGAAGTTAATATTTCCAGCAAATACCTGAGTTGAGAGATATGAAGTCTCCAACAAGTTCTATAGCTAAAAGATGGAGGAGAATCGCTCAACTAGTGAGCATGTGCTCAGATTGTCTGGGTACTTCAATCGCTTGAATCAAGTGGGAGTTAATCTTCCAGATAAGATAGTGATTGAAAAAAATTCTCTAGTCACCATCACTAAGTTACTAGAACTTTGTGATTAACTATAGTATGCAAGGGATGATGAAAACGATTCCCGAGCTCTTCGTGATGTTGAAATCGACGAAGGTAGAAATCAAGAAAAACATCAAGTGTTAATGGTTGACGAGACCACTAGTTTCAAGAAAAGGGCAAAAGGAAGAAGGGGAACTTCAAGAAGAACAGCAAGCAAGTTGCTACTCAAGTTAAGAAGCCCAAGTCTGGTCCTAAGCCTGAGACTAAGTGCTTCTACTGCAAAGGACTAGTCCTTTGGAAGCGGAACTGCCCCAAGTATTTGGCGGATAAGAAGGATGGCAAAGTGAACAAAGGTATATTGTATATACATGTTATTGATGTGTATTTTACTAGTGTTTATAGCAACCCCTCGGCATTTGATACTGGTTCAGTTGCTAATAGTAGTAACTCAAAACGGGAGTTGCAGAATAAATAGAAAATAGTAAAAAGGCGAGGTGACGATGTGTGTTGGAAGTAGTTCCAAATTTGATATGATCATCATCGCACACTCCCTATACTTTCGGGATTAGTGTTGAAACTAAATAAGTGTCATTTGGTGTTTGCGTTGAGCATGAATATGATTTGATCATGTTTATTGCAATATGATTATTCATTTAAGTTAGAGAACAATTGTTGTTACATTTTACATGAATAAAACCTTCTATGGTCATACACACCAACGAAAATGGTTTGTTGGATCTCGATCGTAGTGATACACATATTCATAATATTGAAGCCAAAAGATGCAAAGTTAATAATAATAGTGCAACTTATTTGTGGCACTATCGTTTAAGTCATATTGGTGTAAAGCGCATGAAGAAACTCCATGCTGATGGGATTTTGGAATTGCTTGATTATGAATCACTTGATGCTTGCGAACCGTGCCTTTTGGGCAAGATGACTAAAACTCCGTTCTCTGGAACAATGGAATGAGCTACTGACTTATTGGAAATAATACATACCGATGTATGTGATCCGATGAGTGTTAAGGCTCGCGGCGTGTATCGTTATTTTCTGACCTTCACAGATGATTTGAGCAGATATGGGTATATCTACTTGATGAAATATAAGTCTAAAATAGTTGAAAAGTTCAAAGAATTTCAGAGTGAAGTGGAAAAATCATCGTAACAAGAAAATAAAGTTTCTATGATATGATCATGGAGACGAATATTTGAGTTACGAGTTTGGCCTTCATTTGAAACAATGTGAAATAGTTTCGCAACTCACGCCACCTGGAACACCACAATGTAATGGTGTGTCCAAACGTCGTAATCGTACTTTACTAGATATGGTGCGATCTATGATGTCTCTTATCGGTTTACCACTATTGTTTTGGGGTTATGCATTAGAGACAGCTGCATTCACGTTTAATAGGGCACCATCTAAATCCGTTGAGACGACACCGTATGAACTATGGTTTAGCAATGAAACCTAAGCTGTCGTTTCTTAAAGTTTGGAGTTGCGATGCTTATATGAAAAGTTTTTCAACCTGATAAGCTCGAACCCAAATCGGAGAAGTGCGTCTTCATAGAATACCCAAAGGAAACTATTGGGTACACCTTCTATCACATATCCGAAGGCAAGTTATTCGTTGCTAAGATGGATCCTTTCTAGAGAAGGAGTTTCTCTCGAAAGAAGTGAGTGGGAGGAAAGTAGAACTTGATGAGGTCATTGTACCTTCTCCCAAATTGGAAAGTTGTTCATCACGGAAGTCGATTATGATGATTCCTACACCAATTAGTGAGGAATTTATTGATGATGATCATGTTACTTCAGATCAAGTTGCTACCAACCCTCGTAGGTCTTCCAGAGTAAGATCCGCACCAGTGAATGCGGTAATCGTGTTCTAGAAGTCATGTTACTAGACCATGATGAACCTACGAACTATGAGGAAGCGATGATGAGCCCAGATTCCGCGAAATGGCTTAAGGCCATAAAATCTGAGATATGATCCATGTATGAGAACAAAGTATGGACTTTGATTGACTTGCTCGATGATCAGCCAAGCCATGTTAAATAAATGGATCTTCAAGAGGAAGACGGACACTGATAGTAGTGTTACTATCTACTAAGCTCGACTTGTTGCGAAAGGTTTTCGACAAGTTCAAGGTGTTGAATACGATGAGATTTTCTCACTCGTATCGATGCTTAAGTCTGTCTGAATCATGTTAGCAATTGCCACATTTTATGAAATCTGGCAAATGGATGTCAAAACTGCATTCCTTAATGGATTTTTTAAAGAAGAGTTGTATATGATGCAACCAGAAGGTTTTGCTAATCCTAAAGGTGCTACCAAAATGTGCAAGCTCCAGCGATCCATCAATGGACTGGTGCAAGCATCTCGGAGTTGGAATATACGCTTTGATGAGTTGATCAAAGCATATGGTTTTATACAGACTTCTGGAAAGGCCTGTATTTACAAGAAAGTGAGTGGGAGCACTACAACATTTCTGATAAGTATATGTGAATGACATATTATTGATCGGAAATAATGTAGAATTATTCTGCAAAGCATAAAGGAGTGTTTGAAAGGAGTTTTTCAAAGAAAGACCTCAGTGAAGCTGCTTACATATTAAGCATCAAGATCTATTGAGATAGATCAAGACGCTTGATAAGATTTTCAATGAGTACATACCTTGACAAAATTTTGAAATAGTTCAAAATGGAACAGTCAAAGAAAGAGTTCTTGCCTGTGCTGCAAGGTGTGAAATTGAGTAAGACTCAAAGCCCGACCACGACAGAAGATAGAAAGAGAATGAAAAGTCATTCCCATGCCTCAGTCATAGGTTCTATAAAGTATGCTATGCTATGAACCAGACCTACTGTATACCTTGCTCTATGTTTGGCAAAGGAATACAATTTTGATCTAATAGTAGATCACTGGACAACGGTCAAGAATATCCTTAGTGAGGACTAAGGAGATGTTTCTCGATTATGGAGGTGATAAAAGAGTTCGTCGTAAAGAGTTACATCGATGCAAGCTTTTACACCAATCCAGATGACTCTAAGTCTCAATCTGGATACATATTGAAAGTGGGAGCAATTAGCTAGAGTAGCTTCGTGTAGAGCATTGAAGACATAGAATATTTGCAAAATACATACGACTCTGAATGTGACAGACCCGTTGACTAAACTTCTCTCACGAGCAAAACATGATCATACCTTAGTACTCTTTGGGTGTTAATCACGTAGAGATGTGAACTGGATTATTGACTCTAGTAAACCCTTTGGGTGTTGATCACATGATGATGTGAGCTATGGGTATTAATCACATACGGATGTGAATATTGGTGTTGAATCACATGATGATGTGAACTAGATTATTGACTCTAGTGCAAGTGGGAGACTGAAGGAAATATGCCCTAGAGGCAATAATAAAGTTATTATTTATTTCCTTATTTCATGATAAATGTTTATTATTCATGCTAGAATTGTATTAACTGGAAACATAATACATGTGTGAATACATAGACAAACATAGTGTCACTAGTATGCCTCTACTTGACTAGCTCGTGAATCAAAGATGGTTAAGTTTCCTAGCCATAGACATGAGTTGTCATTTGATTAACGGGATCACATCATTAGGAGAATGATGTGATTGACTTGACCCATTCCGTTAGCTTAGCACTTGATCGTTTAGTATGTTGCTATTGCTTTCTTCATGACTTATACATGTTCCTATGACTATGAGATTATGCAACTCCCATTTACGGAGGAACACTTTGTGTGCTACCAAGCGTCACAACGTAATGGCGAGTGATTATAAAGGAGCTCTATAGGTGTCTCCAAAGGTACTTGTTGGGTTGGCGTATTTCGAGATTAGGATTTGTCACTCCGATTATGGAGAGGTATCTCTGGGCCCACTCGGTAATGCACATCACTATAAGCCTTGCAAGCATTGTAACTAATGAGTTAGTTGCAGGATGATGTATTACGTGGCGAGTAAAGAGACTTGCGATGCTTGAGATTGAACTAGGTATTGAGATACCGATGATCGAATCTCGGGCAAGTAACATACCGATGACAAAGGGAACAACGTATGTTGTTATGCGGTTTGACCGATAAAGATCTTCGTAGAATATGTAGGAGCCAATATGAGCATCCAGGTTCCGCTATTGGTTATTGACCGGAGACATGTCTCGGTCATGTCTACATAGTTCTCGAACAGCGTAGGGTCCGTGACGCTTAAGGTTTCGATGCAGCTTATATTATGAGTTTATTAGTTTTGATGTACCGAAGGAGTTCGGAGTCCCGGATGAGATCGGGGACATGACGAGGAGTCTCGAAATGGTCGAGACGTAAAGATCGATATATTGGACGACTATATTCGGAGTTGGGAAAGGTTCCGAGTCATTCGGGTATTTTGAATCTGGGAGAGTTACGGGAATTCGCCGGGGAGTATATGGGCCTTATTGGGCCATACGGGAATAGAGGAGAGAGGCCGAAAGGAAGGAGCCGCGCAGCCCCCCTCTGGTCCGAATTGGACAAGGACTCCTCCTGGCGCGCCCCTCCTGGCCGGCCGACCCCCTCCCCCTTGCTCCTTTATACACAGGGGCAGGGGGCACCTCAAGACACAACAATAATTGATCCCTTGGATCTCTTGGCCGTGTGCGGTACCCCCTCCACCATAGTCCACCTCGATAATATCGTAGCGGTGCTTAGGCGAAGTCCTGTGATAGTAGAACATCAAGATTGTCCTGCCACGCGTCGTCTTGTGGAACTCTCCCTCGACACTTTCGGCTGGATCGGAGTTCGAGGGGCGTCATCGAGCTGAACGTGTGCTAGAACTCGGAGGTGCCGTAGTTTCGGTGCTTGATCGGTCGGGCCGTGAAGACGTACGACTACATCAACCGCGTTGTTCTAACGCTTCCGCTTTCGGTCTACGAGGGTACGTGGACAATACTGTCCCCCCTCGTTGCTATGCATCACCATGATCTTGCGTGTGCGTAGGGAAATTTTTGAAATTACTACGTTCCCCAACAAATAGGACACCGTGGTAGTAGGCCGTTGCCGCTGGATGAACAGGACCCCGAGGAGGCCGATGCACCCCAGCCGATTGGGGGCGGTGAGGGAGTCCTGGATTAGGGGGTATCCAGATAGCCGGACTGTGTACAACGTCCGGACTATTGAAGCATGAAGATACAAGACTCAAGATTTCGGCCCGTGTCCGGATGGGACTCTCCTTTGCGTGGAAGGCAAGCTTGGCGATCCGGATATTGTGTTTCCTTTTTTGTAACCGACTCCATGTAAACCCAAGCCCTCTCCGGTGTCTATATAAACCGGAGAGGTTGGTCCTTAGAAGGCCGATCACAATTACAATCATACCATCATAGGCTAGCTCTTAGGGTTTAGCCTCTACGATCTCATGGTAGATCTACTTTTGTACTACCCATATCATCAATATTAATCAAGAAGGAAGTAGGGTTTTACCTCCATCGAGAGGGCCCGAACCTGGGTAAACATCTGTATCCCTTGCTTCCTGTTACCATCAGCCTTGACGCATAGATCGGGACCCCCTACCCGAGATCCGCCGGTTTTGACACCGACATTGCTGCTTTCATTGAGAGTTCCTCTGTGACATCGCCGCAAGGCTCGATGGCTCGTCTCATTGTCAAGGACGACATTACCTCGGAGGGGGCTCTGGCTGTAGGCCAGACGCTCCGGCTCGGAGGCTTCATCATGGCTGCCCCATCGGCGGTGGCGCTGATGATGACTTCTCGGGTCATCAATCGTAACCTTCGCGTCAATTCGGAACTTGCCGAACAGATGGATCCAATGGAGCTCTCCTCCCTTAACGAATTCTTGGATCGCATTGCCGCTCTGGGAGTCGCTACAGACTACGATCGGATTGGGCTTAAACCTGACCAAAGGGACATCAGGTCCCCGCCGGCCACCCATGAGATAGCGATAGTGGAGGAACCACACGTGGATTGCCCCTCAACTTTGAGGACAAGTTATGTTCGGATCACCGAACTCCTTGAGCCAAAGACCTGCTCAAAGGAAAACCTGACCCAGGTCCCGGACTTAGAATCGGGCATTGGGCCGAAGAAATTGGGCAGTCCGGATTCTGAGCTGTTGAGCTCGGGACCGCCCACGCCCTTGGGCGTTAATCGGATCAAAATCCGGATTCTGCTAACAACACCTTCCTGGACCTAAATTGTCTCTCCCGCATCAGGCAAGAGCCCCAGGAAACCGTACATCGCTACTGGGCCAGATTCCTCCTTGCGCTTAACAAGGTCAGGGACTGCCGCGAAGAGAACATGGTCTCACTTTTCTGCAAAAACTGCAGACGAAGGACTCCTCAATGCTATAAGCCGCGCGACATGAAATGCAACCAGCGGACTTGGCAACCATAATCTGAAATCTTGTGCGATGGAGAGCGCTTGGAAGACCCAAACAGAATTTTGGGATAGTACTGCTCTCACCAAAACCTTTGTCCGAACTAAACGGACGAACTCTCCTAAGTCGTCCGACCCAACCCCCAAGAAACCAAAGCCCACCCCAGGGCGAGGATCTTCTTGTGGGCCATAAAGCGGAACAACATCCTGCCAGCAAACACAATACGGTACTAACAGTCTTCGAGACTTTTGCCTCGAACAATAGGCGCAAGCAAGCTCGTTGAAGTTCCGCTGAAATATACCATGTGGCAAAAATAAACCCTTGGAACGACACTGCTATAACTTTTAATGCCAGTGATGAACCTCGATTCCGAGCTGTCCGGGCACCACCTGCTCTGGTCCTTAGTCCAATCGTAGATGGCTTTCGGCTCACTAAAGTACTCATGGACGGCAGAAGCGGATTAAATCTGATTTATGAAGAAACACTCAGCAAGTTGGAGATTGATAAAAGCCGCATTGAACAAAGCGGCACGACCTTCAGGGAATTATCCCTACTCGGGAAGCGCGGTGTGCAGGAAAAATCACACTCGATGTGGTATTCGGCACCCCGGAGAATTATAGGTCCGAGGAAATCACATTCCAGGTGGCTCCTTTTAGCAGCAGATACCACGCCCTTCTAGGGCGGGACGCATTTACAAGCTTTCAAGATATACCCCATTATGGGTACATGAAGCTTAAAATGCCCGGACCCAATGGAATCATCACTCTAGCCAGTGATCCGGACGTTGCACTTCACGCCGAAAATAAAACCGCAGCTCTAGCCTTGGAAGCTTTATCTGAAGCCCTAGCACCCGAAGGGTTAACAACACTGCAAGCCACCATGGACAGGGACGACGTGATAATAGACAAGCGACCCAAGTCCACCTCATTTAAGCCTGCAGACGAGATAGTCAAATTCCAGGTCCATCCAACAGACCCCACGAAGACAGCTTCCATCGGGACACAGCTGAGCCCCGCGATTGATGCCGCACTACGAGATTTCTTACGCGAGAATTGGGACATTTTCGCCTGGCACCCATCGGACATGGCATGCATCCCACACAGACTGGCCGAACACAGCATCAATATTCTAAAAGGATATAAACCAGTCAAGCAGACCCTAAGGCGATTCTCAGAACCCAAACGACAGGCAATGGGGGAAGAGTTAGCCAAGCTACTCGAGGCCGGATTCATCAGAGATATGAAACATCCGGATTGGCTGGCAAATTTGGTGATGGTACCAAAGAAGGACAAATCTGGCGCCTATCGTCGACTTCAAAGACCTCAACAAGCCTTGCCCCAAGGATCCCTTTCCCTCCCTCGCATCGATCAAATCATCGATGCCACATTTGAACCACGACTTCATTGTGTTTTCTCGACGCATACTCTGGATACCATCAAATAAAGATGGCGAGTCTGACCAAGCTGCAACAGGTTTTATAACGCCATATGGCCCTTTTGCTTCAACACTATGCCCTTCGGGCTCAAGAATGCCGGCGCAACCTATCAATGCATGATTCAAACATGCCTGGAAAAACAAATCGGCAAAACAGTGGAAGCATATGTGGACGACGTGGTCATAAAAACTAGACACGTCGAAACCCTAATAGATGACTTGAGACTCACATTCGATAACCTCCGGACATACGACATTAAGTTGAATCCGGAAAAATGCATCTTCGGTGTCCCATCGGGGAAACTGCTGGGCTTCATTGTTTCCAATGGAGGAATTGAAGCGAACCCGGCAAAAATCCGAGCTCTGTCTCAGTTGGCTATACCAACAGACCTCAAGCACATCCAGAAGCTAGCCGGATGCGTGGCGCTTTGAGCCGCTTTATATCGAGCTAGGAGAAAAGGCATTGCCTCTCTACCGCCTCTGCGGTGCACCGAACACCGTATGGGCCGGATGCAGCAGCGTTGGACTCGATGAAATAAAGACCTTGCGGCGAGTAATCCGGTCCTAATAGCGCCCGAACACCGGCGAGCCTATGCTATTATACATAGCGGCAACACACCAAGTTGTAAGCGCGGTACTGCGTCGTCGAGCGAGAGGTTAGCGGATACAAATTCCCGCTCCAAAAGCCGGTTTATTACGTATCCACGGTCCTCACCCCATGCAAATCCCGATACCCACACTATCAAAAAATAGCATACGCGGTCTTCATGGCATCGAAGCTGCGACACTACTTTCAAGAGTGTTCGATCACGGTAGCCTCGAAGTACCACTCAATGACATAATAAACAACCGCTGACGCTATGGGCGGATTGCTAAATGGGCCATCGAGCTCCTTCCGTTTGACATAATGTACAAACCACGGCGGGCCATCAAGTCGCATAATCTTGGCCGACTTTGTCGCCCGAATGGATGGAAGCCGAACTCCCTAAAGAGTACGACGCATACTCCAACTGGATCATGCACTTTGACGGCTCTAAAATGCTGGCGGATGGGAGCAGGTGTAGTCTGGCGTCTCCCACCAGAGACACGGTCCAGTACATCCTCCAAATACTTTACACAGACTCCAACAATGCAGCCGAATATGAGGCTTTGTTGCATGGTCTTCGGATGGCGGTCTCTATGGGCATCCAACGCCTAGAAGTGCGTGGGATTCGAACCGCGCAATATCACAAATAAACGGAGACTTCGATGCCAAGGATCCAAAAATGGTGGCCTACCGTAATGCCGTCCTCAAAATATCAGCTCGGTTCGAGGGGCTCGAATTCCACCATGTGGCTCGAGAAAACAATCAAGCGGCGGACGTCCTTGCCGCGCCGGTGCCATGCGACCCTGTCCCACCTAACATATTCACGGAAAGGCTGTTCAAGCCATCCATAGTATGGGAAGGAGTCCGGCAATACCGACGGACCCGAGCACATCCCAGTTCTGAACAATCGAGACACAATCGGAGGCTCGCCACGAAATAACATCTTCGGCCCACGAAATCATGGCCGTAATTGCCCCGTGGACCGAGCCTTTCTTGGCCTACCTAAATAGGCAGGAGCTCCCCGAAGACCAAAACAAAGCACGCTGCATAGTCCGGCATTCTAAAGCTTACAAGGTCCACGAAGGGGAACTCTACAAGAAAAGCGCGACCGGAGTGCTCCAAAGGTGCATCTCCGAAGAGGAAGGGCGGCAACTCTTGGCTGAAATCCATGCCGGACTGGGTGGACATCACGCCGCGGCTCGAGTGCTAGTCAGCAAGGCCTTCCGTACATGCTTCTATTGGCCAACGGCCCGAGCATACGCACAGGACCTTGTCCAACATTGTGTCGGTTTCCAGCTCTTCGCCATTCAGAGTCACATGCCCCTACCGCTCTCCAAACAATCCCCATAACTTGGCCCTTCGCGGTCTGGGGGCTGGATATGGTCGGACCCCTTAAAGGGGGAAGCCATAAGAAAAAATACCTACTGGTCATGGTGGACAAGTTTGCCAAATGGATAGAAGCCAAACCCGGTCAAGCGGCGAATCCGGACCTGTGATAGACTTCATATCCGGTCGTACATAATCGACACGGTGTCCCCATAGCATCATCACTGATAATGGTTCAAACTTCACGGCCGACGAAGTGAAAACTTTGTGCGGCAAAATGGGCATTAAGCTCGACTACGCTTCCGTCTACCACCCCCAAACAAACGGGCAGGTCGAACGGGCAAACGGTCTCATCATGAGCGGCATCAAACCCAGACTAGTGCGATCTCTAATAGAATCGGATACGCACTGGGTAGAGGAGCTCGACTCCGTACTCTGGGGGCTGTGGACCACACCCAATCGCACCACTGGATATACACCATTTTTTATGGTGTACGGTGCGGAAGCAGTACTACCCTACGACATAATACATGATTCGCCACGCATTAATGCGCATATGCGAAGAGAAGGAAGCCGAGTTAGATCGGCGGGATAACTGGATGCCACGGAGGAGGAGCGATGTCGCAAAAGCCCGTTCCGCATTCTATCAGCAGCAGGCTCGACGGTATCAAAGCAGAGAAGTGCGGGCCAAAACTTACAATATTGGCGAGCTCGTTCTATGCCTACCGGAGAAGAAGAAGGACAAACTCAAACCCAAATGGGAAGGTCCCTTCGTCATCGACAAAGTTCTCACTGGAGGAGCGTACCGTCTACGTAATGCATCCGACAACAGACTCGAGCTGAACCCATGGAACGCGGCCAGACTCCGGAGATTCTACACCTAACGCCGAACTCAGTGTTCGTCTCCTTACCCCTCCTTTTTAATTATGCTCCACCCCTTTTCTCTGCTTTCTCGCCCCTTCTTCTCTTCACACAAAGTATTTAATACAGTGCGGACCCCCGGATCACTTCGGCCGTACTATATGTGCAAGCCATACCTGTGGGCTTCCTATTCGGAAGCTAGACATAATTACTTTAAATGGCTTTTTGCCCATTGCATATGCGTTCCTTTTCCATATGTGCCTTTTCTTCACCATTATATGCATCGATATGACTTAAGATGTGGCCAAGCTGGGTTGCCTGGCTCTTGTGTTTATGCCCTACGTTCCCATTAATTCGGCTAGGGCATAAGGGGAGCACCCTCTGCGATTGTTACTGCCGGTTCAGCGGATGTGTACCTCGAGCGGTGAAGCCGAAAGCTAGTTTCCTTAAGAGAATATTCGATCGGTGAACAAAGGATGTATCCGTTGGTTACAACAAAAACCCCGAAGTTTGTATCCTGCACCATCGTTCGCGGTCCGGGACATGTGCATTGGCGCATCGTGCACGGGGAAAGGAACCCCTAACGGAACTATTCTCCCTGGAAGATGTTTCTTACTATCCATGTAATATAACATAACTAGTTGGGTACTTGTCTGTTCAAGAACTTATGACCCATACGCCTGGTCTCCATGCATACCCCGGTTTTGTATAATCGAGCGGGTATTCGGACACACCCCGGACTGTTGGGTCCGGGGGATGAAGCGAAAAGGTCCGCCATGACAAATGATTTTAATCCGGCTAGGGGCTACTTAAGCCCATTAAATTACATAGTCACTGGGACTGACTATATTCCTCCTCTATACCATCTAACAGACTATCTAGCTTACAATCCTGTCGGGAATACTTAGCGGCTAACGCTACCTGGTCATACACCAGACTTACGGGAATTTCTTGCCCATCGGGCCCCTTGATCCTACTTGACCATATGGTTCGGGTCCAGCTTGGTGTAGCGCGTCTTCACCATTGCCCAGGCTTCTCTTGCTCCTTGCCGGCATGCTGATATCTTCCATAGACGGATGCGCCGCCGGGCTCCTTGAAGTAGGTCCGCAAGTTCCCCCATGCCATTCGGTAGGAGGCTTGATGGCCACAAGGCCTGAGCAACGCCGTGCATCACCTACCGGGCATGCTTGTGCAACTGCGAAAGTTCTTGCAGTAAATCACCTGCAGATGAGGGCATCTCCTCTTCAGGGCGACCCGTTAACATTCCTGCAAGCAATTTTTTTCAAAAATAAACTTCCTCGCCGAACTATCACACAGTTCGTTTGAACTCTTACCATAATTGCCGCGTCGAAGCCTTTTGCTCTCCTTCACGGAGTCCGCCAGTTGAGCGCGAACGTCCTTTAATTCCACGTCCAGACGAATATTGGCATCTTGTAGCTTGTTCTTCTCTTGCATCACCTGCGTAAGGATGCGCTCGCCAGCCATTAGCTGCCGTTGGAGATGCGATTTGTCACCCATTCGCCTTCGGATTCACCGGGATTATCTGCAGAATTTTACATTAGACTAACCGCACCAGCCATTTACTAAGCTGGTACATCTGCGTATAATGGAGACAAATATTACGGAGAGGGGCCTACAGGATCCCCTAACTTGGCTACCGCATCAGTCAGCTGGGCCTTGCATGCCTCCAGCTCTCGAGCCAATTGTTCATTATTGTCCACAAGGACCTTGGCATATATTGATCCTTCAAACAGTTGTCCCAACTATTCTAAGTCTCAAGGGCTACTGCTATACATACTTATCAAAATTTCTTACCCGTATGTCTTTGGTATACTGGTTTGTCGCTTGGGCAAGCCCGCCCCGAGCAGCTTGGACGTATGCGTCCGCTCAATTTAAGGCATTAAAAGCCTCTTCGGTAAAGATGTTGTTCCGGAGCATGGCCCTCCGGCGCCGGTGATTCATGCCGCTCTCCACTTCGGAGTTCGTGGCCGAACGCATATCCGCATCCTCCGTCGGGGAACTATGTGGTGCTGGCCCCGTGTCCGCCTCCGCCCTCGAAGCCGGTTCTGGAACCCGGCTGGTGGAGGCGTGATTGGTAGGGTCTCCGGATATAGTCCGGTTATTCCTCTTCCTGCCAGACACAAAGGGCGCTGTCATATTTCAAATTCTATAATTACATGACAGGTTATTACTTTACCTCTGCAGCGGTGTGTCAACCCTCACCGCCTCCCTCTTGAGCCTGCCCGATCCGGACGCCCGTGGTTGACAAGTCCCTAGGGGCTCAGCCCCTCGCTCCGACCGTCGTTTCTGCAAATAGAACGACGCCTCAAGGTAAATTATAATACTGGGGAAGTCCTCTTGAAGGATAGGGTTTTTTAGTTCGGCTTACACGCGGCGTGGGGAGCAGTCGGGAGTAGTCGGCCGTAATGGCCACTAGGCGCCCGGCCCGGCTTATGATAGAATACCCGTTGACAAGCTACGGTGATATCCGGATCCACTTTAAGTCCCGGATCTAGGGCCCTTCCAGGTCCTCTTGTTGCGAGGAGGGCTGAAGATTCCTTCTACGGCCCTCCTTAGTTCCTGCTCAGAAGCATTGATGCAAGTAATCTTAGCAGAAGAATGCTAGAGTAAGTAAAGCAGGGAAAAAGAATGGCAACTTACCCACTCTGGGGGGTTGTACATGGAGAATCCGTCCCGCGTTTTTATGCGAAGGAACTCCTCCTCTTCCCCTTTGTACAAATCGGACAATATCCTTGCCAAAGCGGCATCGGAGTCCTGACCCTTACGGCCGCAGCGGGTGGCGTCGTCTTCCCCGTTGAAATGCCACATGGGCTTCCCTCGATATTGGAGCGGTTGCACTCCCCGTCTTATGCATATCGCCATAACCTCAACTATCGTCAGTCCGGATTTGGCGATAACTTTATCCTGTTCATCAGGAGGAATATTTCCTTGTGTCCTCTTCTTGGCGCCTAGGGCGCCCGGCTTAAGCGTGCCCTCGGCGGGCGTTGCTGAACTTGGGGAGACCTGTCCGGAATTTGGATCCGGAAGGGGGACGTCGTCTATATAGAACCACTCTGAAGGCCAGTTTTCTGGTGCCTTCTCAGGAGTGCCGGACATGTATCCGGTCTCGGCAATGCGCCATACTTCGGCCCCGCCCGCTTGACACAGGGACTCCCCTGGGTGCGGGGGACAAGGTAGAACAGCTTCCTCCATAATCCGAAGTGTGGTTCGCAGCCTAAAAACAGCTCGCAAAGGGCAACATACCCCGCTATGTGCAGAATAGAGGCAGGGGTAAAATTGTGTAACTGGAGGCCATAGAACTCCAGGAGCCCGCGGAGAAACGGATGTATAGGGAACCCGACGCCCCTCAGCAGATGTGGGATGAGGCATATACGCTCCTCCGGAGATGGGTTAGGAAATCCCTCAGCTTGTTCCCCTTCGTCATAAGTGGCTATTACAGCTCGGATGGGGACCATGAACGTCGGTGGGAGAAACCCTTGGGTTTGTAACTCTATCAAATGACTATGAGGAACTGAACACTCTCCCCAATCCCCCGACTTGGAACGAGAAGGGCGAGCAGAAGAGCTGCGACGGCCGGCCATGCTGGAATGGCTTTTAGCGGGCAGCTCTGTTGGATCTTGGCTCACGGGAGGAAAGTGAGGTTTGGATCTGAATCCCCATCCTTCAAATAGATGGTCAGCCGGAGGATCGAGGGTGGCAAATGCAAAATGCCTCGACTCCTCGCATTCGCTCGACACGTGGAGCGGTCATTCTTGAGGCCTTTGAAGCCGAGGAGCACAACATTGGTTGGAGGCGGACACTATTAAATCGTGTGGTACTTTGGAGTATTCGAAGAAGGAACCCGCCTTGCAATGCCGAAGACAATACTGCGTGCCGGACTCATCGTCATTGAAGCCTGGTTCAGGGGCTACTGAGGGAGTCCTGGATTAGGGGGTATCCGAACTGTGTACAACGTTCGGACTATTGAAGCGTGAAGATACAAGACTCAAGACTTCGACCCGTGTCCGGATGGGACTCTCCTTTGCATGGAAGGCAAGCTTGGCGAACCGGATATTGTGTTTCCTTTCTTGTAACCGACTCCATGTAAACCCTAGCCCTCTCCGGTGTCTATATAAACCGGAGAGGTTGGTCCTTAGAAGGCCGATCACAATTACAATCATACCATCATAGGCTAGCTCTTAGGGTTTAGCCTCTACGATCTCGTGGTAGATCTACTCTTGTACTACCGATATCATCAATATTAATCAAGCAGGAAGTAGGGTTTTACCTCCATTGAGAGGGCCCGAACCTGGGTAAACATCTGTGTCCCTTGCTTCCTGTTACCATCAGTCTTGACGCACAGATCGGGACCCCCTACCCGAGATCCGCCGGTTTTGACACCGATAGGCGGATGAACTGGACCCCGTGGAGGCTCTATGAACAACAATCAGGAGGCTGGATGAACAATAGCCGTGGATGAATAGAAGCCTGTGGAGGCTGGAGGAGGTCGAAGGTGGATGAACAGTAGCCCATGGAGGCTGGAGCGAGGCAGTAGGCGGTGGATGAACAGGACCCCGTTTCACCGTAGGCGCTCCAACACAAGTTCGTTTCCTCCATTTTGCGGTACACCACACCCATCCCGATCAACAGGTCCCCATTTCGACCGTAGGCACTCGAACAGAAGTCCGTTTCCTCCGTTTTGCGGTACGCCAGACCCTTCCCGATGAACAAGACCCCGTATCGACCGTACACAGTCGAACATAAGTCTCTTTCCTCTGATCTGCGGTACACCAGACCCTTCCCGATGAACAGGACATCATTCTGACCGTACACGGTCGAACAGAAGGCTCGTTTCCTCCATTCTGTGGTACGCCGGACCTCATTTTGGCTGTTCCGTCCAAGCCGGTTGGCTCCGGATGAACACGACGCCGTTGCTGCCGTCCACTGCCTCTCCATGTACACGGCCCTGGCCCTACGTATGCGCGAGTAGGCGTTCGAGACCCCGCCCATATGTACAGACGTGGCCATATATTTTGGCATCTGGCTATACGTACGTGTACACAGTTTAGAAGGGACTGCCTGAACTGCTACATCGGGGGCATGCCGAGTCTTCCTCCGCTGCCAACTCGACGTCGTCTACTACTACACATGCCACTGCTTGCTCGGCCACGGTTCATCGTTGCAGAGAGACCGATCAAGCAGTATGTATGTACACGTTCGCGACAATGCTACATACGGTTTGACCGGGTGGGTCCCAGCTGTCAGGGAGGATGAGGGAGTCCTGGATTAGGGGGTGTCCGGATAGCCGAACTATCACCATTGGCCGGACTCCTGGACTATGAAGATACAAGATTGAAGACTTCGTCCCGTGTCCGGATGGGACTTTCCTTGGTGTGGAAGGCAAGCTTGGCGATACGGATATGTAGATCTCCTACCATTGTAACCGACTCTGTGTAACCCTAACCCTATCCGGTGTCTATATAAGCCGAATGGTTATAGTCCGTAGGACGAACAACAATCATACCATAGGCTAGCTTCTAGGGTTTAGCCTCTCTGATCTCGTGGTAGATCTACTCTTGTACTACCCATATCATCAATATTAATCAAGCAGGAGTAGGGTTTTACCTCCATCGAGAGGGCCTGAACTTGGGTAAAAACATCGTGTCCCTTGTTTCCTGTTACCATCCGCCTAGACGCATAGTTCGGGACCCCCTACCCAAGATCCGCCGGTTTTGACACCGACATTGGTGCTTTCATTGAGAGTTCCTCTTTGTCGTCATCTTTAGGCCCGATGGCTCCTTCGATCATCAACAACGACGTGGTCCAGGGTGAGACTTTTCTCCCCGGACAGATCTTCGTATTCGACGGCTTTGCACTGTGGGCCAATTCAATTGGCCATCTGGAGCAGATCGAAAGCTACGCCCCTACCCATCAGGTCAGATTTGGGAGTCTGAACTACACGGCCGACATCCGCAGAGACTTGATCTTCGACGGATTCGAGCCACAACCAGCAGCGCCGCCTTTGTCTCGATGGGCACGATCTAGCTACATCGCGAGCGGTGCCTTGGAGGCCGCACCGGCGTCCGCTCCGACCCTTAGCTTGAGGCGACTCCCCGATCGAGGGCGAGTGGTTGGACACCGCCTCGGGGCTACCATCTCAACGGCGATTGAGCGAACTCCATCCTGTCGCTGCGGTGGCCGTGTCTCCAAGGTGCGGACTCCTTTCCGGACTCTGAACCCTCCGGCGCCCCGCCAATCGAATCCGATTGGGCGCCCGGTCATGGAGTTCAGCCGCGGACATCTTCGGCACTCGCCCTTTGGCGACATCCTGAATTCACTAAAGTCTCTCTCTTTATAAGGAGAGCCTGGCGGACTACGGTCGGGAAGGTTGAGATGCAGACTGACGAAGAAATTCAACACCCACCCACCACCCACTTTGTAGCAACTGTCGATGATTTAACCGACATGCTCGACTTAGACACCGAAGAAATCGACGGTATGGACGGCGATCTTTGGAGGCGACCAAGAACCAGCGCCTACGAGGGCCTTTGGAAGGCCACCTCGTCATACGACATATACATGGTGGACATCCCAAAAGATGGGAGCAGCGATGGAAAAGCGGAAGATGACCCCTCAAGAAACAGCCCAAGCGCCCGGCGTCGAGGCGCCGCTCTAAATCCTGCCACAGCAAAAGCGGTGATTCCAAGACGGAGATAATAACACCGGACGGTCACGAAGACAACCCCCTCCGGCGGATTCGGCCACGGGAGGAGAAGCCAGCCCTCATGATAGAGCGGCGGGGGAGGTGGAGGGCGATAATTATATGCCTCCCTCCGAAGATGAGGCAAACCTCAACGGCAACCAATTTGTCGTATGCGAGGATCCCTTGAATAGGGCGTTTCAAACGCAGGCTTATGGCCACGACAAGCAGCCTCAAGAAAAAGCAGCGGCTGACTTAGAGCTGACCAAGACTTGCTAGGTGACGGATGGACTGAAGTCCTTGCAGCCGAAGAGTATGAACTCGAATGCCCCTCCAAGAGATACCCCAAACGCAGGCTGCTACCCCAATTAGAGGAAGCAGCACCCAAATCTACATCACCAGCGCATGATGCGGCCGACCAGCCACCCCGTGGTCGTGACAGAGAGGCCTCTAGACCCTCCATTCAAGCCGCACTCCGGCGTAACTCGAAAAGTACCATGGCACGGGGAAACACGCCAGACCTGCGAGACATATTGGAGGACAAGGCAAGGAAAACAAGATCGATCTACGGATCGCGTGGGTGCCCCACGACACGTGACGATAACCGTCATTTGGATACAACAATTCCGGCCGGGCGAACACGATGAACAAAGCTCATTTGAGCTGCATCGTGATATAGCTCAATCTGAGGCGCCACACACCCACTATGCTTCACAGATGAAGTAATGGATCATCAAATCCCGAGGGTTTCAAACCCGTAAACATCGAATCATACGATGGCACAACAGATCCTGCGGTTTGGATCGAGGACTACCTCCTCCATATCCACATGTCCGCGGCGATGATCTACACGCCATCAAATACCTCCCACTCAAGCTTAAAGGACAAGCTCGGCATTGGCTTAACAGCTTGCGGCCAGAATCAATTGGTTGTTGGGAGGACACGGAAGCCGCATTCCTTGATAACTTCCGGGGCACATACGATGCGACCACCAGGCGCCAATGACCTCAGCCACATAATTCAGCGGCAAGAAGAATCGGCGGAACAATTACGGACACGGTTCCTAACCAAGAAAAATCAAATCGTTGGTATGACAGATCACGAGAGGCCCTTGCAGCCTTTAAACATAACATCCACGATGAGTGGCTTGCCGGCACCTAGGGCGGAAAAGCGAAATCCATGGCAGCCCCACAATGCTCATGACCGCTTTTGCGCGGGAGAGGACAATTGGCTAGCTTCGTAGCAACAACTTGACCAAAAACCACGGTAGTTCGGATACCAAGGACAGCAATGGCGGTCGGCGTCACAACAAGCACAAAGCGCCACATTAACGGCGATAATGCTGAAGATCTGACGATAAATGCCGGATTCAGAGGCTCTAAACCGGTCGTGGAAAAAGCCGTTCAAAAGAAATACTCGAGGCCGTCCAATCTAGACCGAATACTCGATCGCTCGTGCCAAATATATGGCACCCCGAAAACCAGCCAACCACACCAACAGGATTGTTGGGTCTTCAAACAAGCGAGCAAGTTAAATGCCAAACTCAATGACAAGGGGCTGCATAGCGATGGCGAGGAGGAGCCCCGGCCGAACAATAGAGGACGAAGGGCTTCCCCCCACAACTGCGGACGGTGAACATGATATACGCAACCCACATACCCAAAAGGGAGCGGAAGCGTGCACTAAGGGACGTATATGCGATGGAGCCAGTCGCCCCGAAGTTCAACCCATGGTCCTCTTGCCCGATCACCTTTGATCGAAGGGACCACCCCACTAGCATCCGCCACGGCGGATTCACCGCATTGGTTCTGGACCCAATCATCGACGGATTTCACCTCACTAGAGTCCTGATGGACGGCAGTAGCAGCCTAAACCTGCTTTATCAGGATACAGTGCGCAAAATGGGTATAGACCCCTCAAGGATTAAACCCACAAAGACGACCTTTAAAGGCATTGTCGGTGTCAAAACCGGCGGATCTCGGGTAGGGGGTCCCGAACTGTGCGTCTAGGCGGATGGTAACAGGAGACAAGGGACACGATGTTTTACCCAGGTTCGGGCCCTCTTGATGGAGGTAAAACCCTACGTCCTGCTCGATTGATATTGATATTGTGGATGTTTACAAGAGTGGATCTACCACGAGATCAAGGAGCCTAACCCTAGAAGCTAGCCTATGGTATGATTGTAAGGGTTGTTGTGTTAGTCCTCTGAGACTAGAGCCATCCGGTTTATATAGACCTTTGGAGAGGGCTAGGGTTACATAGAGTCGATTACAATGGTAGGAGATCTACATATCCGTATCACCAAGCTTGCCTTCCACGCCAAGGAAAGTCCCATCCGGACACGGGGCGAAGTCTTCAATCTTGTATCTTCATAGTCTTGGAGTCCGGTTGATGATGATAGTCCGGCAAATGATAGTTCGGCTGATGATGGTAGTCCGCTATCCGGACACCCCTAATCCAGGACTCCGTCAAGAGCCCTGAACCAGGCTTCAATGACGATAAGTCCGGTGGCGTATATTGCTTGGCATTGCAAGGCGGGTTCCTCCTCCGAATGATAGAAGATTGTGAACACCAGGATAGTGTCGGCTCGCAAAATAAATTCCACGTTCCACCGTAGAGAGAATAATAATATATACACAAGTTCAATCTGTGGCGTTTTTTGTGGCATGACGTCACACCACTACCAAGCCATTACTCGAATTGTTTTTACTTTACCACCTCAAAGACGTTTAGTGAAGCGGTTTCCTTAGCACGTCTTGTCGAGCGGAGATCGTGTTTCCCCTTAATCCGGGATTCTCATCAATACGGGCATGGGTAACCCAAGCTGCGCCATTGATGGTGGCGCTTGGGAGATAAGCGAGTTTTACCGGGCGGTGGGGACGCGTAAGACTTCGCCCGCCCATATAAGGGATAAGGATTCACCTTCTCACCTACTCCTTCTTCCTCCTTTGCTTATCCATCTCTGCGCACTCGAGCTCCAGCGCCCAAGTTCGCGCATCTCGTCTCAACCTTCTCTGACCATGTCCGGAGTGGGAGGTAAATGGTTGGCCTCCACCGTTAAGGAGGAGCAAATCTCCAAACTGCGCGGCGCCAGATACCTCTCCGGCGACATCGCGCACCGGCTGCCCGACGAGGGGCAGCTCATCCCCACCCCCAGGCCCCATGAGAGGGTTGTCTTTCTTTCCCACTTCCTCCGTGGACTGGGCTTTCCACTTCACCCCTTTGTCCGGGGGCTCATGTTCTACTACGGCCTGGATTTCCATGATCTGGCGCCGAACTTCATCCTCAACATCTCAGCGTTTATAAATGCGTGTGCGAAACCTTCCTCTGCATCCAGCCCGCCCGACTTGTGGCTCAAGACCTTCAATGTCAAGCGAAGGTAGTGAAGGGCATTCAAGCGGAGTCTTGGGCGCCATGTTGGGCAAGATGCCCAACGTCCTTTAATTCGAAGGGCCTTCGTGGAATCCGTCAAGGGGTGGCAATCGGGGTGGTTCTATATCACCGAGCCGCGTGACCCTAAATGGGCGGCGGCCCCCGAGTTTAGATCTGGTATCCCCACGCAGCTCACCTCCTGGAAAGAGAAGGGCTTGATGTGGGGTAGTTCGAAGGAGCTGACGGGACTCAAGCCCGTATCAAGAAGTCTGGTAAAGAAGCTCGGGCTGGTTAACGTGGTCCGAGTCATGCTCGTCGCGGATTCTCCCATGCCAAGTGGGCATTCAATCTATGGGAGTTCGATCCGGAACAGCACCGAGCGCTGAACAAGCTCTTCGACACAACGTCTGAAAGGCGCTGGAAGGTGTTGTTCAAGGCGCGAAGCCCCGCATCCATGAAGATCGCGGATTTCGCTCGCAGCGCCGGGCCGACGAGGTAAGTGATTCTACCCCTTTACGGGACACTTGTTTTACATAGTTTGACTCTATGCGGGTTTTAATTTTCCCCATTTCCTTTGACAAGACTGGATAAGGAAGGCGGAGCAGATTACCTGTCCGGCTCCTATGCCAGAAAATCCGATGAAGCGGCTCGTCTAGCGAAATTTCTGGTTCCGGCACCGCACGTGGTCTTGGAGAAGAAAACCAAGAAGGAGGCCACGGGTGCTCGAAAGAGCTCCCGTTTTCAGTGTCCGACGACTCGGGCGGACTCCTCCCGAAAATGAGGAGGAGGAAGAGGACTCTCTCCCGGAGGAGGAGAGAGGAAGAGGAAGGCTTCCCCAGCGGGGGAGGCGAAGGGTCCAAGAGGGAAGGACTATTCCCGGACAGCTCCGCCAACATCAACGTTGGCGAGGAAGAATGGCCTTCAAGGGCCGGGCCTCCGGCGAGATCGTAAGTATCCGGATTCCTGAATGATTTATAATTTCTTTTTGTGTCACATAGTGTCATTCTAATGCCGCATGCTGCTGTAGTCCGGCCGGTGATGATCTTCCCGCTTCATCGAGCGGGTCGTTGGCTCCGTCGGATGTAGACTCCATCCCGACCGCCTCCACCCCTCGCGACACCGAGGACGCCGAGGTGGGATCCCAAGAAGGGACCCATCAGGGGGAGGCTCCGGAGGCGCCACAAGGCGTCCTCCCGGACTTTGCGCCGGACTCCACAACAGAACCCGCAGTGGTTCCGGAGTCCGGCCGGCGGCCCCTTCGAACGAAGGGCAAGACCGTGACGCCGGCGGCTTCCGTCCAACCTGAGGCGCCGGACAACTTGTTGGAGGTGCTGAAGAGCGCTTCCATCGAGGAAGAACACCGCACTATTATGAGTGCGGTGATTGAGAAGGTGCAGCTAGTCAAGGGCGGGCCGAAAGCCTTGATAGCCTTCTATCGAGGCTTTGAGGTAAGAAGTTAAAAATATGCAATGTGATACCGCATAGGCGGTTGCCTGATGCTCGGTTCGGTGTTGGAAAGAAAAGCCGGACTGAGGATCTAAAAAAGAGAAGATATACGCAGGGTTGCTAAAAATTATGTCAATATGGGTTGCGAGGCTGCGGTTCTTGACCTCTGCCGCCTTGGCTGCGGAGGTCGGTCTTGTGAAGCAGGGCTCGAGCGGTCCGAGCAAGAGCTCGGCAGCGCCGAGAAGCAGCTCGGGACAAAGAAGGTGAGTAACACCACTTTGAACTTGTACCTTCTGAGAAAAGGATTTAGGTTGCAACAAAAATAACAAGGATACCATGGATGCTGCAGGGGCCACGAACGAGGTGGCGACCACAGAAGGAGGCCGTGTCCGCGACCGAACGCTTGATCTGACCAACGAGCAGGTAGAGCGAGAAAAGCAGGAGGCGCGGGTGGTGGTGGTTCAGCAAGAGCTCCGGGCTCTCATGGAAAAGCATGAGAGTTTGGGCGTGACTCAAAGACTCGAGTCCGAGCTTGCCTCGGCTCTCGAAAGTGTAAAACCGCCAAGGCCGAGGCCCATAAGTCCCTTCAGGAGATTGAGATGATGAGGAAGATAGCGGCGGGTAAGGCATTTTTCATGCAAAGCAAGCATGTGAATGTAAATTACGTGTTACTTACCCGAATTTGGAGCTCTCCAGGGGCGTTTGCAGATCTGCCTCATGGCGTGTCGATGCCGCGCATTCTACCAAGCCAAGGAGGGAGCTCAACGGAGAAGGTCTTACGGTCTCGATATCTTTGAGGCCGGCCATCCAGTGCCCCTAGCGACCCGGTGAAGCGGCTGGTCGAAGCTTCCTAAGGTGGCGAGCAGGCCATGAAGGGCCTCATAGTCTGGCTGTGGCTTGGAGAGGCCATGCACAGGAGCTACTTGACCTCGTGCGACGGTGGTGGATGCGTGCCCACAGGTGGAGGTTATCAAGCGCTCCGCCTGTATTGAAGGTGCTCGTCGGGCCCTTGCCCGCGCAAAGGTGCATTGGGGCAAGCTGGATGCGGAGAAGCTAATCGCTAACGCGCCGCCAGCGGGCAAGGAACATCGTACGCCCGAAATGTACTATAAGGCTGTCCTGAAGGGTGCCCGCAAGGTTGCGGATGAGTGCCCCAGGGATGTAATTTTGGAGTAAATTCGCAATGTGTTATCCTGTGCGCTGAAAACTTTGTTCATATGCGCCAAGCAACGTTTGTTAATTTAAAATATTACCTTCTGTGCGGCCGTTTATTAAATCTGAGAGATGGCAAGTCGTCGGCTTCAGCCCCCATGCCACGAGTGCTAGGGTGTTCGGGATAAACATGAGCGCTCTAGTTCCCATTTTGGGTCCATCGAGGAGGCGCTCAACACAACGAACCAGGCAACCGGACTTATAGTGCTTGAACACTCTCACTTAGCCATAGATTTCTATAATTTTAAATTTCGGAGAAGCCCCTAGTATTCGGAGGACCGAATTGGGCGCTATCCACGCCGTCGGACATAATCCGGAACTTCGCTCGAGCGGCGTAGGTCTTTAAGGACCGAAAGGACCTCTCGAACAGCGACCAGTCTCTCGCCTTATCATGGCGGTCAGTTTTAGCTTTCTTCATCGAGGCGTTAACCCGGCTCAACCGGCGCAATCGTAGTGGTTCTCCCGGTGCTACCTTAGCCGATAGAAGCGGAACATAAGGTGCCAAACATGGGAGCGGGCAAACCCAACTATTGACCCAAGACATGATTCGGAGCCGATTCATATAATGCTATAAGTTCGGGTGCCGCACTTGTGAAAGTGTGTGGACTTTATCACACCATAATGCGGAGAACATAAGCCTGGTGTATTTGGCCGTACCAAAAGTGTCTGGATGCAACATGTCGTAAATGAACATATATGTATATATAAGGTAATGCAATTATAGGCAAAAAGTGCTGCATTTTATTAGAAGATATTCTATGAGTGCGGAATGATACAAATAGTGCGGAAAGCAAAGGGATTGGACGAATTAAAGGCGTCTCCCCGAGGGTAGGCAGCGGAATGTTTGTATTTAACAAATTTAATGCTCGTGATGGAGACCACACGAGTGTTAAATCATGGCCTTTGTCCTTCCTGGCTGTTGCATCATGAGTTCGGCAGGGTCGCCACGGACATAGTTCTGTATAAAAAGAAAAATAAAAGAAAAAGAGCGCCACACTTGGGAGCCCTGGTGTGGTCGAACCGCCTCTGGGTCTGTTGTGGTTGTGCCTTTCCCCTATGCCCATGGTATCTCCAAAGCGTAATTATGTACGCCGGAGAGCTTGTCTTACAATTTTGCGAGGGCTGGGGTTAAGGCCGCATTACTCTGGCGATGCCCGGAGCGTGCGGTGGTCTTGGTTGATGTTGCTCCGGCGCGTTTGGTCGTGTCCGTCGTTTAACGGCGGACTCGAGAATTGCCTGTAAAGGCTGCTCTGTACTTCTGCTGCGAGCGGCTGTATGTTCCTCCGTTCGGAGGGAGCGTTCCGTGTTTCCATTGACCGTGATGACTCCACGAGGGCTGGCATCTTGACCTTAAGGTATGCATAATGCGGCACCGCGTTAAATTTTGCAAGCGGATCGTCCGGCGAGCATGATAGCCGGCTGAACGGGACTATGTCGAAGATTAACTCCTCGCTTGAAATTATCCGGGATCCGAAGACCACTTCCAGTAATGGCGAGCTGTACAATTGGCCTCGACACAGTATGGCGCCTTTGAAGGTTGTCTTTGTAGGTTTAATCCTTGAAGGGTCTATGCCCATCTTGCGCCCGTATCACGATAAAGCAGGTTCAGCTCGCCGCCGTCCATCGGGACTCGTGAGGTGAAATCCATCGACGATTGGGTCTAAAACCAATGCGGCGAATCCGCCATAAGCGGATCTTGGTCGGATGGTCTCTTCGATCGAAAGTGATCGGGCAAGAGGACCATGGGTTGAATTTTGGGCGTGGCTCCATCGGCGTATCGTCCCTTAGTGCACGCTTCCGCTCCCTTTTGGGAATATGCGTTGCGTATATCATGTTTACCGTCCGAACTTGAGGGAATCCCTTTTGTCCTCTGTTGTTCGGCTGCGAGGTCTCTTCCTCGTAATCAATGTGTAGCCCCTTGTCACTGCTTTCGTCGATTAACTTGCCTGCCTGCTTGAATACCCTACAATCTCTGTTGGTGTGGTTAGCTGGCTTTTCGGGGGTTCCATGTATTTGACAAGAGCGGTCGAGTATCCGGTCCAAATTGGGCCGGGCCCGGAGTGGTTCTTTTGAATGGCTTCTTCCGTTGACCAGGTTTGGAGCCTCGGAATCCGGCGTTGATTGCCCGTATCCTCATTCTTTGTCGCCCGTTAATGCAGCGTTTGTTTTTGTTTCGACGCAACCTGCCATTGCGGTCCTTGGTATCCGGACTGCCCGACATTTTCTTTGAGGTTGTTGCTGCGAGCTAGCTAGCTATCCTCTCCCGCACAGAAGTGGGTCATGAGTGATGTGAGGGCTGCCATGGATTTCGGCTTCTCCTGTCCTAGGTGCCAGGCCAACCACTCGTCGCGGATGTTATGTTTGAAGGCAGCGAGGGCCTCTGCATCCGGACAGTCGACGATTTGATTTTTCTTTGTTAAGAACCGTGTCCAGAATTGCACGGCCGATTAAATGCAGCTGCTGGATTATGTGGCTTAGGTCATCTGCGTCCGGTGGTCGCACATACATGCCACAGAAGTTGTCGAGGAATGCGGCTTCCGTGTCTTCCCAAACATACAATTGACTCTGCGGGCAGGCTGTTAAGCCAATGCCGAGCTGGTCCTTTAAGCTTGAGCGGGAGATATTTGATGGCGTGAAGATCGTCGCCGCGGGCCATGTGTATATGGAGAAGATAATCCTCAATCCAAACCGCGGGGTCTGTTGTGCCATCGTAGGATTCGATATTAATGGGTTTAAACCCTTCAGGGATTTGATGATCCATTACTTCGTCTGTGAAGCATAGTGGGTGTCTTGGCGCCTCTGTATTGAGCAATATCGCGGCGTAGCTCGAGAGAGTGTTGTCTCTGTGTTCGGCCCGGCGGAGTAGTTATATCCGTGACGGTATTCGTCGTGGGTCTTGGGGCGCCACGTGATCCATAGATAGATCTGGATTGTCTTGCCTTGTCCTCCAATATATCCATAAGTCCGGCGTGTTCCCCGTGGCTTCATGCTTTTTGAGCGATGCGAAGTGCGGTTTTGGTGGAGGGCTTGCGCCTCTACATCGCGACCACGAGGTGGTCGGTCTGCCGTGTGTCTTGTTGGTGATGCAGGTTTGTGCGCTTCCTCCTCTAATCGGGGGAGCAACTTGCGTTTTGGGTAACTTTTGGAGGGGCGTTCGAGTTCATACTCTTCGGCCGCGAGGACCTCGGTCCATCTGTCGGCCAGTAGGTCTTGATCAGCTTGAAGCTGTTGCTACTTTTTCTTTAGGCTGTTTGCCGTGGCCATTAGCCTGCGTCTGAAACACTCTTGTTCGACGGGATCCTCGAACTGTGAATTAAATCGTCATGAGAGGCTTGCCTCGTCTCCGGAGGGAGGTAAGTAATTGTCATCCTCGACCTCTTCGTCTGCCGCCATCTCGTGAGGGCTTGCTTCTGCTTCCTCCTGCGCTTGATCGTGCTGGAGGGAGTTGTCTTCGGCACTTTCTGGGGTGTTATTATCTCCTGTGCCGGAATCTCCATTCTTGCTGTGGCGGGATTTAGAGTGGCGCCGCTGACGTCGGCGCTTGGGTTGTTTCTTAAAGGAATCGGCCTCCATCTTTTGGGGTGTCCACCATGTATATGTCATATGACGAGGTGGTGTTCCAGTGTCCTGTAGGCACTGGTTCTTGGTAGTCTCCGGCATCGTCGTCCATACTGTCGATGTCTTGAGTCGTAGTCGAAATCGTCGGTTAAATAAATCGGCGGTGGCTCTGAAGTGGGTGGTGGGTGGGCTCTGAATTTCTTCGTCGTCCGGCGTCCCAACCGTCCTGGCCGTAGTTCGCCAGGCTCTCGGATAGCGAGAGATGCTTGATGAATTTATGATATCGCCCGAAGGGCGAAGTCTTTGAAAGATGTCCGCAGCGGTGAATTCCATGATCGGCGCCCAATCGGATTCGACTGGCAGGGGCGCAGGAGGTTCGGAGTCCGGCAGAGAGTCCGGCACCTCGGAGTCATGAGCTTTATGCGGGACAAGGTAAGTGTTCGGCTCCATCGCCGTAGAAGTTGCCGCTCCCGAGGCGGTGTCCAGCCATCCGTCCTCGATCCGAGCGATCGGCTCCGGACTATGGGTCGGAGCGGATTCGTGTCTTGACCTCAAAGCGCTGTCCGTGGCAGAGTTAGGTCATGCCCATCGTGACAGCTGCAGCACGCTTCGGCTGTGGCTCAGATCCATCGAGGATCAAGTCCCTGCGGATATTGGCCGTGAAGTTTAGGCTTCCAAACCTGACACGGCGGCCAGGCGTAGCTTCGATCTGCTCGGATGGCCAAGCGAGTTGGCCGATGCGAAAGCCCGAATCTGAAGATCTGTCCGGGAGAAAAGTCTCACCCAGGACTGCGTCGTTGTTGATTGAAGAGGCCATCAAGCCTATCGGTGGCGACACGGAGGAACTCTCAATGAAAGCACCAATGTCGGTGTCAAAACCGGCGGATCTCGGGTAGGGGTCCCGAGCTGTGCGTCTAGGCGGATGGTAACGGAGACAAGGGACACGATGTTTTACCCAAGTTCGGGCCCTCTTGATGGAGGTAAAACCCTACGTCCTGCTCGATTGATATTGATATTGTGGATGTTTACAAGAGTGGATCTACCACGAGATCAAGGAGGCTAAACCCTAGAAGCTAGCCTATGGTATGATTGTAAGGGTTGTTGTGTTAGTCCTACAGACTAGAGCCATCCGGTTTATATAGACACTGGAGAGGGCTAGGGTTACATAGAGTCAGTTACAATGGTAGGAGATCTACATATCCGTATCGCCAAGCTTGCCTTCCACGCCAAGGAAAGTCCCATCCGGACACGGGGCGAAGTCTTCAATCTTGTATCTTCATAGTCTTGGAGTCCGGTCGATGATGATAGTCCGGCCAATGATAGTTCGGCTGATGATGGTAGTCCGGCTATCTGGACACCCCCTAATCCAGGACTCCCTCAGGCATAATACCAGGTGTAGAGGCCAATTGTACAGGATCAGTTACACTCGAAGTGTTCTTCAAATCCTCGGATAACTTCCGAAGCGAAGAGTTAATCTTCGACATAGTCCTGTTCTGCAGCGGCTATCACGCACTACTTGGACGAACCACATTTGCAAAGTTCAATGCGGCGCCGCACTACGCATACCTCAAGCTCAAGATGCCAGGCCCTCGAGGAGTAATCACAGTCAATGGAAACACCGAACGCTCTCTCCGAACGGAGGAGCACACGACGGCCCTCGCGGCGGAGGTGCAAAGCAGCCTCTCACAGCAATTCTCGAGTCCGGCTATTAAATGTCCGGCCACCGTCAAGCGTGCCCGGAGTAACCTACAACAAGACCGCCTGGCACGATCCGAGCACGCGTAGCAATCCGGCCCCAACCCCAGCCCTCATGGCTGCGAAGCCAGTACTACGCGTACATAACTACGCTCTGGAGATACCATGGGCATAAGGGGAGGGGCACGACCACGGCACGGCCAAAATGTGGCTCAACCGCACCAGGGGCTCCCGATTGTGTCATTCTTTTTCTTTTCTTCTTTTTTCTTACTTTCAGGACTCCGTTTTCCAGAAGTCATGTCCGGCACTAGAATTGCTGAACTCACGATGCAACAGCCAGGGAAGCAGAAAGCTACGTCGAGTGTCTAGGTGGTCTCTACTACGATCATTATACCTGTTTTACATACCATCCCACAGCTTACCCCTGGAGGGGGACATGTTAAATAGTCCCATCCCTTGCTTATCGCACTATTTGTATCGTTCTGCTTCCATTGCAGTACCTTTTCGAATAAACAATACATAGCTTTTGCCTATTATTGCACTCCTTTCTTTATCTATATATATGTTCATTTCATGACATGTTGCACCCGTACACTTTAGTACGGCCAATACACCAGGGCATAAGTACCCCAAAAGTATGGTGTGATAAGTCCGAACACTTTCACAAGTGCGGCACCCGAACTTATAGCATTATATGCATCGGCTCGAATCATGTCTTGGTTCAATAGTTGGGTTTGCGGCTCCCATGTTTTGGTACCTTACGTTCCGTTATATCGGCTAAGGTAGCGCTGGGAGAACCACTGCGATTGTGCCCGGTTGAGCTGGGTTGAGCACCTCGGTGGAGAAAGCTAAAGCCCGGCCGTCATGACAGGCGAGAGCAGTCGCTGCTCGAAGGTTTTTCGGGTCCCTAAAGACTTATGCCGCTTAGAGCGAGGAGTCGGCATTGTCCGGCCAAAGGCGTGGATAGCGCCCGAACTCGGTCTTCGAATACTAGGGCTTCGCTGAAATTTAAAATTATAGAATTCTATGGCTAAGTGAGAGTGGCCAAGCACTATAAGTCCGGTTGCCTTGTTCGTTGCATTGAGCGCCTCCCTCGAAGGACCCAAGAATGGGAACAAGAGCGCTCAAGTTTATCCCGAACACCCCAGCACTTGTGGCATGGGAGCTGAAGCCAACGAATTGCCATCTCTCAAATTTGACAACGGCCGCATAGAAGGTAATATTTTAAATTCACCAGCGTTGCTTAGCGCATATGAACAAGTTTTCAGCGTACAGGATAACAAATGCGAGTATATTAAAAAATTACATCTTTGGAGCATTCACCTGCTATACGGCGGGCACCCTTCAGGACGCTCTCATAGTACATTTCGGGCTTGCAATGCTCCTGGCCCTTCGGTGGCCCGTCCGTCACAAGCTTCTCCGCATCCAGCTTGCCCCAATGCACTTTAGCACGGGCAAGGGCCCGACAGGCACCTTCAATGCAGACGGAGCGCTTGATGACTTCAATCCATGGACAGGCGTCCACCAGCTGCCGCACTAGCCCAAAGTAGCTCCCAGGCATGGCTTCCAATGGCCACAACCGAACTATGAGGCCCTTCATGGCCTGTTCGGTGACCTTGTGGAGCTCGACAAGCTGCTTCTTGTAGGACCTTGAAGTATGTCTAGAGGGGGGGGGGTGATTAGACTACTTGACCAATTAAAAACTTAGCCTTTTCCCAGTTTTAGAGTTTGGCAGATTTTAGCTATCTTAGGACAATTCAAGCAATCATCACACAATTCAAGCAAGCATGCAAAGAGTATATTGGCAGCGGAAATTAAAGCATGCAACTTGCAAGAAAGTAAAGGGAAGGGTTTGGAGGATTCAAACGCAATTGGAGACACGGATGTTTTTGGCATGGTTCCGATAGGTGGTGCAATCGTACCTCCACGTTGATGGAGACTTCAACCCACGAAGGAGTAGCAGTTGCCTTGAGTCCACGGAGGGCTCCACCCACGAAGGGTCCACGAAGTAGCAACCTTGTCTATCCCACCATGGCCGTCGCCCACGAAGGACTTGCCTCACTAGCGGTAGATCTTCACGAAGTAGGCGATCTCCTTGCCCTTACAAACTCCTTGGTTCAACTCCACAATCTTGTCGGAGGCTCCCAAGTGACACCTAGCCATTCTAGGAGACACCACTCTCCAAGAAGTAACAAATGGTGTGTTGATGATGAACTCCTTGCTCTTGTGCTTCAAATGATAGTCTCCCCAACACTCAACTCTCTCTCATAGGATATGGATCTGGTGGAAAGAAGATTTGAGTGGAAAGCAACTTGGGGAAGGCTAGAGATCAAGATTCATATGGTAGGAATGGAATATCTTGGCCTCAACACATGAATAGGTGGTTCTCTCTCAAAAATGGTAAGTTGGAAGTGTAGGTTTAGTCTGATGGCTCTCTCCAGGAATGAAGAGGAGGTGGAGGGGTATATATAGCCTCCACACAAAATCTAACCGTTACACACAATTTACCAATCTCGGTGGGACCGAATCAACAAACTCGGTCAGACCGATTTTAGTAAACCTAGTGACCATTAGGGTTTTCGATGGGACTGGCATGCATCTCGGTAGGACCGATATGATTAGGGTTAGGGCATAACGTAATCTCGGTGAGACCGATTACACAAACTCGGTGAGACCGATTTTGGTAATTAGCTAACCAGAGAGTTGGTCAGGTAAACTCGGTGGAACCGATTTGCTCTTTTCGGTGAGACCGAAATGTTACAAAAGGGAAACAGAGAGTTTGCATTGCAATCTCGGTGGGACCAATCCACTCTTTCGGTGAGACCAAAAAGTTACGAAAAGGAAACAGAGAGATTACAATCCCATCTCGGTGAGACTGAGATCCCTATCGGTAGAACCGATTTGCCTAGGGTTTGTGGCAGTGGCTATGACATATGAAATCGGTGGCGCCGGATAGGAAGAATCGGTGAGACCGATTTTGCCTTTAGGTTTAGGTCATATGTGGATGTGAGAAAGTAGCTGAGGGTTTTGGAGCATATCACTAAGCACATGAAGCAAGAGGTGTTGGGGAACGTAGTAATTTCAAAAATTTCCTACGCACACTCAAGACCATGGTGATGGCATAGCAACGAGAGGGGAGAGTGTCTGTCCACGTACCCTCGTGAACCCGAAAGCGAGCGTTATAACAACGCGGTTGATGTAGCCGTGCGTCTTCACGATCCGACCGATCCAAGCACCGAACGACGGCACCTCCGAGTTACGCACACGTTCAGCTCGATGGCGATCCCCGGACTCCGATCCCGGCAAAGTGTCGAGGATGAGTTCCGTCGACCTGACGGCGTGGTGGCGATGATGATGCTCCACCGGCGCAGGGCTTCGCCTAAGCTCATGACGATATGACTTCACCGGCGCAGGGCTTCGCTAAGCTCCGCATAGCGATATGACTTCACGGCGCGAGGCTTCGCCTAAGCTCATGACGATATGACTGAAGTGGAATATGGTGGAGGGGCACCGCCTGCAGCTAAGGAGCGATCCGTAGATCAACTTGTGTGTCATGGGGTGCCCCCTGCCCCGTATATAAAGGAGCAAGGAGGAGGAGGCCGGCCCTTAGGAGAGGCGGCGCCATGGTGTGGAGTCCTACTAGGACTCCCTAGTCCTAGTAGGATTCCACCTCCCTTGTTGGAGTAGGAGAGGGGAAAGAGGGGAGAAGGAGAAGGAAGGGGGCTGCGCCCTTGTCCAATTCGGACCTGAAGGGGCGCAGGCCTCCTCCTTTTAGCCTCTCTCCTCTATTCCCGTATGGCCCAATAAGGCCCATATACTCCCCGGCGAATTCCCGTAACTCTCCGGTACTCCGAAAAATACCCGAATCACTCGGAACCTTTCCGAACTCCGAATATAGTCATCCAATATATCGATCTTTACGTCTCGACCATTTCGAGACTCCTCGTCATGTCCCCGATCTCATCCGGGACTCCGAACTCCTTCGGTACATCAAAACTCATAAACTCATAATATAAGCATCGCCGAAACCTTAAGCGTGCGGACCCTACGGGTTCGAGAACTATGTAGACATGACCTAGAACTATTCTTGGTCAATAACCAATAGCGGAACCTGGATGCCCATATTGGCTCCTACATATTCTACGAAGATCTTTATCGGTCAAACCGCATAACGATATCGTTGTTCCCTTTGTCATCGGTATGTTACTTACGAGATTTGATCGTCGGTATCCAATACCTAGTTCAATCTCGTTACCGGTAAGTCTCTTTACTCGTTCCGTAATACATCATTTCACAACTAACTCTTTAGTTGTAATGCTTGCAAGGCTTATAATGATGTGCATTACGAGAGGGCCCAGAGATACCTCTCCGAGCAATCGGAGTGACAAAACCTAATCTTGAAATACGCCAACCCAACATGTACCTTTGGAGACACCTGTAGTACTCCTTTATGATCACCCGATTACGTTGTGACGTTTGGTAGCACCAAAGTGTTCCTCCGTGGCAGGGAGTTGCATAATCTCATAGTTACGAGGAACATGTATAAGTCATGAAGAAAGCAATAGCAACGTACTAAACGATCAAGTGCTAGGCTAACGGAATGGGTCAAGTCAATCAGATCATTCTCCTAATGATGTGATCCCATTAATCAAATGACAACTCATGTCTATGGTTAGGAAACATAACCATCTTGATTAACGAGCTAGTCTAGTAGAGGCATACTAGTGACACTCTGTTTGTCTATGTATTCACACATGTATTATGTTTCCGATTAATACAATTCTAGCATGAATAATAAACATTTATCATGATGTAAGGAAATAAATAATAACTTTATTATTGCCTCTAGGGCATATTTCCTTCAGTCTCCCACTTGCACTAGAGTCAATAATCTAGTTCACATCGCCATGTGATTTAACATCAATATTCACATCTGTATGTGATTAACACCCATAGTTCACATCTTCATGTGACCAACACCCAAAAGGTTTACTAGAGTCAATAATCTAGTTCACATCGCTATGTGATTAACACCCAAAGAGTACTAAGGTGTGATCATGTTTTGCTTGTGAGATAATTTTAGTCAACAGATTACATCATATTCGAGCCGTAAGTATTTTGCAAATTTCTATGTCTACAATGCTCGCGGAGCTACTCTAGCTAATTGCTCCCACTTTCAATATGTATCCAGATTGAGACTCGAGTCATCTAGATTAGTGTTAAAACTTGCATCGGCGTAACCCTTTCTGACGAACCTTTTTCACTTCCATATTCGAGAAACATATCCTTATTCCACTAAGGATAATTTTGACCGCTGTCCATTGATCTACTCCTAGATCACTATTGCACTCCTTGCCAAGCTTAGTGGTAGGGTATGCAATAGATGCAGTACCTGACATGACATACTTTATAGAACCTATGGCTGATGCATAGGGAATGACTTTCATTCTCTTTCTATCTTCTGCCGTGGTCGGATTTTGAGTCTTACTCAATCTCACACCTTGTAACACAGGCAAGAACTCTTTCTTTGACTGTTCCATTTTGAACTACTTCAAAATCTTGTCAAGGTATGTATTCATTGAAAAAACTTATCAAGCGTCTTGATCTATCTCTATAGATCTTGATGCTCAATATGTAAGCAGCTTCATCGAGGTCTTTCTTTAAAAAACTCCTTTCAAACACTCCTTTATGCTTTGCAGAATAATTCTACATTATTTCTGATCAACAATATGTCATTCACATATACATATCAGAAAAGGCTGTAGTGCTCCCACTCACTTTCTTGTAAATACGAGGCCTTTCAAAAGTGCGTAAAAAAAACCATATGCTTTGATCAAATCATCAAGCATATATTCCAACTCTGAGATGCTTGCACCAGTCCATAGATGGATCATTTGGAGCTTGCACATTTTGTTAGCATCTTTAGGATTGACAAAACCTTCTGGTTGCATCATATGCAACTCTTCTTTAATAAATCCATTAAGGAATGCAGTTTTGACATCCATTTGCCAGATTTCATAAAATGTGGCAATTGCTAACATGATTCGAATAGACTTTAAGCATCGTTACGAGTGAGAAAATCTCATCGTATTCAACACCTTGAACTTGTCGAAAACCTTTTGCAACAAGTCGAGCTTTGTAGATAGTAACACTACTATCAGTGTCCATCTTCCTCTTGAAGATCCATTTATTTCACATGGCTTGCTGATCATAGAGCAAGTCAATCAAAGTCCATACTTTGTTCTCATACATGGATCCTATCTCAGATTTCATGGCCTCAAGCCATTTCGCGGAATCTGGGCTCATCATCGCTTCCTCATAGTTTGTAGGTTCATCATGGTCTAGTAACATGACTTCCAGAACATGATTACCGTACCACTCTGGTGCGGATCTTACTCTGGAAGACCTACGAGGTTAGGTAGCAACTTGATCTGAAGTTTTCATGATCATCATCATTAACTTCCTCACTAATTGGTGTAGGAATCACTTTGGAACTGATTCTGTGATGAACTACTTTCCAATAAGGGAGAAGGTACAATTACCTCATCAAGTTCTACTTTCCTCCCACTCACTTCTTTTCGAGAAAGTTCTTCTCTAGAAAGGATCCATCTTAACAACGAAAAACTTGCCTTCGGATCTGTGATAGAAGGTGTACCCAATAGTTACCTTTGGGTATTCTATGAAGACGCACTTCTCCGATTTGGGTTCGAGCTTATCGGTGAAAACTTTTTCACATAAGTATCAAAACTCCAAACTTTTAAGAAACGACGACTTAGGTTTCTTGTTAAACCATAGTTCATATGGTGTCATCTCAACGGATTTAGATGGTGCCCTATTAAGCGTGAATGCAGCTGTCTCTAATGCATAACCCCAAAAGCGATATTGGTAAATCGGTAAGAGACATCATTGATCGCACCATATCAAAATAAAATACTGATTCTGACGTTCGGACACACCATAATGTTGTGGTGTTCCGGTAGCGTGAGCTGTGAAACTATTCCACTTTGTTTTAATTGAAGACCAAACTCGTAACTCAAATATTCATCTCCACGATCAGATCGCAGAAACTTTATTTTCTTGTTACGATGATTTTCCACTTCACTCTGAAATTATTTGAACCTTTCAACTATTTCAGACTTATGTTTCATCAAGTAGATATACCCATATCTGCTCAAATCATCTTGTGAAGGTCAGAAAATAACGATACTTGCCACGAGCATCAACACTCATTGGATCGCATACATCGGTATGTATTATTTCCAACAAGTTTGTTGCTCGTTCCATTATTCCGAACAACGGAGTTTCAGTCATCTTGCCCAAAAGGCACGGTTCGCAAGCATCAAGCGGTTCATAACCAAGTGATTTGAAAATCCATCTTTATGGAGTTTCTTCATGCGCTTTACACCGATATGACCCCAAACGGCGATTGCCACATATAAATTGCACTATCATTATTAACTTTACATCTTTTGGTTTCAATATTATGAATATGTGTATCACTATGATCGAGATCCAATGAACCATTTTCATTGGGTGTGTAACCATATAAGGTTTTATTCATGTAAGCAGAACAACAATTTATTCTCTTACTTAAATGAATAACTGTATTGCAATAAACATGATCAAATCATATTTATGCTCAACACCAAATAACACTTATTTAGGTTCCACACTAATCCCGAAAGTATAGGGAGTGTGTGATGATGATCATATCAATCTTGGAACTACTTCCAACACTCATCGTTACTGCCCCTTCAACTAGTTTCTGTTTATTCTGTAACTCCTGCTTCGAGTTACTAATCTTAGCAACCGAACAAGTATCAAATACTCAGGGGCTACTATAAACACTAATCTCGATAGTATAGGGAGTGTGCGATGATGATCATATCAATCTTGGAACTACTTCCAACACTCATCGTCACTTCCCTTCAACTAGTCTCTGTTTATTACGTAACTCCTGTTTCGAGTTACTAATCTTAGCAACCGAACAAGTATCAAATACTCAGGGGTTACTATAAACACTAGTAAAGCACACATCAATAACCTGTATATCAAATATACCCTTGTTCACTTTGCCATCCTTCTTATCTACCAAATATCTCGGATATTTCCGTTTCGATGACCATTTCCTATGCGATTGTAAGCACTCGGTTCAGGCTTTGGTTCAGCTTTGGGTTTCTTCGTGGGAGTGACAACTTGCTTGTCATTCTACTTGAAGTTCCCCTTTCTTTCCCTTTGCTCTTTTCTTGAAACTAGTGGTCTCGTCAATCATCAACACTTGATGCTCTTTCTTGATTTCTACCTTCGTCAATTTCAACATCACGAAGAGCTCGGGAATCGTTTTCGTCATCCCTTGCATACTATAGTTCATCACGAAGTTCTAGTAACTTAGTGATGGTGACTAGAGAATTCTGTCAATCAACATCTTATCTGGAAGATTAACTCCCACTTGATTCAAGCGATTGAAGTACCCGGACAATCTGAGAACATGCTCACTAGTTGAGCGATTCTCTTCCATCTTTTAGCTATAGAACTTGTTGGAGACTTCATATCTCTCAACTCGGGTATTTGCTTGAAATATTAACTTCAATTCCTGGAACATCTCATATGGTCCATGATGTTCAAAACGTCTTTGAAGTCCCGATTCTAAGCCGTTAAGTATGGTGCACTAAACTATCAAGTAGTCATTATATTGAGCTAGCCAAACGTTCATAACGTCTGCATTTGCTCCTGCAATAGGTCATCACCTAGTGGTGCATTAAGGACATAATTCTTACGTGCGCAGCAATGAGGATAAACCTCGGATCACGGATCCAATCCGCATCATTGCTACTAACATCTTTCAATACAATTTTCTCTAGGAACACATATAAAAACATAGGGAAGCAACAACGCGAGCTATTGATCTACAACATAATTTGCAAAATACTACCAGGACTAAGTTCATGATAAATTAAAGTTCAATTAATCATATTAAAAACTCTCACTTAGACAGACATCTCTCTAGTCATCTAAGTGATTACGTGATCCAAATCAACTAAACCATGTCCGATCATCACGTGAGATGGAGTAGTTTCAATGGTGAACATCACTATGTTGATCATATCTACTATATGATTCACGCCGACCTTCGGTCTCCGTGTTCCAAGGCCATATCTGTTATATGCTAGGCTTGTCAAGTTTAACCTGAGTATTCCGCGATGCAACTGTTTTGCACCCGTTGTATTTGAGCGTAGAGCCTATCACACCCGATCATCACGTGGTGTCTCAGACGAAGAACTTTATAGCGGTGCATACTTAGGGAGAACACTTCTTGATAATTTTAGTGAGAGATCATCTTATAATGCTACCGTCAATCAAAGCAAGATAAGATGCATAAAGGATAAACATCACATGCAATCAATATAAGTGATATGATATGGTCATCATCATCTTGTGCTTGTGATCTCCATCGCTGAAGCACCGTCATGATCACCATCGTCACCGGTAGCGACACCTTGATCTCCATCGTAGCATCGTTTTCGTCTCGCCAACTATTGCTTCTCGACTATCGCTCTGCTTAGTGATAAAGTAAAGCAATTACATGGCGTTGCATTTCATACAATAAGCGACAACCATATGGCTCCTGCGATTGCGATAACTTCGGTTACAAAACATGATCATCTCATACAATAAAATATAGCATCACGTCTTGACCACATCACATCACAACATGCCCTGCAAAAACAAGTTAGACGTCCTCTACTTTGTTGTTGCAAGTTTTACGTGGCTGCTACGGGCTGAGCAAGAACCGTTCTTACCTACGCATCAAAACCACAACGATAGTTTGTCAAGTTGGTGCTGTTTTAACCTTCGCAAGGACCGGGCGTAGCCACACTCGGTTAACCTAAAGTGAGAGAGACAGACACCCGCCCGTCACCTTTAAGCAACGAGTGCTCGGAGCGGTGAAACCAGTCTCGCGTAAGCGTACGCGTAATGTCGGTCCGGGCCGCTTCATCTCACAATACCGCTGAACCAAAGTATGACATGCTGGTAAGCCGTATGACTTATATCGCCCACAACTCACTTGTGTTCTACTCGTGCATATGACATCAACGCATAAAACCAGGCTCGGATGCCCTTTGTTGGGGAACGTAGTAATTTCAAAAATTTCTCGCACACTCAAGACCATGGTGATGGCATAGCAACGAGAGGGAGAGTGTCTGTCCACGTACCCTCGTAGACCGAAAGCGAAGCGTTATAACAACGCGGTTGATGTAGTAAATGCGTCTTCACGATCCGACCGATCCAAGCACCGAGCGTCACGGCACCTCCGAGTTACGCACACGTTCAGCTCGATCACGATCCACGGACTCGATCCGGCAAAGTGTCGAGGATGAGTTCCGTCGGACGACGGCGTGGTAGCGATGATGATGCTCCACCGGCGCGGGGCTTCGCCTAAGCTCGCGATGATATGACTTCACCGGCGCGAGGCTTCGCCTAAGCTCATAGCGATATGACTTCACCGGTAGCGAGGCTTCGCCTAAGCTCATGACGATATGGTGAAGTGGAATATGGTGGAGGGGCACCGCCTGCGGCTAAGGAACGATCCGTAGATCAACTTGTGTGTCATGGGGTGCCCCCTGCCCCGTATATAAAGGAGCAAGGAGGAGGAGGCCGGCCCTTAGGAGGCGGCGCCATGGTGTGGAGTCCTACTAGGACTCCCTAGTCCTAGTAGGATTCCACCTCCCTTGTTGGAGTAGGAGAGGGGAAGAGGGGGAGAAGGAGAAGGAAGGGGCTGCGCCCCTTGTCCAGTCGGACCTGAAGGGGCAGGCCTCCTCCCTTTGGCCTCTCTTCTCTATTCCCGTATGGCCCAATAAGGCCCATATACTCCCCGGCGAATTCCCGTAACTCTCCGGTACTCCGAAAAATACCGAATCACTCGGAACCTTTCCGAACTCCGAATATAGTCGTCCAATATATCGATCTTTACGTCTTGACCATTTCGAGACTCCTCGTCATGTCCCCGATCTCATCCGGGACTCGAACTCCTTCGGTACATCAAAACTCATAAACTCATAATATAAGCATCGCCGAAACCTTAAGCGTGCGGACCCTACGGGTTCGAGAACTATGTAGACATGACCTAGAACTATTCTTGGTCAATAACCAATAGCGGAACCTGGATGCCCATATTGGCTCCTACATATTCTCACGAAGATCTTTATCGGTCAAACCGCATAACGATATCGTTGTTCCCTTTGTCATCGGTATGTTACTTACCCGAGATTTGATCGTCGGTATCCAATACCTAGTTCAATCTCGTTACGGTAAATCTCTTTACTCGTTCCGTAATACATCATTTCACAACTAACTCTTTAGTTGTAATGCTTTGCAAGGCTTATAATGATGTGCATTACCGAGAGGGCGGAGATACCTCTCCGAGCAATCGGAGTGACAAAACCTAATCTTGAAATACGCCAACCCAACATGTACCTTTGGAGACACCTGTAGTACCCCTTTATGATCACCCGATTACGTTGTGACGTTTGGTAGCACCAAAGTGTTCCTCCGTAAGCAGGAGTTGCATAATCTCATAGTTACGGGAACATGTATAAGTCATGAAGAAAGCAATAGCAGCGTACTAAACGATCAAGTGCTAGGCTAACGGAATGGGTCAAGTCAATCAGATCATTCTCCTAATGATGTGATCCCATTAATCAAATGACAACTCATGTCTATGGTTAGGAAACATAACCATCTTCGATTAACGAGCTAGTCTAGTAGAGGCATACTAGTGACACTCTGTTTGTCTATGTATTCACACATGTATTATGTTTCCGATTAATACAATTCTAGCATGAATAATAAACATTTATCATGATATAAGGAAATAAATAATAACTTTATTATTGCCTCTAGGGCATATTTCCTTCAAGAGGCTCATTAAGCAACACCTCATCCCTCCTTGATAGTATTGGATTTTCCTATAGACTCAATGTGATCTTGAATCACTAAAATATAAAATGAAGAGTCTTGAGCTTTTAGGCTTGAGCCAATCCTTTGTCAATAGCATTTTGAGGGATCTACTTTCATCATCCATGCCATGCCATTCATTGAGCTTTCCTGAAATGTTCATCTTGGAATAGCATTAGCTCAATGAGCTATATGTTGTTATGAATTACCAAAACCACCTAGGGATAGTTGCACTTTCAATCTCCCCCTTTTTGGTAACTGATGACAACATATAGATCAAAGCTTCGACAAATGATAATAAGATTAAAAAACATTGTCGCTTTGAGAAGTATGTGATAAGCAAGAGCTCCCCCTAAATTTGTGCATAGATTATGATTTTCTTTGGACTGCAAATGCACAAGGAATTAGGCTCATGGGTTACTCTTCCATGTCACATACATCTTGGTGGAGCGCTCAAAATGATATGAAATGAATACATGCACTCATCACCAAGCACAGTGAATGATCACATAGGATAGATAAGATAATATCATCAAACATGCATAAGTGTAGCTTATGATCAAACACATGATCATCAATGTCTCACAAACATAGTATATCAAGAAACCAAAAGCAAACAAGTTTGAAAAACCACCAAATCAAGAGAGAACAAAAGCAACACACACTCTCTCTCTCTCAGCCTATGATCTATACATTTTTCTCCCCCTTTGGCAACAAGTTACCAAAAAGTTCATAGAAAATGCATAGTGCTAGATCGACTCTCGGGCTTGATCTTCAGGTGGTGGAGTCCGGATAACGCCGAGGACGAAAGCTTCAGTTGAAGTAGATGGAGCTGGAGCTGATGTAGGAGCTGGAGCTGGTGGCACTGAGGCTGTAGCTGGTGCAGATGACGTTGCTCTTGTGTCAGGAACTGGCACAGCAGATGACGTCTGGGCTCTAGGCACTCTGGCAAATGCATCAGTTGTTGTTTTGCCCTTCCTCTGCTGCATGTTATCTTGTAGTTCCTCCACTGCAGACTGAATCTCAGTTACTTTCACATCTAAGTTATATAACTTTTGTTCTATGATTCTCTCCAAGCTCTCCTGATTTTGAGTGAGGGTGACCAATCCCTTCTCAATCCTCAGGGTTGATGCTATTAAGTATCTGAGCTGCTCCTGCTTGTTCTTCAAGAAATACTCAGATGCCTCCTCTTGAGTTGGCATCCTGGCAGCCTTCTCCTTCCTTGCCTTCTCCTTCTTCTCTTGTGCTTGAACTGACGATGGATCATTCTCATTCATGACAACCTCATTGTCCTCAAAGTCTGGATAAATTGGAAAATGTTACTTATCCAATAGATATTTGCCTGTGCCTATCTTTGAGTTGATCAACTCCACGGATCGAGGGGCATATCCACAACTTATTTTACGATCATTGCAGTCCTCTTAATGGTTTCAACCATAAGGCTCATGACTTTGATTTTCTATGGCACATCAAACAAATGCAACATGTTGATTGCATGCCCTCTGATCATGTTGTGGTCACGGACTTTGGCGATGGGTATGCCTTAAGATGGTATTGATAGTAGGCAGCCTTGACAGAAGAAAGTGGACTGATCCAAAAGAGAAAGTCTCTAGGGCTTCCTCTGGGATCTCCTTGTACATGTGTGTCATGGTATTGTGTCCCATTTTATTCTTTGCATATACATCCAGGTCATCTTCATTCTCCTTTGGGGCATTTATCAGCTTTCCCCACTCCTCAACAGTTGACTGGTACCTTGTACCTTCAGACATCCACACTATCCTGCCATCTGGATAAAAGTGTGCTGTGGAGTAGAACTGCATGATAAGTTCATCGTTCCAGTTGGTGAGCTTTTGCCCAACAAAGTCTACAACTCCAAAAGAAACAAAATTGTATTGCACTCCATGATAGTGCTCTACATTTTCCTTCATGTAGGTCCAGTCGACCCACCTCATATCACACACTATGGGCTTCTTGTCCAGCAGAACAGTCTCATAAAAGTCCTGCTGTTCCTTGATGTGGAACCTGTAGTCCACATCAGTTCTTCTCCTTGAGGCATATGGATCTGTCATCCTCCATAGTCACAACCCATTGTCTCTTCTGCTCTTCATATCCTCAGCCACAGGATGGGCATCATTGTGGTCTGGTATCTTTGGCTTGAGCTTCCTCAAAACTTGTCCTTCTTCATCTTCTTCTTTAGCAACCTCAGGCACTGGGGCCTTGTTCTTGTCAGTACTGAAATACTCCTGGTATTCCTCTTTGGTGCAGACTTGGCCTTGGGGGCAGCTTTGGGTGCTTCCTTGGGCTTAGATGTGGCAGCCCCTGATCTTATAGCATCACCCATAAGCTTGGGTGCCATTGGTGCTGGTGCAGCAATCTCTTCTTCCTCTTCCATCATGGAAGGCTTCCCAATAACTCTGTTGTGGTCTTCTTGACCCTCTCTTTCCTTTTCTTCCCTTCAGACAGTTGGCTCTTTGGGATCAGGCTTATCAGGAATTTGAGTTGATGCTCTGACTTTTGGCATTGGTGTCCTCTTGGCAGGAACCTTCTTATTGAGTCCAGGATTTGAGCTATGTGCTGAGCCATACTCCTTTTTGAGCAGAACCTTCTTGGAGGTTGCTTCTTCCTCTTCTGCCTTATAATCCTCATCTTCTGAATCTGAGATTTTCTTCTTCCTTTGCCTGGTGGCAGCTTTAGGCAGATTGCTTGGGGTGCTCCTGCTGCCTTCATCTGAAGAGCTGGAGGGACTAGTGCCCTCACTCATGTTCACTGTTCCTCGACTGTTACATTTGTCACTCTGATGCGACATCTTGATTCTTGACCTGTGAAGAGTTATAGATGAGGTAGAGTGGATGAGCATCACAAAATGCAGAGATTTTTGCAAAAGAATGACTCAAAAATTCAATTTTAGTTTTCCACGAAAGCATTTCGGATCAACCGATTTTCAAACTCGGTGATACGAAGCGATTTTGGAACCTAAACTGATGAACTCTGTTGGACCGAGTCACAGTTCGGTGGCACCGAGACTGCTAGGGTTTCACAAAGTCCTAAAATCGGTCTCACCGATTAGCAATTCTCGGTCAGACCGAGTCTCACTAGTGCAATGGCATATGCCAAATCGGTGGGACCGAGTTTTTCAACTCGGTGGGTCCGAGATGGTTTTGGCGGAAACCTAACCCCAAATTTTCGAATCAAAACTATTCTAAGGATTGCATTGACTGGATAGGAGTGTTTCAATCGTGGCAAGAATCAATAAGAACACAATTTGCTGAGAATCGGACGAGGAAAGCACAGTGATCGAGTCCATACCCTAGTTCGGCGGAGACTCGCTTCTGGCGGCTTGGCCGAGGTTGACTTCCGTTGGCGGTGGTGGATACCAATGACGAGGCGGCTGGCGACAAGGAGGCGATCCGGAGACCACGGAGGCGGAAGCGAGCTATTCTTGTGGCGAAGAGGTTCGGAGAAATTTCCAAATTTTTGCCCGTGACTATATATAGCCCGACCACATCGGTGTGACCGAAGTGGAACAACTTCGGTGGCACCGAGACATAAGCGTAATGCAGATTACAACTCGGTGTGACCGAAGAGTTCAAATCGGTTGCACCGAGATTGAAAACCTAGATCGACTTAGTGACCTCGGTAAGACCGAAATGGAGGAATCGGTCAGACCGAGAATCACAAAGAAGTTTTGGAAGTTTAAGTCCATGACGAATCAGGGACTCAAGTGCTCCTCACTGCAGAGTGGTTCGAATCTGACTTGATCAAATTTTGTGATGTAGCATGAATAGAGTTTGAGACGAGCAAAGCATAGATATCTAGAGAAGGTTCTTAGGCATTCTTGTCCATCCACTTGGCCAAAGAAAAAGAAGCCATTCAATCAAAACAACAAGTGGATGTCCTCGAATGAGTGAAGTATGCAACCAACATGCTCACACAATAAGATGGCAAATGAAATATGTGGCAAAGCATGCACAACCAATTCTAGCATCTATCAACCAATTGGCGATGACTAGGTCATCTATATATGAGTATATTGACTTAGGAGTCAAATGATAGACATTTGATCATAGGTCATACTCATCGTTTAAGCTCAAGTGGGGTTACCACTTTTACATAAAGCATTTATGTGTTCACATCATTAGAGTTGCTTTGACTCAATTCTTAGAGTTAAGCTTCCCCTAGATGTGAGATCCCCCCTTAGGAGGGATGAACTAACCTTGGGTTTTGTCGATGATGACTGCATGTAGGTGTTGAAGATGTGGATGCTCAATGTTGATGTAGATCTTTTTGGAGCAATCCTTTGGAGTGAGTTGCACTTTCAATACCTACATGGGTTAGTCCCACAAGGAACAAACAAGTATATCCATAGACATAGAGTGATGCACACACAAAATGATGTCCATGAAATCATTAGATTACCTTGTCCCTTGCCTTACCAACATGAGGGTTTGTGACTCCTTGAACTAGTGCAAGATATGGAAGTTGATTGCACTTGTCCTTGCCATAATGATATGAGTGAAATATGTTGGCGGAGTCACCCTCAAGAACTCTCTAGTTCTTCTTCTGGATCCACATCATCTTGATGGGAATACTTGGAGTTGTAGTTGTACTTGATGAGGTAGAACTTGACATAGTCTTGGGAATCCACTTGACCGAGACCTTAGGTGCTTCTTCAAATGCATCAATCTCTTCTTGAAGCTTGTCCTTGCCTTTGTTCTTGTGGTCTTGTGGTGGAAGATCATCTTGTGCCTGTGTTCCCTTGAAGGAAGTAGGATCATACTTCTCTTGTTGAGGAACAAACTTCGTCTTGGGGTATTGATCTACTTCCCACTCAACTCCATTGGCATTGAACTTTCGTTCAAAACCAACACCTTGATTCTTCAGGTGCCTTCCTTGCTTGCGTACAATTTCCTCGAATTGCTTACTCCCGGCAAGGCTCTTGTATACACCTTTCTCTATAATTCCCTTCAATAAGCTATTTTCTTGCTCAAGTGTAACTTGGCTAAGAGAATCATTAGTGGAATCAAGAGAACTACTAGAAGCAACAATATTGGATTTAGCATTGTTATTGTTACTACTAGAAGAAGAATCTTTCTTGTTCTTCTTACTAGACTTGACTTGAGGCATGTAAGTAGATAAGAGCAAACGCTTGGCAATGTAAGAAGAACTTTTCTTACGGAGATCACCATTGATAGCTTTTAAGAACTCATGCTCTTGCTGAAGATTGAGCTTTTCGAAGCGTAACTTCTCATGAGCCCTTAAAAGTTCTCGATGATCTTCAAAGATAGTTTCATGAGCTAACTTAAGAGTGTTTAGTTCTTTAGTTAGACGATCAATTTTCTCCTTATCATTGTCATTCGTTTCACCTTGATTAGCATGATTAATTGACGTTTCATCATAGTATTCATCACTAGAGTTGTCAACAAGTAAATCATCATCACCCTAGCAAGTCATCTTCATCAACATCAAAATCAATATACTCGGTGTGTTACCTTAGGACCTTTGGCCATGAAGCATCTACCAATTCCTTCATTTGGTGATTCAAATATGTTGTAGGAGTTGGTTGACACAAGTGCTAGACCGGCAACACCTTCATCTTGAGTGTATTCGGAGTCGGAGTGATAGCTTCTCTCGGAGTGATGGTCGAAGTCGGAGCCGGATACCCATTCACCGACATGAGCTTGATGTCTTCGTTTTGTGTAGCTCGTTGATGACTTGTCCTTTCTTTCTGAATCCTTGCTTCTCCGTGAGGGTCTTCGTTCATAACGATCATCTCTACTCCTCCTCTCTCTTGGTGGTGATTCTTCTCTTCTACTCTTCTTTTTGGAGAGTCTTCTCTTCTTTTGTAGGGTGTCGTACACTCATTGGAATAGTGTCCGGGTCTGCCACAATTGTAGCAATTTCGCTCTCGACTAGAAGATCTTTTGTCATTGTAAGACCTTGACTTGGAGCTTCTTTCTTTGCTTCTACTCTTGTAGAATTTGTTGAAGTTCTTCACCATTAAGCTTAATTCTTCATTGAAGGTTTGTTTCTCACTCGATGATGTGGGGGCTTCACTTGAGGCTTTGTAAGCACCACTTGACTTGTTGTGAAGTTCCTCCTTATCCTTGAGTGACATCTCATGAGCAACAATTCTTCCAATGACTACAGTTGGCTTGAGATCTTTGTAGTTTGGCATCATTTGAATCAATGTGCACACGGTATCATACTTTCCATCCAATGCTCTTAGGATCTTCTTGATGATGAATCATCGGTCATCTCTTCACTCCCTAAGCCGGCAATTTCATTTGTGATAAGTGCAAGCCTAGAGTACATTTCAGCGACACCTTCACCATCCTTCATTTTGAACTTGTCAAGCTGACTTTGGAGCACATCAATTTGGATTCCTTGACGGATTCGGTACCTTCATGCATATCAATCAAAGTATCCCAAATTTCCTTTGCATTCTCAAGGCGGATGATTTTGTTGAATTCTTGAGGCACAATCCATTAAAGATGATATCACAAGCTTGAGCGTTGTATTGCAACATCTTCAATTCTTCCGCATTAGCTTCACGGTTCGGCTCTCGCCCATCAAAGAATTCACCTTGCAAGCCAATACAAATAATTGCCCAAACGGCGGGGTTATGTCCGAGAATATGCATTTTAAACTTATGCTTCCAACTAGCAAAATTAGTACCATCAAAGTAAGGACCTCTACAGTGATAATTTCCCTCGCTAGACGCCATACTATCCTAGGTTGTGAAACCAAGGCTATGACCACCAAAAGCTATGGAAATCAAAGCAAATGGAGACCAAAGCTCTGATACCACTTGTAGGACCTTGAAGTATGTCTAGAGGGGGGTGATTAGACTACTTGACCAATAAAAAACTTAACCTTTTCCTAGTTTTAGAGTTTGGCAGATTTTAGCTATCTTAGGACAAGTCAAGCAATCATCACACAATTCAAGCAAGCATGCAAAGAGTATATTGGCAGCGGAAATTAAAGCATGCAACTTGCAAGAAAGTAAAGGGAAGGGTTTGGAGGATTCAAGCGCAATTGGAACCACAGATGTTTTGGCGTGGTTCCGATGGGTGGTGCTATCGTACCTCCACGTTGATGGAGACTTCAACCCACGAAGGAGTAGCAGTTCTTGTGAGTCCACGGAGGGCTCCACCCACGAAGGGTCCACAGTAGCAACCTTGTCTATCCCACCATGGCCGTCGCCCACGAAGGACTTGCCTCACTAGCGGTAGATCTTCACGAAGTAGGCGATCTCCTTGCCCTTACAAACTCCTTGGTTCAACTCCACAATCTTGTCGGAGGCTACCAAGTGACACCTAGCCAATCTAGGAGACACCACTCTCCAAGAAGTAAAAAATGGTGTGTTGATGATGAACTCCTTGCTCTTGTGCTTCAAATGATAGTCTCCCCAACACTCAACTCTCTCTCATAGGATATGGATCTGGTGGAAAGAAGATTTGAGTGGAAAGCAACTTGGGAAGGCTAGAGATCAAGATTCATATGGTAGGAATGGAATATCTTGGCCTCAACACATGAGTAGGTGGTTCTCTCTCAGAAATGGTAAGTTGGAAGTGTAGGTTTAGTATGATGGCTCTCTCCACGAATGAAGAGGAGGTGGAGGGGTATATATAGCCTCCACACAAAATCTAACCGTTACACACAATTTACCAATCTCGGTGGGACCGAATCAACAAACTCGGTCAGACCGATTTTAGTAAACCTAGTGACCGTTAGGGTTTTCGGTGGGACTGGCATGCATCTCGGTAGGACCGATATGATTAGGGTTAGGGCATAACGTAATCTTGGTGAGACCGATTACACAAACTCGGTGAGACCGATTTTGGTAATTAGCTAACAAGAGAGTTGGTCAGGTAAACTCGGTGGGACCGATTTGCTCTTTTCGGTGAGACCGAAATGTTACAAAAGGGAAACACAGAGTTTACATTGCAATCTCGGTGGGACCGATCCGCTCTTTCGGTGAGACCGAAAAGTTACGAAAAGGAAGCAGAGAGATTACAATCCCATCTCGTTGAGACCGAGATCCCTATCGGTAGAACCGATTTGCCTAGGGTTTGTGGCGGTGGCTATGACATATGAAATCGGTGGCGCGGATAGGAAGAATCGGTGAGACCGATTTTGGCTTTAGGTTTAGGTCATATGTGGATGTGAGAAAGTAGGCTGAGGGTTTTGGAGCATATCACTAAGCACATGAAGCAAGAGGCTCATTAAGCAACACCTCATCCCTCCTTGATAGTATTGGCTTTTCCTATAGACTCAATGTGATCTTGAATCACTAAGATATAAAATGAAGAGTCTTGAGCTTTTGGGCTTGAGCCAATCCTTTGTCAATAGCATTTTGAGGGATCCACTTTCATCATCCATGCCATGCCATTCATTGAGCTTTCCTGAAATGTTCATCTTGGAATAGCATTAGCTCAATGAGCTATATGTTGTTATGAATTACCAAAACCACCTAGGGATAGTTGCACTTTCACTTCAGCTGGTCGCTCAGGGGCACCTTCTCCGTCGAGCTCCCCTCCTTGGCGCGGTAGAACGCGGCAGCATCAGATACACTACGGGGCAGATATGTGAATGCTCCTGGAGAGCTCCGGATTCGGTTAAGTAATAGGCAATTCACTCTCACATGCTTGATTTGCATAAATAATGCCATACCCGCCGCTATCTTCTTTAATGATTCAATTTCTTGGAGGGCCTTTTGGGCTTCGGCCTTAGCGGCTTTGGCACTCTCAAGAGCCGAGGCGAGCTCAGACTCTCGAGTCTTAGAGTCACGCTCCAAACTCTCGTGTTTTTCCACAAGAGCCTGGAGCTCTTGCGCAACTCCGCCACCCGCGCCTCCTGCTTCTCTCGCTCGGTGCGCTCCGCGGCCGCTTTGCTTTCGGCCGCGGACACCGCTTCCTTCAGGGTCGCCACCTCATTCGTGGCCCCTACAACTCCCACGTTAGTCCTGTCATTTTCGCAACCAAATCCTTTCTATAAGGAATTACTTTAATAAGGTATTACTTACCTTCCTTGTCCTCGAGCTGCTTCTTGGCAAGGCTGAGCTCGTTCTCGGACCGCTCGAGGCTCTGCCTCAATGCATTGACCTCTGCGGTCGGTCTTGGCCGAGAGGTCGGCAGCGCCTGCATTCCCATATTGACATACTTATGTTAGACTCCTGCATATATCTTTTTAGATCCTTAGTCCAACTTTTCTTTCCGAACACCGAACTAAGCATCAGGGGCTACTGTCTATGCGGTAATATTCTTACATACTCTAAACTTACCTCAAAGCCTGTTAGAAGGCTGGTACATGCTTCAGTCAGCCCGCTCTTGGCGGGTGAACTTCTGGATCCTGCACGCTCATAGCAGTGCGGTGCTCCTCGTCGATGGAAACCTTTGTTAAGCGCCTCCAACAAGCTATCCGGTGCCCCGGATGGGCGGAGGCCACCGGCGTCGCAGTCTTACCCTTCTTGCGAAGGGCGCTTGCCGGACTTGGAACCAGAAGGTTCGATGCGAGTCGGCACGCAGGCGGACTTAGAGCCCTCTGGGGTTTCGCCCCCTTGCGCCCAGTCAGGGAGGTCGCCTTGCGGCGCCTCGAGGACCACCTCCTTCTGGCTGGGCCCCTTTGGGACTCCACTGCGGTGTCGTCGGTGACACGAGGAGAGGAGGCGGTCGGAAGTGAAGTGCTATTCACATCCGACGAACCCAGGGAGCCGCTCGACGAAGCGGCGAGCTCGTCCTTGGGCGGGCTACATGGTCATATTCGGCGTTAGAAGACACTATGGGACAAATAAAAAGTCATGAACTATTCCGGAGTCCGGACACTTACGATCTCGCCAGGGGCTTGGCCCTTGTTGGCCACTCCTCCTCGTCGTTGTCGGCGTTGGTGGAGAAGTCCGGAGGAAGGGTCCTTCCTTTCTTGGACCCTTTGGCCTCCCCAGTCGGGGCGGCCTTCCTTTTCTTCTCTCCCCCCGCTGGGGAAGAAGCTTCTTTTCCTCCTCCTCGTCCTCAGAGGAGGATTCCGCCTCAGAGTCATCGGACGATGAGTCCGACAGCACCTGGCGCCGGGAGCTCCTTCGAGTTCCCGTGGCCTCATTCTTAGCCTTCTTCTCGGCACCACGTGAGGTGCCGGAGCCAGCTTTCCCGTCAATCGAGGCGTCCGCGGGTTTTTACGGCAAGGGGCGGACGGTTAATATGTCCGGGCGTCTTGACCGATCTGTCAAAGGTTAGGGAGTTTTAGATCCCGCATAGTGTCAAACTATGAAAAAGAGTCCCATAAAGGTTAAAATAACTTACCTCGCTGGCTTGACGCTGCGAGCTAAATGCGATCTTGATGGCGGATGTAGAACCTCGGCGCCCTTGAACGGCACCTTCCGGGCATCTTCGTGCGTAGTGTCGAAGAGCCTTTTCGAGTTTGGTCTTTGTGCGGATCGAACTCCCACAATTTGAAGGCCCGTTCTTTGGCATGGGAGAATCCGGCGGATGAGCATCACCTGGATTACATTGACAAGCTTGAGATTCTTGTCCACCAGGTTCCGGACGCAGGTTTGATGTCCGGATAGCTGTTCGAATCACCTCACGTCAGGCCCGTCTCTTTCCATGACGTGAGCCGTGTGGGGGAGCCAGATCGGAATTCGGGGGCCGCCACCCATTGAGAGTCGCGTGGCTCGGTGATGTAGAACCACCCCGATTGCCACCCCTTTATGGTCTCCACAAAGGAGCCCTCGAGCCATTGGACTTTGGCCATCTTGCCAACCATGGCACCTCCGCACTCCGCTTGGCGGCCGCCCACTACCTTCGGCTTGACATTAAAGGTCTTCAGCCATAAGCCGAAGTGGGGCTGGATGCAGAGGAAGGCCTCACACACGACGATAAACGCCGAGATGTTGAGGATGAAGTTCGGGGCCAGATCGTGGAAATCCAGGCCGTAGTAGAACATGAGCCCCCGGACAAATGGGTGAAGTGGAAAACCTAGTCCGCGGAGGAAGTGGGTGAGAAACACCACCCTCTCATGGGGCCTGGGGGTGGGAATGAGCTGCCCCTCGTTCGGGAGCCGATGCGCGATGTTGTCGGACAAGTATCCGGCCTTCCGCAGCTTTTTGATGTGCCCCTCCATGACGGAGGAGGCCATCCACTTGCCTCCCGCTCCGGAGATAGTTGGAGAAGGTTGAGATAGGATGTGCGGACTTGGGCGCTGGAGCTCGAAAAGTCTTGTGAAATGGATGAGCAAAGGAGGAAGAAGGTGTAGGTGAAAAGGTGGATCCTTATCCCTTATATGGACGGACGAAGCTATCGTCCCCGCCAGCCTAGTAAAACTTCGCTTATCTCCCAAGCGCCGTAATCAATGGCGCGGTTGGGTTACCCACGTCTGTATTGATGGGAATCCCGGAATAAGGGGGCACGATCTCCGCTTTGATAAGACTTGCCAAGGAAACCACCTCGCTAAACGCGCTGAGGTGGAACAGTAAAAATGATTCGTATAAAGGCCTGGCCGTGGTGTGGTGTCACGCCGCGGAATACGTCAGCAGATCTGTGCAAAAGTTATCTCTCTACGGTAGTATGTGGAACTTGTTTTGCAGAGCCGGACACTATCCATGTGTTCAATATCTTCTATGAAGTATTCGGAAGAGGAACCCGCCTTGCAATGCCGAAGACAATATGCGCGCCGGACTCGTCATCATTGAAGCCTGGTTCGAGACTCTTGAGGGAGTCTGGATTAGGGGTGTCCGAATAGCGAACTATCACTTTATTGGCCAGACTCTTGGACTATGAAGATACAAGATTGAAGACTTCGTCCCGTGTCCGGATGGGACTTTCCTTGGCGTGGAAGGCAAGCTTGGCGATACGGATATGTAGATCTCCTACCATTGTAACCGACTACGTGTAACCCTAACCCTATCCGGTGTCTATATAAGCCGGAGGGTTTTAGTCCGCATAAGACGAACAACAATCATACCATAGGCTAGCTTCTAGGGTTTAGCCTCTCAGATCTTGTGGTAGATCTACTCTTGTACTACCCATATCATCAATATTAATCAAGCAGGAGTAGGGTTTTACCTCCATTGAGAGGGCCCGAACCTGGGTAAAAACATCGTGTCCCTTGTCTCTTGTTACCATCCGCCTAGACGCACAGTTCGGGACCCCCTACCCGAGATCCGCCGGTTTTGACACCGACAGAGGACAAGGATGCACTTCCTTGTGTGCGAAGATATAGCTGGTGGGTCTCGGATGTCAGGGGGACGAATCATTTTTATTTGGCGAGTAATAAGAAGGCACTTCCTTGGTTTTTCGAAGATGTAGCTAGTGGGTCCAGCTATCAGCCTCATAGCCTAAAGTCCACTTCCAATGGCTGTCGTTTGTTGACCTCGTTGACCACGAGGTGCCGAGAGCATCAAGGCGGTGGATGACAACGAGTTCTAGGAAGGGAAGGACGAGGAGGCATAGAAAACGAGGTGGGTGGATGCCCATGCGGAGGGGAGTACGAGGGTTGCCTGGTTCGGCTGCGGCGTAAGTCCGCCGTCGCCGGAGAATAACAGGGGTGTGGGTGAGTAGAGGGAAGGTCTGGCCAGTCGTAGTATGGCCGGTTGTCGGTGTCAAAACCGGCGGATCTCGGGTAGGGGGTCCCAAACTGTGCGTCTAGGCGGATGGTAACAGGAGACAAGGGACACGATGTTTTACCCAGGTTCGGGCCCTCTTGATGGAGGTAAAACCCTACGTCCTGCTTGATTGATATTGATATTGTGGATGTTTACAAGAGTGGATCTACCACGAGATCAAGGAGGCTAAACCCTAGAAGCTAGCCTATGGTATGATTGTAAGGGTTGTTGTGATGATAGTCCTACGGACTAAAGCCATCCGGTTTATATAGACCCCGGAGAGGGCTAGGGTTACATAGAGTCGGTTACAATGGTAGGAGATCTACATATCCGTATCGCCAAGATTGCCTTCCACGCTAAGGAAAGTCCCATCCGGACACGGGGAGAAGTCTTCAATCTTGTATCTCCATAGTCTTGGAGTCCGGTCGATGATGATAGTCCGGCCAATGATAGTTCGGCTGATGATGGTAGTCCGGCTATCCGGATACCCCCTAATCCAGGACTCCCTCTGTAGCCCCTGAACCAGGCTTCAATGACGATAAGTCCGGCGCGTATATTGCTTGGCATTGCAAGGCGGGTTCCTCCTCCGAATGATAGAAGATTGTGAACACCAGGATAGTGTCCGGCTCTGCAAAATAAATTCCACATTCCACCATAGAGAGAATAATAATATATACACAAGTTCAATCTGGCGGCGTTTTTACGTGGCATGACGTCACACCACTACCAAGCTATTACTCGAATTGTTTTTACTTTATCACCTCAAGCGCATTTAGCGAAGCGGTTTCCTTGGCACGTCTTGTCGAGCGAGAGATCGTGTTTCCCTTAATCCGGGATTCTCATCAATACGGACGTGGGTAACCCAACGCGCCTGCTCGCCACGCCCCCTCTATCGAAGGCGAGTCCCAAACGGTCACGGAGACGGCTCTTGGTATTCTCCCTCTTTATAATGAGACCAAGGCTCGTTTCTTTTTCTTCAATCCTCCATTGAATCCTCTCCACGCTCCAAGTTCCAGCACCTAGAGCTCCAGATTCGAGTGCTTCAGACTTTCGACGATGTCCGGTTCCGACCTCCAGGGCCGGTGGATGCCCTCCTCCGTCATGGAGGAGGAGGTGCTAAAGCTGCGGGAGGCCAAGTACCTGTCTTATGAGATTTCGCACAGGTTGCCTGCCGAAGGGCAGGCCATCCCCACCCCCGAGCCCGGCGAGTATGTCGTTTTCGTATCCCACCTCCGTCGGGGTTTAGGCTTCCCGATGGATCCTTTTGTGAGAGGGCTCATGTTTTACTATGGGTTGGAATTCCACGATTTGGATCCAGAGTCCATCCTCCATATCTCCGCATTTATTGTCATCTGCGAAACCTTCCTCCGTGTTACCCCTCACTTCGGCCTGTGGCTGAAGACCTTCAATGTGGCGCCGAAGATGATCGGGGGGCGTCAAGCGGAGTGCGGCGGGGCGGCCATAAGTAGGAGGGCCGATGCCCCGTGGCCCGCTGGCTCCTTCCAAGAGGAGCTCGGCCCGTGGCAGCAAGAGTGGTTCTATATTACCGTTCCGAGGGGCCGCAGGCAAAAGCCGCCGCCCTTATTCTGCCCGGGACCTCCACGACGGTTGATGTCGTGGGTCAACCAAGGGCTCAACTGGGGGCCTTCAAAGGACGTGCCCCTACTACAGGGCCGGATTCGAGATCTCCTAACGAGGGAGATCGATATGGTGGTGGTGATGCGAGTTATCTTGATTAGGCGTCTCTGCCTGCAAACGCCGCCCTCTCCGGCTATGGGAGTTCAATCCGGAGGGCCCACGGATTCTTCAACACTTCATGGGTATGACACCTGGAGATGTACAAATTATTCTTCGGATCGCAAGAGGTGCGTCCGAATTGACCGAGGATGCTGGCTTAAGCTGCAATCGCCGGATACTCAAGTAAGTAGTTCCGAGTCCGGACATACTGTTTGTTTGCCTTCGATGATTAACTTTATGACCAACTTCCTTCTACACAGGAGTGGATAGCGGAAGCACAATTGATACGGTGTCCGACCCTCTCCCGAGACCGCGCGGATCCGTGCTTTGGTCCGGATGCTTGAGGTTGCGCCTTCAGAGGAAGACGAAGGGGAAAGCAGGAAAGCTATTGCCTCGCCTAAGGAGGCTCTTGAAAGAGGGGGGATCGAGAATCCCTCCCTTCAAGGGGAGAAGAGGGCTGCCTCCGAGGACCCCGGGGCAAAAGCCCCTAAACGGGGGAAGAAATCTTCGCCAGAGGGCCCTGCGTCCGGGGAGGCCCCGGCCGCACATTCTCCATTAATGAGTCAGCCCTCCAACGAGCCGTAAGTAGAAAGAAAGGAGTTTTATAATAAGGGACATCCCTATTTGTGCTTCTGAGGATAACTAAAGTTTTTACCTTGTAGTTCGGATCTCCGTCCTTCGCAAATGAGCTCGTCTTCGGGGACCTTCGTCCGGAGATGATAGAGGCGAGACGCCTCCGTCCGGGGCGCCGTCGAATAGGGCGGACGAGCACGAAGTAATAAATCACGGAGGGAGCCCGGGTTTGGCAAAGCCGGATAGTTCGCACCAAGCGGTGTACGGTTTGAAGGATCTGCTTGAGAAGGCGTCTATCTCGTAAGATCACCACGCATTGATGAGCATGGTGATTGAAAGGATTTTGTCTGGCCAAGGCGGGTTACCTAATGCCGCTGTGGAGTTCTTTGGCGGGGTTTGAGGTACGTAAAATGACACACCTTTTAACAGTTTTGCATATAGAATGCGCCCTGTATAGATAGTAGCCCCTGAGACTCGGTAGGTTGTCGAAATCGACAGCGTGCCGAGGATCAAAATCGCAGGTTTAAATTCCCGTCGTGCCGATGCAGGTGGCGGGTCGTCCGGGGGCCAGCCGGACTGATGGAGTTGCTGAACTAAAGCGACAACTCGATGCTGCGGATGCGGACACCACGCTGGTCAACAGGCGACTTGATGAGTCGCAAGGTAAGTGTTATCGCTGCGGTCACTTGGTAAGGAGCGAAGCCATCTCCTTACAACATGTGCGTGAAATGCAGATAGTGCCGCTGCCGTGGAGAGCCTTCGGGCGAACTTGCTCAAGCCAAGGAGCAGGCGGCGAGTAATGCAATGACCTCGAGGGCGGCCGAGGAGTTGGCGGCCTAAATGGTCGCCTTCTTGCCGGAGCAGGAAGAGATAGCGAAATGGCCGTGAAGTTAAAGGATGCTACCGACCGCAATGAGGCTCTTGGGAAGGAGCGCCTAAGCGGCAAGAAGACCTGCGGAAGGCCACCGCCGAAGCCAAGAATGCCCGCTCTGCAATGCGGGCCATGAAGGAAAAACTGCGCCGGGCGGGGATATTATGGTAGCAAGCCTTTTCTGCTGTGCCGAAGGTTCACGGATCAAAAATATGCTCAGCTGGGCCAACTGTGGTGTCCGGAGGACCCTTATATGGACTTAGCAGCGAGTGCGGCGGATGCCGTTGTGCATTTTCGGAGCCAGAAGGATCACAAGACGGAAGAGTTGTTTTGGTCTCAATTCCATAGTCCGGAGCGTTCACTTCCGCTGACCGATCGTTTGGCTGAGTGGGTTGAGCTAAATAGGTTGTCCGGGCTTCCTATGACGGATATAGTGACCCATATCCGGCCGGATAGGCCCCAGCCGAAGAGTTACTTTGGCTTATTGCAACAATTGCTTGGGGCGGTGCCGCATATCAAGGCGATGAAGAGGTCGGCCTGCATAGAGGGTGCGCGGATGGCGCTCGCCCGTGTGAAGACACATTGGACAGAGATGGATGCCACCGCTGTTGCGACCCCGGGTTCGGATGATAACCGGTTACCCGCCGAGCACTATTTTGGCGAAGTGCTGTGTGGTGCTCGTGTAATAGAGTCGCAGTGCTAAAAAAAATGTTACGTTCGAATGAACGTTTTATATGATGTAAAACTATATTTATGATGTAAGCGCCTTTTATACTTGTGCGTTCAAGTAATAGAATATCTCCTATGCGGCCGTTCATGTATACGTGTGTATAACCTGAAAGATGGCAGTCGTCGGCTTCAGCCCCCACGCACAAGGTGCGGGGGTGTTCGCAAAAAATATCGCGTTTTCACACTTAATCCGACATCTCGGTCCTGTAAAGGAGGTGGTAGCGTAGCAAACGAGGCAACCGGACTATAATGCTTTATCACTTTCACTTAGCCATGGAGTTCGAGGGTGGGGCTACGATATAGCCCCTGGGGGCACCGCGCTCTTCGAATTCGGGCGTAGATGTGTACTGGCGGAAAGCGGCCCTTCGTCAAAGCGGGGAATCCTAAACATTCCCATGGTCGATCGAGTGGTTGACCGATCTCTCGCTGTATCATGACGATCAGTTTTGGCTTTCTCTCTTGAGGTGCTTTCGCCCGGCGGGGCACAATCGCAGATAGTTCTCCACGAGCCGCGTTAGCCGATGAATCTGAGCGTAAGGCAGCAAAACACATGAGCCGGGCAAACCCAACATTTGACCAAAGACATGATTCGGAGCTGATGCATATAAGGCCTAACTCGAGACGCCGAACACACCCGAAGGTGTTCGGTCTTTATAATAGCGGGCAAAACAAAGCCCTAAGCCCCTTGTGTCCAGTGCAGGGCAGGTTCTTACGGGCGCGGCCGATGCCAAAACGCCTTGATCTCCACTCTGGTTATAATGATAGACCAGGGATTATAGCAACAAGAGACAGTAAGAAAGGTTTACGTAGGGTCTTAGTCCGAAAAGAGTCCTTGCAACGGGTCCCTACTGCACGTCTGTGCTGTGTCTCTCATGCAGCCGTATCTGGACGGTGTGCACGCTGTTCATCTGTAAAAAGAGAGGAACTTGGTTGGAAAAGAAATCGTATGCGAAAGTGCATAAAAAATTGAAATATAGATTAAGAAAGCTGAGCCTATGCTAGCTCATTATGGCTTATATGTGCAAACCCTTGTGAAGGGATGTGCGGCTAGGTAGCCCCTAGCTTATTTATTCCGGACTCGTTCAACTGTGTCCGGGGTCTCAGGCGACCTTATAATGAAATGATGCCACATGAACCGGGCATTTTAAGCGTGAGAGACGCGTAATGTAGTATTGCATTGAAGCGGACGAAAGCTTCCGTCGATGATGCTTGATAGCTACTTTTAAATGGGGCGACATGAAAGGTTAGCTTTTCTCGTCGGAAGTTGTCGGGTAACGAACACAACTTCTAGTAATAATGAAACTGTCGCTTTGACGTAAGGGCCTGGCGCCACTCCTTTGAAGGAAGTGCGGCTATGCCGAATTGCAGTATGGTCTATCCCAACTTGCGGATTGTGTCCGGATGTAGCAGGTTTAAGTTACTGCTGCCGTCCATCAAAACCTGCGTGAAATGCAGTCCGTCTGTTATGGGATCCAATATCAGGGCAGTCTATCATGTGTTCCGGATACTTCTGGACTAACCCAGATGGTCGAAAGTGATTGGTTTTCATATCCAATCTTGGTGTTCTATTGAGGTGGACCGTGCGACACTTGTCTTAGCGAGTGCCGTGTTGGTTTTCCGTAATATCACGCGAAGCTAGTTTACTGTTTTGACTTCTTGTGGGAAAGTCTTTTGACTTCCGGTGCTCTGCTGGTGGGGTTCGTCATCGTCCTCGCTTGGCGCATCGAGCCCCTTGTGTGGCGTTGATTACGCGGACTGTTGAAAAACCCAATAATTTGGTTGGTATGGTTTGCATGCCTTAGAATCTTGTGGATTTGACATATCCGATCTAAAATTTTGTTTAAATTCGATAGCTCGTCTCTGTTGTCCTTGAGAGGCCGTGTTTTATTGTTTGGCCGCAAGCTTTTGAATCCGGCGTTGACTGCCGTGCCCTTTGGGCTATTTTCTTTATTCCGGCGCTGATCTTTCCTGCGCCGTGACTTTCCGTTTCCATCTCTGATCTTGGATGTACTCGGGTCGCTGGTGTTGCATCTTGCTAGCCAGCTGTCTTCTCCTGCGCAAAAGCGCGTCATGAGGCTTGTTAGCGCGGCCGTTGTTCTTGGCTTCTCTTGGCCAAGGTGTCTGGCGAGCCATTCGTCTCGGATGTTGTGTTTAAAAGCTGCCAAGGCTTCCACGTCCGGACAGTCGACTATTTGGTTCTTTTTGGTAAGGAACCTGTTCTAGAATTTGCGCGCTGACTCCCCGGGCTGTTGGGTTATATGACTCAAGTCGTCTGCATCCGGAGGGTGGACATAAGTCCCTTGAAAATTTGCTCTAAACGCGTCCTCAAGCTCTTCCCAACTTCCAACAGTGTTTTCTGGGAGGCCTTTGAGCCAGTGCCGAGCTGGCCCTTTGAGCTTGAGGGGTAGGTATTTTATGGCGTGGAGATCATCTCCTCTAGCCATGTGTATGTGTAGTATGTAATCTTCTATCCAGGACTCGGTGCATTGTGCGTCGTATGCCTCTATGTTTATGGGTTTGAACCTGCTGGAATTCATGATCCAGCGCCTCGTCGATAAAACATAAGCGGGTGTCTTGGCGCCCTGTATTTGGGTGTGCCGCTGTCTTCGAATACTGGTTGTGTTGTGTTACTTCCTGGGGCCCTCTTTTTTGGCCCGTAGATGGACCTAGTTGGGCCGTCCGTTTTCCCAGGATTATAATGCGGCTTATGCGCGGCCCCGCTTGTCGTTTTTGGCCTATCATCTGGCCGTCTATCCGGCCAGGTGGCCTCTTTATTTTTTGACTGTGAAGGCTCTATGGCTTCCTCGTCAAATTCTGGCAACAACTTGCGCCGGGTAGCTCTTAGTTTGATGGTCGTTGCCATATTTGTCTGCGCAGTCTTGAATAATTTGCTCCACTTCATTACGAGCGTGTCTTACGCTGTTTTGAGCTTCCGTTCGCTTTCTTCAAACTTCTTGCGATGGCGTGAGTTTTTGTGTATGTTCTTATGCTCCGGTGTTGTGCGGACTGATGATAGCTCCGTGAAGGGGTTGATTATCCGGCTCATCCTGTTCGTCGTCCGCTGGTTTGCCCTGCTCTATCGCTGGGTCGTTAGGAAGGCAACTTTGATCGAGGCGGGACTTAGGGCGGCGTCTACGTCGCTGTTTTGGTTGTTTATCGGCGGGATTATCCTCTGCCACGTCCCGTTGTTCCTCGTTATTGCTTCCCTTTGGGGTATCCACCATGCATATGTCGTATGACGAGGTGGTCTTCCAGTGTCCTACAGGCACTGGTTCTTGGTAGTCTCCGGCATCGTCGTCCATACCGTCGAAGTGTTCGGAGTTGTAGTCGAGTACGTCGGTTAAATCATCGACGGTGGGCGGGCTCTGAATTTCTTCGTCCGCGTCCCAACCATCCTGGCGTAGTTCGGCCAGGGCTCTCCGGATAGCGAGAGATGCTTCAGTGAATTTATGATATCACCGAAGGGCGAGTGCTGAAAGATGTCCGCAGCGGTGAATTCCATGATCGGCGCCCAATCGGATTCGACTGGTAGAGGCGCAGGAGGTTCGGAGTCCGGCAGGGAGTCCGGCACCTCGGAGTCATGAGCTTTATGCGGGACGGGGTAAGTGTTCGGCTCCATCGCCGTAGAAGTTGCAGCTCCCGAGGCGGTGTCCAGCCATCCGTCCTCGATCCGAGCGATCGGCTCCGGACTATGGGTCGGAGCGGATTCGTGTGCAGCCTCCAAGGTGCTGTCCGTGGCGAGTTAGGTCATGCCCATCGTGACGGCGGCACGCCGATCGTGGCTCAGATCCATCGAAGATCAAGTCCCGCGGATATCGGCCGTGAAGTTTAGGCTTCAAACCTAACTCGACGGCCAGGGCGTAGCTTCGATCTGCTCCAGATGGCCAAGTGAGTTGGCCCGCAGCGGCCGCCGAATACAAAGATCTGTCCGGGAGAAAAGTCTCACCCAGGACTGCGTCGTTGTTGATTGAAGAGGCCATCAAGCCTATCGGTGACGACACAGAGGAACTCTCAATGAAAGCACCAATGTCGGTGTCAAAACCGGAGGATCTCGGGTAGGGGGTCCCGAACTGTGCGTCTAGGCGGATGGTAACAGGAGACAAGGAACACGATGTTTTACCCAGGTTCGGTCCCTCTTGATGGAGGTAAAACCCTACGTCCTGCTTGATTGATATTGATATTGTGGATGTTTACAAGAGTGGATCTACCACGAGATCAAGGAGGCTAAACCCTAGAAGCTAGCCTATGGTATGATTGTAAGGGTTGTTGTGATGATAGTCCTACGGACTAAAGCCATCCGGTTTATATAGACACCGGAGAGGGCTAGGGTTACATAGAGTCGGTTACAATGGTAGGAGATCTACATATCCGTATCGCCAAGCTTGCCTTCCACGCCAAGGAAAGTCCCATCCGGACACGGGGAGAAGTCTTCAATCTTGTATCTCCATAGTCTTGGAGTCCGGTCGATGATGATAGTCCGGCCAATGATAGTTCGGCTGATGATGGTAGTCCGGCTATCCGGACACCCCCTAATCCAGGACTCCCTCACCGGTCCATGAGGCTTGCGCGGCAGCACAGCCGGCCACGGGAGGCTGGAGTAGGCGGTATGATGGGCCTGGTTTGGGTGGCTGGAGCGAGAAGACTAGAGGTTGAAGACGCAACACAACCATTGATTTAACATCCAACGGTCAGTGCAACTAGAATCGATTTGACTAAGTTGACAAAGCCCGTACGCGTCAACTTAGTTGGCCCACAAGTCAGCCTTCAAATCTGGTGGGTCCCAGCTAGCAGGGGGAAACATTTTTTGCTTGTAATAAGGTGGCACTTCCTTGTGTGCGAAGATGTTTTCTGGGTTTTTTAATTTCTTCTTTTCGAGTTAGAATAAAAAGAAAACAATTTAGCATACAATCTATATTTTTTGCAAAATGGATCATAATAAAGCTGGTGGGTCCCAGCTGTCAGGGAGAGGTGAATTTTTTTCCACGTAATAAAGGAAACACTTCCCTGCGCGCGAAGATGTAGCTGGTGGCTCAAGCCTGTCAGGGGGAGAAACATTTGTTTTTGCATAATAAGGAGGGACTTGCTCGCGTGCGGCCATGGGGCATGCGGGTCCCTACTGTCAGCCACTCCACGTTCATGCCTCTTCCGATGGCTATCGTTTGTTGACAAAGTTGACCACGCCGCGCCGAGAGAACCAACGCGATGGACGATGGCGAGGCCTAGGAAGGGAACAACCCGGAGCCCGCGAAGACATAGTAGTGGATGCCCACGCGAAGGGGAGTACGATGGTTCACTGGTTCGGCTGTGTTGTGAGGTTGTTGTTGCCGGAGAATAACAGGATGTGTTGGTGAGTAGAGGAATGGCATGGACGGCGATAGGAGTAGGGTGGGTCGGTGAGGCCTACGCGGTAGCACACCTGGCCACGGGAGGCGGTAGCAGGAGGTATCGCCGGCGGTGGTTTGGGTGGCTGAAGCATGAATATCCGAGATTGAAGAAGCACCACAGCCGTTAGATGGACATCCAACGGCCGCTGCTAATAGACAAAGCCTTGCATACACGTCAAGTTAGTAGGCCCACAAGTGACCATCACATTTGTGGCAGAGAACATATAACCCATTTGTGATTTGTTATGTATAGCCCATTTTTTAATTCTAATGGAATTTACTCAGCCCATTTACTGTTTGTTAAAACTACAGCCCATTTTCTAGCCAGGACTTTGTTAATAATTTCAGCCAACCGCTCAAAAAAAATTCAACAAAATTTCCAACATTTTGATGGTATCCAAAATATTTTTTAACCGAAATTTAGAGTCATATTAATATAATTTCAAAATAAATTTAATTAGGTAAAAATCCAACGAAATTTTGCAAGCGCAACAAGCTAACTTTTTTTAGAAGAATTAAGAAATGTACCTGTTTGGTGCGTTTTTCATATTTACAGCCAATTTTTTTAATTAAAACCCATTTATTATTTCTTAAAGCCCATTTTCTTGGCAAGTCTAATGTGGCCCGGAGAATAACAAGTTGACCTGGGTTGGGTATTCCACAAAAAAAGAATAGCTGGGCTAGCCATTTTCACATTTAAATATTAATATCTGGGCTAGATATTTGGTCGACATAAAATAATAGCCTGGGCCATACGGGCCAAAACCCGCCCAGTTGATACCCTGCTCCTTTGAGCAACAACAAAAACATCGCTCAAGAGAAACTCTACTGACACCTAAAAAAATACATATACTTCTCGAGCTATTGGGTCCCAGCTATCGGCCGCTCCTTGTGCAATTCTCTCGTTTATTGACTATATAGGTTGACAATGGTGTGTGACTGTGATGTCAGGAAACCAGGAGGAAGCAAAAAATTTATAGTTGTATATAATAAGGAGGCACTTGCGTACGTGCAGCTATGGTGCTGGTGGGATCCACTGTCATCCTCTACAATTAAAGTCATCTCCTGATTCCACTTTTTCGTTGACCATGTTGACAACGTCAGACGGCGGCGCCACAACGAGTGCAACAACTCGAAGGACACGGATAGGACCTCTCGGGCCCTAAGGATGGTATGATACAGTGCCTGCTGCTCATTCAGGAACCCAGGATCATAGGGCCACATGTCCACGGTGGCATTGTTGTTCGCCGACGATTCGTCCTTTCGTGAGCCGGTGCTCGTTGAGGAGACAGAGGTTGCAGCACATGTCCTCCTATGCTGGTAGCTCTTCCGCCATTAGGCGTCGAAGTGCGGCCACACCTGCTCTATGGTGAACACGGCATGAACTGGCTTGGGCGATGCTGCCGGCTCCTGGTAGGAAGCCACATCCATCATCTGATTGTCGTCTCTTAGCTCGACGAGCTCGCTCGCGAGATAGCATGTCTGGCTGCTGGATGCCTGGACTACTGCCAAGCACGAGTCTAACCGCCCTGGACCACCTAGACCGCCTCCCTCGCCTGCACGCGCTTTTTGCCCGAAACGGTCATCGCCACCAGCGCCGCTTCCCGGTGCAGGCGATTGCTCCGCGTTCAAACAACACAAGTCCATCTGTCCGTCTGCCGCCCACATTAATGATATGCGGTTGCCGAGGCGGCTACTCCGGCTCCACCCGTCCGTCCCTCTGCAGCCCACCATTGCTACATAAACTGCTGCGCCGGCCATAGCCGCAGTCATCCGCCTCTGTTCCCTTTCTTCTGTCCGCACCACTACTGCCCACTATGGCTTCCTCGCGCTCCAGCACTCTTCGGGATGGGCAGACGACAGACCAGAAGGAGATGGCAGCCATTGCTGCCGATTGGCTGGCCGACAGGTAGCCGGAGGATGACGACATCCCAATGGAGAACGTGGTAGTCGACGATCCGGCGCCAACCCCCTCCTCTACGACATCCTCGCTGGTGCATTGCACCATGACCATTGGCGAGGCCCATTCCCAATACATGGACACGGTGAGGCAGAAGCGTGAGGAGCAGTTCTGGGAGGCACAGGCCGACACCGCCTACAACCACCATCTCCTCCAGGAGCACCTGCAGGCGGAGGAGCAGAACGTCGTGGAGCAAGCGGAGAAGGAGGCGCTGCTCGAGTCGTACCGCCGCACCCGCGAGAGCTGCCTCACGCGCTGGCGGTACCGCATGCGGGTGGCGGAGGTTGCGGCCACCTACAAACAGGACGATGAAGCAGGCGAGGCGCTGTTTGGCGAGACCGACGATGAGGCGGAGGACAATGCCGGCTACACCGAGGCCCCGCCCCGCCGGCACCGAGGCAGAGGACTTCGCCGGCTTCGGCGAGGCCCAGCTCCGCCGAGGCCTTGCCCCACCAACAATGAGGCAGAGGACATCGCCGGCTCCGCCAAGGCCATGCCCTGCCGACAATGAGGGAGAGGATTTCCTCCACTCTGTCGAGGCCCCGACCCGCCGGCAACGAGGGACAGGATTTCCCCCGCTCCGCCGAGGCGCTGCCCCGCCGGCAACGAGACAGAGGACATCGCCGGCTCCGTCGAGGCCCCGCCCCGCTGCCAACGAGGCCGCACCACACATAAAACGAGTTAGAGTAGAACACGGTAGGTCGCCGCCGCTCGGGTCCAAGTAAGGCCACCGCTCCTACCCTCCGGTTGCAGCCAAGCTTGGCGGGTTGACCATTGACCGATTAGCTTCTTGGCGGCGACGTGGAGTCGGAGAGCTGTGCTGGAGAAGAAGCTTCTGTTCGGCTCAGCCGGACACGGGTGGGAAGCTTGGGTTAATTAATTATACCTCCAGCGCACCCCTTTTTATTTGAAGAATCTATGAAATGTAATGAAATCCAGCATGTTCATATGAAATCCGGCCGTGTATGAATGAATTTAGTTCAATTAGTTTGAATTCTCATATCAATGGCATTGGATGAACATGCAAAACAATACATGCTAGCATTATTCCCAAGGTGATCACCTCGTTTGCAGCAGTTTCACACAATAATACGTACTAGCATTATTCCCAGGGTGATCACCTTGTTTGCAGCAGTTTCACATGTACTCCCTCCGGTCCTTTTAAGTCTGCATATAAGTTTAGTGTGAAGTCAAAGTATCTCTACTTTGACCAGTCTTATAGAAAAAAGTATCAACATTCACAATGTAAAATCAACAAACTTGAAAGAAATCTAATATGCGAAGTAAAAAGGAACAGAGGGAGTACAAACAATTTGAGCAGCCTTTTAGCGTTCTTATACATTGCAATCAAACACATGATACGCTTCCAACGTATCTATAATTTATGAAGTATTCATGCCGTTATATTATCATTCTTGGATGTTTTACAATCATTTTATAGCAACTTTATATCATTTTTTTGGAACTAACCTATTGACCCAGTGCCCAGTGCCCGTTGCTCATTTTTGCTTGTTTTTTACATCGCAGGAAATCAATATCAAACGGAGTCCAAACACCGCAAAACATTTTGAAGAGTTTTTATGGACCAGAACACTCAGGATGGTCCAGAGCAGCACCTGGGGGGGGCACGAGGGGGGGCACAACCCACCAAGGCGTGCCTGGGGGCCCAGACGCGCCCAGGTGGGTAGTGCCCACCTTGGTGGCCTCCTGCACCCCCTCTTTACCCTATAAATTCACAAATATGACCAAAACCCTTGAGGTTAACCTAGATCAGAAGTTCCGTCGCCGCAAGGCTCTGTAGCCACCGAAAACCAATCTAGACCCTTTCCGGCACCCTGCCGGAGGGGGGAATCATCACCGGTGGCCATCTTCATCATCTCGGCGGCCACCATGATGAGGAGGGAGTAGTACACCCTCGGGGCCGAGGGTTTGTACCAGTAGCTATATGTTTAATCTCTCTCTCTCTCTCGTGTTCTTGAGATGTCACGATCTTGATGTATCGCGGGCTTTGTTAATATAGTCGGATCATATGCTGTTTTCCCTTATCTATATTGTGATGAATTGAGTTTTTCCCTTTGAGATTTTGTTGTTATCGGATTGAATACTTTTATGGATTTGAGAACACTTGATATATGTCTTGCAATTGGATACTCGTGGTGACAATGGGGTATCATATTGATTCACTTGATATATGTTTTGGCATTCAACTCACAGATTCCCGAGGTGACATCGGGGTAATCTATTCATAGGGGTTGATGCACGTTCTTGTCTTTGTTTCTCTGGTAGAAATCTTGGGGCACTCTTCGAAGTTCTTTGTGTTGGATTGAATATTATGAATCTGAATTTGCTTTGGTGTTATTTTAGTACGGACTCTTGGTTAGATCGATCGGAAAGAATAGCTTTGTGTTATTTTAGTACGAACTCTAGGATAGATTGATCGGATATAATAGCTTTGAGGTGGTTTCGTACCCTACAAACAATTCCGTCTTATGTTCTTCGCTAGATTGGAACTTTGGAGTGATTCTTTGTTGCACTTTGAGGGGTGGTTATATGATCCAATTATATTAGCATTGTTGAGAGGTTGCACTAGCGAAAGTACGGACCCTAGGCCTCATTTTCAAGCATTGCAATACCGTTTTTGTGTCAGTTTACTATTTGCTACCTTGCTGTTTTTATTAATTCAGATCATAAAAATATATTTCGACCATAAATATTACACTTTTATCACAATCTCTTCACCGAACTAGTGCACCTATAAAATTTGCCATTGTATTGGGTGTGTTGGGGACACAAGAGATTTCTTGTATTTGGTTGCAGGGTTGTTTGAGAGAGACATCTTCATCCTACACCTCCCGTGGATTGATAAACCTTAGGTCATCCACTTGAGGGAAAATTGTACTGTCCTACAAAACTCTGCGCTTGGAGGCCCAACACGAGTCTACAAGAATAAAAGTTGCGTAGTAGACATCAAGGTCTTTTTTGGCGCCATTGCCAGGGAGGTGAGTGCTTGAAGGTATATCTTTAGATCTTGCAGTTGAATCTTTTAGTTTCTTGTTTTATCACTAGTTTGGTCTATAGAAAACTATATAAAAATGGAATTGAGGTTGCATCATATTGTTGATCATCTTTATAATATCTTTCTTGAAAATGATGGATCAGAAAATTGTTCTCAATTGTTAGAAGAAGAAGTCAATAAAATGTTTGGCACAAAGTATTTGAATGATGAGCATGATTGCAATGTTATTAGTATGAATTCTTTGAATATCCATGATGCTAATGATATGCAAAGCTACAAGCTTGGGGATGCTATATTTGATGAAGATGATATTTTTACTCCCCCAACTGTTGATGAGAAAATTTATTATGATGAAAGCATGCCTCATATTTATGATGATTATATTGATAAAAGTGGGTTTGGAAGAGTGTCAACTCTAGGTACTAATGATCCCACTATTTCGGAAGAGGTTTCAATCGATTATTATGAGAACAAAGTTGCTATCTATGATGATTATGGTGATGACATGTATGCTATAAAGAATAATGATAACCATGAAACTTGTCATCATGATTTTAATTTTCAATCACATGATAGTTATCTTGTTGAGTTTGCTCCCACTATTATTCATGAGAATAAATTTGCTAATGTGGAGTGTAGTAAAATTTCTATGCTTGTGGATCATGAAAAGAATGCTTTATGTGATAGTTATATTATTGATTTTCTTCATGATGCTACTAAAAATTATTACGAGGCAGGAACTTATGCTTTTAGGAATTTCAATAATATGAAATTTCCTCTCTATGTGTTGAAAATCTTGAAGTTGCACCTGTTTTGCCTTCCTATGCTAGTGTATTCTTGCTCCCAAAAGTTATTTTCTCACAAAATCCCTATGCATAGGAAGTGGGTTAGGCTTAAATGTGCTTGCCATGTGCTTCATGATTCTCTCTTTGTGTTTCAATTCATATCCTTTATGCGAGCATCATTAAAATCATCATGCCTAGCTAACAGGCATTAAAGAAAAGCGCTTGTTGGGAGACAACCCAACACTTTTACCTACTGATTTTGTGTGTTCACATGATTAAGCTACTGTAGTAATCATGTTTTATTGCTTTTGTTTCAATAAAGTGCCAAGTAAAGCCTTTGGGATTATGTTGGGTGATAGTTATTTGATCTTGCTGAAAAACAGAAACTTTTGCACTCATGAAAATAATTCCCATTTTTAACAAAAGAGTGATTTTGAGTTGATTCTTTTTGCAAAAGATTAATATTCAAATTGCTCACGTGGTCCTAATTTGTTTCATAAATTTTGGAGTAGCAGAAGTATGGTTTGAGTACAGATTACTACAGACTGTTCTGTTTTTGACAGATTCTGTTTTTAATGCATAGTTTGCTTGTTTCCTAGTTTCTATGGCTTATATTGCTCAATATAAATTGTGGAAATGATATGATACAGTAGGAATTGTGTGGCAACAATTATAAATCTTGTCTTTTACAGTACCAAAGTGAAATGGCTTGCTCTTTATCATACTAACCTATCTCACGAAGTTTTGTTAAGTTTGGTGTGATTGAAGTTTTCAAGTTTTGGGTGAGATGTCGATATGAGGAGAATAAGGAGTGACAAGAACCTAAGATTGGGGATGCCCAAGGAACCCCAAGGTAATATTTAAGGAAGATCCAAGCAACTAAGCTTGGGGATGCCCCGGAAGGCATCCCCTCTTTCGTCTCCAACATTATCGGTAACCTCACTTGGAGCTATGTTTTCGTTCGTCACATGATATGAGTTTTGCTTGGAGCGTCATTTTATTTTAATTTTATTTTCTTGCTATTATTTATAATAATGTTTTGCATCTTTTATTTCAATAAAAGTGGCATTGATAGCCTTTACTATGCTTATTTTACAAGTCTACATGTTGTTGTTTGAAAACAGAAAGTTTACCACTGTTGCAAAAATTCCCTATAAAAGTCAGAATGTGATAAAATGTTGAAACTTTTTGAAAATTAATCTATGATAAATTTTCTACAGTGTGGTAGATTTTCATAAGCTTTGGAGTTATAGAAGTATTGATACTCTTGTATTCTTTACAGACCGTACTGTTTTGGCAGATTGTTGTTATGTTTGCATTGTTTGCATATGTTTGCTTGTTTAATGATTCTATTTGAGGATAGGAGTATTAAATATGAAGAGGCATTTAGTATGCAATGTTTAATAATAATTTTAGTGATTTTATACAGTAGAGAATGATAAAGTTTTTGCATTGGTTTATACTAACTTATCTCACCAGTTCTTGTTGAGTTTTGTGTGGATGAAGTTTTTAATATTTAGGGAAACCATGATATAAAAGGAATTGAGGAGACAAAAAAGCTCAAGCTTGGGGATGCCCAAGGCATCCCCAGATAATATTTCAATAACTCTCAAGCATCTAAGCTTGGGGATGCCCCGGTAGGCATCCCACCTTTCTTCATCAACAATTATTGATTAGTATCGGTTGAGCCTAAGTTTTTGCTTCTTCACATGATGTGTGATATTCTTAGAATTTCATTTTTTTGCTTGCTGTTTTAATAAAGTACTTAGATCTGAAAGTTTTTAAATAAAATAGAGTCCTCAAATAGTTGTCAGGGAGGCTAGGTAAGCGGCACACACACCCCGTCAACGAAGCTCTTTTCTATGGAACTGCTCTAGTGCTTCACTTATATCTTTTTGAGCATGGTGTGCTTTAGTATTTTTTGAAGAAATTCTCTCTTGCTTCACTTAAATTAGTTTGAGAGAAAGAAATACCATGCTCATGATCTTCATTTATATCTTTTTGGAGTAGCTTGTCATTTACTCTTGTGCTTCACTTATATCCTATGAGTAAATTGTTGAATAAATTGAATGTCATGAAGTTGAAATCATATCATGCCTAGTGGTAGCTTCACATTGGGTTTAGAAAGTGAAATCTTTTGAGGCTTGAGAATCACAATATTGGTCATACAAGCAATTCACGAATAATTAATATAAGGAAGAGAATCTTCACATGCAAATACACTATCTTGGAATTTTTTTGTGATTGTGAGCCCCCATCAAAATTTTATATGCCAAAATTGTTGACGTTGGACAAGGAAGACAACGTAATGATTTATGTTTGTTTGTATTCACATAGAAGTTGTATTGTCATAGATCCTTCAACATGTGGTGCTTTCCCCCATCTTTGCTAGCCAAAAATTCCGCACCAAGTAGAGATACTACTTGTGCATCCAAAAACCCTTAAACCCAAATCTTATTTTCAAGAGTCCACCATACCTACCTAGGGATTGAATAAGATCCTTCAAGTAAGTTGTCATCGGTGGAATAAGGCAATAAAAATTGCTTCTAAAAGTGTTAGATCATTTAGTGTAAGAGAAAATTGAGCATTGTACGAACTTGTGATGGCAAAGAATAAAAGTGACATACTGCATAATAAAGTTTGCTATCATAAGGGGCAATATAACGTGACGTTCTTTTGCACTAAGGGGTTGAGCATACAAAAAAATAAGCGCATGGCAACCTCTGCTTCCCTCTGCGAAGGGCCTCTTTTACTTTTCAGTATTTAGTTTTATGCAAAGAGTCAAAGTTTTTCTCTCTATTCCCTTTTATTTTTCTCTTTTGGAAAGCATCATGTGGTGAGGAAAGATCTAGGCACATATATCCAGTTGGATATGGGTAGCATGAGTTATTATTGTTGACATCATCCTTGAGGTGAATACATTGGGAGGCAAAACAATAAGCCCCTATCTTTCTATGTGTTCGGTTGAAATGTTTTGCTCATGTGTACGCGGTGAGTGTTAGCAATCATAGAAGACTATATGATGGTTGAGTATGTGGAGCTCTTACTTAAACTCTATTGAATAAGGTGAAATACAATTGCTTGGTGACTGAGAACATAGGTTGTTGAGTGTCATGATAATTCATTGTTTGAACCTTAACATGTGAATTGGTTGCTACTATAACATGAGAAGTTCTATAAGAAAGAATTGCTCCTATGATGCTAGGAAAAGTGATTGAACTTATCATTGATCTAACTTGTGCACTTTTCTAGCATTCACACTTCATAAATTACTTCTTTTATCATTTACCTACTTGAGGACGAGTAGGAATTAAGCTTGGGGATGCTGATAAGTCTCCAACGTATCTATAATTTATGAACTACTCATGCCGTTATAGTATCATTCTTGGATGTTTTACAATCATTTTATAGGAACTTTATGTCATTTTTGGGGACTAACCTATTAACCCAGTGCCCAGTGCCAGTTGCTGTTTTTTGCTTGTTTTTTACATCGCATGAAATCAACATCAAACAGAGTCCAAACACCGCGAAACTTTTTGGAGATTTTTTACGGACCAGAACACTCAGGATGGGCGAGAGCACCACTGGGGTGCTCGAGGCACAACCCACCAGGCGTGCTGGGGCCCAGCGCGCCAGTGGGTTGTGCCCACCTCGGTGGCCTCCCGCATCCCATCTTTACCTTATAAATTGACAAATATTCTAAAAACCCTCGGGGTTAACCTAGATCAGAAGTTCCGCCGCCGCAAGGCTCTGTAGCCACCGAAAACCAATCTAGACCCTTTCTGGCACCCTGCCGGAGGGGGGGAATCATCATCGATGGCCATCTTCATCATCCCGACGGCCACCATGATGAGGAGGGAGTAGTCCACCCTCGGGGCTGAGGGTTTGTACCAGTAGCTATGTGTTTAATATCTCTCTCTCTCTCTCGTGTTATTGAGACGTCACGATCTTGATGTATCGCTGGATTTTTTAATATAGTCGGATCATATGGTGTTTTCCCTTATCTATCTTGTGATGAATTGAGTTTTTTCCCTTTGAGATTTTATTGTTATCGGATTGAATACTTGTATGGATTTGAGAACACTTGATATATGTCTTGCAATTGAATACTCGTGGTGAGAATGGGGTATCGTATTGATTCACTTGATATATGTTTTGGCACTCAACTCGCAAATTCCCGAGGTGACATTGGGGTAATCTATGCATAGGGGTTGATGCATGTTCTTGTCTTTGTTTCTCTGGTAGAAATCTTGGGGCACTCTTTGAAGTTCTTTGTGTTGGATTGAATGTTATGAATCTGAATTTACTTTGGTGTTATTTTAGTATGAACTCTTGGTTAGATCAATCGGAAAGAATAGCTTCATGTTACTTTAGTACGAACTCTAGGATAGATTGATCGGAAAGAATAGCTTTGAGGTGGTTTCGTACCCTACAAACAATTCCATCTTATGTTCTCCGCTAGATAGGAACTTTGGAGTGATTCTTCGTTGCACTTTGAGGGGTGGCTATATGATCCAATTATATTAACATTGTTGAGAGATTGCACTAGCGAAAGTGCGGAACCCCGGCCTCATTTTCAAGCATTGCAATACTATTTTTGTGCCCGTTTACTATTTTCTACCTTGCTGTTTTTATTAATTCAGATTATAAAAATATATTTCTACCATCAATATTACACTTTTATCACCATCTCTTCGTCGAACGTGCACCTATACAATTTGCCATTGTATTGGGTGTGTCGGGGACACAAGGGATTTCTTGTATTTGGTTGCAGGGTTGTTTGAGAGAGACCATCTTCATCCTAGACCTCCCACGGATTGTTAAACCTTAGGTCATCCACTTGAGGGAAAATTGCTACTGTCCTGCAAAACTCTGTGCTTGGAGGCCCAACACGAGTCTACAAGAATAAAGTTGCGTGGTAGACATCAACACACATGCCTGGCAATTCATAGAGAACATTCAAAGCAATCAATGATTATGCATCTCAGTGATTCACATGTCAGAGCCAATATTTACTTCACAACTAAAGAATAAAGAAAAATCGATCAATGCTGCTGACAGCAAAAGGTGAACCATTTGAAAATATCAAACGCATGTCTTCTTGCTAACATCAATGAGAAAATTTTGACAAGGTTTTCAATTCCGAAATGTCAAATGCGTGTTGTTTTGCGTACATCAATGAGCAAACTTTGACAAGGTTTTCCCGTTCCAAAATATAAAATGCCTACGATTGTGGAATGGGCAGGATTTGCCATCAGTTCAGACATTGACATGGCACCTCGTGCTAAATAAACCAGCTGTTCTTTTTGTGCAGTTCCACCAAAATCAACCAAATTCGCGCGTAGCTTGTATGATTTCGCCTTTATATGTTGCAACGCTTTGGACATATTGGAACCTCCTTTCTTGTGGTGGAAATGATTGATTCGAGAATGTTCGATGTATTCGTGAACATTCTGTGCAGTTCCCGTTGAAATCAAGCTGAGCACCCCTGTTTGCATAAATACAAAAAAGTGATTAGCATAAAGAAAACTGTACTCTATGAATTGACAGTTTAAACAAGCAACCTACATGATCCATGCAGAGCACACATTTTAAAAAATGGAACTCAAAGGAAGGAATCTAAAAATAACATTGTATTGGCCATCACAACAACAAAGATGGAGATCCGTGAGTCCTTCTAAGATGAAGTTAGTTTGTTCTTGTGGGCAATAAAACCATCCTTCAACTGCTCCCTTCTGATAAGAAGAGAGGCTTGACTTCTTCATCCTAGCATAATCAGACCTAGGCACTTCACGTACTCCATATTCTTCTTCAGAGGTGGATGCTGCTATTGTGCAATGCTCAAAAAAAGGAAAGGAAATATTTAAACATCATAGATGAAGCACTTCATGACAGTAGCTAAATAGTAGCACAACACCAATAGAGATGACAAAGCTCAATCATATGGATGAAATCCGTGGGTCGGTACCAACCTTTGTCAGGAAGCTTATTGTGTAGAGCATACAGATGAAGCACTTCTCAGGAACCATCTGTTGTTATCTACTGTTGCCATGCTTACTATATACTCCTCGATTAGTTTAATGTTTCCAACATCTTCTTGTGCAGTTCCACTAAAATATATGTTATCTTCTAAGAAGATCCCTGTTTGCACAAGTAGAGATAATTACATATTACATTGAGTGGCATCAAATCAGTGGCAAAACAATTCCTCGTTCCAGCCATAGCAATAAATTAAGATGCAAAACTAGATCATTACTTGTGTCATCACAGTTCCAGTGCTTCATTACAGCATCGGGAGTTGATTTTTGTTTTTCTTCAGATTGTTCTTCCCCTTCATCACTTGGTTCAGTAACAGACAAGCTTCGCCTTCAATGTAAGATTTGGCATGTAAATTAGGGAGCACAAGTATAACACTAAACAACGACATTAATTTTTTGATGATAGTAGAAAAATACAGGCCAACAGTTGTGAAATATCATTATGTTACCTCAATGGGATATTACGGTGCACATACAGATTGGAAGTCTCGTCTCCATTTGTACAGTTCACTAAAATCAAGCAACATTACTGTATAAGTAGCACACCATATGAAAGCACACTTTACAATCATGTGAAAGAAGGCTAGTACTGACCTCTCATGACGCAGAATTCAAACAACTCACAAGAAGAAGATCTGAAACAAATTTTCCAACAAGGATAGGAAGTCAGATCTCATCTTGTGCAGTTCTACTAAGATCAAGCAATCAAGCAACGTTGCGGTGTGGCATTTTGGTCGAGCTGCACAAAACACTCCTAAAACAAAAGTGTTTTGTGCAGTGCAACAAAAGGTTGCAATAGCAACGAGGTGATGTAGATAACCCTGTTTACACAGAGGTGCAAAGGAAACAACTACTGGTCAATAATGGTGGATGACATAGAAGCCCACAAATAGAAGCATCTAATTTATCTAAATGGGAAAGAAAGCAAGACAATAGCATTTCTCAAACAGTGCCATTGATTCATATTAACAGAGAGATTATATTACTCCATTCCCTTATACAAGGCCACAAACTCTAATTACAGGTACCAAGGTAAATTTAATGTCTGTTTTGCAAGTCAAATTTTCTTTTTGTTAACCGGGATCATTAATACATTCGCATACATGCAAGGAAGAAATGAGAAGAAAGTAACATAGTGTCATTATGACTACATGCATGCAAGTATTAAACAAGTTGGTAGTACGAGGAAACATTATTAATTTTTGTCTCGTTTACTGTCAGTGGCCTTGTATAGATGCAAAATGTATTTTTCATAGTGGCCTTGTATAAGGGAATGGAGGGAGTAAGAATAAAATTTGTTAACCGTGTATTTTGCTTTTAACTGTGGCATTGCTTCAATTTTCCAGCGGCATTATTAGAGGGTGTTTGTTTACAACATGTAGAGACTAAAAAAGTCCCCTTTAGTCCCATCTAAACCAAACAGGAGGGACTTTTAGGGACTAAAAGTGGGCATTTGGGACTAAAGAAAGAAGACCATGAGGGAGTCTTTTTGGGACTTTTTACAACAGTTTCCCCTGCCCTGCATCGCACCTTATCTCTATTAGTTCATTACTAGGGGTAACATAGTCTTTTAGCATGTCATGTAATAACCTCCAGTCCATGTTTAGTCCCTGGAACCAAACAGGTATGGACTAGGGACTTTTTAGTTGGGACTAAAAAACGTCCTAGGAATTTTTAACCAAACAAGGACTTAGATTAACAACAGCTAAAGAGTTGTACGAGTGGTGGACGCACCTGCACCATGTGCATCTACCAATGTATAAAGGGGTGATGCATAGTCTGTTGCAACAAAGAACAAACAACCAAGGAGCATATTTGTGTCGGTCCTAGTTTTGTTATCTTTAGACACCTTTCCCTATGTGAGGGCAACAAATCTAGTCCTTCTCAAACTCTACAGCCTTATCCCCCAAAACAGAAATATTAGTTCGTTACCGATGTGCATACTGCGTTTGTCATTGTTTTCCCTTTTCGACCAATGTAGGCGCTGGATAGCCAGTCTATACTACTTTCCCCCTTCCTTTCCTCTTTGAACCACCACTTCCTAGATTCATGCTACACAACTTTCCCCACTACTTTCCTGTTTGATCCAACACCTAGATTCGGGTGCAGAAGAGGAAAAGGCCCACATGCAGCTAGAGCAATGCATGTGGAATAAGTAAATTATACCTTAAGGTTTCTTTGGGTGTGGCTCAGTGGGCAGCCGGAGGCCGATCTGCCCACACTATGTACGACAACAAGGAAGAATGGGTCGGAGGCCCTCCCACGCCGCCGCTGGGTGAAAGAGAACAGCTGCGCTGGTAGTGGATTCCCTCCCCCGCCGACGGCGACAACTTTAAGCCTCCTACCCTTCCTGGCGGATGGATCCTGTCGGCTCTTTGACCAGCAGTGAGGGGGAGGGGAGAGAGAGAGGCCAACGAAATCTTGTTTAGATCTGCAGAGGGTGAGAGAGTGTGAAGAGAGCAATTACAAGCGCTGAGGCTCCAGCGTGTATATATATAGTGGAGAGAGAGTGTGAAGAGAGAAAACCCTAGAAAACAAGTGCCGAGGCTGCAACATATATATAGATGGAGTGGTTTTCTTTTTCTCTCCATACAAATTGTTTTAAGTTGTGCACTAAATGGAACTCTTTATTTAGCGTAGTGAAGAAAAATACTAGGGGCAATGCTAATACGTGAAGAAAATTTAACGCTCGAAGGAGTCAACTCGCAATTAACGCTGCACGCCTCACAGTCACGCTTACTCACTACAAAAAAAAATACACTTCCGTGATGATACGTGTTTGTCACAGTAGGTCGCGTTTTTTGTCATGCATGTACATCCATGGCAAATTTATGACATAATCAAGATAGTCATACATGTGTCGTCAGAGAAGTGTTCCATGACATTATCAAAATTATCATCACAGAAGTGTCCACTTCCATGACGATAAATCGCGCGTCACAGAAGTGCTTTCGTCAAGGGTGACCGACACGTGGCATCCAACGTAACGGAACGCCGTTAAGCTATCGGGTCGGGTTTTGGATCCGATAACCCGTTAACAGCCCCGACCAATGGGGATTTTCCACGTGTAAAATCATCATTGGCTGGAGGAAACACGTGTCGACTCATCGTTGGGACAGATGTCATCCACTCATTGGACAGAAGGCGCCTATGATACGTCGACACGTGGCACGGCCCAACAGAGGCCAATTCCTGTGAAAAGGCCGGCCCGTTTGACTTGGTCAAAAGGTGGCAGGCCTGCCCATGGAAAGCCTGTTAACGGCCTGTTCGCATATAGCCCATTTATGGCCAGCTAACCCAAGGCCCGTTACGCCCTATCCGAATTAGGACCAGTAGCGTCATCTGGGCCATCCAATATGATTCCAGCCCGTTTTCGCCGGCCCATGTATGGCCCATGACGTCTTCGGCCCATATGAGGCCCTATGTAACTCTTGGCCTATTAACGGCCCGTGGTGAAATCGGCCCGCAATGAACAAAGGTATCACTTTACACCCATTAACGGCCCGTGGTGAGCGGCCCGTAATGAATAAAGATATCTCTTTATACCCATTAAGGGCCCGTTAGTAAGATGGGCCATATCCAGCAAATGTTATCTTACGGCCTTCTCAGAGCCCATTTATTATAGGGCTCATTTCCAAAGATTCGCTTACTTACGGCCCGTTCTTGTCATTTTACGCTTGTGGGCCAAATTCAGCCTGTGGTTACATCGGCCCGTTTGTGGTCCGTTAATACGTTGGGCCGTTTTCATAGCGTCATCAAATACGGCCTATTAACGATGGCCCGTTATGGTCATACGGCCCGTATAAGGCCCATTGATGATACGACCCATAGAAGACCCATTGTTTCTACCGGCCCGTAGAAGGCCCAATGTTTCTACGGCCCGTAAGGTCTACTGTTTCTACGGCCCGTAGAAGGCCCACTGTTTCTACGGCCCGTAGAAGGCCCACTGTTTCTACGGCCCGTAGGAGGCCCAGTGTCACTACAGTAAATATCAGCCCATGGTTATTGTGGCCTAGTTTTAAAAAGAACTGCACTGACTACAAGCAAACAAATAAACAAGACAACAAGGAAATAAATAAGAAAGCAACTTATGCTAGGCTATCACGGTATTACATATATTACATCCATCGGCATCAAAGTTCGCCACCAAAGTGCAAATATAGGGAACAAGGCAACATATCATATACACCGGTTGTCAAAGTTGGCGACAGCGCAAATAAATAAACGCAGCAAAGAAACAAATCCGTAACTAAAACCACTTGAAGATCTCAAGAAACAATATCCTCGGTACCCATAATGTCGGCAAGATGCTTAGCAAGCTTATTAACTTTGTCTTGTTTGGTGCTTAAATCCTCCAAAGCTTGTCATTGCACCGAAAAATATGCATCTGAATTCTGCAGGACTTCCTCGCCCTTGACTTCTGTCGCAAAGACATCTCGATCGATGTCTTTCAACTTGAAGTTGAGACTCAAGAAGACGAACTGATTCCAGCAAATGAAGTTCAAAGAGCTTGTGCCAGCAGAGTGGCCAAGAATCCTAACGCTACATCAAGACAAGACTTTTGGGTTCCTCACCGTCGCCAAGATAGTTTTTATCGCCTTTCTTGGAGACCAACAGGGATGTCTCACTATCTTGAACCTTATCTGCATTACTTCCTTTACCATTGGATAACGCTGCATCGTTTCTCCAATATTTTGTCCAGATTCTAAAAGAGAAACAAGCAGACACATCGCATGTTTACCATGTTGTGTAGGAAACTCATTTTGTGAAATGAGTTCAGTAGTAAAGTGGCTAGGATAACAGCATGAAACAAACATATATCTATGTACCATGGTCACTTTATGGTCTATATCATTCTAGTTTTCGTTGCCAAATCAAGATAGAGACACAGTTCAAATAATATTTGCTCAAGACAAAGCAGAATAGATAGAATATAAGTGTGGGTAACTATAGAGCAATAACAACACTTGTAATGTGCATGACATGAGAACATAACTGTTTATTCAATTGAAACTGAAATCAACATAGAGCAGGTTACAACAAAGAAAGAAGCTTAAAGAAACAGGGTTAAAACATACCTGTTGTGCCATTGGAGTTTCAGTTCCATCCTTCAAATTTGAAAATAGTTGGTATGAGTAAATACAGTAATGCAAGAGCAAAGGAGTATGAACCATAGCTACATAACCTGACCTGAGAACAAATCTTCTTCTCCTTTAAGCGTTGAGTTGGGATTCGGAGTGGTGGTCCTCGTGCTTTGGGCACTGCAGTTCCCTTACTACCGCTCATGTTTGGGTGCTCTGTGGTAGAGACGGTGCTGTGTCAACTAGAACTGGGTTACTATCTGCCGAGGTTGGGGTTAGAAGGGGTGTAGCTGGTTCTCTGTCCAATTGGGTAGGGGTACAATCTGTAGAGTCTCGGGTTATGTGTGGTGGATCTGGTCCTTGGGCAAGTACAACCGTGGTTCTATCTGCATCAACTGGTAGCACTATCTTTTCTCAAGACCGTGTTGTTACTCCCTTAGATATCGCCATCACGCTCTCCAATTCAAATGGTGATAAACAAGAAAAGTAATTGAAAGTATAGACATTGTATGATAGACAGGTGCAATGGATAGTGGGGAATAAAAGAGGGCATGAAATAATTCATATTTATGTTGTCTAACCAAACAGGATAGCATGACACGATTTCACATATATGATGGCTAACTAAACAGGATAGCAAGACACAATTTCACATTATGATGGCTAACTAAAAAAGATGAAAAGACATAGTTCAAAATATGAGACTATGTAAACAGGATGACATGACATAACTATATAATGTGTTTATTAAATAGGTTGGCATGCCATAATTCACATACATTCATGGATAGAATGCCATAATTCTAAATATGATGACTGTAAACACTAAACAGGATGAGATGATATAACTATATGATGTCTTTATTAAATGGGTTGCCATGCCATAATTTAGATAGATGATGTGTATGTACTATGTAAACATGATGGCATGATATAATTCGAATATATGATTTATATAGTAAGCAAGTAAGCAGATGGCAATCTATATATGATGTAAAAACTAAGAAATGCAAGACAACATGCATGACATGGGTAATATAACCCTGCCAAGTTTGAGCATAGACCTCAGGGGGGAAATAGGACTGGTCATCAGTCTCTGAATCCTCCTCTAAGGAGCTCTCTTTAGCCAGCAAGATGTCTGCTTCAGCAGGTAGCATTGTCTGCTCTGAATACCTTGTTTTCACTCGAGATACTTCCATCACCGCTTCAAATGGCTGATGCACAGGAAGAGTAGTTGAATATACAAACGTTGTCGACAAATGGAACACGTAATACAAAAAAATGATAGCATGATATAATTCACATACATGATGATTGGCTAAACAGCATGGCATTGCATAATTCACATATATAATGCCTTTGCAACAAGATAGCATTGTATAATTCACATATATAATGTCTTGCAACAGGATGGCAATGCATAATTCACATATATGGTAATTAGACACTGAACAGGTGGCATTCACACAAAGCATGTCTAAACTAATCAAATGACATAGCAATGCGAGACACCATACGCATGATATGAGCAACATAACCCTGCCAAGTTAGAGCATACACCTCGGGGGGAATAGGACTGGTCATCTGTCTCTGAATCCTCCTCTGAGGAGCTATCCGTAACCAGCGAGATATGCGCTTCGTCAGATAGCATAGTCTACTCAGAAGACCTTGTTTTCACTCCAGAATTTGCCATCACCGTGTCAAATGGCCGATGCACACGAAGAGCAGTTGAATGTACTAACATTGTTGACAAATGTAATATGTAACGAAAAAAAGGATGGCTTGATATAATTTACATATAAGATGACTAGCTAAGCAGGATGGCATTGCAAAATTCACATATATGATGTCTGGCTAAACAAGGTGGCGTTGCATAATTCACATAAACGATGAACAAACTAAACAAATGGCATTCGCACAAAGGATGTCTAAACTAAGCAGATGACATATTTGATGTATAAAGTAAGAAATGCAAGACACCATATGCATGATATAACCAACATCAGCATGCCAAGTTAGAGCGAAGACCTCAGGGGGTAAATAGGAGTTATCTTCTCCTTCTGAATCCCCCTCAAAACAGATATCTTCCTCTGGAGTTACAATCCGAAATACGTGGAGGGGGAGCTGCCTTTGCGCCTACCATGGAGCGACGTCTGCATGAAATTATATTGCCACGCAAGGCTTGTCTCTTTTTCTCTACATGTTCAGTTCCATTGTTTACAATAACTGCCATGCATAGGAATCTTATATTTACTAATTGGAGGCACCATACGAGACACCACGTTTAACCGTGAAATTAAAGAAGATTGATCGTCCGTTTAATATGTAATGCATGTATAGCCGTTGGATGAAACAAAAGGAGCGAGACGTGATCTCCTATCCCACTGAGTCGTTTTCCACTTGGAGTCTCCTATCCCACGTACACGAGTCTTCCTTCACTTGGACTCTTCCTCCACTTGGACTCTCTCTCCCGTTTCCCTTAAATCAGGAAAAAAAAGGAAATATGTGATTTGTTATACACGAGGCATCCTCCCCTTCACACATGCCGATGTCGTGTCTCTCACGTTCATCCTGGGCAAAAAAACTGTAGAATAAAATTGGCCTTCTATTTAATTCCCAGCAATGGCCACATATCGTACTTTAATTGTCCAAAAAGAAAAGGACACCCAAACGTGTTGTCTTTGGCAATACAAACACATGCATGGCTGTATATATATGTGTGAATATATACATCACGTACGCATCAGGTGTTTTTCTTTCTCCACGTTATCTGCTTGACGCGAGGCCATCCGATAGATCGTAATTCTTCTCGCACGCGTCTCCGTCTTCACACTGCGGAGAACAGCTTCTACAACATCTCTCATCGCCCACAACGGAGAGCATCTTCACACTGCGGAGAACAGCTTCTACAACATCTCTCATCGCCCACAACGGAGAGCACCTTCCCTCGCTTCCGTCACGAACACGAACAGGCCGCCGTCCTTTCCGATCTGCTCTAATCACCCAGGTTTGGACAAATAACTCACATGTACAAGTATCAACCACATAAGCATCCTCATAGGTAATCCTAACTATCTCTTCGATGTTGCAGTTCAATGACAAAGTCTTCCATGGCATACAAAATCTTTTGTCAGATCAATACTTCCAGTAGAGGAAAGGAATTAACAATCAAGGCAAGAGTGTCGAGACTATGGGATTCCATATTGATCAGTAATGGTGAAATACTTAGTCTAGACATGGTCCTTATTGATGAAGAGGTATAATGGTTCTCTCATAGAAATTACATCCTTTCTTGAATTATTTTGATAATAAGATTTAGCTTCAATCTACATGCTAATTACAAATACAATTGAAGGGGACAATGTTGCATGGAGTTATCAATAAGGCATATATCGAAAAGTTAAGGTCATTTATTCAAGAAGGCAATGTGTACCTCATTAAAAACGTGAGTCATTCCAGCAGCAGCAAAATTTCGACCTGTACAAAATGAGATGATGATTAACTTCTCGCCCACAACAAATATAGAGGAGATTGAAGATAATGAAGACATTCCAAAGCATGGTTTCAACTTTTAAAGCATGGAGGTACTCTCCCAAAGAGTAAACATTGACACTTATCTCTCAGGTATGATATCATTGAACTTTTTAGATATAGTATGCCATATTTTCTCATGTCATGTATAAAATGCCATCTAAATTCATGTGCTAACAGATGTTATTGGAGTTGCAACACACATAGGGCCAATTGAAGAAACTAGAACATATCTTGGGCTCTCCAGAATCCGTGATATCTTCCTTCTAATCGAGTAAGCCAAAAATACATCATATTTGCAGCCAAGGTGCTCATGTCATGTCTTCACAATTGCTTTACTTTTTGCTAACAGAGACCAGGAAGTCAAAGTTAGATTATGGGGTGATAAAGCTGATCTAATTGATGTGAAGTCAATAGGGAATGTCATTATAATTACATCAACAACAGTGAGAAAATTTGGCAGTATGTCTTCCTTCAAATTTTAATCACTTATTCTATCATCTCTCTGCTTGGTTTTACATAGGAAAATGATTATTTGAACCACTATTCAGGATATTCACTATCGTCAAATAGTGCAACTCAAGTTTTTATAAATTTAGATATTCCTGAGACTATGGATGTGCAAAACAGGTAAGCAAAATTCCTACAAATATTGCCATTTTAATGTGAATGTCAGTACTACCTACCCTGGGTCATAACTTTTTGTTTCCAAATAGCATTTGTTCCAAGGAAAAAATTATCAAAGAACTACATGTTGAGGAGAACCATCTAAAAGGGACACAGGAAGAGCAAATGCACTACAATAGAAAAACTTTAGAAGAGTTAAATGGCATTCTGTTAGACTCATCAAATCAGGTTCGTAATCCAGCAATAATAATGAATAGTTTTTTCACACTCAGAAGCATAAATATATTTATATTTTCTCAACAGGGAAGAATATTTACCGTGGAAGCAGTAATTAATGATGTTAATACAAGATATGGTTGGTACTACATATCATGCAGCGAAAATAATTGCAAGAAGCTACTTGAAAAGAGAATTGATTACTACTATTGTACCAAATGCGATAGGAAAGCTCAACCCAAACCACGGTAAAGAGTTTAATAGATCTCTATCTTTATAGTTTTTATATAATAATTTTTGAATTAATTCATTACATATTTTGTAGATATAAGATTAAGCTTCAAATCAGTGATTCAACAGCATCTGAATCTTGCGTACTTTTTGAAAAAGAAGCTCAACAATTAATTCATGAGTCAGCAGAAAACATGGTTGCATCAGTTGGTAATGAAAGTGATGAGCTTCCAAAACCAATCCAAGAGATTTGTGGTCAGCCTGTAATTTTTCAGTTTAGATTGACAGACTACAATTTCACCAGTTGTAGACCAGACTACACAGTCTCAAGACTATTCTTTCTGGACACCAGTAGTTCATCTATGAAGAGTGACAACAATGAAACGGTATGATATTTACTGATTTTCCTCCATTCTATTATATTTCTCAAAGTTAATATTTGCGTTAAAAAATTGAAACAAAATGAACAGTAACAACATTCCTAATTATCTATAGATTGCATTCCCTTATGCATCGTCTATTTCAAATTGTACTATATTTTAGACACAATGGAACTGGACTGATCTTCTGATGCTTCTGTAGAGTAACTCGAAGAATTTTCCAAAAGATGGTGTCGTTAAACCTGAGCCAGATGAAGAGAGTCGATCTGTTCAGATACATGATAGAAATAATGATGAAAGATGCAAAAATAAAAGCACGAGTAGGAGAAAGCTGAAACGCTATGAAGATTTTGGCGAGCAGAGAACTATGGCACTTGATACTCCAAAAGATGATGAAGTATTCAAAAAATATATGGAGTTCCTCATTCAAAAAACCATATTTCGAGACAAACAAATTGGACTAACTCTCTTATTATCTGTAGGGTAACTTGAAGAAAATTCCAAAAGGTGTCATCATTAAAAAGGAACCAAAAGAAGATATTGAAGATGATATACACAAATACAGTGGTGATGATGAAGAAGAATACAAAGTGATACGAAGGAGTACAAGAATTAAGAGACAATATGTTGTTCTTGATGACGATGAAGACTCAGAAGAGAAATTGAATGCACCCAAAAGAGCGCGAAAGCATAAGCAATACCTTGATGCTGAACAGCAACCTTGCATATCACGACGGGGGAGGAAGAAATAATTTGTAATATTTGGAAATCGATTGTTACAATACAGACTATGGATCTTTCATACTTGACGACACGGATAGTACTATGTTACATTTTCATATTTGTTCTATCATGTTATATAACTGAATGTTCCTGCATATACTCCCTGGCCATGCATGAATCAAGTTGAGACAGTTATCAACCATTAATTAATTTCAGTTGGAAAAATAGTTTCTTACTGAACTCATGTATGAAATTGGTAACCACTATATTGTTGTACTCAATGAGGGGGTAGTGTAAAGAAGAGGAGAGCCAATCTCAGGTTTTGCCGTCCAGTGTAAAAATGGCTCCCTACAAAGGCGATGGTGACAGAATAGGATGATGTGGGATTAGTCTTTCATGATTATATTGGTAATAATCCGGCAAAAGGGGGATTATTCAGAGCAGGCTCAATGGACAATGGGGATGGAATAGCTGTTGGATAGTTAGGACATCCCGTCTTTAGAGATAAAACGTACATGAGCTTTTTGTACACCGTATGCTACTTTTTTTTGAAACATTTCCGATTGTTTTGGTAGATGAGGGAATTGTTAGAGCAGACGTTCCTTATGCACCAACTTATTTTAACATAAATTCCTACATTTAGACCCATGTTTGCAACCGCAAGTGTGGCCAAACAACAAAGTCACAGGCCACTTTCCCAATATTTTGTACTTTCATTACCTTTTCATACCACTTATTTCATTTTTCCGTAAGATGACCGAGAGTGAAAGATGAATACACTTTTATTTAAAACAGTATATATATATATATATATATATATATATATATATATATAACATTTTCCCGTCGGTGGACACACCATCGTCGATGGAAGCATGGCTAATTATACGTACCAGTTAGCTGATATTTTGATCTAACAAAAGGTAGTAACATGAAAAGAAACAATGCGACACGGACAAAAAAAAGCCACCCAGACAAATCAACATATTAAAAATATTACCAAAAGAAGCAACTAAATTTTGTGCGGGCGGCTAATCAAAGTAGAAAAATAATATAATCGTGTGTCACCAGAATATATACATAAAAAAGAACGAGCAGGCTGTTTCTATTATAGAAGTTCACGTGTTGGAGTGGATGACTTAAACATGACCATGGGACACGGCTTGGTATTATAGTATTATTTAATTACACAGTCCGGAATAAACAAGACTTGCAGAGTCCAACTCGAACACATCTGCCTTTATATAAGGGCATGTGTACACACGATTTACACATAAACAATCCGGAGCTTCCGCGTCTCAAGACGATCCAGAGCTTCCAAAGACACGGAATAAAGAGAAGAAAGAGGTATGATCGACTTTTTATAACATATTAGTTCATGCTTACTCTCGATGATGATATTTCTATAAGTATTAACTTCTATGATTTTACTAAAATCTTCATTAGGTGCGAAGAAAACACAAAAGTCATCTGCTGTTTCAGAGGGTCGATCTGAAACTGACACCGGCCATCATGTCGAATAATCATGTGCCTGTGATCCAAAAGGACATCTACAGTCTAACTAACAAATGAAAATATATTACATTATAATGATGAAAAAATGAACGTAGACAAGCTAGGACAATGCAAAGTCAATCTCCAAACCAAACAAAAAATAACAAGCGTCCAAAGTTATTAAGCATGATGGGCAACCAGTCGGATATTCATGTCCAACAAGACAGGCTACACAATCAGAATGAGAGGTACTGGCTTGCATTATATATTATTAGTTATTAATAAACAAGAAAACAACTCAATACATGTACCTATAAAAGTAACTGATCATGAAATAAATATATTACAGGCTATTCACACGTGTATATACATCCACGGCCGTTGTAGCTTGCACAGGAGAGTAAAAGGGTAATCACATATTAATTATCTCTTCAAATTCCTTTTAGTGGGATATGCAGATCAAGTTTAACTCCTTTTATTTTCAGGGAATACCCAATGATCATTCTACAATAAACAAAGAGCAAGAAAGGTGTCCCCTTTAACGACATAATCATGGCCGCTAGCCCTTGCCTGATATAATGGACTAACAACTGCCAAATATATTTGTTACAGGATTTCACCGGGTCCAAATAAACAAAAACCAAGAAAGAGGAAACATATAGTCCATGGGAATCAGAGCAACAAGCGTGCAAGGTTGGTTCAAAGAAAACAAAATTGTGAAACTGAGTTTGCTTCGAGTACAACAGCTGGTGAACATGCTTTAGAAGCATCAAAATTTCCTAGAAGCTCAGCAGATGCCGATTTGATTAGAAGAAAAGAGATAAGCAAGTTGAATCGAGCAAATAGAAAGAAGTTACAAGCGATGAAAAAGGAGGTAAATCTCAGAGCTCTCCAAGTGAGGTTTCAAATTTTGGAAAACCGACATGCGTATGTCCATTCTGCAATGCCATAATGTGGCATCAAGAGAGAAGCAGCATAACACAAGCAAATCAAGACCAACATTTGGACTTTGTTGCAAGGAAGGCAAAGTCAAACTACCACCATTGAAAAAACCTCCAGCATACCTTCAGCAGCTACTAACATCTAATGAAAAGGGAGAATCGTCAAATTACAGAGACAATATCAGGAACTATAATTCAATGTTTGCATTTACTTCGATGGGTGGCCAGGTCGACTATGAGATAAACAAAAACGGGGGTGCACCGTATGTTTTTCGCTTGAATGGCCAAAACTATCATCAAATTGGCACATTGCTGCCTAAAGATAATGGAGATAATGCTCTCAGGCCAAAGTTTGCTCAATTGTACATTTATGATACAGAAAACGAGGTCAAAAACAGACTGCAGGCTTCAACCTCAAAGGAAAGGAAAACACAACTGGATGAAGGCATTGTGTCTGGATTATTGCAGATGCTTGATGATCACAATGAGTTAGTGAAATCATTCCGTATGGCAAGGGATAGATACCAAGATTCGGATCTCGAAAATGTTAGGTTGCGATTAATTGGTACAAGATCCAGTGATGGAAGACAATACAACTTATAGAAATACAAAATCTCACACTTATAGAAATAGAGATGTTGCTAAGGAGAGGTGGAAAGTCATTAAAGGATTATGAAGGAATTCCATTACCAGATAGCAACTCACTACAATGTCTGCAAAATAGGTTGGTAAGTGAAGAGCTTAACTATGACAGAGATTCTCTACAAATAGAGAAAGTGGCACTACTTGCAAAGTTAAATCCAGAACAGAAACAAGCTTTTGATGCAATAGTTCAATCTGTAAATAGCAGACTAGGCAAATTGATATTTGTCAATGGATATGGTGGAACAGGAAAAACATTTCTTTGGAAGGCAATCACGACATCACTACGATCTGAAGGAAAAATAGTTTTAGCTGTAGCATCCAAAGGTAATAGCAGCACTTCTTATACCCGGGGGAAGAACTGCACATTCAAGATTTCACATCCCATTAAACATCACTAATGAGTCCACATGTGACATCAAGCAAGGATCCTATCTTGCAGACCTGCTAAAGAAAACATCCTTAATTATATGGGATGAAGCACCTATGGCGAACAAACATTGCTTCGAAGCATTCGACAAGAGCTTGAGAGACATCCTAAGGTTCACAAATGAAAGTAGTGCAGATAAACCGTTTGGTGGGATGACGGTAGTGATGGGAGGTGACTTCAGACAAATTCTTCCAGTAATACCGAAAGGGCGAAGATCTCACATTGTAGATGCATCCTTAAAACGTTCCTACTTATGGAACCACTTTGAGGACTTCAAGCTCATCGAGAACATGCGGCGTTCTGCACTAACAGATACTCCAGAAGAACAAAAGAAGACCGCACATTTTGCAGACTGGATTCTAAATATTGGAGATGGATTAGTTGGAAATAAAGAAGAAGAGGCATGGGTAAATATACCAGAGGACTTACTACTGCAAAAAGGAGAGAACCAATTAGAAACAATCATCAACAGCACCTATCCAAACCTATGGACGAACTACATGAACCGAACATACTTAGAAGAGAGAGCCATCTTATGTCCAAGAAATGAGATGGTCGATGAGGTAAATTCTTACATAATGGGTAGAATAGAAGGTGAGGAGGTAACATATCAAAGTTCAGATACAGTGTGCAAAGCAATGTCAAATTCAGAAGATGAAGACCATTTGTACCCAACAGAATTCCTGAATAGCTTGAAGTGCCCTGGAATACCAGACCACGAAATACGGCTGAAAGTTGGACTGCCAGTTATGCTGCTACGGAATATCAACCAAAGTGAGGACTTATGCAATGGTACGAGACTAACTATAACACAACTAGGTAAATGGTTCATAGAAGCTCAGATAATAACAGGGACAGACATTGGAAACAAGGTATATATTCCAAGGATTATTATGTCACCAAGTGACTCAAAATGGCCGTTTGTGTTGAAAAGGAGGCAGTACCCAATATCAGTTTGTTTTGCGATGACGATAAATAAGAGTCAAGGGCAGTCTCTAAAACATGTGGGGCTATATTTACCAAAGCAGGTGTTCACACATGGCCAACTCTATGTTGCGGTATCAAGAGTCACAAGTAGAGATGGACTTAAAGTTCTAATTTCAGATGAAGAATCTATGGAAAATAATTCAGCAAAAAATATTGTGTACAAGGAGATCCTTTAGTCAAGAGACCTTACAATATTTGTATTTTACAATATGTAACCTTCTTATAAAGGAATTTCATGCGGTTTTCAGATGAATCAGGTATTTCTGCGGACACACATGACTATGTTTGCAAATTTGATCTAGCAGTAAAACAATCTGTGGTCTGTGCATTGCATAGTCAGTATTAAAAAAAGAACTAGATGAATCATGAATGTATACCTTCAATTTACTAAGTATCCGCAATTTGAATCTCACGGCTCATGCCTTAATCTGTCTCATAGATCTGAAGTGGCAAGATTTTTTATTTTCTATATAAATATATTTGGATAATTTCATTAATGATGATTCAGGTCGTACAGCCGACCAAGCAAGAGCTAGATTTTATTATTATTTTAGTAACATGCCAGTATCAATTCTGTCAATGGCAATCTGTGTGGTGTCAATAATCATGGAGCGGTTGAATATTCTTCCAATTCCCATGTTATATGCCTAAGTGGTGACGAATATGGTCTGCTCTACGGGTATGATAGCGACAACATATTACAGGTTTTATCCTACAAATTCACACACTGATTCAGCTCACGAAGTATACCTGACGACTCCTCTAGCATCCATCTCTACACCACACATACATCGCCTCACTGCACATCTGCACAGATCCAAAAGGGAAATAAGGCATCCCTCAAAGCAGGTTTCCAATTCTTAAGATAATACGTACACAAAATCAAATGATTTGACCACACCTGATGTATCCCATAGTGGTTGCTTTGTCAGATTTATCTCTGAGAAATTGAACGACCCCGGCAGTGGTTGGGTCGAGGGTTTCATTTTGAGGGAACGGCGAGTGGAGAGAGGAGAGCAGTCGGCGCAGCGCAAGGAATTGGAACTAGCGTCGACTCGGCGTCGCAACCCGGCGGATTCTTGGATCAATTTTTTCCATGGCTGAAGATGTCCATTTTTGGGAGATAAGGGAGCGGTAGGAGGAAGATGCACGGAATCTTTCTTTATTTATTACTGGACACATGGGCCGAAGTACAGCAGGTACGTTAGTATCTTTCTTTACCTTTCTACTACATCACACATGTGAGCCCCAAGTTATTATCATGCTTGCGTAAAAAAAGTTATTACCATGCAAAAAAAGAGTATGTATAGCACTAGCATGTGCATACTCACGTTGCACACATATACCTGATGTAGAGTGAACGACTAGAAAAAAAATGAAAAGAATTTTTTTAAATAGCTGTTTAAATAAAAAAATGCACTCACACTAACAAACTATATTTTAAACATTGGAGTTGCAGAGCTCTAATTTTGTAAATTTCATTAATTCTAAATAGCTGTGATGTTAAAAATGCAAGAAAATAAACATCACTATTTACGTGCTTATTAACTATAAATAATAGTAACTTTTTTCCTTATGATATTTATTATACATATAAACTTTTCCATCCAACAAATATTAAAATGTGCTAGCCTATGCAGACCCAGCCAATATGTCTATATCTTTTATGTTGGCCTTGCCCTGTAAGAACGAGGAAGAACTTCCAAAGAAACATCAAACAAAAATAATATAAATGATTTTTTTCCCAAGTATCATGCGCGCATCAGGAAAATCTCATATAGACACATGTCATATACATATTTCCGTTACAGATAAAATAAAATTTAACACATTAAGTCTTTAATAAAAAAACAAATGTTAAACAAGTCATCCCGGATAAGTTAACTACAAGAACTATACAATAAAGGACCTACTTATTACCAAACGACAAAATTGAATATGCACCTATATATGTTGTTGATCCCACCAAATTTTTAAAAAGTTCAGATTTCAAGGTACTCTATGTAATGTAAGCATTGTCCGTCAATCGATGATAGCTATATTGCATTACTATCGTGAGTGGCATAATGAGCATTCTGCCTTTTCTTGAAAATTATTCATAATATAAGTAACATCCATTGATTTTTGGAAAAGCATAATGCACATCAAAACCAATCGATTCATGCAATAGTCCAAGGGATATGCCTCCTTTTGTCTCTACGTCTAACAAATAAATTTTTGTATGTCATGTCTTTAACCAATATACAGATATTTTATTTTTGTATGACGTTCCTAATTGTACAAACTTTGCATACAACCAATACATAAAATTCTAGCCCGTGCAGTAGCATGGGTTGACGACTAGTAAAACATAGTGAGATTATGTAAGGAGTGCATGCAGAAATCCAGAGTGATGGTAGCAACCTGTGGATAGACCCAAAACCAATAATAGCAGGCAGATAATGGCTTCAGTTAATAAATACAGATAATGGCTTCTTTACTGTTTGTTTCCCACCCAAGATGGAACTCATAGTAGACACTGGAGATTAACCAGATAGTAGATAGATACTATTGATAGCGGCCCCGATATGTACCCCACAACCATTTAAAAACTCAAGTTTGACCATTAGTTTGGAGCTGACTCAGAGTCTTATCGGTGAATAGGACGATAAAGTAGCATGTAATATTAAGCGATGCATAACGTTAGCAGACACGAAAAGTGTGACCTCTCTTGCGGACCTGTGTATTCCTCGAGGTCATCTGCTTGGTTGATGATGGTAATGCAGTTTTCATGGCTGCCAGCGGCGGGGAAGAAGATCTGAGGCGGCGAAAGACAGTCTGGAGGCCGGATCCCTGCTGTGCTGGACCCTTCTGTCATTGGAGCAGCTGAGCTGGGGTGGACGACGGCGCAACAGGAGCGGGACAAACCATGCAAGGTTTTCTTTGACAACTATCTGTAAGAGAAGTAATTCTGTAAGGGCTCGTTTGAATTGGAGGGTTCCAACAATGCAGGGATAGGAAATAGACAGGAATATGATAGGAATGCATGTGCAAAACAGAGAATTTTAAAACACATGATTTCTGCCAATCTGGGTGTTTGATTCACAACAATTGGAAGATCACATGATGCAAAGAAGCATGGTGAGATTAAGTCAAACCACAAGAAAATGTACGGTTATAATGCTATTGTGCTACTATCTCTTAGTCTTGTGCTTCATGAATAGGAATTTGAAAAGGAGGACAAGTGAAAATTAAAATTCCTACATTTTTTCTTTAAAGGAGACACTAAAGGAACAAATCCGTGTGCTCAGTGGACAATATATATAACATGTAGAGTAAAAAAGAGATGCAACAAGTGTACAACCTCTTTGGCGAAGCCATGTCGATCTCAGCGTGATTGGGTTGGCCGGTGAGGATGCTCCAGCTGACTTTGCTGTCGGAGGAGGGGAAGAAGATCTTGGGCGTCTAGAGATGGAGCCCGAGGTACTGCTCCGCAGTGATGGAGGGTTTCATCGTTGGAGCAGCTCCGGTGAGTTGTACGACGTCGAGGCTGAAGTAGGACAAGAGAGACAACGAACAACGTTAACCTGAGTGGAATTCTAATAGCATCTCCAATACATGACGTAAAATACATAATCACAAAGTGCTAGATGTAAAATACATCAGCCGCTCATCTCTGAACTTAACTGTCGAAATTGAACTTAACTGTCAAAACTGAACTTAACTGTCGAAACTGAATTTTGCTGTCGAAACTGAATTTTGTCATTTAAATCGAACGCACTAGCAAGTCGAGGCTACATGTCGGTCGAATCGACTTTTTCATCTCTGGTCGGTCGATTTTGCAGCTGTTGGATACGAAATCAAGGGCATGCGGTTCATCTTCAACCTCCACCTCGAGCCGCCAGCCACCACCGCCAAACAAAGAACCCCCGCCCGCCCGCCTCAAAACACTCCCCACCGCCGGTCCGCCGCCGCCACGACCATCCCTCTAGGCCCCCTGCATCGAAGCTTTTTCTCATGATCCCCACGCCACCGCCCGCCAACGCCCCATCCTGAACCCTAAGATAGATAGTGGGGTACCTCTCCGTGAGCCCCTCCCCATGCTGCTGGTTCTTCCTTCACCGGCGAGCCCACCTTGAAAATCGACCGACCCAAAAGTCAATTCAGTCGGTCAAGGGTAGCCAAATCGAGCAACATCGCAAGCAAGAGCAAGAGCGAGCAAAGAAGGCGAGAAAGAGCAATAGCAAAAGCAGTGCAGGGACCGAGAGCAAGAGCAGAGCAAAGCGAAGCGAGCGGCGAAAGCTAAAGCAGCGGCAGCTCGATGTGGACGTCGCCGCCGAGGGAGCGACGCCGTGGAGGAAGTGGCCGGCGATGCCGCCGTGGATGGAGACGCGCCGTGTCGGCTCAGGACCGAGCACCGGCAGCACCGTGAGATCGAATCAAGAAGAAAATGTGGCGATTAGTGTACAACCTCTTTGGTGGCGCCGATTAGGCCGCGGGTTCATCCGAGGAAACGGTGATGATGATGCTCTTCCGGTGTTGCAGGTGAAGACGGCGGTGTGGGAATGGAGGTGGCGCGAAAGACGAGGGGAATGTCGGAGCAGCTCCTTGGAGGTGGAGGACGGGGTGGCTGAACCGGCGGGACGATGAGATCGGCGACGGATCCTCATCCGCACGGTGGATGAGGGACGCCGAGGTGTTGCTGTGGACGACATCGTCGGGGAAGAGGCTCCACCGGGTGGCGGACGGAGCAGGGTGTGGGGTTTCACGCGGGTTTTCGCGGCCTCGGTGTCTGAATGGGTGGGCGGATAGGATGGCAGTGGGGAACCATGGCTTAGAGACGCGCTTGTCCGAAATGTGGGGTGAGTTATGAAAGTACCCCCCACCGATTTGAGGCGGTTCTTTCGGTTCAGGGGTACCATGGGCATTTCGCATGTCGGGATTTCACAGGAGGTGGGAGTTTTCGTGCGCGTTGTAATTTCGGAATAACAAGGCGCGGGTTGAGATGGAGGGAGTTGTCAGAGCACAACGAGACAAAGATATATCTTAAATATTTTGGGCTAACAAGGCGCGGGTTGAAATTTCCGGACAAGCTTAACGTGTATTGTACCAAATCAATGCGCACTACAAATGTCATTCAAAACTTTGAATTCATGTTATGTTCAATTAAAATATTTCGCTACGTATATAATGCATGCAACCTACTACTCAAATGAACGTTTTAGTGCATTCCAAATGTATATACTACCGCTTCAATATGAATTAAATTTGAATAATATCTACAGTAATGATTGTTGTGAAGTCAAAGCATTTGAATTCGTTTCTCTGTTTTAATAAGATCTACAATCATCATTATTGTCAAGTTAAACCATCATTTGTGTATTATCTTTACAGCACACCACATGATTAGTCTCGAGTTACATATGAACTATGTGTACTATATGAACTCGAACTAGATTTTTTGAATCCACTTTATTTTGATTTCAAATCACATTACATTTCTAGCTCTAGCTAGATCTTCATAATCTAAACCATGTCTCATATGTATTATGTGTTTATCACATTATGTATGGTGACCCGCCCCCTACGCCCACAAGTATTTAGATGTGAGTTGCAAACACCACACATTACCACAAATTCAAATAAAATGTGAAAATGTTCGATATATTATATTGTTTAGATTGCTCGATATTTAGTTGTAAGCTGCAAACGCCGCACATTATCACAAATTCAAATAAAATGTGAGAATGTTCGATATATAGTATTGTTTAGATTGCTCGATATTTAGTTGTAAGCTGCAAACGCCGCACATTATCACAAATTCAAATAAAATGTGAGATTGTTTGATGTATAGTATGGTTTAGATTGTTCGGCATTTAGCTGTGAGTTGCAAACGCCATGCATTATCACATTATTGTATAACATATGCACAACACGTGTATCACCGCTATATTCATGCATGCAATGTTTAAAACACTATGATCTCCTATTCAAATATATGAATCCGCTTTCATATCAAATTATGATCTTTGTTAGTCTCTTACACCCACACAATCCTCTGGCCTTTGTAGCTACCACTAACTTTCTCTCGTGCATGCACACGCCCTCCTTGCCCTCCCCCTCCCTCGGCATTCTATCCACCGGGCACATTAATTTTTTTCTTTAGGTCGTTCTCCCAGAGTCTCCACAACTCCTTTCCAACACACACCGATTGATAAACCTCTCCAGTGATGCCTGCCTACAGCATACACACACAGCTTCAATCTCCTCCTTTATGTGTCCTTGCCTCGTGTCTCTCATATGGTCAAACACACGTGTAAACTCTCGCCCCTTGAGGGAGTCCTGGATTAGGGGGTGTCCGGATAGCCGAACTATAACCTTCGGCTGGACTCCTGGACTATGAAGATACAAGATTGAAGACTTTGTCCCGTGTCCGGATGGGACTTTCCTTGGCGTGGAAGGCAAGCTTGGCGATACGGATATGTAGATCTCCTCCCATTGTAACCGACTCTGTGTAACCCTAGCCCTCTCCGGTGTCTATATAAACCGGAGGGTTTTAGTCCGTGGGACGAACAACAATCATACCATAGGCTAGCTTCTAGGGTTTAGCCTCTTTGATCTCGTGGTAGATCTACTCTTGTACTACCCATATCATCAATATTAATCAAGCAGGAGTAGGGTTTTACCTCCACTGAGAGGGCCCAAACCTAGGTAAAAACATCGTGTCCCTTGTCTCCTGTTCCCATCCGCCTAGACGCACAGTTCGGGACCCCCTACCCGAGATCCGCCGGTTTTGACACCGACATTGGTGCTTTCGTTGAGAGTTTCGCTGTGCCGTCGCCATCAGGAAGGATGCCTCATCCCGTCTTTAAAGACGGCACTGTTGCTAAAGGAGCTCTGGCTATCGGCCAAACTCTCCGGTTAGGCGGTTTTCTTATGACCGCCTGTTCGGCCGCCGCGCCGATGATGACTTCTTGGGTCATCGAAAGCAATCTTCACGTCAACTCGGGACTTGCCGAGCAGTTAGATCCGATGGAGCTCTCTTCCTTAAACGAGCTCTTGGATCGCATCACGCCTGGGAGTCGCCATGGACTACGATCAGATTGGGCCTAAACCCGATCCGAGAGAGATTAATTCTCCTGTGTCACCCATCACGTTGCAGTGGTGGAGGAACAATGCGGCAAGCCTTCATCTATCTTAACGACTAGTTATGTCCGGATTCCCGATCCCTCCAAGCCGGATACCCGCGGAGGGAGGACGTCACTCAAGCCCTGAACCTAAAGTCAGGCAGCGGGCTAGATTCATTGGACAACATCCAAGAACCCAAGCTTCCTAGTTCGGAAACCCCTTGGCCCCTGAGTCTCAGATCGGGTGAGGTTCCAGATTTAATTCCACCCGCCCACCCAAACATAAGCGATCTATCCCAAATTCGGCAAGAGCCTGCAGAAACAGTACACCATTACTGGGCCAGATTCCTCCTGGTCATGAACAGGATAAAGGACTGCCGCGAGGAGGGTGCGATTTCATTCTTCTGCAATAATTGCACGGACAACGAAATCCTCAACGCCATAAGTCACCGTGAAATTACACGCTTCACTGACTTGGCGTCCATAGTACGAAAGTACTGTGCGATGGAAAGCGCCTGGAAAACCGAAATAAAATTTTGGGACAATCCGCCTCAATACAACCTCAGTCCGAAATAAAAGGGTGCATTATCGCCAGGCACCTGGGTTAAACACCAAAAAGCAAAAACCCTTTATAGGGCATGGAACCGTACTGGAGGGATGGCTCAACGGACCTTGTAAAATTCATAGTACAGAGGGAGCCACACCAATTCATAGCCTTAGAGCATGTTGGATACTCCAACAGGTGGCCAGAAGTGGCGAAGAGCTTCTAACTCCAGAATCCATAGAACACCAGCCCAGGGATACCAGTACGGTATTAACAGTGTTCGAGACTTTCGCATCAAATAATATGCGTAAACGAACACTCCGCAGCCTTACTGAAGTCTACCAAGTAGCAACAATATGGAGTGACACGGCTATTACCTTTAGTGCCAGTGATGAACCTAAATTGGCGAACAACCCGAGCACCAGCCGCATTGGTCCTCAGTCCAATAGTGGACGGCTTTCGCCTTATCAAGGTACTCATGGACGGTGGCAGCGGATTGAACCTCATTTACGAGGAAACCCTTCGAAAAATGGAAATAGGCTGGAGCCGCATTGAGCGAAGCAGCACAACCTTTGGAGGAATAATCCCCAGTCGGGAAGCGTGCTGTACAGGAAAAATCACGCTGGATGTGGTGTTCGGCACGCCGGATAATTACAGGTCTGAGGAGGTCACGTTCCAAGTGGCCCCGTTCAGCAGCGGATACCACGCTCTATTAGGGCGAGAGGCATTCACAATTTTTCAAGCTATATCAACGCATGATTCAGACATGTCTGGCAAACCAAATCGGCAAAACAGTGGAGGCATACGTAGATGACGTGGTCGTCAAAACCAAGCATGTCGAAACTCTAGTAGACGACTTGAGTCTCACATTCGACAACCTCCGAACATATGACATCAAGCTTAACCCGGAAACATGTGTTTCCGGCGTACCAGTAGGAAAGCTCTTGGGTTTCATTGTATCCGGTAGAGGAATTGAAGCAAACCCAGCCAAGATCCAAGCCCACTCACAATTGGATATCCCAAAGGACCTCAAACAAATACAAAAATTGACCGGATGCGTGGCGGCTCTAAGCCGCTTTATCTCCCGCTTGGGAGAAAAGGCATTACCCCTTTATCGCCTCCTCCGACGCACCGAACACTTTGAGTGGGACGGATGCCTCGGCGGACTTCGAAGAAATAAAAGCCATATTGGCAACAAACCCGGTCCTGGCCGCTACTTAACATCGGCGAACCAATGCTATTATACATCGCGGCAACTCATCAAGTTGTAAGCGCAGTGCTCGTCGTCGAACGAGAAACGGACGTACACAAATTCCCCCTTCAAAAGCCAGTTTACTACGTGTCCACTGTCCTCACTCCATGCAAGTCACGGTACCCGCATTATCAAAAGATAGCGTACGCGGTATTTATGGCATCTCGGAAGCTGTGACACTACTTTCAAGAGTGTTCGATAACAGTAGCCTCTGAAGTACCTCTTAACGATATTATAAACAACCGCGACGCGATGGGCCGGATTGCCAAATGAGCCATTGAGCTCCTCCCGTTCGACATAACCTATAAGCCACGACGAGCTATTAAGTCGTAAGTTTTGGGCAACTTCGTCGCCGAATGGACTGAAGCCGAACTCCCTAAAGAGTACGACACATATTCCAACTGGATCATGCACTTCGACGGCTCCAAAATGTTGGCTGGTCTGGGGGCTGGCGCTGCTCGACGTCCCCAATAGGAGATACGATTCAATACGTACTCGAGATAATGTATACGGACTCCAACAACGCAGCGAATACGAGGCCCTTCTACATGGTCTCCGGATGGCAGTCTCCATGGGCATTCAACGCCTAGAGGTGCGCGGGGATTCGAACCTCGCGATATCCCAAATAAATGGAGACTTTGATGCCAAGGATCCAAAAATGGCAGCTTATCGCAACGCCCTCCTAAAAATGTTAGCTCGGTTCGAGGGGCTTGAATTTCACCATATAGCTTGGGAAAACAATAAGGCAGCAGACGTCTTGGCACGCATTGGCGCAAAGCGCGATTCTGTCCCCCCCCAACATCTTCTTGGAGAGGCTGTTCAAGCCATCCGTATTATGGGAACGGGAATCCGGAAATAACAGCTCGGACCCAACCGCACTGCCCGACATCGAACATTCTGACACAACGGGAGGCTCGGCCAATGAAGTAACATCTTCAGCCCACGTAATAATGGCAGTCATTGCCCCGTGGACAGAACCATTCTTAGCCTACCTAACTAGGCAGGAACTTCCCGAGGACCAAAACGAGGCACGCTGCATAGTGCGGCGATCTAAAGCCTATAAAGTCCATGAGGGAGAGCTTTATAAGAAAAGCACCACCAGAGTCCTTCAAAGGTGTATCTACGAAGAAGAAGGGCGGAATCTTCTGGCTGAAGTTCATGCCGGACTTGGCGGGCACCACGCCGCAGCCCGGGCCCTCGTAAGCAAGGCCTTCCGTACAGGATTTTATTGGCCGACGGCCCGGGCAGATGCTCAGGACTTAGTCCAACGATGCGTCGGTTGCCAGCTCTTTGCTAACCAAAGCCATATGCCACCCACCGCCCTCCGAACTATACCCATCACTTGGCCCTTCGTGGTCTGGGGGCTTGACATGGTTGGACCCCTTAAAGGAGGAACCCACAAGCAAAAATACCTACTGGTCATGGTGGATAAGTTCACCAAATGGATAGAAGCCAGGCCTGTTAAGACGGCCGAATCCGGACCGGTGATAGACTTCATATCTGGGGTGCATTACTGCATTACTGGCGTCCCCACAACATCATAACTGATAACGGCACGAACTTTACGGCCGACGAGGTCAAACTCTGGTGCAAAAACATGGGCATGAAGCTCGACTATGCTTCAGTCTATCACCCACAAACTAACGGTCAAGTCGAGCGAGCAAATGGTCTAATCATGAGCGGCATCAAACCCAGATTAGTGCGGCCCCTCAATGAATCTAACACGCATTGGGTAGAGGAGCTCGACTCCGTGCTCTGGGGGCTGCGGACCACGCCGAATCGCACCACCGGATACACACCATTCTTTATGGTATACGGCATAGAGGCGGTTCTGCCCTGCGACATAATTCATGACTCACCTCGCGTGCGCATGTATGAAGAAAGAGAAGCCGAACTCGATCGGCAGGACAGTTTGGACGCCTTGGAGGAGGAGCGTGACGTGGCAAAAGCCCGTTCCGCATTCTATCAACAGCAGGCTCGAAGATACCAAAGCAGAGAAGTACGGGCCAAAACTTACAATGTTGGCGAGTTAGTTCTACGCCTGCCGGACAAGAAAAGGACAAACTCAAGCCCAAATGGGAAGGTCCCTTTATTATTTACCAAGTCCTGACTGGTGGAGCTGCATCGTCTGCGAGATGCGTCGGACAACCGACTCGAGCCGAACCCATGGAACGCAGCCCATCTCTGAAGATTCTACGCCTAGCGCCGGACTCTGTGTTCGTCTCCTTCCTCTGTCTATTTTTTATACATTAGCTGTCTTATATTTCTCTCCTCCCCCCTTTTTTTCTCTTACAGCCTTTAAGGGCTCGTTCGCGACTCGTCCGCACACAACTGACGTGATATCCGCGCTCATTATACCTGGGGGCTTCTTTAACAGAAGCTTATTTATACGGGCTTCATGCCCAACACATGTGTCACACTTCCGCATGTACCTTTGTTCACCATTATATGCATCGATATGACTTAAGTTTTGGCCAAGCTGGGTTGCCTGGCTCCTATGCTTACCCCTACGTTCCCGATTGTTCGGCTAGGCGGTAAAGGGAGCACCTCTGCGATTGTTACTGCCGGGTCAGCCGGATGTGTACCTCAGACTGGGTGAAGCCGAAAGCTAGCGTTCTTAAGGGAATATTCGGTTGGTGAACTAAAGATGATTTCTCACTTGTTTATTTATCTGCCCCCAGATGCTTTTCTGCTTTTTTCGCAGTCCGGACATGCACTTTAGGGCATGCCTCCGAGGGAAAGGAACCCCTAACGGAACTATTCTCCCTGGAAAATGTTTCTTACTAACCATCTTATATTTACTAATTGGAAGCACCAACGAAGCCTCCACGTTAATTCTCAGAAAACATATAAATTTAACCTTTAGATTCTAAATCAATGATTGAGATTAAATAAGTGATTGCGGTTAAAGTCCCATTAGCATACGATCCACAATGTCCAAAAAGGAGTCCTCCACGCCCACATTTAAGCTCCCAGGAAAAAAGCAAAAAATAGTCCACCACGCCCACATCCAACTTCCCAAGAAAAAAGCACGTGACATCTTCATGAAAAAAAAGACACGTACATACAACTTAAAAAAATCTTCAGACCTTGATCTAAAAAAAGACCACGCATTTATGGTTAAGATCTACTAGAAGGGCATGCAAGGAAACAACATGCACGTAAGGGATGAAATCCATCCATATAAAAAAAGAGAATCTTGTCTTATTAAAAGAATCACCATGTACGCCAGGAATAAAACTCTCACCATGTACATAAATAAAACTTGCACGTCTAAAAAAATATACTCAACGCCCACGTCTAAGTTCGTAGAAAAAGCACGTGCCACCATGAAAAAAATGTGCCTTCTCATTGAAAAAACAGCACGTAAAAACTAGAAATTCTTTATATATAAAAGCTAAAAAATATATATGCCCCAGCTAAGAAAATGCCCATTTGAAAAAGTAATAATTAAACCGCATCGCACAAAAAGAAGACCATGCAAAGTAAAATAAAATAGGCACATAAATTTTCATGCATAAGAAAATATGAATATTATCATCTTAATAATTATCAACCGAACGAATGTATTCCTATTTGTGCAAGAGGTCGAATAAATTAGCATCTTTCCAGTTGTATGATATCAGAAACTTAAACACTTCCATTTGACATAAATATAAATTTATTTATAAAATGTATACCTATAATTTCTAGGCCGTGCAGGTGCATGGGTAGACGACTAGTGTAATATAACATAACTAGTTGGGCACTTGTCTGTTCAAGCACTAATGACCCCTACGCCTGGTCTCCATGCATGCCCCGGTTCTTACATAACCGAGAGGGTATTCGGACACACCCCGGACTATCGGGTCCCGAGGTTGAAGCGAAAATGTCCGCCATGACAAACGATCTACAATCCGGCTAGAAGGCATTTTACATGTCATCTTAAATTACATAGTCAATTTGACTGGGTATATTCCTCTTCAATACCATCCAACAGGCTGTCTCGTTTACTGATCTGTTGGGAATATTAATGACCAACTCTACCTGGCCGTACAATAAGCTCACAGGGATCTCCTTCCCATCGGGCCCCACAGGTCCGACCTCAGCCATGTGGTTTGGGTCAGCCTTCGTGTACCTCGTCTTCACCATGGCCCAGGCCTCCCTGGCGCCTTGACGGCAGACCGATATCTTCCATAATCGGAAATGCCACCGCGCTCCCTTAAGCCTCTCTGCAAGCTCTCCAAGACCTTCGGGCATGGAGACAGATGGCCACAAGGTTTGGGCGACGCCTTTCATCACCTGCCGAACTCGTTCGTGCAGTTGTAAGAGCTCGGGAAGAAGGTCACCCATAGAACCGGCATTTCCTCTGCAGACGACACAGTGAGCATACCTACAGACATAACTCTGTTAGTCGACTTCCTCGCCCAACTCTTTTTCAAAAGTTCGTTCAAGCACTTACTAAAAATGCCGCGTCGAAGCCGCCGATTCTCCTTCACGGAGTCCGACAGCTGGGCACGAACATCCTTTAGTTCCTCGCTGTAACACCCCGGAAGTAACTTTCCATATTTGTAACTCCAACTCTTGCCATTTTCGGCATTGTGATATGATATTCCCTCCGTGGTTGGGTTTTTCTTCATTTTGCATTTTGTCCATGTCATGCATTTTATATCATGTCATCATGTGCATCGCATTTGCATACGTGTTCGCCTCATGATTCCGAGCATTTTTCCCGTTGTCCGTTTTGCAATCCAAAGACTCCTATCTCCCCGTGCCCCTTTTTACGCTTTTTCCGCAGCGGGTACTAAACCTTCTCGAAATGGACCGAGGTTTGTCTAGTGGCCTTGGTATACCACCCGTAGACCACCGGTCAAGTTTCGGGTCATTTGGAGCTCGTTTGGTACTCCAACGGTTAACCGCGCTCTCGCAAAGGCCTCTGTTAAGTTGCAGCCCAACACCCCTCCAAACAGCCCAATAACCCATCTAAGTCACTCCCATGCTCTCCGTCGTTCGATCACGATCGTGTGGGCGAAAACTACACCTCATTTGGACTCTCCTAGCTCCCTCTATGCCTATTTAAGCAAACTCCCCCGTCCAAATTCGCGGATCAAACTCCCCCCGAAACCCTAGATTTTCCCTCTCCGCCGCCGGACGCGTCCAGCCGCCGCCGGACACGTCCGCCCCGCGCCCCTCGTCCAATCGGAGGCCGCGGCGTGGCCGCCGCCGCCGCGCCGCCGCTTGAGCCTGAGCCCCACGGCCCCTCCGCTCCCACCGCCCGCCCATCGCCTCCGCCAACCGACCGGCCCCGGCCGCCGCGCCGCCAGCGAACGCCGCCGCCCTCCGCCGCCACGGCCTCCTCGGCAACTGCCGCCGCCGCCATGCCGGGCGCCCGGCGACCTCGCCCGCGCCTCACGCCGCGCGGGACGCCGCCAGCGCCTCCGCCGGCGTCGGCCACCGCCGCCCCCGCCGGCCCGGCCGTCTTCTCTCCCTCCGGCGACCTCGGGAGCCGCCGTCGCCCCGATCCAGATCCAGCCGAGAAAGCCCGTTGACTTTCTCTTCCCCCCCCTCGTTTTTCTTCTAAGTTGTTATCTCATTGTTATTTTGTTGCATTTTCGAAATGGTGTATCTTTGCATCTGTAGGTCCATTTTGCGCGTATAATATGTCAAAATGTTCGCCTCAAAGAGTAGATCATTTCATCTCATTGCATAATTTTCTTTTGAGCTCATCTTGATTCCCGAAATGCTGTTGGAAGAGTGCTATGTGATGTTAGTTTCTGTTTCTTAACAGAACTTGCACTTTTGTTATTTTTGCCATGATTTTTGTGTGCACCCTATGAAATTGAGTCCTACATGTGTTTTGTAATATGCCATGCCATATTTCCAGGGGTGTATGCCATGTAGTTTTGTGATCTATGTGGTGACTAGCACAAGCATGGAAAGTAGGTGTCCTGATGTTGCTGATTTCAGCCCTGTTTAGCTGATATTTTGATGCCATGTTAACTTGATGCTATCGAGAGATCCATGCATATTTTGAAATACTTCAGTAAGGATGTTTTGTTAAACATGTCTTGCTCTATCCATCCATGCCCTTGTTTGTAATTATGGAGTGCCATAGCTTGAGTCAATCGAGCTCTACTTTTGCTATCAAATGTTTCCTGGCAGATTGTTTACAGGTTATTCAATTTTGCCAAGGTTGTTGTGGTTGATCCATGTATGCTATGTTATTGTTCTTGCCATGTATGTCTTCTATGCCATGTCTTCTTGATGTATGTATGCTTAGCTTTTTATATAAGGCTCTGTAGTGAGTGCATTGAGCTTGTAAACATGCCTACTTGTTATCTGTTTTTGACATGCCATGTTGCTGAATCTGTTAACGGAACTTTCAATATTGACGTGGGTGTTACTATATTTTCTAATCCTTTTTGGCTTATGGTAAGTAAGGGACTTTTGTTCTATGCTTTGAGTAGATTCATGCCATGCCATGTTTTGCTATTTTAAGGTCCTGTAGCATGTAGTTTTGCTGCTCTGAACATTGCAACCTGATGCTGTTTTTGACATGTCCAGCCTGATATTTTGTGCACTTTTGCCATGCTTGTTTGAACCTGTTATGATGTGAACTAGCCGTAGCTCAGTGCTCATCTTTTGTCGAGCATCTTGTGTAGATCACTTCCATGTACTTTGTTGATACGTTTGGGTGCAGTAGCTTAATTAATTGTTGCTTGCTAAGTGGCATCTTGCTGTTAATGGCAGATTTGCGCCATTGTTTTGCTTGTAATTTGCAAACCGTGCATTCGATTCCGGTGATCTTTATATCGATTTCAACCGAAATCATCTCATCTTTCCAGTGGCATACTTGGTTTGCCAAGTTGATGCCTGGTTCATCATTTACCTTCCGGAGCGCACATACGCATTACATATAACATCCCGCATATCATGTCATGTTTTGCATCATGTTGATTGTGCTTTGCACCGTGATTTATTGTGGTTCCTTTGTTTGTGTTGTTGCTTTGGGTAGAGCCGGGAGACGAGTACGTGAACGAGGAACCTGTTGAGAACGCTTTCGAGGATCAAGCTTTCGACAACTCTGAGAACATTGCAGGCAAGATGACCATACCCCCGAAATCACTTCTATCTTTGCTATGCTAGATGCTCGCTCTTTTGCTATGCCTATGCTGCGATGCCTACCACTTACTATATCATGCCACCCATATTGCCATGTCAGCCCCTAACCATCCTTTCCCAGCAAACCGTTGATTGGCTATGTTACCGCTTTGCTCAGCCCTCTTATAGCGTTGCTAGTTGCAGTGAAGTCAAGCTTGTTCCTTGTTGGAACATGGAGATGTTGTTCCTTTTTGGAACATGTTTACTTGTTAGGGATATCACAATATATATCTGCTATAATTAATACATCTATATATTTGGTAAAGGGTGGAAGGCTTGGCCTTATGCCCGTGTTCTGCTCCACTCTTGCCACCCTAGTTTCCGCCATACCGGTGTTATGTTCCTTGATTTCGCGTTCCTTACACGGTTGGGTGATTTATGGGACCCCCTTGACAGTTCGCTTTGAATAAGACTCGCCCAAAGAAGGCCCAACTTTGGTTTTACCATTTGCCGCCTAAGCCTTTTCCCGGGTTTTCATGAGCCCGAGGGTCATCTTTATTTTAACCCCCGGGCCAGTTCTCCTTCGAGTGCTGGTCCAACTTGAGCGATGTCCGGCGCCTTGGGCAATCGGGGTTTATGCCAACCCGACGCCCGGCTCATCCGGTGTGCCCCGAGAACGAGATATGTGCAGCTCCTATCGGGATTTGTCGGCACATTCGGGCGGCTTTGCTGGTCTTGTTTTATTGCTGTCGAAATGTCTTGTAGTCCGGGATTCGAGATTGATCGGGTCTTCCCGGTAGAAGGAATATCCTTCGTTGACCGTGAGAGCTTATAATGGGCTAAGTTGGGACACCCCTGCAGGGTAATATCTTTCGAAAGCCGTGCCCGCGGTTATGAGGCAGATGGGAATTTGTTAATGTTCGGTTGTAGAAAACCCAAAGTTGACCTCAATTAAAATACACATCAACCGCGTGGTAACCGTGATGGTCTCTTCTCGGCGGAGTCCGGGAAGTGAACACGGTGTTGGAGTTATGTCTGACGTAAGTAGTTCAGGATCACTTCTTGATCGCTATTTAGCTTCACGTCCGTGCTTTGCTTCTCTTCTCGCTCTCTTTTGCGATGTAGCCACCATATATGCTAGTCGCTTGCTGCAGCTCCACCTTACTACTCTGTCCTTCCTTTAAGCTTAAATAGTCTTGATCTCCCCCCACAGAGATTGCTGAGTCCCCGTGACTCACAGATACTTCCAAAACAGTTGCAGGTTCCGACGATGCGGCAGGTGACTCAACCGAGCTCAAGTGGGAGTTCGACGAGGAACGTGGTCGTTACTATGTGTCTTTTCCTCGATGATCAGTAGTGGTGCCCAGTTGGGACGATTCGGGATCTGTGTAGCATTTGGGGTATCTTCTTTTATTTTGGTTCCGTAGTCGGGCCTTGAGTGTACTCTGAATGATGGATGTTTATTTATGTACTGTGTGAAGTGGCGACTGTAAGCCAACTATGTATCTCTTTCCCTTATGTATTACATGGGTTGTGTGAAGATTACCTCAGCTTGCGACATTGCTTTCAATGCGTTATGCCTCTTAAGTCGTGCCTCGACACGTGGGAGATATAGCCGCATCGGGGGCGTTACACTCGCCCAGCTGGGTGTTGGCATCTTGGAGATTATTCTTCTCCTGCCTCACTTTCGTAAGCACGGTCTCGTCGGCCTTTAACCGGCGCAAGAGTTGTTGCTCGTTCGGATCTACTCCGGCGCCATATGGAATGTTATTGTCAGATTTGCACACACGCTGCACTTCACAACATACTTATCTTTCGAAGCATATATTACCAGAGGGGGTCTCCTTGGCCTCCCCTACCGCGGCTAGTGCGGCCTCAAGTTGGGCTTTGCACTCTTCCAGCTCCTGGGATAGTTGGTAATTCTTTTCTGTAAGATCCTGCATAACAAATGATCCTTAAATCAGTTATTCTAACTATTTCAAGTCTCGGGGCTCTTGACATATATAACCATCAAATTTTCTCACCCGTATGTCTTTCACATACTGCTCCGTGGCTCTGGCTAGACCATTTTGAGCGGCACGGAGGTATGCATCTCCCAAATTGAAGGCGTCCAATGCCTCTTGGGAGAAACAAGCGTTGCGAAGAACTGTCCGGCGGCGCCTATGATTCATGGCACTCTCCACCTCGGAATTGGTGGCGGACAGTCTGTCTGCATCCTCTGTCGGAGGAGCGTCTGATGCACGCCTTGTGTTCGCCTCTACTTCTGGACCTGGCTTTGGAGCCTGGCTGGTGGAGGCGCGATTGGCAATCTCTCCGCATATAGTCCGGCGAGCCCTCTTTTTCCTAAAAAAAGAGAGCACGGGCGTTAGTACGCATCATAAGAATAATACCTTGGAATAAGGCGGCGCACCTTACTGCTGCGCCGGTGCCTCGGCCCGGACTGCGTGTCTCTTTAGCCTGCCCCCCTCGCGGTCCCTTGTTGGCCAGTCGCCACAGGCTCGGCATTCCGCCTCGAGATCCTCCCCTGCGAAACACCATTGGTATACGGTGATAAAGAATAAGCACGGATGGATCATCTTCGAAGTATTAGGACTTCGGTCTCGATTACTTGTGAGGCGGGGAGCATTCCAGGATAATCGGCTGTAATAGCCACCAAGGCGTTGTCGATGCTCAGTTGGTAAAATACCCCATCGATCAGCTCCACGGATATGTCCGAATCCTCTAGGGAGGCCGGATCTAGGGACCGTTCCGGATCCTCGGGTTGTGGAGGAGGGCTGTTTATATCCTTTATGGCCCGGCGCAATTCCTGCGTCGAAATCACAAGATAAGGTACTTGACTATGGGAATATGGAATGGATGGGCAAAAAGAAGTGTCCGCTTACCCATCTTGGAGGATTGTACATAGAAAATCCGCCCTGAGAATTGACGCGGAGGAATTCCTCCTCTTCTCCCTTGTACAATGCGGACAAGATCTTCGTCAGAGCGGCAACCGATTTCGGTCCCTTGCGGCCGCAGCGGGTGGCATCATTCTCCTCGTTGAAATCCCACATGGGGTGGCCTCTATACTGAAGCGGCTGCACCCCCCGCATAATGCATGTGGCCATGACCTCGATCATGGTCAGTCCGGAATGAGCTAACAGCCTTATCCGGCTCATCAAATAAAGAACATCCTTGTCATTTTCCTTCTGAGGGCTCCGTGGACGCCAACTCAGGCGCTTCTTCAAGGGAGCAGTATCAAACTCAGGGAGGCCGATCCGAACAGGATCCGGCAGGGGGACATCTTCTATATAAAACCATTCTGAAGGCCAGTCTTCGGACGCCTTCTTTGGGGTTCCGGATAGATATCCGGTCCCGGCGATGCGCCATACTTCGGCTCCGCCCACTTGATATATTGACCGCTTCTGAGAACGGGGTACAAGGCAGAACAAATTCTTCCACATCGCGAAATGAGCCTCGATGCCCAACAACAGCTCGCAAAGGGCTACGAAGCCCGCAATATGCAATATGGAGGCAGGCGTAAGGTTGTGCAGTGGAGGTCAGAGAACCTGTGGAGCCCCGGAGAAACGGATGAATTGGAAATCCGAGCCCTCTTATCAAATAAGGGACAAGGCATACCCGCTCTCCTTTAGAGGGATTGGGGACGCCTTCGCTTGCTCTCCACCATTATAGGTGGCAAGCCCGGCTCGAACCGGGACCATGTAGGCTGGGGGGAGAAACCCCTTGGCTTGGAGCGTCACTAGCTCGCTGTGCGGGACGGAGCATCTCTCCCAATCTCCAGGCTGAGGGCTGGGAGGGCGAGAGGAGGAGTTGCGTCGACTGGCCATGAAGGAATGGATCTCTATCGGATGGGCTCCGATGAATGCTCGCAAAGGGAAGACGGTGTGATTTGGATCTAAATCCTCGTCTCTTTAAAAGGCAGCTCATTTACACAGCTAGGGGGGTAAATGTAAAAACACCCTGACTTTTCGCATTCTTCTGACATGTGGAAGATGGCCATTATTGGGCGTGGGAGCCAAGGAGCGCAATATTCATGAGAAGCCGGACACTGTTCAACAGGTACACGGAATTTGGAGAAGAACCCGCCTTGCAATGCCGAAGACAATCTGCGCGCTGGACTCATCGTCATTGAAGCCTGGTTTGGGGGCTACTGAGGGAGTCCTGGATTAGGGGGTGTTCGGATAGTCGAACTATAACCTTTGGCCGGACTCCTGGACTATGAAGATACAAGATTGAAGACTTCGTCCCGTGTCCGGATGGGACTTTCCTTGGCGTGGAAGGCAAGCTTGGCGATACGGATATGTAGATCTCCTCCCATTGTAACCGACTTTGTGTAACCCTAGCCCTCTCCGGTGTCTATATAAACCGGAGGGTTTTAGTCCGTAGGACGAACAACAATCATACCATAGGCTAGCTTCTAGGGTCTAGCCTCTTTGATCTCGTGGTAGATCTACTCTTGTACTACCCATATCATCAATATTAATCAAGCAGGAGTAGGGTTTTACCTCCACCGAGAGGGCCCGAACCTGGGTAAAAACATCGTGTCCCTTGTCTCCTGTTACCATCCGCCTAGACGCACACTTCGGGACCCCCTACCCGAGATCCGCCTGTTTTGACACCGACACCCCTCTTTTCATCGATCTCACAACCGCACACTCCTCCCCCTATCTAGCTAGTAGTTGGGCCTCTCGCGCCACCTCCTAGCTCCATTCTCTCTGTCTATCCGTCTCGCTGGGCCTTACTTTCCTCTAACAAATGGACGTACACCGACCGATCTCTCGCTATACATATAGCCAGCTAGGTCCTTATAACTCGTTTTTACCCACACATCGATCGATCTACCTCATTAGTTGTGTATCTTCCTTCCTCCGACAAACAACAATTGATCTACCGATCTAGTTAGGTTTGCTTACCAAACACATGGTTCCCCTTCATCATCCATGGATGCGTCCCGACAGATCTATCATGCACAGGCACACACAGAAACACATCCCCACTCTTATTGATAAAATTGCAGTTCCACCCTTAGTTTGTCTAGTAGGCCTTTCCCAACATCTCCGAGAAGCAACTCCATCACCCATCCAGCACTCTACCCCTCTCCCTCCCTCTCTCTCTCCTCTCTCTCTCTGTCCCATCATATTTCCCGTCCTTCAGTTATGTATGGATGTCGACCGATCTCCCTCAAGACATAGCTGGGTCTCTCCTTCTCAATACATAAAAAAGTCGTTCTACCTCTATAGTTAGGCCTCCGCCTACCCCTCCCCACCCCCTCCCCACACACACCGATACATCAAGCGCTCTAGTCATGTCTCCCCGCCACATACAAACTTGACATGTGCCCTCTAATGTTCAGTGGGCAGTCGCCCTATATATTTGACTTGCACACACACACACACACACACGCACACACACACACACACACACACAGACACACACACAATTTCGATGGCTCTCTTCATCGATCTCGGGCCCACCCACTTGATCCTCTCTTCGACTCTATCAATAGCTATGACCCCTCCCTCTCTTCTCGTGGATTGCCCGACCCTCTATGTATGATATGGATAGGCCTCCATTTCATACACATTGCATGCAAAATTTTGTTTGAGATGTCATCGACATATTCCCACAAATAATTCACGAAATCAACCCCACCCCACCCCCACCCCCACCACAAAACAAAACACTCACGAGCTGGGTTTGTATCTCTCACACACACACCCACGTAGGTGGGGGACGTGCACAAAGAGAAGAGGTGCATGCACGGCAAGACGTACTCCGTCTCTTTCCCAACCACACCCTGCGGGTACACGGTGGAGCTCATTTCTGTCTGAAAAAGGCAGCCCACATGGTAATTTGGCACGCAGATCAAGGTTGTCCACTTGGTGGAGGGAGGATCGTCTACCACGGGTGAACAAACAAATTGCGACTTGACGTGTTATGTTAAATTAAAAAAGAGGCAAACCATGTGGGGCCTACCTTAGAGGCAAGGCTCTATACATTGGAGTACTTTTGATGTGTCCCACAACTCGCAGTAAGCGAGGAGAAGCTTACTTAGTACGCCGTCTCCCCCGCCCACGGGCGCGGTGGCTCGCAGGATGAGGTGAAGCTTGCTCCTCCCTCGCCCATGCGCGTGGTGGCTCGCAGGACGAGGAGAAAATTTTACTACTCCCTCCGTTTACTCCTCGTCCCTACTACCTTGGTTATAGAGATTATATCATATTGTTGGGAATATATATGTCCTTTAGTAGATTTCAATATGAACTACTAGTACATACTCCAAACACTGATGTATATAGACGTATTTTAGAGTGTACATTCACTCATTTTGCTCTGTATGTAGTAGCACTCTCCCTCGCCCCTCGACCCTCGCCCACATGGTGGACGTGCAGCAATTCATTCGGTCTCATATAGCCAGAACGATATATCTTGCACTACCATTATTGCTCGACATCCCAAGAGGCGAAGAGCCAATCGCAAGGTTAATATTTTGGAGATGCCAAGCGCAAGGTTATAGGAGAACGAGTAGTAGGTGCCGTCATTTATAAATATTTTTTTTTCAGTGGCACATCGCAATATGATAGGTTCATATGGAGAGAAAAGGAAACCGCTCCACTATATACATAGTCAGGACGGGCCAGCCTACACGGTTGCTTGCTGGGGTTGCTCTCTTCACACTCTCTCGCACAAAATGACTGTGGCCACATCTCTAACATCCCGGCGGATCACGTCCGCTTGGGGAAGGGGTGGATGCTTAGTGTAGATGCGGTGGCCGTCGCCGACGGTGAAAACCCACTGTCGGCACGTCCCGATCAGGGGTCCCCGCCGTTCTCTCTCACAAAGCCGGTGAGGTTGCCTTCGTCCCTTGCTCACTGCCGCGACGTGGGCAGTTGCCGCCTCCCGCCTCCCTCCTCAAGGTTGAGCTACGTCCCTTAGGTACAATTCCCTTTACAGACGGCTTGCACCACTGCTCCAGCTGCCCACATCACTCCCTGTGGATATTTCTCTACTTCTTTGCCCCGCACATACCTGATACCTATACTGGCTTCTACGTACTGTATTTGTGATGAGTTTATGTCTCATCAACTAGTCCTTGCAATCTTATTCTAATCACGCTTCTTCAATTTCTTTGCCATGTGGATGCTCATCTCGATTTTGGTGAAACTGCACAAAATGATCCGATGGTCAAAAGGTTGCAAACTTCATTTATTAGGAAGCTCGAATGTTGCCAACAAATTGAAGCCTGGTCAGGGTTCACGGTTCAAGTTCTAGGGACTGCATGGATCTTTTTTTCTTTAGCTGCCTCTGTTCCAAAATAAGTGTCAACTTTAGTAGTAGTACAACTTTGTACTAAAGTTTGCACAAAGTTGAGACACTTATTTTGGAACGGAGGGAGTAACAATTTGCTATGATCTGTCAATCATTGAGATGCAATAGCATGCATGTTAGTCTCCTTTGTATTTGATGAAATGTTGCAACGGGCAACCTTGGACGCAAGATATATGTAACAGGAGCTGGAAGCTTCATAGCATTGTACAAATTTATCTCGCTGATAAATTACACTACGTACTAGTACTATACTAGTACTTCCTCCGTTCCTAAATATAAGTCTTTGTAGAGATTTCACCATTAACCACATGCGGATGTATATAGATGCATTTTAAGTGTAGATTCATTCATTTTGTTCCGTATGTAGTTCACCTAGTGGAATATCTACAAAGACTTATCTACTAGTAATAGCTAGCCCCCACTACTAGGAATTCTCTATCCTCTCCTTGAGACACATCATCAAAATTGACGTAGCCGTTAGATGAAGTAAATCAGTCATAATAGCCGTCTGATCTAGACGTTGAGAGGCTCTGCAGTAAGCCACATGCAAGCATGCAGAAATACCGTGGCACATGCATGTGAGTGGGTTTTAAATCACATCAACATGTCTGCATGCAAGCATGCACCGGTAGCATGCATGTAAGTGATCTTTTAAGTCCCATTAACATGTCAAAAAGAAAAATATAATCCCATTATGCAGTAGGAGTTGGCTGGTCTTTTTTCCTTACGTGGGATGATCTAAATGATGATGGGAGTTTATTTAGTTTGGCTACCACATTTGTCATGCGGTTATTGATTTTTTTTAGTTCTATGAAATCGATAATTTTGCGCAGAGAGATATACCGCTGTTCCGCGTCAACGCGCGGGGACTCATCTGGTAATATTTAGGAACGGTGGGAGTACTATGTAAAGAGTTAGGTGTCGCACGGTGATAGTGTGAGGTGGGCCATGTAATCACTGAGCCTGCGTTTTTTCACTGCTCTTGCACTCCTCCGCTGTAAGAATGGAGAAAATTGTAATCTACTACCTCCTTTTGCCGAAAGCATGGGACATCCAGCAGTCCTACCACCTCAGTAATAAAGACCAATGAGCCGTGAGATCACATAGACCCAGCAGTAAGTTGGACGGTCGAAGCAACCATCACTCTTGCGCCAGTTAGAGGCCGCGTCCGCTCTGCCCGGGCATGAATGCGGCACCGATTCTTTGGAGCGGCGCTGACCGTTTCGGGCGGGAAGCACGCGCGGGCGATGGAGGGGCTTTGGGTGGGCCAGGCTGGTCAGGAGCGGGCGTGGCAGCTGTCCGCATGTCCCTACCGGACACGCCCGGAAACGAGAGGATGCACCGACTCTCGCGGCTAAAATCATACACTACATACCATATCTTTGTAGGAGTAGGTCGATTTGTCGCACTCTCTAACACACACATGCTGTTAAACACGCACACGCACACACACACACACACACACCTTGGTCCCGTTGCACCTTCTAACGTGACTTATTACACCTAGATGGAGGGAGTAGTAAGTATACGAGATACGGTGGCACACTGACTTAAGTCGAATACAAGTGCCCAAAATTTGTGTGCATGTTATAATTAGGATTCACTTAAAATAGTACGTGAGCGAACAGAGGGATCAATTGGACAGGTGTTCCCGAGCAAAGAGCGTAGATGTGTGAGGTAGTAAGATACACCACCGGGCGCTTTTAATTTTTCTTATTAATTTGTTTGTTTCACCCTCATTGGTGGGACCCAACGTACTACATGGAGAGAGGTAAGGTGACTAAGGCTGCATTATTTCTACACCATTGTGGATAGTCTTACCACCAAAGCCACATGACACGATTATGATTGAAATCCTAATGACTCCCACACACACAAAAAAACACGGCATACCTGTCACACGAATGCATAAAAGGTTATTTTCCTCTCGTTGAACATAACGGGAGGGTTGTGTAGCTGGTTAGCCTGTTCGCTCATCAAACTTGAGGTCTCGGGTTCGATAACTACACTTGAGCATAATTTTTGCCAGGAGGATTCTTTGACTGGTCAAAATGTTTTCTAGGGTTTGCACGCTTCACTCTCTCTCCGATTATATATATACACTGGAGCCTCAGCGCTTGTAGTTGCTCTCTTCACACTCTCTCGCCCTCTCCCGCTGGAGCCTCAGCGCTTGTAGTTGCTCTCTTCACACTCTCTCACCCTCTCCAGATCTAAACAAGACTTCGTTGGACTCTCTCTCCCCTCACTGCTGCTCAGAGTCGGCATGATCCGTCCGTCGAGAAGGGAAGGAGGCTTGACGTTTTAAATGCGTCGGCGAGGAGGGAATCCACTAAGGCCGATGTTCACTTTCCACCCAACAAGGGCGGGAGGGCCTCCGACCCCTTCTTCTTCTTCGCAGTAGTCCTGTCGCCCACGAACCATACCCCAAGAACCTTAAGGTATATTTTACTTACTCCACATGCATTGCTCTACCTGCATGTATACCATGAATCTAGGACGTGGTTCAAAGAGGAAAGGAGTGGGGGAAAGTAGTGGGAAAAGTTGTATATAGCATGAACCTAGGACGTGGTTCAAAGGGGAAATGAAGGGGGAAAGTTGTATAGCATGAATCTAGGACGTGGTTCAAAGAGGAAAGTAGTGGGGAAAGTTGTATCACATAAATCTATGACGTGGTTGAAAGAGGAAAGGAAGGGGCAAAAGTACTAGTTCAAAAAGAAAAGGAAGGGACAAGGCTGTAGAGTTTGAGCAGGACTAGATTTGCTGCGCTCACATAGGGAAAGGTGTCTAAAGATAACAAAATTGGGACCAACACAAATATGCTCCTTGGTTGTTTGTTCTTTGTTGCAACAAACTGTTCATGACCACAGTACATCGGTAGATGCACATGGTGCTGGTGCGTCCATTGTCCCGTGCAACTCATTAGCTGTTGTTAATCTAAGGCCCTGTTTGGTTAAAAACTCCATAGGCCCTACCTGCTTGGTTCCAGGGACTAAACATGGACTAGAGGTTATTAAATGACATGATAAAAGACCATGTTACCCCTAGTAATGAACTAATAGAGACAAGGTGCGATGCGTGGCAGGGGCAACTGTTGGAAAAGTCCCAAAAAGACTCCCTCGGGGTCTTCTTTCTTTAGTCCCAAATGCCCACTTTTAGTCCCGAAAAGTCCCTCCTGTTTGGTTTAGATGTGACTGACATGGAGTTTTTTTAGTCCCTACACCAAAATGTCCCTGTAAACAAACACCCTCTAATAATGCCGCTGGAAAATTGATGCAATGCCACAGTTAAAAGCAAATTACATGTTTAACGAATTTTATTGTTAATATAATCTCTATGTTAATATTAATAAATGACACCGTTTGAGAAATGCTACTGTCTTGCTTTCTTTCCCATTTAGATAAGGTAGATGCTTCTTTTTGTTGGCTTCTGTGTCATCCACCGTTATTGACCACTAATTGTTTCCTTTGCACCTCTGTGTAAATAGGGTTATCTACTTCACCTCGTTGCCATTTTGACCTTTTGTTGCACTGCACAAAACACTTTTGTTTTAAGAGTGTTTTGTGCAGTTCAATCAAAATGTCACACCGACAACGTTGCTTGATTGCTTGATCTTAGTGGAACTGCACAAGAGGAGATCTTACTTCCTATCCATTAAGGCGAATTTGGTTCAGATCTTCTACTTGTGAGTTGTTTGAATTTCGCATCATGAGAGGTCAGTACTAGCCTTCTTTCACATGATTTTGCAGTGTGCTTTCATATGTTGTGCTACTTGTACGATAATGTTGCTTGATTTTAGTGAACTTCACAAATGGAGACAAGACTTCCAATCTGTATGTGCATCGTAATATCCCATTGAGGCAAGATAAGGATATTTCACAACTGCTGGCCTGTATTTTGCCACTTTCATTAGAAAATTTAGTTTAGTACTATACTTTTGCTCCCTAATTGACATGCCAAATCTTACATTGAAGGCGAAGCTTGTCTGTTATTGAACCAAGTGATGAAGGGGAAGAACAAGCGGGAGAAAAACAAAAATCAACTCCCGGTGCTGTAATGAAGCACTGGAACTATGATGACACAAGTAATGATCTTGTTTTGCGTCTTAATTTATTGCTATGGCTTGAACGAGCAATTGTTTTGCCATTGATTTGATGCCATACGTAATTATCTCTACTTGTGCAAACAGGGATCTTCTTTGAAGATACCATATATTTTAGTGGAACTGCACAAGAAGATGTTGGAAACATTAAACTAATCGAGGAGTATATAGTAAGCATGGCCACCCCGTAGATAGCAACAGATGGTTCCGGAGAAGTGCTTCATCTCAGATACTCTACACAATCAGCCTCCGGACAAATGTTGGTACTCACCCACTGATTTCACCCATATGATTGAGCTTTATCATCTCTATTGGTGTTGTGCTACTGTTTAGATACTGTCATGAAAAAGTGGTATTGTCCTTGAGAAGTGCTTCATCTGTGCTGTTTTAAATATTTCCTTTCCTTTTTTCGAGCAAACAGGGATCATCTTCCTCTGAAGAAGAATATGGAGTACGTGAAGTGACTAGTTCCGATTATGTCAGGATGAAGAAGCCCTGTCTATCTTATCATCAGAAGGAGCAGTTGAAGGATGGTTACATTACTCCCCATAAGACCAAACTAACTTCAGCTCAGAAGGACTGACAAATCTCCATTTTTTTTGCTGTGATGCGTGAGTACAATGTTGTTCTAGGATTCTTTCTGGTGAGTTCCATTTTTCTAAAAGTGTGCTCTACATGGACCATGTATGTGCCTGTTGAAACTGTCAATTCATAGTACAGTTTGCTTTATACTAATCACTTTTTGTATTTATGCAAACAGGGGTGCTCGACTTGATTTCAACGGAATCGCACAAAATGTTCATGAATACATCGAATCATTCATTTCCACCACAAGAAAGGAGGTTCCCATAAGTTCAAGGCGTTGCAACATATAAGGGCGAAATCATACAAGCTACGCGCGAATTTGGTCGATTTTTGTGGAACTGCACAAAAAGAATAGCTGGTTTATTTAGCACGAGGTGCCATGTCAATGTCCGAACTGATGGCAAACCCTGCCCATTCCACAATAGTAGGCATTTGATATTTTGGAATGTGACAACCTTGTCAAATTTTGCTCATTGATTGTAGCAAGATATGCGTTTGATATTTTTGAATGGGACGCCCTTTGCTGTCAGCAGCGGCGATCAATTTTATTTATTCTTTAGTTGTGAAGTAAATATTGCCTCTAACATGTGAGCCGCTGAGATGCATAATCATCGATTTTTTTGAATGTTCTCTATGAATTGCCAGGCCTGTGTGTTTGATTGCAATGTACAGAAACCTAAAAAGCTGCTCAAACTCTTCGTACTCCTTCTGTTCCTTTTTTACTTCGCACATTGTGAAAGTGCATACTTTTTTGTATAAGATTGGTCAAAGTAGAGATACTTTGACTGCACACAAAACTTGTATGCAGACTAGAAAGGACCGGAGGTAGTACATGTGAAACTGCTGCAAACGTGGTGATCACCACAGGAATAATGCTAGTACGTATTGTTTTGCATGTTCATCCAATGCCAGTGATACAAGAATTCGAACTAATCAAAATAAATTCATTCATACACGGTCGGATTTCATATAAACATGCCGGATTTCATTACATTTCATACATTCTTCAACTAAAATGGGGTGTTTGTGGCCACATGCATCTCCCAGATGCAGAGGCCGGGGGTCATCCTCCTTTTCGAAAAAAACTAAAAAGGGGTACACTGGAGGTATAATTAATTAACCGAAGCTACCCACCTATGTCCCGAGGCGAGCAGAAGCTTGGTGATTAACTACAGGTGCAGTTGCGTAACTGACATGTGGCCTGTTGGGCCCACGTGTCAGTCAGCCAACTGCACCAATAGTTAAGTAGAAGCAGCGTTCTTATCCAACGCAGCTGTCCGACTCCACGTCGCCGCCAAGAAGCTAACCGGCCGTCAATGGTCAACCCGCCTAGGTTGGCTTCAACCGGAGGGTAGCAGCGGTGGCCTTACTTGGACCCGAGCGGCGGCGACCTACCGTGTTCTACTCTTCCCTGTTTTCTGTGTGGCGCGGCCTCGTTGGTAGCGGGGCGGGGCCTCGGCGGAGCCGGCGATGTCCTCTGTCTCATTGCCGGCGGGCTGCGCCTCAGCGGAGCGGTGGAAATCCTCCCCCACGTTGCCGGCAGGGTGGGGCCTCGGCTGAGCCGGCGATGTCCTCTGCCTCGTTGTTGGCGGGGCGGGGCCTCGGCGGAGCCGGCGGTTTCCGCTGCCTCGTTGTTGGCGCCGCGGGGCCTCGGCGGAGCCGGCGGTGTCCTCTGCCTCGTTGTTGGCGCCACGGGGCCTCGGCAGAGCAGGGCGTCGTCGACGCCAGCGGAGTGGGGACTCATCGGAGCCAGCATTGTCCTCTGCCTCGTCCTCGGTCTCGCCAAACAGCGCCTCGCCCGGTTCATCGCCATCTTTGCTAGCCTCTTTGTAGGCGGCCGCAACCTCCGCCAACCGCATGCGGTACCGCGGCCGCTGAGGCGGCCCTTGCGGCGGAGCGATGCACGAGTCAAGCAACGCCTCGCCTCCGCCCGCTCGCGGCGACCTGCTCCTCCGCCGCAGTGCTCTCGGAGGAGATGGTGGTTGTAGGCGGCGTCGGCCTGCACCTCCCGGAACTGCTCCTCACGCATCCGGCCTCACCTCGCCCATATATTGGGCACGGGCCTTGCCGATGGTCATGGTGCAATGCACCGGCGAGGATGGCGCGGAGGAGGGGGTTGGCGCCGGATCGTCGACTACCATGTTCTCCATTAGGACGTCGTCGTCCTCTGGCTACCTGCCGGCCAGCCGGTCGGCACCAATGACTGCCATCTCCTTGTGGTACGTCGTCCGCCTGTCCCGAAGAGCGCTGGAGCGCGAGGAAGCCATGGTGGGCAGTAGTGGTGTGGACAGGAGAAAGGGAACGGATGCGGATGATCATGCGGCTATGGCGGCGCAACAGCTTTATATAGCAACGGTGGGCGGGCGGAGGGACGGACGTGTGGCGCCGAGTAGCCGCCTCGACAACCGTGTATCATTAATGTGCGGCAGATGGACAGACGGACGGCACTTGTGTCGTTTGAAGGCGAGCAATCGCCGCATCAGGAAGCGGGCGGCCTATTGGTATTTCAGGTGGAAGCCTGTGTGAGCGAGGAGATGACTTTACTTGGATAGGATGACAATGGGGACCCACCAGGTCCATAGCCTCACGTACGCAAGTGCCTCCTTATTATATATATATATATATATATATATATATATATATATATATATATATAACTATAATTTATTTTGATTCCTCCCGGTTTCTCGACATCACGGTCCCACACCATTGTCAACCTATGTACTCCCTCCTTTCCGGTTTATAGGGCTTATCTCAAAATTTTAGTTTTTCCATTTTATAAGGCTCAGTTTGGTTGTTTTCCGTCACATGTTCAGATTCCAAGGTGCATTAAATCATTGCATGCAAGTATTAAGAGAAAATTGACCAATGCATGTACTTTATGCATGCATGCATTGCAATTAATGCATTGATAAACATAAATTTTTTTAGGATAACAAGAGCATTAATAGGTGCTTTTGCAAAACTACAAAAAGTATTCCACCACTCGCCATCTACCTTGATTGGTGAGATTTTTGAATTGAGCATTATAAACCGGAAAGGAGGGAGTAGTCAATAAACGAGAGAATTGCACAAGAAGCGGCCGATACCGGGACCACGCAGCTTGAGCAGTATTTGTGTTTTTTAGGTGTGAGCACCGCAGAGTTTTTCGATGTTTACCCCATATATTAATTTTCTCCTCTGAACAACAACGAAAACATCGCTGCAGGTATTAACTAGGCGGCTGTGGACCATCTAGCCTGTGTCGATATCCAGCCTAGATATTAATTTTTCAAGCTAAAATGGCTAGCCCAGCTATACTTTTTTAGGAATACCTGTGCAAGGTCAAGTTGTTATTCTCCGCTTGTTGGGTTGCAAATATTTCCTAGAAGGGATGCATTAGGCTTGACAAGAAAATGGGCTTTAAGAAATAATAAATGGGATGTAATTATAAAAACTGGGTAGTAACTATAAAAAATGCACCAAACAGTGATTACTTTATAAAATATTATTTTTGGAATATCGAAAATTTTAATTTCATTAATTGTTAAGCGCAATGTTTCGTTGGATTTTTACGTAATATAAATTTATATTGAAATTGTATTTAATCTGACTAGAAATTTTGGGATAAAAATATTCGGATCCCATCAAAATGTGGGAAATTTTATTGAATTCTGTTTTGAACGGTTGGTTGAAATGGGCTGTACTTTTAACAAACTGTAAATGGGCTGTAGTAAATTCCATTAGAATTCAAAAATGGGCTACACATTCTTACAAATCTCAAATGGGCTATAAGTTCTACGCCACACACTTACGGCCTTACTAAGTTGATCGTCCCTAAAAAGAGAGTTGATGCGTATGCAAGGCTTTGTCAACTTATAGTCAACACACGCAGTTCTAGCGGCGAAGTGGTCGTTGGATGTCCATCCAACGGATGCCGTCTTCTTCTTCAATCTCGGATATTCTAGCTTCACCCGCCCAAAAATGATTCCTCCCACGACATCCGGGCGCACCGTTTCGGAAGCTGACCTGTGGGCCTACTAAGTTGACGTACCAAGGGCTTTGTCAACTTAGTCAATATAAACGATTCTAGCTACAGTGAGCGTACGATGTCCATCCAACGGCTGTCGTGCTTCTTCAACCTCTGGTCTTCTTGCTCCAGCCGCCCAAAGCAGCGCCGGTCGTGCCGCCTGCTCCTGCCTCCCGTGGTCGGCTATGTTGCCGCGGAGGCCTCACCGCCCCCTACTACTCCCACCGCTGGCCAGGCCATCCACTCACCCACACCCTCGTTATTCTCAAGGGCGGCGGCAACAAGCTTAACCAAAGTGAACCCTCGTACTCCTCTCCGCGTGGGCATCCACTGCCGCGTCTTCCCCGGCTCCGCGTCTTCCCCTTCCTAGGCCTCGCCGTCGTCCACCGCCGTGGTGCTCTCAGCGCGGCATGGTTAACGTGGTCAAGGAACGACTTCCATCAGACGTGGACTGTACGTGGAGAGGCTGATAGCTGGGTCCACGGCAGCCACAAGGAAGTGCCTCCTTATTTCGTGCAAAATAATTATTCCTCCACCTGACAGCAGGGACCCACCGGACGGGCCACCGTATTTCGCGAAAAAAATGATTCGCCCCCTGACTGCTGGGACCCACGAGCTACATCTTCGCACGCAAGGAAGTGCGTCCGAAAAAAAAGATTCGCCCCCCTGACTGCTGGGACCCACCAGCTACATCTTCGCACGCAAGGAAGTGCGTCCAAAAAATACGATTCGCTTCGACTGGGACCCACCCATACACCTTCGCACGCAAGGAAGTGCGTCCGCAAAAAACGATTCGCCCCGATTGCTGGGACCCAAATACACCTTCGCACGCAAGGAAGTGCGTCCGCAAAAAAGCGATTCGCTTCTCGATCACCGGGACCCAAAGATACACTTCGCACGCAAGGAAGTGCGTCCGGGCAAAAAAAAAACAAAACAATGCGCCCCCCTGACTGCTGGGACCCACCAGCTACATCTTCACAAGCAAGGAAGTGCCTGACAGTCGGGACCCACCTGGTTGAAGCGTAGTAGCGTTGTCATCCTGGTCGCGAACGTGTACGTACATACTGGTCGATGTAGAGGCGCGCACGTGTCGTAGTAGAGGCGCACACGTAGCATGTACACATACGTACAACGGCCAGGGTGCAAGAAAGAAAATACGACCATGTATGTGTACATACGGGCGGGGTCTCAAACGCATAGTCGCGCATACGTACGGCGAGGGCTCGTGTTCATGGGGAGGCAACGGAATGCGTCGTGTTCAGTGGGAGGCAATGGAATGCGTCGTGGGAGCCAACCGGCTTGGGCGGAACAGGCGATGGAAACGAGGCCTGGCGTATCGCAGAACGGAGGAAACGGCCTTGTGTTCAACTAGCCACGTTCGGAATGGGGTCCTGTTGATCGGGAGGGGTGTGGCGTACCGCAAAACGGAGGAAACGGACCTCCTATGGTCGAAACGGGGGTCCTGTTGATCGGGAGGGGTGTGGCGATCGCAAAAGCGGAGGAAACGGACCTCCCACGGTCAAACGGGGTCTGTTGATCGGGAGGTGTGGCGATCGCAAAAGCGGAGGAAACGGGCCTCCTACGGTTGAAACGGGGGTCCAGTTCATCGGGAGGGGTGTGGCGTACCGCAAAACGGGACTCCACGGGTTACTGTTCATCTCCATCGTCGACCTCCTCCAGCCTCCACGGGCTACCGTCGACCTCCGCCAGCCTCCACGGGCTCCTGTTCATCCAGCCTCCACCGCGCGCTACTCCACCGGCTACTGTTCAACCACCGCTCCACCGTCTACTGTTCATCCAGGCCTCCATACCACGGGGTCCTGTTCAATCACCCCTCCACGGCCACCCCTCCACCGTCTACTGTTCATCCAGCCCTCCACACCACGGGGTCCTGTTCATCCAGAGGCAACGCCACCGCTCACTGTTCATCCACCCCCCCCTCCCGCAACGCTCACTCTTCATCCAATCGATCGGCTTCAGTTAGCAGCAGTAGCGAAGGAATCGCTCCATCGGGTTCGTTAACAGCCATCGATCGGTCGCTTCGGGTTACAGAACGCGTAGCCTGCGGTCTGTCGCCGGGTTCGATTAGAGCCCAACGCCTCGCTTCGGGTTGATTAGAGCCAACGCCTCACACACGCTGCAGCGTGCGTGTCACGAGAGAAAAGCGCATCGCCAGCCCCGACCTCCCACCGTGAATCGCTAACTCCCCAAAATTTTCCTACCCCTTGCTTCTACCACGGTTTTTTCCGTCATGGACGGCCCAAAGAATGTCATGTAGCTGCGTCTCCGGCCTGCCCAGGACGAAAAGCCATTTACTGTCATGATTTTTTGTCATACAAGTTGGAGCCCACCACATCTATGATGATATCGGGTTCTGTCACAATTATCGTCATAGAAGTGTCATATGTATGACATAATTTTTTTTCGTTCAGCCCAAAATGTCATGGATGTGTCTTTTTTTTGTAGTGACTAACGTTCACGGTTGGTACACGACCCTCCGAAGTGAACAACAACTGAACCACACACGGTCAAAATATCGGAAAGGTGGGCTGGTTGGGTGGTGGAGTTGCTTCTCGAAGATGGTGGGAGAGGCCTACTGGTACGTCTCCGTCGTATCTATATTTTTTTATTGTTTCATGTCAATATTATACAACTTTCACATATTTTTGGCAACTTTTTATATGATTTATTGGACTAACCTATTGATCCAGTGCCCAATGCCAGTTCCTACTTTTTGCATGTTTTTCGTATCATAGAAAATCCATATCAAACGAAGTCCAAATGCAATAAAATTTTACGGAGAATTATTTTGGGATATATGTGATTTTTGGGAGTTGGAATCACCGCAAACGAAGGCCCACATAGCCGACAAGACACCAGGGCGCGCCCCAGGCCCCTGGCGCGTGGTGGTGGGTTGTGCCCTCCTCGAACGTCGGTTGGAGCTCTACTTCGGGTGCAAGGAAGCTTATATCTGGAAAAAAATCGTGTTAAAATCTTAGCGCAATCGGAGTTATGGATCTACGGGAATATAAGAAACGGTTTTCGGCCAGATCTCGGGACGCGAAACAGAAGAGAACAGAGAGGGAGGGAGATCCAATCTCGGAGGGGCTTCCACCCCTCTACCGCCATGGAGACCATGGACCAGAGGGGGAACTCCCCTCCCATCTAGGGGGGAGGCCAAGGAAGAAGAAGAAGGTGGGGGGCTCTCTCCCCCTCTCTCCCGGTGGCGCCGGAGTGCCGCCGGGGCAAGGATCGCTACGGTGATCGACATCAACAATCTTGCTACCGTCAACACCAACTTTATCGCCCTTTGAGGGAGTCCTGGATTATGGGGTCCTCGGGTGTCCGGGCTATGCGAGATGGTCCGAACTGATGGGCCATGGAGATACAAGGAAGAAGGACTTCCCCCGTGTCCGGATGGGACTCTCCTTTTTGTGGAAGGCAAGAATGGTGTCCGGATGGATAGTTTCCTTTCTCTGTAAACTGACTCTGTACAACCCTGGGCCCCTTCGGTATCTATATAAACCGGAGGGTTTAGTCCGTAGGGAGAATCAGAATTTGCATAGGCTAGACAATTAGGGTTTAGCCATTACGATCTCGAGGTAGATCAACTCTTGTAACCCCTATATTCATCAAAGTCAATCAAGCAGGAAGTAGGGTATTACCTCCACTAAGAGGGCCCGAAACTGGGTAAACATTGTGTCCCCTTTTCTCCTGTTACCTTCGATCCTTAGATACACAGTTCGGGACCCCGTACCCGAGATCGACCGGTTTTGACACCAACATTTGTCCTTTTGTCAGACTACAGGTTCTGGCAAAACCCTTGAGGTTCGAACTCTGGGGTGCACATGAAGATCTCTCTCCCCCTAGCTCACGCTCCCACCATGATCTCAAAGCCTATCTCGCCGAACCTAAGGAACAAGGGATACAAGAGTTTATACTGGTTCAGACCACCATTGCGGTGTAATACCCTACTCCAGTGTGGTGTGGTGAATTGCCTTGCAGGCTGAGGATTAATAGGTACAAGGGACGAACAGCCTCCCGAGGAGAGGTGTTCTTGAGCTCGGTGAGCTTGTATGGTGACCTTGATGGAATGGATCCAGTCCAAGATGAGATGCCTCCTACAGTGGTGGCTAGTACTATATATAGAGGCCTGGGTCCTCTTCCCAAATATTAGGCGGGAAGGGATCCCACAACGGCCAATTTAAAGGGGGACAACTAGTACAAGGTATCCTGACAAAAGGTGGTCTTCGCCTGCCAAAGACTCTGGTGGTGACGCCATCGTGGGCTCCATGGTGACCTCCGTCCTGTCGTCCTGCCGGTCTTGGTCTCGTTGGACCAATATGGAAACCTTTGCCTGCTGCCTCCGGACTCCTTGCCTACACTTGCCCCTTTAGCACTAAAGAGGCAACGAGTACTCTGTGCCCGTTGGCACCCGCCTGGCCTTGGTCATCATGGCTCACGTCACGAGTACCTCGTGAGGTGCCCCTTGCCTTGATGTCTTTGCTCCTCGGGAGCCAGCCTAGGGAGGCTGCCCCTGAGGAGGTCTTGCGTCGTCCGCCTCGCGAGGCTTGGTCCCTCGTGAGGGTCTTGAGTGGTTGTTGATGAAGATGGGCCGTACCAGGCCGCTGGAGGAGCCACGCCCTGGGCCGCAGGCAGGCAAGTCTGGGTACCCTCGTTCCCAGGACGCCGACAGTAGCCCCCGGGCCCAAGGCGCGCTCGGACTTGGCTTCGTGGCGAAGCTTAGGGTCAAGTCCAGAGCGCCACGGGCCCCAATAGCCTACGACCTTGATTGATGCGTGGCGATTGACAGGACGTGGGTGTCTCCACTTCCCCATGCAGCCTCGATTTCCGCTTGGCTAAGAAGCCACCGTTGCCTACACAGCACCACCCCTATCGCAGGCGAGTGCTCCGCGGCTCCCTCGTCTTCTGGCAAACAGTGGATCTTTTCCCTCGGCCCGATCTGACACCAGCTCTCCCCGCTGCCATGGCACCAAGACGGAAGAAGAAGAGGAAGAAGGAGTCCCGTACCTCGGCTCCTGCGCCGCCTGAGGGAATCCTGCATTAGGGGGTCCTCGGGTGTCCAAATTATGGTACATAGGCCAGACCGATGGGCTGTGAAGATACAAGACCGAAGACTATCTCCCGTGACCGGATAGGACTCTCCTTGGCATGGAAGGCAAGCTTGGCGTCCTGATATGAAGATTCCTTTCTCTGTAACCGACTTTGTACAGCCCTAGTTCCCTCCGGTGTCTATATAAACCAGAGGGCTTAGTCCGTAGGGACAGAGAATCATGCTCATGGTCATACATGCTAGACTCTTAGGGTTTTAGCCATTACGATCTCGAGGTAGATCAACTCTTCTAATACTCATATTCATCAAGATCAATCAAGCAGGAAGTAGGGTATTACCTCCATAGAGAGGGCCCAAACCTGGGTAAACATCGTGTCCCGTGTCTCCTGTTACCATCGACCTTAGACGCATAGTTCGGGACCCCCTACCCGAGATCCGCCGGTTTTGACACCGACATTGGTGCTTTCATTGAGATTTCCACTGTGTCGTCGTCAAGAGGTTCGATGGCTCCGTCAATCATCTACAACAACGCTGTTCAAGGAAAATCCTTCCTCCCCGGACAGATCTTCGTATTCGGTGGCTTCGCACTGTGGGCCAACTCGCTTGGCCATCTAGAGCAGATCGATAGCTACTCCCCTGGCCGTCAGGTCAGATTCGGAAGCTTGAACTATGTCGCGGACATCCGCGGAGACTTGATCTTCGACGGATTCGAGACTGCGGCAGTAGTCGCTCCCTTTCAGCATGATGAACATGACTTAAATCTGTCAGCGAACCATACCCAGGAGATAGCGCCTGAAACCGCTCCAACTCTAGATCCGGAGCAGATGTCGCCATCCGAGGACTGGAGGCTTAATCCTGCCACGGAGGCCGCAGACTCAGCGGCATTGGAGCCGCACATAAACCCAACCTCAAGTGAGATCTGCGTTACCGGAACCTCAAACACGTTTCCGGCTGCAAGTTTCGAAGCATGTGCGTCCGCGCACGACGAGCTTGATTGGGCGTCGATCGTTAAATTCAGCTCCGCGGACATCTTCCGGCACTCGCCTTTAGGCGACGTGCTAAACTCATTAAAAACACTCTCCTTAGCGGGGAACTCATAGCCGAATTATGTCCGGTTCGAACTAGAGGTTGATGACGGAGAATTTTGTTTCCCACCCCACCCACTTAATAGCCATTGTCGAAGACTTAACCGACATGCTTGATTACGGCTCCAAAGACATCGATGGTATGGACGACGATGCCGGAGAAGAAGAGGCCCAAAACCCGCCATTTACCGGATGCTGGACGGCCACTTCGTCGTATGACGTATACATGGTGGACGCACCAAAAGAGAATAGCGGCGATGAAGAAGAAAGATCCAGTTGAGAATAAACCTCCTGAGATACAACCAAAGCACCGACGTTAGTGCGTCGCTCTAAATCACGCCGCAGCAAAGACAACAATACCAGCACAGGAGTAGATAACACTCCAGACGGTGTCGAAGACAATGAAGATCCCGTTGAGGCAACTTCCGAACAGGATGAACGGGAAGACGGGCAAGTTAGCCCGGATGAACAGGCCACACACGAAGACTCAGAGGACAGTAACTATCTTCCGCTCTCCGAGGATGAGGCGAGCCTCGGCATTGAGGATTTTATCGTGCCTGAGGAACCTCTCGAGCAGGAGCGCTTTAAGCACCAGCTAATAGCCACTGCAAGGAGCCTGAAAAAGAAGCAGCAGCAGCTTCAAGCTGATCAAGATCTGCTCAATGATAGATGGACTGATGTCCTGGTAGCCAAGGAATACAGCCTCAAACGCCCAGCCAAAAGATACCCGAAGTGCAAATTGCTACCTCAGTTCGATGATGAGGCGTTGGAGCCCTTACCATCATCGCGCAATGCGGCTGACCGACCACTACGTGGTTGGGATAAAGCGGTGACTCAAGCTGAACACCAGCCCACCCACCTCACCGTAAAGGCAGAGACAAAACAGCTCGGGGACATACATATGACTTGCGACAGGACCTGGACAGTAGAGCAGGTCAGAACAGATCGATCTATGGATCACGGGGACGTGCCCCGACACGAGATAACGACTATCTAGCGAGACACAATAATCATATTCATGCTCGGGCCGAAAACCGCAGACGGACTCCATCCGAGCTACGTCGTGATGTGGCCCGATATAGAGGCGCCGCACACCCCCTTTGTTTCACTGACGAGGTAACGGAGCACGAATTCCCAGAAGGGTTCAAACCCGTAAACATCAAATCATACGAGGGGACAACAGACCCCGTGGTATGGATCAAGGATTTTCTTCTTCACATCCATATGGCCCGCGGCGATGATCTCCATGCCATCAAATACCTCCCACTAAAACTCAAAGGACCAACCCGACATCGGTTAAGCGATGCGCACGAAAACTCCATCGGCAGCTGGGAAGACTTGGAAGAGGCCTTCCTTGACAACTTCCAAGGTACATATGTTCGACCTCCGGATGTCGATGACTTAAGTCACATAATTCAACAGCTCAAAGAGTCAGCCAGGAAACTCTGGACTAGGTTCTTAACTAAAAAAAACCAGATCATCGACTGTCCGGATTCCGAAGCCTTGGCGGCCTTTAAACACAGCATCCAGGACGAATGGCTCGCCCGACACCTCGGCCAAGAGAAGCCGAAGTCCATGGCTGCCCTACGTCACTTATGACCCGCTTTTGCGCGGGCGAAGATAGCTGGCTAGCCCATAGCAACAACAATGCAAGCGAACCTGGCACTGTGGAAGCCGGAAATAGCAACGGCAAGCCCCGGCACAACAGACACAAGCGTCGAAACAACGGTGATAATACCGACGACACGACGGTCAATGCCGGATTCAGTGGCTCCAAGTCCGGCCAGCGGAAGAGGCCGTTCAAAAGGAACAATTCGGGCCCATCCAGCTTGGACCGCATACACGATCGCCCATGCTAGATACACGGCACTCCTGACAAACTAGCCAATCACACCAACAGAGACTATTGGGTTTTTAAACAGGCTAGCAAGTTAAATGCCGAGAACAAGGAGAATGGCTCACAAAGCGAGGACGATGACGAGGAGCCCCGGCCACCGAAAACAGGGGGACAAAAGAAGTTTCCCCCCGAAGTTAAAACGGTGGACATGATATATGCTACCCACATCCTCAAGAGGGAACGCAAGCGCGCGCTCAGGGACGTCTATGCGATGGAGCTAGTCGCCCCAAAGTTCAATCCATGATCTTCCTGCCCGATCACTTTTGATCGCAGGGATCATCCGACCAGTATCTGTCATGGCGGTTCAGCCGCACTAGTCCTTGATCCAAGCATTGATGGATTTCACCTCACGCGAGTCCTGATGGACGATGGTAGTAGTCTGAACCTGCTCTATCAGGATACATCATGCAAAATGGGCATTAATCCATCAAGAATTAAGCCCACAAAGACTACCTTTAAACGAGTCATACCAGGTGTGGAGGCCCGCTGTACGGGCTCAATCACCCTAGAGGTTGTCTTCGACTCCCCGGACAACTTCCAAAGCGAAGAGCTGATCTTCGATATCGTCCCCTTTCGCAGCGGCTATCACGCACTGCTCAGACGAACCGAATTTGCATGCTTCAATGTGGTGCCACACTACGCTTATCTTAAGCTCAAGATGCCCGGTCCACGCGGCGTCATAATAGTGAATGGAAACACAGAACGCTCCCTCCGTATCGAGGAGCACACCACTGTGTTAGCAGCAGAAGTACAGAGCAGCCTTCTTAAGCAGAACCTTAATTCATCGGCCGAACTCCCGGACACTGTCAAACGAGTCCGGACTACTCTGCAGCAGGACAGCCCAGCTCGTCAAGAGCTCAACTAGCAATTCGGCCTCCGTTCCAGTCCCAACCAAGTGGCGGCATTCGTACAATGCGTACATAACTACGCACTCAAAATACCATGGGCAAAGATGGAGGCATAACTAGATTGTGATCCATAATATGGCTTGACCGCTCCCGGACAGACATACTTTCAATTCTTCTTTTTTTTACCCTTTTTAGGACTCTTTTTCCGTAGGTTTCCTCTGACGACCTGATCATCGGTCCTCTCGGCAGGATGGATACACCAAGATAGCAAGAAGCACTAGCATACAAGGGAATTTATAGATGGTCTCTTCAACAACCACTCTACCTGTGTTCAGGACCCGCACGCAGCTCTCCCTTGGTTGTGGCATGTTAAATAGCCCGATTGCTTATTGCACCACTTGTACAAATACACTTTGACGCATCAATCAAACTATAATGGAAACAGTTTGGGCCTAATTTTTGCGGCACTAGCTTACTACCTTTTTTACTTTTTTGATAATCTTCTCAAATTGCACCCGTACACTTTGGTACACTTTAATATGCCAGGGGCTTCATTGCGACCCATAATACGGCAACAAAGTCCGAACAATTTTTACAATACAGTTCGGCACCCCGAATTTAGCATTATATGCATTGGCTCCGAATCATGTCTTTGGTCAATAGTTGGGTTGCCTGGCTCCTGTGCTTACTACCTTATGTTCCGCTATATCGGCTAGGGTACTAAAGGGAGAACTATTGCGATTGTGTCCTGGTTTATCCGGATGAGCACCTCAGTAGAGAAAGCCGAAAACTGACTGTCATGATGCGGCGAGAGCCAGTCAGCTCTTCGGAGGTTTCAAATCTTTAGCGATTTTTTCCGCATTATGCGACGAATCGGTGTAGGACCTTGAAGTATGTCTAGAGGGGGGGGGGTGATTAGACTACATGACCAATTAAAAACTTAGCCTTTTCCAGTTTTAGAGTTTGGTAGATTTTATCTATCTTAGGACAAGTCAAGCAATCATCACACAATTCAAGCAAGCATGCAAAGAGTGTATGAGCAGCGGAAATTAAAGCATGCAACTTGCAAGAAAGTAAAGGGAAGGGTTTGTAGGATTCAAACGTAATTGGAGACACAGATGTTTTTGGCGTGGTTCCGATAGGTGGTGCTATCGTACTTCCACGTTGGTGGAGACTTCAACCCACGAAGGGTAACGGTTGCTTGTGAGTCCACGGAGGGCTCCACCCACCTAAAGGTCCACGAAGTAGCAACCTTGTCTATCACACCATGGCCGTCACCCACGAAGGACTTGCCTCACTAGCGGTAGATCTTCACGAAGTAGGCGATCTCCTTGCCCTTACAAACTCCTTGGTTCAACTCCACAAGCTTGTCAGAGGCTCCCAAGTGACACCTAGCCAATCTAGGAGACACCACTCTCCAAGAAGTAACAAATGGTGTGTTGATGATGAACTCCTTGCTCTTGTGCTTCAAATGATAGTCTCCCCAACACTCAACTCTCTCTCATAGGATTTAGATCTGGTGGAAAGAAGATTTGAGTGGAAAGCAACTTGGGAAGGCTAGATATCAAGATTCATATGGTAGGAATGGAATATCTTGGTCTCAACACATGATTAGGTGGTTCTCTCTCAGAAATGGTAAGTTGGAAGTGTAGGTTTATTCTGATGGCTCTCTCCACGAATGAAGAGGAGGTGGAGGGGTATATATAGCCTCCACACAAAATCAAACCGTTACACACAATTTACCAATCTCGGTGGGACCGAATCAACAAACTCGGTCAGACCGATTTTAGTAAACCCAGTGACCGTAAGGGTTTTCGGTGTGACTGACTTGCATCTCGGTAGGACCGATATGGTTAGGGTTAGGGCAAAACGTAATCTCGGTGAGACCGATTACACAAACTCGGTGAGACCGATTTTGGTAATTAGCTAACCAGAGAGTTGGTCAGGTAAACTCAGTGGGACCGATTTGCTCTTTACGGTGAGACCGAAATGTTACAAAAGGGAAACAGAGAGTTTACATTGCAATCTTGGTGGGACCGATGCGCTCTTTCGGTGAGACCGAAAAGTTATGAAAAGGAAACAGAGAGATTACAATCCCATCTCGGTGAGACCGATATCCCCATCGGTAGAACCGATTTGCCTAGGGTTTGTGGCAGTGGCTATGACATATGGAATCGGTGGCGCCGGATAGGAAGAATCGGTGACACCGATTTTGGCTTTAGGTTTAGGTCATATGTGGATGTGAGAAAGTAATGAGGGTTTTGGAGCATATCACTAAGCACATGAAGCAAGAGGCTCATTAAGCAACACCTCATCCCTCCTTGATAGTATTGGCTTTTCCTATAGACTCAATGTGATCTTGAATCACTAAAATATAAAATGAAGAGTCTTGAGCTTTTGAGCTTGAGCCAATCCTTTGTCATTAGCATTTTGAGGATCCACTTTCATCATCCATGCCATGCCATTCATTGAGCTTTCCTGAAATGTTCATCTAGGAATAGCATTAGCTCAATGAGCTATATGTTGTTATGAATTACCAAAACCACCTAGGGATAGTTGCACTTTCAATCTCCCCCTTTTTGGTAATTGATGACAACATATAGATCAAAGCTTCGACAAATGATAATAAGATTGAAAAAACATCGTCGCTTTGAGAAGTATGTGATAAGCAAGAGCTCCCCTTAAATTTGTGCATAGTTTACGATTTGCTTTGGACTGCAAATGCACAAGGAATTAGGCTCATGGGTTACTCTTCCATGTCACATACATCTTGGTGGAGCGCTCAAAATGATATGGAATGAATACATGCACTCATCACCAAGCACAGTGAATGATCACATAGGATAGATAAGATAATATCATCAAACATGGATAAGTGTAGCTTATGATCAAACACATGATCATCAATGTCTCACAAACATAGTATCTCATGCAATCAAAAGCAAACAAGTTTAAAAACCACCAAATCAAGAGAGAACAAAAGCAACACACACACTCTCTCTCTCTCGAAGCCTATGATCTATACATTTTTCTCCCCCTTTGGCAACAAGTTACCAAAAAGTTCATAGAAAATGCATAGTGCTAGATCGACTCTCAGTCTTGATCTTCAGGTGGTGGAGTCCGGATAGCGCCAAGGACGAAAGCTTCAGTTGACGTAGATGGAGCTGGAGCTGATGTAGGTGCTGGAGCTGGTGGCACTGAGGCTGTAGCTGGTGCAGATGAAGTGGCTCGTGTCGAGGAGCGCTGTGAGATGACCTCTGGGCTCTAGGCACTCGCAAATGCATCTGTTGTTGTTTTGCCCTTCCTCTCCTGCATGTCATCTTCTAGTTGCTCCATGCAGATTGAATCTCGCCATTACTTTCACATCTAAGTCATAGAACTTCTGTTCCATGATTCTTTCCAAGCTCTCCTGATTTTGAGTGAGGGTGTCCAATCCCTTCTCAATCCTCAGTGTTGATGCTATTAAGTATCCAAGCTGCTCCTGCTTGTTCTTCAAGAAATACTCAGATGCCTCCTCTTGAGTTGGCATCCTGGCAGCCTACTCCTTCCTTGCCTTCTCCTTCTTCCTCTTCCATCATGGAAGGCTTCCCAATAACTCTGACTGTGGTCTTCTTGACCCTTTCTTTCCTTTTGTTCCCTTCAGCAGCAGCTGGCTCTTTGGGATCAGGCTTTTGAGTTGATGCTCTGACCTTTGGCATAGGTGTCCTCTTGGCAGGAACCTTCTTATTGAGTGCAGGCTTTGTGCTATGTGCTGAGCCATACTCCTTTTTGAGCACAACCTTCTTGGAGGTTGCTTCATCCTCTTCTGCCCTATAATCCTCATCTTCAGAATCTGAGGTTTTCTTCTTCCTTTGCCTGGTGGCAGCTTTAGGCAAATTGCTTGGGGTGCTTCTGCTGCCTTCATCTGAAGAGCTGGAGGGATTAGTGCCCTCACTCATGTTCACATGTTCCTCGACTGTTACATTGTCACTCTGGTGCGACATACGAAAACACCGACCTGACCACTGTGAAGAGTTATAGATGAGGTAGAGTGGATGAGCATCACAAAATGCAGAGATTTTTGCAAAAGAATGACACAAAAATTCAGTTTTAGTTTTCCACAGAAAGCATTTCGGATCAACCGATTTTCAAAGTCGGTGATACCGAAGCAATTTTGGAACCTAAACTGATGAACTCGGTTGGACCGAGTCACAGTTTATGGCACCGAGACTGCTAGGGTTTCACAAAGTCCTAAAATCGGTCTCACCGATTAGCAATTCTCGGTCAGACCGAGTCTCACTAGTGCAATGGCATATGCCAAATCGGTGGGACCGAGTTTTTCAACTCGGTGGGTCCGAGATGGTTTCAGCGAAAACCTAACCCTAAATTTTCGAATCAAAACTATTCTAAGGATTGCATTGACTGGATAGGAGTGTTTCAATCGTGGCAAGAATCAATAAGAACACAATATGCTAAGAATCGGACGAGGAAAGCACAGTGATCGAGTCCATACCCTAGTTCGGCGGAGACTCGCTACGGTGGCAACAGCGGGGTTGAATTCCGTTGACGGCAGCGGATACCAGCGACAGGAGGCGGCTGGCGACGAGGAGACGATCCGGAGACCACGGAGGCAGAGCGAGCTATTGCGCGGGCGAAGAGGTTCAGAGAAATTTCCAAATTTTTGCCCGTGACTATATATAGCTCGACCCTGTCGGTGTGACCGAGTGGAACAACTCGGTGGCACCGAGATGCAAAACTATGTACAGTTATTGCAACTCGGTGTGACCAAAGAGTTCAAATCGGTTGCACCGAGATTGAAAACCTAGATCGACTTAGTGACCTCGGTAAGACCGAAATGGAGGAATCGGTCAGACCGAGAATCACAAAGAAGTTTTGGAAGTTTAAGTCCATGACGAATTAGGGACTCCGAGTGCTCCTCACACAGAGTGGTTCAAATCTGACTTGATCAAATTTTGTGATGTAGCATGAATAGAGTTTGATACAAGAAAAGCATAGATAGCTAGAGAAGGTTCTTAGGCATTCTTGTCCATCCACTTGGCCAAAGAAAAAGAAGCCATTCAATCAAAACAACAAGTGGATGTCCTCGAATGAGTGAAGTATGCAACCAACATGCTCACACAATAAGATGGCAAATGAAATATGTGGCAAAGCATGCACAACCAATTATAGCATCTATCAAACAATCAGCGATGACTAGGTCATCTATATATGAGTATATTGAGTTAGGAGTCAAATGATAGACATTTGGTCATAGGTCATACTCATCGTTTAAGCTCAAGTGGGGTTACCACTTTTACATAAAGCATTTATGTGTTCACATCATTAGAGTTGCTTTGACTCAATTCTTAGAGTTAAGCTCCCCCTAGATGTGAGATCCCCCCTTAGGAGGGATGAACTAACCTTGGGTTTTGTCGATGATGACTTCATGTAGGTGTTGAAGATGTGGATGCTCAATGTTGATGTAGATTTTTTTTGGAGCAATCCTTTGGAGTGAGTTGCACTTTCAATACCAACATGGGTTAGTCTCACAAGGAACAAACAAGTATATCCATAGACATAGAGTGATGCACACACAAAATGATGTCCATGAAATCATTAGGTTACCTTGTCCCTTGCCTTACCAACATGAGGGTTTGTGACTCCTTGAACTAGTGCAAGATATCGAAGTTGATTGCACTTGTCCTTGCCATAATGATATGAGTGAAATATGTTGGCGGAGTCACCCTCAAGAACTCTCTAGTTCTTCTTCTTCTTCTGGATCCACATCATCTTGATGGGAATCCTTGGAGTTGTAGTTGTACTTGATGAGATAGAACTTGACGTAGTCTTCGGAATCCACTTGACCGAGACCTTAGGTGCTTCTTCAAATGCATCAATCTCTTCTTGAAGCTTTTCTTTGCCTTTGTTCTTGTGGTCTTGTGGTGGAAGATCATCTTGTGCTTGTGTTCCCTCGAAGGAAGTAGGATCATACTTCTCTTGTTGAGGAACAAACTTCGTCTTGGGGTATTGATCTTCTTCCCCCTCAACTCCATTGGCATTGAACTTTCGTTCAAAACCAACACCTTGATTCTTTAGGTGCCTTCCTTGCTTGCGCATACAATTTCCTCGAATTGCTTACTCCCGCAAGGCTCTTGTATACACCTTTCTCTATAATTCCTTCAATAAGCTATTTTCTTGCTCAAGTGTAACTTGGCTAAGAGAATCATTAGTGGAATCAAGAGAACTACTAGAAGCAACAATATTGGATTTGACATTATTATTGTTACTACTAGAGAAAGAATCTTTCTTGATCTTGTTACTAGACTTGACTTGATGCATGTAAGTGGATAAGAGTAAATGCTTGGCAATGTAAGAAGAACTTTTCTTACGGAGATCATCATTGATTGCTTTTAAGAACTCATGCTCTTGCTCAAGATTGAGCTTTTCAAAGCGTAACTTCTCATGAGCCCTTAAAAGTTCTCGATGATCTTGAAGATAGTTTCATGAGCTAACTTAAGAGTGTTTAGTTCTTTAGTTCGACGCTCAATTTTCTCCTTATCATTGTCATTCGTTTCAACTTGATTAGCATGATTAATTGACGTTTCATCATAGTATTCATCACTAGAGTTGTCAACAAGTAAATCATCATCACCTAGCAAGTCATCTTCATCAACATCAAAATCAACCTACTCGGGGTGTGTTACCTTAGGACCTTTGGCCATGAAGCATCTACCAATTCCCTCATTTGGTGATTCAAATATGTCGTAGGAGTTGGTTGACACAAGTGCTAGACCGGCAACACCTTCATCTTGAGTATATTCGAGTCGGAGTGATAGCTTCTCTCGTGAGTGATGGTCGGAGTCGGAGTCGGATACCCATTCACCAACATGAGCTTGATGTCTTCGCTTTTGTGTAGATCTTTGATGACTTGTCCTTCCTTTCCGAATCCTTGCTTCTCCGTGAGGGTCTTCGTTCATAACGATCATCTCTACTCCTCCTCTCTTGGTGGTGATTCTTCTCTTCTACTTCTTCTTTTGGAGAGTCTTCTCTTCTTTTGTAGGGTGTCGTACACTCATTGGAATAGTGTCCGGGTCTCCCACAATTGTGGCAATTTCGCTCTCGACTAGAAGATCTTTTGTCATTGTAAGACCTTGACTTGGATCTTCTTTCTTTGCTTCTACTCTTGTAGAATTTGTTGAAGTTCTTCACCATTAAGCTCAATCCTTCATTGAAGGTGTGTTTCTCACTTGATGATGTGGGGGCTTCACTTGAGGCTTTGTAAGCACCACTTGACTTGTTGTGAAGTTCCTCCTTATCCTTAAGTGACATCTCATGAGCAACAATTCTTCCAATGACTTCCGTTGGCTTGAGATCTTTGTAGTTTGGCATCATTTGAATCAATGTGCACACGGTATCATACTTTCCATCCAATGCTCTTAGGATCTTCTTGATGATGAATCTGTCAGTCATCTCTTCACTCCCTAAGCCGACAATCTCATTTGTGATAAGTGCAAGCCTAGAGTACATTTCAAATGACACCTTCACCATCCTTCATTTTGAACTTGTCAAGCTGACTTTGGAGCACATCCAACTTGGATTCCTTGACGGATTCGGTACCTTCATGCATATCAATCAAAGTATCCCAAATTTCCTTTGCATTCTCAAGACGGCTGATTTGGTTGAATTCTTCGGGGCACAATTTGTTGAAGATGATATCACAAGCTTGAGCGTTGTATTGCAACATCTTCAATTCTTCCGCATTAGCTTCACGGTTCGGCTCTCTCCCATCAAAGAATTCACCTTGCAAGCCAATACAAATAATTGCCCAAACGGCGGGGTTATGTCCGAGAATATGAATTTTCATCTTATGCTTCCAAATAGCAAAATTAGTACCATCAAAGTAAGGACCTCTATGGTGATAATTTCCCTCGCTAGACGCCATACTCTCCTAGGTTGTGAAACCAAGGCTATGACCACCAAAAGCTATGGAAATCAAAGCAAATGGAGACCAAGGCTCTGATACCACTTGTAGGACCTTGAAGTATGTCTAGAGGGGGGGTGATTAGACTACTTGACCAATTAAAACTTAGCCTTTTCCTAGTTTTAGAGTTTGGCAGATTTTAGCTATCTTAGGACAAGTCAAGCAATCATCACACAATTCAAGCAAGCATGCAAAGAGTGTATGAGCAGCGGAAACTAAAGCATGCAACTTGCAAGGAAGTAAAGGGAAGGGTTTGGAGGATTCAAACGCAATTGGAGACACGGATGTTTTTGGCGTGGTTCCGATAGGTGGTGCTATCGTACTTCCACGTTGGTGGAGACTTCAACCCATGAAGGGTAGCAGTTGCTTGAGTCCACGGAGGGCTCCACCCACGAAGGGTCCACGAAGTAGCAAACTTGTCTATCCCACCATGGTCGTCACCCACGAAGGACTTGCCTCACTAGCGGTAGATCTTCATGAAGTAGGCGATCTCCTTTCCCTTACAAACTCCTTGGTTCAACTCCACCATCTTGTCAGAGGCTCCCAAGTGACACCTAGACAATCTAGGAGACATCACGCTCCAAGAAGTAACAAATGGTGTGTTGATGATGAACTCCTTGCTCTTGTGCTTCAAATGATAGTCTCCCCAACACTCAACTCTCTCTCATAGGATTTAGATCTGGTGGAAAGAAGATTTGAGTGGAAAGCAACTTGGGAAGGCTAGATATCAAGATTCATATGGTAGGAATGGAATATCTTGGTCTCAACACATGAGTAGGTGGTTCTCTCTCAGAAATGGTAAGTTGGAAGTGTAGGTTTATTCTTATGGATCTCTCGACGAATGAAGAGGAGGTGGAGGGGTATATATAGCCTCCACACAAAATCTAACAGTTACACACAATTTACCAATCTCGGTGGGACCGAATCAACAAACTCGGTCAGACCGATTTTAGTAAACCCAGTGACCGTTAGGGTTTTGGTGGATCGACTTGCATCTCGGTAGGACCGATATGGTTAGGGTTAGGGCAAATGTAATCTCGGTGAGACCGATTACACAAACTCGGTGAGACCGATTTTGGTAATTAGCTAACCAGAGAGTTGGTCGGAGTAAACTCGGTGGGACCGATTTGGTCTTTTCGGTGAGACCGAAATGTTACAAAAGGGAAACAGAGAGTTTACATTGCAATCTCGATGGGACCGATCCGCTCTTTCGGTGAGACCGAAAAGTTACGAAAAGGAAACAGAGAGATTACAATCCCATCTCGGTCAGACCGAGATCCCCATCGGTAGAACCGATTTGCCTAGGGTTTGTGGCAGTGGCTATGACATATGGAATCGGTGGCGCCGGATAGGAAGAATCGGTGACACCGATTTTGGCTTTAGGTTTAGGTCATATGGGGATGTGAGAAAGTAGCTGAGGGTTTTGGAGCATATCACTAAGCACATGAAGCAAGAGGCTCATTAAGCAACACCTCATCCCTCCTTGATAGTCTTGGCTTTTCCTATAGACTCAATGTGATCTTGAATCACTAAAATATAAAATGAAGAGTCTTGAGCTTTTGAGCTTGAGCCAATCCTTTGTCATTAGCATTTTGAGGGATCCACTTTCATCATCCATGCCATGCCATTCATTGAGCTTTCCTGAAATGTTCAACTTGGAATAGCATTAGCTCAATGAGCTATATGTTGATATGAATTACCAAAACCACGTAGGGATAGTTGCACTTTCAATCGGCTCTTATCTGATCAGGTGTTTACAGTACCCTAGTTCGGACACTAGGGGTTGCGCCTAAATTTTCATTGTAGACTCCTATGGCTAAGTGATGGTGATAAAGCCACATAGTCCGATTCCTGGTTCGTTGCGCTAAACACCAACTTCAAGGACCAAACAAATTGGATAAAGAGTGTTTAGATTCCATCCCGAACACGCCAGTATTGCCTACGTGGGGGCTGAAGCAGACGACTGGCCAACTCTCAAAATTTAATAAACATGGTCGCATAGGAGGTAAAATATTAAACAAACATTATATTACATAGCCGAACTTGTTTTATAATACAGGGCAAGACAATGTAACTGTATTCATTCAAAGATTACATCTTTCGAACATTGCTCCGCCACAAGACGGGATCCCTCCAGGACGTCTCCAAAATACCGCTCGGGCGTGCGGTGCTCCTTGCCCTCAGGCGGTCCCTCGGTCGCAAGGTTGATGACATTCATCTTCGCCCACTGCACCTTGACACGGGCGAAGGCCATGCGTGCGCCCTCGATGCAGACCGACCTCTTGATGACATCCAGCCGAAGGCAGGCATTCACCAGCCGCTTCACGAGCCCGAAGTAGCTGCTGGGTATAGCTTCGGCAGGCCATAGCCGTATTATTAAGTCCTTCATGGCCAGTTCGGCCACCCTATGTAGCTCGACCAGCTGTTTTAGCTGATCGCTAAAGGGCATTGGATGTTCTGGCGCAAGATATTGCGACCAGAATAGCTTCTCCATTGAGCTCCCTTCTTCAGCTCGGAAGAACTCCGCAGCGTCAGAAATACTGCGCGACAGATCCGAAAACGCCCCTGGAGAACTCCAAATCTGGGTTAGTAAGAGATACCTCTTCTCCACATACTTGCTTTGCATACTAAACGCCTTACCCGCCGCAATTTTCTTGGCCTCCTGGATCTCCTGGAGGGCGCCCTGGGCTTCAACCCGGGCCTCTTCAGTGCTTTGGCGAGCCTAGGCAAGTTTGGACTCTTGAGCCGAAACATCGCGCTCCAAGGTCTCGCATTTCTTCACGGCATCCTGGAGCTCTTGCTGGACCTCATCCAGCCTGGCCTCGTGCTTCTCATGGGCGGCTTGTTCCTTGGCAGCTTTCTCCTTGGCCTCGGCTAGGGCCTTTTTAAGGACCTCGACCTCAGTCGCCGCTCCTACAAATATCATGGCACTACGGTCAACACACGTCATTCATTCTTTCCGAATATACAACAAGTCACAACATACCTTGCTTGTCCTCCAGCTGCCTTTTTACAAGGCTGAGCTCTTCTTCGGTCCGCTCCAACCTCTGCTTTAGTCCGGAGACCTCCGCGGCATGAGAGGTTGCGGCCAGCAACTATGCCTGCTTATTCACATACGACATATTTAGTTAGTTCCCTGCAAAAATTACTTCATCCTCTGTCCGGTTTTTCTTTCCGAACACCGGACAGTGTCTCAGGGGCTACTGTCTATACTAGGATTTTTCTCTTCCGCGTCGTTTACCTCAAAACCTGTCAGCAGGCTCCTGCAGGCTTCGGTCAGTCCGCTCTTGATGGACCGAACCCTCTCAACCATCGTACCCATAAGGATACGGCATTTATCCACAAGGGAAGCGCCCCGTAGCGCTTCCAGCAGATTATCCGGTGCCTCTGGCTGGACAGAGGTCACCGACCGGATAGGCACACCTCCTTCTCTCAAAGGAGGTTGCTCCCCAGATTCCGGAGCCGTATAGGTCTCCGGAACTGTATTCGGCTGGGATCCGAACTGAACATGGCCCCCGTCGGCAGTCGCCGTGGGGATTTGCTCCCCCATGTGTCCGGCGAACGAGGTTTCGCCCTCCGGCGCCTCCCTGACGGCCTCCTGAACCTCGCGTTAGCCTGGGAAGGTCCTTCGGGACAGCACCTCGGCATCGCCCTTGGCCTTGGGAGAGTGAGCGGCCGGCGGCGACTCGCTAGCCATCGCCTTCGAATCCAGCGAACCTCCTGATGAGGATCGCAGGGAGCTGTCATGGGCCGGACTGCAATACCATGATGCTGTCCTGGATACCATGTTAATACCATGAAGTGGAAGGGCCGGATACATGGATGTATACGGGTTTTTAGTACTCACAAGTCGGCCAGGGGCTTGTTTCGGGGGCGTCGCTCTGGGCTGCTTTCGACATCCCACGCAGAGTTATCTGCGAGGGATCTCTTCCCCCTCTTGGACGCCTCCGCCTCCAGTTTCGTGGAGGCCACCCTCTTTTTCCTTCCCCCCTGAGGGGGAGAATTGCTCTCCTCCTCCTCCTCCTCATCGTCGTCCTCGGCGGCCGAGGAGGGAGTCTCGTCGTCTTCGGACGTCACGTTCGAAGCACCCTTGCGATGAGGGCCACTTTTGGCCCCTTGGACTTCTTCTCCAGCGCCTTGTAGGGCACTGGAACCAGCATCTTCGCCAAGAGCAGCATGGCTGGTTCCTCGGGCAGCGGAGCCGAACACAGAATCCGCTCCGCCTTCTTCGTCCAGCCCTGAAAGATGAATGGTGAAGCTTAAGTATCTCCACTGAACAAGCGAGTAAAGGATTCATCTTGAAACGGGAAAAAACTTACTGGGCTGGCGGGATGGGCTAGGGCATGCCCACGGTCCTTGATCATCGCCGGTGGAATCTCCTTACCTGTGAAAAGCACCTTCCAGATGTCCTCGTGCGTGGTTCCGAAGAACTGTTGCAGAGTCTGGTGCTTGGCCGGATCGAACTCCCATAAATGGCAAGTCCTGCCCTGGCATGGAAGGATCCGGGGAACTAGCATCACCTGGATCACGTTGACGAGCTTGATGTTCTTGTCCACCATGCTCTGAATACGTGTTTGTAGCGCTATGAGCTCGTGTGACGAACACCAATTCAGGCCCTTCTCTAGCCAGGAGGTGAGCCGCATTGGGGCACCGGACTTGAATTCGGGAGCCGCGGCCAGGTGGCGTCGCGAGGCTCTGTGATGTAGAACCACATTTTCTGCCACTCCTTGACAGTCTCCACGAAGGTACCTTTGGGCCATGTGACGTTGGGCATCTTGCTCACCATGGCATCCCCGCACTCTGCATGTTGACCGTAAACCACCTTTGGCTTCACGTTGAATATCTTGAGCTACACACTACAAAAAAAAGACACATCCGTGACATTTTGGGCTGAATGAATTTTTTTCTGTCATACTTATGACACTTCTATGACGATAATTGTGACAAAACCCGGTATCATCATAGATGTGGTGGGGTCCTACTTTTATGACAAAAAATCATGACAGAAAATGGGCTTTTCGTCCTGGGCGGGCCGGAGACGCAGCTGCATGACATTCTTTGGGCCGTCCATGACGGAAAAAACCGTGGTAGAAGCGAGGACGAGGAAAATATCGGGGTTCCCGGTTACGGTGGGTGGTCGGGGCCGAGCGATGCACGCTTTTCTCAGACACGCACGCTGCGTGGAGTGCGAGGTATTGGGCTCTAATCGAACCCGAGCGAGGCGTTGGGCTCTAATCGAACTCGAGTGATTGCACTGCAGTTACGCGTTCTTGAACCCGAGCGATCGATCGATGGCTGTTAATCGAACCCGATATAGCGATTCCTTCTCATCGCTACTAATCGAAGTTGATCGATGCTGCCTCTGGATGAACAGTGAGCGTTGCTGGGGGGTTTGGATGAACAGTTCCCGGTGGGGGTGGATGAACAGGACCCCGTGGTGTTGCCTCTGGATGAACAGTGAGCGTTGCTGGGGGGTTTGGATGAACAGTTCCCGGTGGGGGTGGATGAACAGGACCCCGTGGTGTTGCCTCTGGATGAACAGGACCCCGATCGATCGAGCCGGTTGGGGCTGGATGAACAGCACCCCATGGAGGGCTGGATGAACAGGACCACCCCGTGGAGGGCTGGATGAACAGTAGAAGGTGGAGGGCTGGATGAACAATAGCCCATGGAGGGGTGGTTGAACAGGACCCAAAGGAGAGGGCTGGTTGAACAGTAGCCGGTGGAGTAGCGCGCGGTGGAGGCTGGATGAACAGGAGCCCGTGGATGAATAGTCGCAGGTGGAGGCTGGAGGAGGTCGGCAGTGGATGAACAATAGCCCATGGAGGCTGGAGGGGGTCGACGGTGGAGATGAACAGGACCCCCGTTTCGACCGTAACGCTCCAACACAAGTTTGTTTCCTCCATTTTGCGGTATGCCACACCCCTCCCGATCAACATGACCCCCGTTTCGACCGTAGGAGGTCCGTTTCCTCCGTTTTGCGGTACGCCAGACCCCTCCCGATGAACAGGATCCTGTTTTGAACGTGGACAGTCGAACACAAGGCCGTTTCCTCCGTTCTGTGGTATGTCATGCCTTGTTTCCATCGGCTGTTCCGTCCAAGCCAGTTGGCTCCCACGTGTTCCGTTGCCTCCCGATGAACACGACGCATTCCGTTGCCTCCACATGAACACGACAAGATGCAGTTTCTCCGTTCCGACCCAGCTATGTACACGAGCCCTGGCCGTACGTATGCGCGAGTAGGCGTTCAAGACCCCGCCCGTATGTAATGACGCGGGTCAGATTTTCTTTCTTGCGCCTTTGGCCGTATGCGACGTGTACATGCTACATGCGCGCCTCTACTATGACACGTGCGTGCTCTACATTGGCCAGTATGTACGTACACGTTCGCGACCAGCATGACAATGCTACGTACGCTTCGACCAGGTGGGTCCCGACTGTCAGGCACTTCATTGCGTGCGAAGATATAGCTGGTGGGTCCCAGCAGTCAGGGGGGCGAATCATTTTTTTGCCCGGACGCACTTCCTTGCGTGCGAAGATGTAGCTGGTGGGTCCCAGCGGTCAGGAGGGAAACGTTTTTTTCGTGAAATACGGTGGCCCATCCGGTGGGTCCCCGCTGTCAGGTGCAGGAATAATTATTTTGTGCGTAATAAGGAGGCACTTCCTTGCGGCTGCCGTGGACCCAGCTGTCAGCCTCTCCATGCACAGTACTCTTCCGATGGAAGTCGGTCATTGACCACATTGACCACGCCGCGCCGAGAGCACCAAGGCGGTGGACGACGGCGAGGCCTAGGAAGGGGACGACACGGAGCCAGGGAAGACACGGCAGTGGAGGCCCACGCGTAGAGGAGTATGAGGGTTCACTGCAGTGTGAGGTTGCCGTCGCCCCAGAATAACAAGGGGTGTGGGTGAGTAGAGGGATGGCCTGGCCAGCAGTGGGAGTAGTAGGGGGCGGTGAGGCCTCCGCCGCATCGCTTGGCCCGACCACGGAGGCAGGAGCACGAGGCACGACCGGTATTTGGTTTGGGCGGCCGGAGCAAGAAGACCAGAGGTTGAAGAAGCACTACGGCCGTTGGATGGACATCATACGGTCAGTGGAGCCAGAATCATGCATATTGACTAAGTTGACAAAGCCCACCATCCTCGTCAACTTAGTAGGCCCACAAGTCAGCCTGCCACTATACTGGGTCCCAGCTAGCAGGGGGAGTATTCATTTTTTGTGCGTAATAAGGAGGCACTTCCTGGCATGCGAATATATAGCTGGTGGGTCCGAGCTGTCAGCGGTGGTAACATTTTTTCGCGAAATACAAAGGCCCTTCCGGTGGGTCCCAGATATCAGGTGGAGGAATCATTATTTTGCGTGTAATAAGGAGGCATTTCCTTGCATGCGGCCGAGGTCCCAGCTGTCAGCCTCTCCACATACAGACCACTTCAGATGCATGTCGGTCGTTGACCACGTTGACCAGGCCGCGCTGAGAGCACCAGGGCGGTGGACGACGGCGAGGCCTAGGAAGGGAACGACACGGAGCCAGGGAAGACTTGGCAGTTGTTTCCCACGCGGAGGGGAGTACGTTGACTGAGGGTTTCTTGGTTCGTCTGGCCGACGGAGAGAATAACAGCAGTGTGGGAGAGTAGAGGGATGGCTAGGCCAGCGATGGGAGTACGGTGGGCGGTGAGGCCTGCACGGCAAGACAGCCGTCATGGAAGGAGGGAGCAGGCAATCCCGCCGACGCTTGTTTGAGCGGCTGGAGCAGGAAGAGCAGGGATTGAAGAAGCACGACGGCCGTTGTATGGAAATCCAACAGTCATTGCTTGTGCGTCAACCTTTTCTTAGGAAAGCCTCAAATCTGTGGAAAACAACATACATCCCATCTGCCATTATTTCTAATAATTTACAGCCCATTTGCTAATTCTTAAGGGTTTTTTGGAGCCCATATTATTTTTGTTAGCATTACAGCCCATATTGTGGCCACTGTTAAAAAATTATATGAAATTTTGCATATTTCGGTGCGGTCCGAACTAATTTTAATCCCGAAATTTCGAGTCACGTTCAAACTGATTTAAAAAATAAATGTATATCAATATAAAATCCAACAAATTGTCCACGCATACAAAACAATGCAATTTAAAATCTCGAAATGAAAAAAAGAAATTTGAAACTAATTGCCGGTTTGATGTGTTTTAAAAATGTACAACCCATTTCTCATTACTGATAGGCCATTTTCTCGGCCAGCCGAATGAAGCTCTCCTCTTCTTGAAAGATCTGCAGCCCAACAGGCCTGACAAAGTGACTTACTTGGCAAATCACAAAAACTGGCTGTGGCCGTGGACCCATTGCGGTCGTGGACCCATTTGTCACCTCTCCACGTCTGATACTCTTCCGATGGAAGTCGGTCGTTGACCACATTGACCACGCCGCGCCAAGAGCACCAAGGCGGTGGACGACGGCGAGGCCTAGGAAGGGGACGACGCGGAGCCGGGGAAGACGCGGCAGTGGATGCCCACGCGGAGAGGAGTACGAGGGTTCACTGGTTCAGCTGCGGTGTGAGGCTGCCGTCGCCGCAGAATAACAGGGGGTGTGGGTGAGTAGAGGGATGCCCTGGCCAGCGGTGGGAGTAGTTGGGGCGGTGAGGCCTCCGGCATCACTGACCGGGTCACAGGAGGCAGGAGCACGCGGCACGACCGACGCTGGTTTGGGCGGCTGGAGCAAGAAGACCAGAGGTTGAAGTAGCACTACTGCCGTTGGATGAACATCGTACGGTAACTGGAGCTAGAATCGTTCATATTGACTAAGTTGACAAAGCCCTCCATCCCCATCAACTTGGTAGGCCCACAAGTCAGCCTCCCACTATGCTGGGTTCCAGCTGGCAGGGGGAGTTTTCATTTTTTTGTGCGTAATAAGGAGGCACTTCCTTGCGTGCGAAGATTGCTGGTGGGTCCGACACGTCAATGGGGCACGCTTTTTTTCAAGAAAATACAGAGGCCCTTCCGGTGGGTCCCAGATGTCAGGTGGAGGAATCAAAGACTTGAGAAGGCGTATAGAACAAGCTAGTGTACCAGTAAAGAGACGTTGCTGAGTTTTAGAAAAAAGAGAGACGTGCTCCTGTAGCTGGTTTGAATGCAAACCTAGACTATGACTATATATGGTGCTATACTACTCAGCAAGTAATGAAACTGACATATCCAACGTTTGCTTCTCCTCTTCTCTACTTACTCTGCCTAGCATCAGAAGCTCTGGCTGCAGCAACCATGTCCGCTGGCTGCTCGTCCACCTGCTCTTCAGCAGGCAACAACCAAATATGCGCCAAGTCGCCACCCGTACCATCGTCTGTGGGTCTCATCACACCCCCACCAGCACGCGCACCGCAGCCGGTTGCTCATCGCAACCCGCTGCCGTTGGTGTGGTGCCACTGCTGCAAATCACGCAGAGTCATCTGTCGCTTCTCAACCACAATCCTCAACCCTGGCCGAGTCTTCTACAAATGCCTGAATCATGGGGTAATAATATGTTTAAGTGTTGTTCTGCTGCTTTCAGTTGCTGATTTTTTTAATAGTTTGGTTGATGATCTTCCAATTTGATTCGTGCAAAAAAGGGAAGATTCATGTGATTTGTATTTCTGGGAAGTTGCTGATGTGGGGGAGTGCAACTACACTGATTATTTGGTTAGCCGAGGATTCCAATACCAGCAGGTTGGGGTGTTCGACAAGTAACTGAAGGAATGGCAGAAGAGGAAGATGCAGAGCAGAAGGTTAAAGATGCAGTTCCTCTGATCATGGCCAAGCAACAACTGCTGAACGGCCTTGACAGCAATGAGGAGATGAAAGAGCTTGTGAAGATAATGGAAAAAATCGATGTGCTCTGTAGGATGATTGTCTCTTTATTTGTAGTGTATGTAGCACTCCTGATGTATTCAGTGGCTATGACATGAGCACCTTGCTGAAACTAGTAATGAATGAAACCTGTGTAGTAGGCTGGGCGTAGTGTTGTGAACATCTAATGATTTCTATTAACGAAAATCAGGGGGTATCCCCTTTTGCTCATAAATAAATAGATAGCAGAGGCCCTTTTGGTAATAAATAAATAAATTAGCAGAGGCCCTATCGGGTCAGCTTTGTTCTCATTCAAAGACGTCGAGCAAATTGCAGTCCAACAACAAACTATGTCATCAAATTCAAGTTTCACAGCCAAATATGAGTACAACTAAACAACAATGTCATCATGTTTTAGTCGTCATACAATCACCAACACACAAATCAGCATACATAACAAGTGATGTTCTCACAGGAAAATACTAAACAACACGTTCTTCAGGTTTCAGTTGTCATAGAAAACACAATTTCACATAGTAGATAAAAAACGTCTTCTGACAGTCAAATACGACAAAAGCAATGTAATCATAATCCGCAGCAGCAGCGTCAAAATATTCGCCATGTGTATCAGTCTGAATCGTAATTCCTCGTGGTGTCATCTTCTTCTTCGCCCTCAACGTCCTCGAACGTTGGCTTCTTCTTGATCAACTCTTGTATGTCCACAGCACGACAGACAATCTTTTCGCCGACGTCATTGACGTGATGGTTCTTAAAGATATTAGGAACATCTGTGTTATCTTGTACATCAGGAGCAGTGTAAGCATCATCTAGTTGTGCAACTTCATTAAACAAATTCCTCTGCTCAAACCTTTGCAATACTCTCCAGTCATCGCTATGTGCAAATGTGTGTTCCAAGAAAAGTATCTATGTTGCTTGATTGGCCAAAACAAAAGGCTCGTTGGTCTGGTACGCCGCCTTGACATTGATGGATTTGAAATAATCATCAGCTCTGGGTTTTGCGATCCTGGAAAACAGGTTATACCAATGACAACACAACAGAACCACACACCGATGATCCTCGAAACTAGAGATATACTGCAATTGGACAATGTCTGTTATGTTAGCATACATTTCAATTGTCTCTTTGTCATACGTATCCATGCTCATGATGGCACTATTTTGTGTCTTCCTGCCTTCATCTCGTGCAAGGATGTTGTAGCGCACATCTCCAACAACGCAAGATTCATAATGTCTTACCCAAGTATCAGGACCCATTGCTAGTGAGTAAAGGGCATCATCAACTGCCTGCCCATCCTCCCGCATCTTCTTAACCTATGGTTATAAAATAGACAAGCTGATCATCTTATGTACTCAATATATTAAAAAACTGATAGTGCAATTGAAAAGCTTACATGGCTCTTGAACCATTTCGCAAATCCTGCCATAACCAGTTTGAGAATGTTTCTTGGATTTTGCGGCAGTAACTCCTTTTTGTAGATACTGCACAACATAGTGATGGCGTCAAACATCTAAATATATAAGAACGTGGTGCAAGTTTAGTAGATTACGATGTATAAGCTGCAGTACTTAGCACTTACTTGATATAAGGTAGTATCTGAGGACAGTTATTCAACACATACCAAACCATTTTGTCCAAATCTTTAGGTTCGTCCTCTTGTCGACTCTTCCCTGTAACTCGAACAGAATAATCGAAAACATTGAGCCCAGGATTGTCTTCATCCACCTCTTTGCTAAGTTGATCAGCTGTTTCAATGTATTTTGAGCACAAGGTCAAAGCTTCTGTAGCAATGTAGGCCTCTGCAATGGAACCCTCGGGTCTAGCTCTGTTCCTAACATAGCCCTTGAAAGTGCCTAGCTGCCTTTCAATAGGCATCCGACCATCTTGTCTTTGGACCTCTAAGTAGTGCCTCATCGTAGATGAACAGCCAAATGCACCATCACATCAAAGAAGGCTAGAGGATATATCTTCTCAAGGTCGCATAGGATAGTTGGTATCTTGTCTCTAAGACGCTCCAAAGCATCTATCCTGATATTTCTACTGCAGAGTTCCCTGAAGAATTGTTCCAACTCTGCAACTGCTCTGTATAAGTCAGGACGGCTCAATCCTCTAAGGATAACAGGTAAAACCCTTTGAAGTAGGACGTGGCAGTCATGAGTTTTTGACCCTTGTACCTTGTTTCCATCTACACTGACTCTCCTTTCAGGGTTGGAAGCAAATCCACGTGGGAATCTCACACGTGATGTGACCTTGCGTAATTATTTTCTTTTACCTTGTCCAAGACGCATTACAGTGGTGCCATATCCCGTGGTTTATCTTCATCTTGCACCGCAAATCCTGTCGATACCTGTGTGTGTCAAATCAATCCTAGATTTTAAGGTATCTTTCGTCTTGCCTTCAATATTAAGAAGTGTGCCGATAATGTTGTCACATATATTTTTCTCGATGTGCATCACATCAAGATTATGCCGCAGATCCAAATCTTTCCAATACTCCAAGTCCTACAAAGTGGACCTGCGGGTAAACAATAATCTCTCTTCTGCCCTGCCACGCTTCCTTTTCCCGATACCATTATCAGGATGGTTTCCTGGTGTAATATGCCTGACCTTATCTAATTCCACTTGCAACTCATCGGTGGTGAGCCTCTTTGGCGCATCACGGTTTTCACGCTTTGCATTGAAGACATGTCTTCGGTATTTTCTAGGATGCGGCTTGTCCTTGGCAAGGAAACGACGGTGTCCAATGTAACAGATCTGGCTAAGTATTGCGTATGACGGCAGTGTCCAAGGAAATGACATATGTCACAGCGAACACATGCATTGTAACCATGTGTCGTTCTCCCTGACATAGTGCCCAAAGCCGGATAATCATGGATACACCAAATTATAACTTTTGAAGTGAGAACACCCCTCCATAGCTTTTGAAGTTCCTCCACAAGAGGCTCCATGAACAAATCAAAATCCTTTCAATAACTTTTTGGACCTGGGATGAGCAAGGCCATCATGTAGTTTGATTCTTTGGTGCAGTCATTTGGAGGCATGTTGTAAGGGATAACAAGCACTGGCCACATGCTATATGTGGCGCTCTGGTGGCCAAATGGGTTAAATCCATCTGAAGCTAAGCCAAGTCTAATGTTTCTTGGGTCAGCAACAAACTTTTCATGTTTCTGATTGAAGCTTTAAAACTCACTACCATGTGATGGATGGCTCATTACATTCTGATCTCTGTACTCCTGGTTCCTAGGATGCCACAGTACATCCTCTCTTGTTTCAGCATCATGAAACAACCTCTGCAATCTTGGTGTAATTGGAAAATGTCCCAGAACATTATGAGGAATCCGCTTCACAGCATCGCCATCTTTCTATCTTGATGATTTGCGTTTCGGGCATTCACTTAAGTTGGCATAATCCTTCCTAATGTAACACAATTATTCTTACAAACATGGATCATATCATATCCAATTCCAACTACACGAAGGAAATTCTTCATTTTACTGTAGGTGTGTGGTAGCTCAGACGCATCTGGGAAAGCTTTGCGGAAAGTAGCCAACATCGCATCGAATGATTTGTTGATCATCCGCTCAGATGTCTTCACCTGAAGAAAGGTGACCATGGCTGAGAATACTGACAACTTATTTCCTGGGGTGACAGCCACGTTGCATTGTTCCAACATGCGGGCCCACCGTTTTTCTTTTGCAGGTGAAAGTTCATGGAATGCACAAGCATTTCGTAGCATTGTTTCAATGTTGGTCAAACTCACTGGCTCTGCCACCACTACCTCCTCCTCCTCCTCTTCCACCTGATCATCAGGTAGATCAAGATGGTGATCTGCTGCTTCCACGTAGTCAATAACATTGATGTTCACAGCTTCACCATGATGAACCCACCTAGTATATGTGACCGACATCCCATACAAGTGTAGATGATTTTGCACAATTGACTGGTGGTCTTGTAACTGAATTCATACAACTGCTACACGGGCAGAGCACATCTGATTTCGGACCACCATACTCAGCTCTGATAAAGTTCATGAAGTTTTCAACCCCCTCGACATATGCAGTGGAGAATCTTCGAGCACAAGTTATCCAAGTCATGTCCATCTGCTAGACGTACAAATTAGTTCTTCTACTAGATATTACAGGAAAAACATATATGCTTTTTTATGAAGTCCAGAAGAAAATACCTAGGTCGATGTCTAAAGCTATGGCAAGATATTTGGATGAGCATATCTAAGTAAGTAAATATATGTAAAGCTAATTTAGCAAACAGATTTGAGTGCTAAATTATGGCAGGCTATTTCAGCAGTCAATGAGGCCGAGCACACAGCCATCGAACTATCGAAGGCCATCGCAGCAACAAAGATCGAGTATAAAACGGTGTAGAGCTATTTCACCTAACAGATTGGCTACTAGACCATGGCAATCTACGTCACAATAAATATATGGCAGGATATTTTTGCAACTAATCGGCCTTGGCATGCCATCTCAGCTAAGCAGATTGAGTGCAGAACAGGGCAAGGAAGCTTCTTAAGCAGAGCATATTGACTATAAACTACTTGAGCAAACAGTGAGATTAGCAACGTCTATCAGCTAACATTTAGCACTACACCGACATGCATGGGGCCTCAGTCTAGAATGCACGTACCGTGGGAGAAGATGACCGCCGTGCGTCTCCACACGAACGGACCGCCGTGCGCCTCCACAAGAACGTCGCCAGCGGTGGCAGCATGGCTAGAGGACGGTAGTCTATGAGAGTATACTGCGGGAGCGAGAGGATCGCCGTGCGTCCCATCGACAAACCGCGGCGCCAACGTGTCCACGTGGCGGGGAGGGTGGCTTTGGCGTAGCGAATGGAGTGGAGGGGGACGGGGGGGGGGGGGGGTGGGGAATATTATTGGCGAGTTGGCCGGAGGGCGGTTGAAGATAGGCTTTGGGGGGAATTTTTGGGTGGGGATTTTCGCGGTGGGCGGGGAGTTTGGTGCATGGTCGGTTTCTCCAAGTGCAGTCCCACGTGTCAGTGAAGAGGCAAGCCGAAGCGTGTTCCGTTTGCGTGAGCCGTGTGCAGGACCGAACGTGTGTGGGGTGCAATGCGACCGCAACAGGGGTGTTGTGAGTGTATCGCCTTTTTTCCTTTTAAACTAGGTGCTTCGCCCCCTAAAAAAACTTGTTGCTTCGCGCGATCCATCGATACTAATACTAGTAATCCGGTAATCCCGACTAAAATGGCTCGGCCGGGTCTTTTCCCGCGCGATATGCTGGGAGGTTGGCCTAGTTGGGTTTTTTAGGACGAGTAATGCTACACCTAAGTAGTCCCAGTTACGTAATTAACATAATGTGAAATGTGTGAGCTGTTGATTGTAGATTGGGGGAGGGAGGGGCCCACCACCATGAAAATCTGGGGAGGAGAGAGAGAGGCAATTTACGTTAACCCTTTCATAGGTTCCCGTAGATGTAGAAAGATGTGAAATGCGTGAATGTGCATTTGCAGATAAGGCCTTCACTCGTTCATCCTTTTCTCCTACAAGATCTTGATCTTCGTGGCAACGACGGGCATCTTGCTAGTACTCCTACAATATACTATATTATTTGTGAAAGTTCATATACACCGGCCGAGATTAATGCAAACACGGCAGATTTTCATTACATTTCAAACTTTTATAGGACAGAAAAATAAAAGAAACCCGACCCTAAACCTATTCTACGACGGCGGCCGACGTCCTCCATTTGCGATATCCATGTACGGGGGCGGGGTTCAAGCCCCGTGAAGTGAAGGTGCGGTCTTCGACGAGGAAAAGTAGAACACGGGAGACGGGCCAGCCAGTTGGCACACCATGCCCTGACACCTCCCATGCCCTACTCATCCTCGGAGGAGTCCCCGACCTCGGCGGTGCTCCCGTCGTTGGCCGCCAGCGTGGCCACCACTTATGCGATGACTTGAGCGAGGGCGGCGACCTCGAGCTTCATCCCCGAAGACAAGATCTCCCGCAGAGCGTTCGCGCTTGCGGCCATGGAGGATGTGGTGCCAGGTAGGAGGACAATGCTCTATGGTGTGGAGGTTAGCTGGGCATTGCCGCTTTAAGTAGCGCATTCCGGTGAGGCCAAGCGTCCTGGTGCATCATTAAGTCGCCGGAGTTGGTTCCTCGGGCACAGAGCCTCTTAACGACGGCATACGGACGGACGGTATGAATGCAGGAAGCTGGCGCCGGCTGGGAACACACCGCACGACGGCGCGAGGGAGGAGTGTTTTTGGTGTGCCAGGGTAGTCAGCTGCGGTCGTGGCAACATTGGAGATGCCCTTTGCACACATGCGATCGACGCATGTCATTGAAAAAGCAAGACGACCCGGCATGGTCTCAGGTCCTGAGGATGCAGTTGGTCGCTACACCACTCCCGGACGCGTCCGGCGCCCGTGCATCCTCAACGAGCCGGGTGTTGGGGTGTGTTTGGATTGTGGCCAAAGTGCACCTTACCAAAATTTTGGTCATGACCCAAAGATTGGTCTTTGTTTGGATGGTTGCCATTTTTTGGCATGCCAATGAACTCTAGCCAACTCTAGTTCATTTTTCTTGCCGATGTCGGCCAAATCATGGGCAACCAAAACCTCAACCAAAATTTTGGCTACCCAATGCTTTGATGGGGCAACCTTGGGCACAAACCAAACATACTGTTGGTTGTGCCACAGCACTAACGCCACCCTCGGCACACTGAAACCGACCGTGTCTAGCAACGATGAGCGTATCGCTCACCGCGGTCACCGTGTCCAGAGGTGGTGCTGGAGCCGCGCCACGTTGTTGGCCCCCACGACCCACATGAACGGTTGCCGGTGGCGAGGAGGTCGTGGGCCAGCTCCTCCATTGGACTAGTTTGCGCTACGTCGTCCCGACAGGTGTGCCCCACATGTCGGTTTCCCTGTTTTCCGGCCATATTCGAAGCGTCGTTGCTCACGCTGCGCATTAGGCCTTTCACTATGTAGGCCAGGCGAGACAACTTATTGTCTATTTGAGCCGTTCAAGTATAATCATGTGGCGTTTGCTTATTTCTCTCTCCAACCCTCTTCTCCATTGATCATGTCGCCCTCCGGTCGAGTCCATCCTCCCGCATGCCTCATTTGAACATTCCACCGAGTATCATTCGCATGTGGGCCTAGACCATGCTTGCATTTCCAATGTTTATTTGTAATTTGTCCGACATGCATACAAACAAACGGTTCGTTTTAAGTTTCACTTTGCCTCCACTACGTGTCACTTCGCATCTTAGTTTTGACATCCCATTCGGTTCATGCCCCGATACATGTTGACGAGATCGATTGATGTTCAGAGATCAATTGTGTGTCGAGCAAGGAGATAAAGGTTTGGTCTGTTTCTATGATAGAAATGACCGGGGAAGTCGATGGGGACCAGAGGGAGTATATTGTACGGTCATAGGCGAAACGAACATATTGTACCCACCCTAGTCCTCTTTCAATCAATCTCCGGACCCCGAGATGAAATCGAGAGAACGAGTGGGGGCATGTGTGATACCTAAGGCGGATTCAAAATTTTGAAACGGTGATCATAGCATCCGCAAATCATATATAAAGGGTATTCAATGTTCGTTTCGTTTTTGAACGTACAATATACTCCCTCCTATCCTTTCTAGTTTACATATAAGTTTTATGTGTAGTCAAAGTATCTCTACTTTGATAAAAAAGTATCAACATTCAACAACGCCCAATCAATATTGTTAGATTCGTACGTACTCCTAGATTTGTACTCGAGATGGTTTCCAATTTGTTTTCCACCACGTGAATGTGCCTTTTCTCGCGCATGCTCTTCCTACTAGGATTTCGCCACGTATAGCGAGTCCAATAGTAACTTTTTTAAGCTCCCTATCCAATAGTACTAGTGAAGTACTGACAACATCTGTACTATAGTATGCAGTGCTCATAGTTGTACTCCCTCCTTCCATTTATATAGGGCCTATGTGGAGGAGAGAGATGTGAAAAAGTAAGGGGAGTGAGCTCTCATGCGAGAGCCTAGCTATATACGCCTTCCTAGTTAAATACGTACAATAAATATGAAGAAAGAGATGGAGAGGAGATGGAAAAAAGTACTAATACAAGAGCCAACCTTATAATTTTTTTGCGGGAAATAGCCAACCTTATAGCCCACACTACTGTATGAGTGCATATGATAGATGATGGCTATAGATGACATTGCAGTTCCTTATAGCCATCGACTGGCTATATTATTAAACATGCTCTAATGCGTTTTTCAAAACAGCATTTGACTATTAACAATATTAATAGTACATGAGATGTATAATGTGAAAATTATATCATTGGAAGCTCCTTTCACATACGTATCCCTGCCTTGCCCTCCCTTTCGGTCACTTACTGGAGGACCCCATGCTTGCTAGGCCCCGCATGTGAGTTCCTCAATGGGTTCCTCCAAGTCAGGGGATCCTCATCCGTAGTATACTCCCTCTGTTTTATTTACTCCGCATAAAATGACGCGGGCAGGGGAGGGGGAGGGACGTCGGTTTGCTCTCAACTGCGGTCCCACAAGCGAGCAAAAACGCAAGACGAAGCGCGTTCCATTCAGTGAGCGACGTGAAGGGTCTGACGTGCCGGGCTGCAATGCGAACGCGACAAGAGCGATGCACAGTCAAAACCGATTGAGCGGTCGTCACCGGAACCACTATTCACACCAGAACCTTCGCTGATCGGCCTACGCCAGCCACTTCCCTAAAACCCCACCTAATCTCCAGCCCCTCCCCCCACCTTTCGATCCCCTGGCCTGCATCAAGCGTCCCCTAGTTTGCCGGAAAGCCATGGTGTGCCGCAAGATCACATACTACAAGATGCTGACGCCGGAGCGCCGCTCAGAAATCACGGCGGCGGTCGGCGCCAGAGACCTCCGTTCCCAAGCTCGCTTTGCGGCGGGCCAATCCCCGAGTTCTCTCGAGCCAAGCTATGAGGAGGTGGAATCCGAACCAATGTTCATGGCGGAGGTCATGGCGCAGAAGGCCCCTGATGGGTATGAGACGATGGACGTCAACTTCGTGCCGGCGTCCGAGTCCCCCATGGTGCAAGTGGACCAGTGGTTCAACCTGGTGATACTAAAGGAGGACCGGGAGGCAGAGGCTGAACTCGATGCGGAGCGCGCGCATGCCGCTGCCATCCAGTCTCTCCTGCAGGCGGAACCGGATGTCATGGATGTGAACCGGGCGGCAGAGGCTCAATTTGAGGCGGAGCGCGCGGATGCCGCTGCCATTGCGGCCCTCCTACAGGCGGAACCGGACGTCCTAGACTTGAACCGGGCGACAGAGGCTCAACTTGATGCGGAGCACGCGGATGCCGCTCTCATCGAGGCGCTCCTGCAGGCGGAACCGGACATCCTGGACTTGAACCGGGAGGCGGAGGCTTGACTCGACGCGGAGCGCGCGGATGCCACTGCCATCGAGGCCCTCCTGTGGGCGGAACCGGACGTCCTCGGCTTGAACCGGGCGGTGCTCTCTTCCGTGCAGAGCGCCCGCACGCTCCGCATGAACGAGTAGCTGGAGGCCGAGGACAACCACAGTGCGGAGACACATGTCGGCAGCTACGGCTGGTTCGCGCCGGCAGCCAAAGACGACGAGGCCGTCTCGTTCCGCGAGGAGTGATAGTTTTTCTTTATGTTGTTGTTTTATGGATCTTTTGCTATGTAAAAACATATATTGTTATGCAAGTCACCTAACTTGGGCCAGTCTACAATTTCAGGTGGTTGGATGAATATCCTACGTCTCCTAACCCTTCTTCCTCACCTCTTCTTCTTCCCCAACAGACTACCGCACGGGCCGTACGGATAGTCCCCAACATGCGGTTGGATAAACATACTCTATGAAAGAAAATTATGTGTCAACGGTAGGATGGCTGAGTTTGATTTGTTCACATGCGACATCACGTGTCAGTGAGGGTGCGTTCCCTTGGTTGGGTTTGCAGCGTGCAGGAGCGACTGTGCATGTAGGATGCGGTGCACCGCCCGCGTGGAGCGACTGCAGGAGTGTGAGTGCGGTGATGCGACAGCCGTGCGCAAGTGTACCTCCTTTTCATTTTGAAAACTTCAAGCAAGCTTGGCAAAAATGTGTGGCGAATTATGGCAATGCAAGGCCTAGACCCAAACAGGATAAGTACGTAGTACTATGTAATAGGAGTACTAGTGTTAAAAAAGAAAGGCGGGGTTTTCCTTCGCGGGATTAATGGATACAAATCCTCGTTTCACGTGTCAATTAATGCGTATTTTTTCTCCAAATCCCAAAGAGCTAACCATCTCACTCCTCATCGCTTGATTAATGAAGCACCATGCAAACCAACCTTCTCACTTCCACATGCATGCAGGGGATATTAACGTCCTTGGTTGCTAGTACGAGGCAAACCCCATCATTTTTGCCTTGATTAGTGTTAGTGGCCTTTTGCAAATTGTAATTTTGATATACTGGCCTTGTGTACAAAAAAATGGAGGTAGTAACTATATTTGACTTCCTTCCTCGTTGTGGTGACGTCGATGATATCTCGAACGCTGTGGTTTGGTAAAGTGCGTTCGATGGAGAACACCATTGAGGGAGACCACGGTAAGCCGTTTGCAACTACTGCCTGCAAGCCGAGACAACCGCCTTATTTGCATCCAGGAAGTCCGTTGAACCAAAGGATACGTAAATGTACTAGTACTACTCGTACACAATAGCGTCGTCCGTCCAGCTTAGTGCGGTGAGATGGTTTCTCGAAGAAGACGATGGAGAAGCGGAGTCAGCAAAGAGTGAAATGATGGTTGCTTTGTGATTTGTGATAGAAGGGATAGGGGAGTAGACTCTATCCTCTATACTGTACATGCGTCCAAGCACGGGAGAAAGAGGAGAGACGTTGCATTTTTCTATTCCTTCAATTAATCAATCAGGGAGCCGCTACATCTTGAGCTTGCGTTGGTTTACCTCGAAGAGGAGAGGGTGATGCAGCAATAGCAGCGTAAGTATTTCCCTCAGTTTTTGAGAACCAAGGTATCAATCCAGTAGGAGGCTCCTCAAAAGTCCCACGCACCTACACAAACAGACAAAGAACTCGCAACCAACGTAATAGAGGGGTTGTCAATCCCTTCACGGCCACTTGCAAAAAAGAGATCTAATAAAGATAGTATGACAAGATAAATACATTTTTGGTATTTTATAATATAGATGCAAAAAGTAAAGATGCAAATAAAAGTAAATTGGAAGCAAATATGATAAGAGATAGACCTGGGGGCCATAGGTTTCACTAGAGGCTTCTCTCAAGATAGCATAAGTATTACGGTGGGTGAACAAATTACTGTTGAGCAATTGATAGAAAAGCGAATAATTATGAGATTATCTAGGCATTATCATGTATATAGGCATCACGTCCGTAACAAGTAGACCGACTCCTGCCTGCATCTACTACTATTACTCCACACATCGACCAACTCCTGCCTACATCTAGAGTATTAAGTTCATAAGAACAGAGTAACACCTTAAGCAAGATGACATGCTATTGAGGGATAAACTCAAGCAATATGATATAAACCCCATCTTTTTATCCTCGATGGCAACAATACAATGCGTGCCTTGCAACCCTTTCTGTCACTGGGCAAGGACAGCGCAAGATTGAACCCAAAGCTAAGCACTTCTCCCATGGCAAGAAAGATCAATCTAGTAGGCCAAACCAAACTGATAATTCGAAGAGACTTGCAAAGATAACTCAATCATACATAAAAGAATTCAAAGGAGATTCAAATATTATTCATAGATAAACTTGATCATAAACCCACAATTCATCGGATCTCGACAAACACACCGCAAAAAGAGTTTACATTAAATAGATCTCCACAAGAGAGGGGGAGAACATTGTATTGAAATCCAAAAAGAGAGAAGAAGCCATCTAGCTAATAACTATGGACCCATAGGTCTGTAGTAAACTACTCACAACTCATCGGAGGGGCAAGGATGTTGATGTAGAAGCCCTCCATGGTCGATCCCCCCTCCGGCAGAGTGCCGGCGAAGGCTTCAAGATGAGATCTCGCGGATACAGAAGGTTACGGTGGTGAAAATTGTGTTTTCTCTGCTCCCTGGATGTTTTCGGGGTACGTAGGTATATATAGGAGGAAGAAGCACGTCGGTGGACGCCCGAGGGGCCCACGAGACAAGGGGCGCGCCCTATAGGGGGAGCCCTCCTATCTCGTGGGAGCCTCGGCTGCTTCTTGACTTGCACTCCAAGTCCTCTGGATCACGTTCATTCCAAAAATCACGCTCCCGAAGGTTTCATTCCATTTGGACTCCGTTTGATATTCCTTTTCTTCGAAATACTAAAATAGGCAAAAAAAAACAGCAATACGGGCTGGGCCTCCGGTTAATAGGTTAGTCCCAAAAATGATATAAATGTGTAAAATAAAGCCCATAAACATCCAAAAGGGGTAATATAATAGCATGGAACAATCAAAAATTATAGATACGTTGGAGACGTATCAACATCCCCAAGCTTAATTCCTGCTCGTCCTCGAGTAGGTAAATGATAAAAAAGAAATTTTTGATGTGGAATGCTACCTAGCATAATTCTCAATGTAATTTTCTCTATTGTGGCGTGAATGTTCAGATCCAAATGATACAAAATAAAAGTTCATATTAACATGAAAATGGTGAAAGTTCAAGCATACTAATCAAAGTAATCATGTCTTCTCAAAATAACATGGCCAAAGAAAGTTATCCCTACAAAATCATATAGTCTGGCTAGGCTCTATCTTCATCACACAAAGTATTTAATCATGCACAACCCCGATGACAAGCCAAGCAATTGTTTCATACTTTAATAATCTCAAACTCTTTCAACTTTCACGCAATACATGAGCGTGAGCCATGGACATAACACTATATGTGGAATAGAATGGTGGTTGTGGAGAAGACAAAAAAGGAGAAGATAGTCTCACATCAACTAGGCGTACCAACGGGCTATGGAGATGCCCATTAATAGATATCAATGTGAGTGAGTAGGGATTTCCATGCAACGGATGCACTTAGAGCTATAAATATATGAAAGCTCAACAAAAGAAACTAAGTGGGTGTGCATCCAACTCGCTTGCTCACGAAGACCTAGGGCACTTTTGAGGAAGCCCATCATTGGAATATACAAGCCAAGTTCTATAATGAAAAATTCCCACTAGTATATGAAAGTGACAACATATGAGACTCTCTATCATGAAGATCATGGTGCTACTTTGAAGCACAAGTGTGGAAAAGGAGATAGTAGCATTGTCCCTTCTCTCTTTTTCTCTCTTTTTTATTATTTTTTTTCTTTTTTTCTTTTTTTTGTAATGTCCGAAGTCTCATCCCGACTTGTGGGGGAATCATAGTCTTCATCATCCTTTCCTCACTAGGACAATGCTCTAATAATGAAGATCATCACACTTTTATGGATTTACAACTCAAGAATTACAACTCCAAGCTAGAACAAGATATGACTCTATATGAATGCCTCCGGCGGTGTACTTGGATATGCATTGAATCAAGAGCGACATGTATGAAAATTATGAAGGTGGCCTTGCCACAAATACGATGTCAACTACATGATCATGCAAAGAGCAATATGACAAAAGTAATGCATGTCATATGAATGGAACTATGGAAAGTTGCATGGCAATATATCTCGGAATGGCTATGGAAATGCCATAATAGGTAGGTATGGTGGCTGTTTTGAGGAAGGTATATGGTGGGTGTATGGTACTGGCGAAAGTTGCGCGGCACAAGAGAGACTAGCAATAGTGGAAGGGTGAAAGGGTGCGTATAATCCATGGACTCAACATTAGTCAAAAGAACTCATGTACTTGTTGCAAAAATTTAGAACTCATCAAAAATCAAAGCACTACGCTCATGCTCCTAGGGGGATAGATTGGTAGGAAAAGAGCATCGCTCGTCCCCGACCGCCACTCATAAGGAAGACACTCAATAAATAAAATTGTGCTCCAAATTCATCACAAAGCGGTTCACCGTACGTGCATGCTATGGGCATCACAACCCTTAACACAAGTATTTTTCATAATCACCTCAACTAGCATGAATCTAATATCACTACCTCCATATCTCAAAACAATTATCAAGCATCAGATTGATCATAGCATCCAATTCTTTTTCTATGATAGTTTTTATTATACCCAACTTGGATGTTCATCATTCTAGGACCAACTTTATAACCATAACAAATACCATGCTTTTCTAAAAGACTCTCAAAAAGATATAAGTGAAGCATGAGAGACTAGAAATCTCTTCAAAATTAATACACCACCGTACTCTAAAAAATATAAGTGAAGCACTAGAGCAAAAACTATCAAGCTCAAAAGATATAAGTGAAGCACATAGAGTATTCTAGCAAATCCTAATCAGGTAGGCTTCTCCCAAAAGGTGTGTACAGCAAGGATGATTTTGGTAAACTAAAAACCAAAGACTAATATAATACACGACGCTCCAAGCAAAACACATATCATGTGGCGAATAAAAATATAGCTCCAAGTAAAGTTACCAATGAACGAAGACGAAAGAGGGGATGCCTTCCCGGGGCATCCCCAAGCTTAGGCTTTTGGATATTCTTGAATATCTTGGGGTGCCTTGGGCAGCCCAATCTGAGGCTCTTGCCACTTCTTATTCCATTGTCCATAAAAGCTTTACCCAAAACTTGAAAACTTCACAACACAAAACTCAACAGGAAATCTTATAAGCTCCGTTAGTGAAAGAAACCAAAACCACCACATAAGGTACTGTAATGAACTCATTCTTTATTTATTTTGGTGTTAAACCTACTGTATTCCAACTTCTCTATGGTTTATAAACTATTTTACTAGCCATAGATGCATCAAAATAAGCAAACAACACATGAAAAACAGAATCTGTCAAAAACAGAACAGTCTGTAGCAATCTGTAACTAATGCAAACTTCTGGAACTCCAAATATCCTACTAAAATAGGAAGTCCTAGACAATTTGTCTATTGATCAGCAGCAAAGATTCTCATGCACGCAAAGTTTCTGTTTTTCAGCAGAATCAAATCAACTATCATCATAGGTTATCCTATAGGTTCTACTTGGCACAAACACTAATTAAAAGATAAAAACACATCTAAGCAGAAGGTAGAAGCAAGATTTATTAAACAACAGCAAGGAAAAATATTGGGTTGTCTCCCAACAAGCGCTTTTCTTTAATGCTTTTTTTAGCTAGGTATTGAGATTCCAATGATGCTCACATGAAAGACAAGAATTGAAGCACAAAGAGAGCATCATAAAACACGTGTCAAACACATCTAAGTCTAACACACTTCCTATGCATAGGCATATTATAAGCAAACAAATTTGCAAGGCAAGCAAAAACTTATATACGCAAGGAAGAAGAAAGAGACGATAGCAATCTCAACATGACGAGAGGTAATTTAATAAGATAAAAATTTCTACGGCCATATTTTCCTATCTCATAATAATTACATGTAGGATCATAGGCAAATTCAACAAAATAGCTATCACAAAACATATTCTCAACATGATCCACATGCATGCAAAGTTGACACTCTTCCAAGATAGTGGGATTAACATTAACTAAAGTCATGACCTTTCCGAACCCACTTTTATCAAAAATATCATACGATTGAACATACCCCAAATATGTGGGATCTAAAGTTGACACTCTTCCAAACCCACTTTCAATATTATTGCAAACACTATTATCAATCTCATATTCACCATGGGGCTTAAATTAATTTTCAAGGTTATAAGAAGAATCACCCTAATCATGATCATTGAAACAAGTAGTAGACATAGCAAAACTAGCATCCCAAAGCTTAGGGTTTTGCATATTATTAGCACAATTGACATCAAGAGAATTTATAGGAAAATAATTGAGATCATGCTTTTTATTCAAGGAGTTATTGTGAATCTCTTCATAAATTTCTTCATCGTAATTTTCAGATTCACAAATTTTAAGCAAAGCTTCATAAAGATAATCAAGCGCACAGAACTCACTAGCAATTGGTTCATCATAATTGGATCTCTTAAAAAGATTAGCAACCGGATGAGGATCCATATATCTTAGGTTCTATGTTTAGCAATAAATAAGCATCTATTCCAACCAAACAAGCAAACAGAAAAAGGCAAGCGAAAAAGAGAGGAGGAGATTGGGAAAGAGAGGGCGAATAAAACGACAAGGGTGAAGTGGGGGAGAGGAAAACGAGAGGCAAATGGCAAATAATGTAAATGCGAGGGAGATGAGTTTGTGATGGGTACTTGGTATGTCTTGACTTGAGCGAAGACCTCCCGGGCAACGGCGCCAGAAATCCTTCTTGCTACATCTTGAGCTTGCGTTGGTTTTCCTCGAAGAGAGAGGGTGATGCAGCAATAGTAGCGTAAGTATTTCCCTCAGTTTTTGAGAACCAAGGTATCAATCCAGTAGGAGGCTCCTCAGAAGTCCCACGCACCTACACAAACAAACAAAGAACTCACAACCAACGCAATAAAGGGGTTGTCAATCCCTTCACGGCCACTTGCGAAAGTGAGATCTAATAAAGATGCTATGATAAGATAAATATATTTTTGGTATTTTATAATATAGATGCAAAAAGTAAAGATGCAAATAAAAGTAAATTGGAAGCAAATATGATAAGAGATAGACCCGGAGGCCATAGGTTTCACTAGAGGCTTCTCTCAAGATAGCATAAGTATTACGGTGGGTGAACAAATTACTGTCGATAAATTGATAGAAAAGCGAATAATTATGAGATTATCTAGGCATGATCATGTATATAGGCATCACATCCGTAACAAGTAGACAGAATCACACTTTGCATCTACTACTATTACTCCACACATCGACCGACTCCTGCCTGCATCTAGAGTATTAAGTTCATAAGAACAGAGTAACGCCTTAAACAAGATGACATGATGTAGAGGGATAAACTCAACCAATATGATATAAACCCCATCTTTTTATCCTCGATGGCAACAATACAATACATGCCTTGCAACCCTTTACATCCTTTGGTAAGGACACCACAAGATTGAAACCAAAGCTAAGCAATTCTCCCATGGCAAGAAAGATCAATCTAGTAGGCCAAACCAAACTGATAATTCGAAGAGACTTGCAAAGATAACTCAATCATACATAAAAGAATTCAAAGGAGATTCAAATATTATTCGTAGAATTCAAAGATAACTCAATCAACAAACACACCGCAAAAAGAGTTTACATCGAATAGATCTCCACAAGAGAGGGGGAGAACATTGTATTGAGATCCAAAAAGAGAGAAGAAGCCATCTAGCTAATAACTATGGACCCGTAGGTCTGTGGTAAACTACTCACAACTCATCGGAGGGACAAGGATATTGATGTAGAAGCCCTCCGTGGTCGATTCCCCCTCCGGCAGAGTGCCGGCGAAGGCTCCAAGATGAGATCTCGCGGATACAGAAGGTTACGGTGGTGAAAATTGTGTTTTGTCTACTCCCTGGATGTTTTCGGGGTACGTAGGTATATATAGGAGGAAGAAGTACGTCGGTGGACGCCCAAGGGGCCCACAAGACAGGGGGCGCGCCCTATAGGGGGGGGGGCACCCTCCTATCTCGTGGGAGCCTCGGCTGCTTCTTGACTTGCACTCCAAGTCCTCTGGATCACGTTCGTTCCAAAAATCACGCTCCCGAAGGTTTCATTCCGTTTGGACCCCGTTTGATATTCCTTTTCTTCGAAATACTGAAATAGGCAAAAAAGCGATGTCTGAAATTTGGGCCTCGGGTTAATAGGTTAGTCCAAAAAATGATATAAATGTGTAAAATAAAGCCCATAAACATCCAAAAGGGGTAATATAATATCATGGAACAATCAAAAATTATAGATACATGGGAGACGTATCAGGAGCCTCGGTTCCATCCTTTTGGCTTTGGAAACACCATCCACAATGGTCCCCACGATGCCAAAAGCTATTTTGACATTTGGCTACACAATGTGGATGCCCTTAACCGTACCACTTGGTTTTGCTCCTGTGTGCTATCTATACAAATCTCAATTATATTGATCTAAAAAATTATAGAATCAAGATTAGTAAAAAGGAGGTGATTTTGCCGCGCGGATGGCGGGGGAGGTTTCTTATTTTTAGAGGACGTTGTCCTGGCGGTTTGCTAACATGCGGTCCCACGTGTCAGAGCTTTACCAAGCCGATCCTCTTACCACATGAGGCAGAACAATACCATAAGCAACATGTGGTTAACTTGAAGAAGATGAGGGAGAAGCGGATTCAGCAACGAGTGAAATGATGGTTGCTTCGTCCCTCCAACTTCTTTTTTAGCATTATTACTTCATCCCTCCAACTTAACTGCGGGAAAGGTGCCGCTTTGTGATTTGACACCTCATTGCTCATTACTACGCCGGAGCCATGACTGGGTGCTTCACCCCAGCTGCTCTACACTATATTCCGGTATGGCACGTGGACCCGGTAGCTTGATGTCCCACATGTCGGCGAAAGGGACTAGAAGATTTATGAAAGCGAGCGCTCCACTCTTACGATGGAGGAGTACACGACACGACGGCCCGATGAACTGTCACTTGTCTTGTATATAGTATTATAGTTTTGCTGTTTACATACGATCCATCGATACAAACCCGATTAAACAGGAAAGGGCGGGATTTTTCCCACGCGGTATATGATACTGACCATACATTTCAAAGGCAATTTTAATGTATGCAAACTGAATAATTAAGTAACAATATGATATCTAGTAAAACTAAAAACACATATGATTTATTGTGTTAGAGTGTAGTAGTAGTGATGTATTGCATAGTTGTTAGATGTAACATGCGAGAACATGTAGAGATGTAGTTTTGGAGGGCCTACAGAGAGAAAAGCCTAATAAGTTCACCGAACTTCAGAATAAGCTGATTACGGTCACTATATACGTTTTGCGGTGATTATACGGTCACTTGCTCACGATTCAGCATCGGATTGCACTCTGTTGACCGGCCAAATAGTCTGCGTGGCACTATGTTGACTAGTTAAATTGACCACGTTCCTTGTGGGTCCCACCTGTCAGTTCACATAGGGAAAAGTTCAGATAAACATAAATTTACGCAGGCGCGACAGGACTCCACCCCGTGCGCGGGAATCACCTGGTTGTGTATGTATGCATCGGGGCTGATGTGTGCGCATGCACGTGTAGGTTGAGCACTTGAGCGTGAAAGTATGTATTGGTCATGTGGTGTACTGGTGTGCGCATGCATGCGTGCGTGTGTGCGTGTGAGTGTTGCGTGCATGCAGTTCGTGTGCATACATGCGTGTGTGTATAATCACCACAGCAGCTCATGTGTGTTAAAACACACGGCTCAGCATACCAATACAAGGCCACCTTGTCCGCTGTGCCCGCGGTCATGACTTCGAACCACCGTCCAATATTGTTTTGTCGTTTGTTTTCCTTCTAACTTGCCAGATGCCCGTGCGTTGCACGTAACATCAAGATGCATTTGTATGACTAGTTTATCTTGTGAGAGAAAAGGATGAATGAGGGAAGGCCTTATTTGCAAATGTTGAGAGGTGTGTGGGTACCTTTTTGCAAAATTGTCATAGTTCCTTTCCTATCCGTCAGATATAAATCGAATGGCCTATATTGCAGGATGGCAGACACACCATCATCACCAACTCTATTTATTATCAGAGTGTATTTTATCCCTACTCTTATAAAAAGCATAGTCGGTGATGATTGTGTGCCTGCCATCCTGCAATATAGGCCGTCAGATCTATATCTGACGAATAGGAAGGAAACTATGGCAATTTTGCAAAAAGATACCCACACCCCTCTCCACACATGCAAATAAGGCCTTCCCTTGTTCATCCTTTTCTCCCACAAGATAAACTACTCATACAAATGCATCTTGATGTTCCGTGCAACGCATGGGCATCTTGCTAGTATTTTATAAGAGTGTAGATGTAGAGTAGATACAAGCCGACAGGTGGGCCCGATGGTAGTGAGATAATGTGATGAGTGGATTCTGAGTTGTACGGTGAGCCCATGACTGTATAATAACCACAAAACGTAAATGGTGTCTGTAATGAGTGGGTTCTGAAGTCCAATGTACGTATCGTGCTTTCGCTTCAAATACAATGATCGTCACTGTATATATCGCGAGAGAGATGAAACATGCGTGGAAGTGATGGGGGTTTACTTTTAGAAGACCTGGAGTTAGTTTGTGTGCGTACGTGAAAGGGGCGTAGAGGGGGGTATGCGATGGAGAGAGAGATGCTCTTCGTTTCTCTTTATTATGACTAACTTTATATATAGTATAAAAATATACAAATTCACGGTCTTGAATAAATATCATTGTGGGGACCATGCAATGCAAGCGTTCATACTCCTCCATATAACTTTGTAATGTTGTATATATGTAGAAATTCTAAAATATTTTTTTGGCCACACTTTATTCAAAAGGAATGTTGTATGTGAAATAAACGTGAATAGAGGGCTTTTTAGATCAATGGGGTACGTGATGTAAAATGTGTGAATGTGTAGTTGATGCATTCGGCAGGGCCTAGAGAGGTATGTGTGTGTATTACGTATTCGAGAGAGGCATGGATAGAGGGGCCGGCGGGGGGGGGGGGGCAGACATAGCACGAGAAATGAGAGTGGTCTAGAGAGAGAGAGATGAATATGACGTCACGGCAAGAGATTCCCTTGAGTGTGTATATGCAAGGGGGGAGTGGATAGAGGCACCATGAGAATATTTTGTGTGTGTGTGGTGTCTATGTTGGTATGTGTGGGTGTGAGAAGATAACGAGACATGGGGGCAGAGGGTGTGTCACCGCGTGAGGTCCGGTGGGTCGAGGTGAGGCCCTTCGTCCGGTTCCGTCCTGCGCCACATTGGTCGGCCCGTGACGCATTTAGGAGACCCATGGATGACTAGTCGTACAAGACAAAGATAGCATAATTGTGATGGACTCTATGTCCACTGACAAAGCCGGCTACGATTTGTAACCCTAGGTTCTCGGACTAAGGTAACCCCTTTATCTCCGATATTACTATTCATCCAACCTAACTTTAAGGGGCATCGTACAGAATGCTCTGCTAGAATCATACTCGTCGATTAGGAAGAGAGGTGTGAGACAATGCGTGAGAGACAGGCCTAAAGATAATATGCATACATGAGACACGTAGGCAGGTCTATGTATATATAAAGGGTCGATGGGGATTGTGCGTGTGTATGCTTGCGAGAGGAAGAGTGCTTGTGATAAAGGTTAGTGAAAACAGTCGTAAATGGTTACGAGAGGGCGGGAGGGTCATATCGAGAGCATGTGTGCGAGAAGGCACCTCGGGAGAGAGTGTGTGAGCATGTGTGAGAGACCACCGATGGAGAGTGAAACTACACGTACAAGACTGCTGTACACATTGATTAAAGATATAAATTGTATCCAAATATTAGGATGGGATCATGATATTTGCAATTCGCGTAAGGAACGGTCATTGATCCATCAGACATCTAGATTATATTGAATTTGAGCATGTCTATGTTATTATTCGACACAATTGATCCACATAGTTAGTATTTTGGACTCCAGACAATGCATCGCTTTAGCAATCGAATATAAACGTGAGTATAGTTCATGTTGTGTGTGTAAAGCACATTATACATACGAATGTTACACAATGAACATTATAAATAGCTACCTATGAACTAGCATACATTTGAATTCAACTTAAGGTGGTTTAAAAAAATCGAATTCAAAGTCCATTCAATTATTTGAATTTGATATCATGGCATTTGTAAATCATATCTAAATTATGGGGGCACCAATCTTTGCTCTGATTTTGTACATAATAGCATATGTAGTGTACAAAATAGATTCAAATTTAGCTCCTCCATTCCAAAATAATCGTAGTTATAGGATTTTCAAGTGTCAAAATTTCAAAAAGAAGCGGATAATTTAATGAGTTTTTCAAACATACAAGGTCAAATTTAACGTTGTCTATTTAGGTCAATCCTCAAAGTTCAATATTACTCTAAATGTGAATGCTTGTGTTTCAAAATTTCGAACGAAGCGCCAAAAGAGCCTCTACTCGCCCGAAACTGCGTGAGACCAATGTTTGGTAGTACAAGGAAATTACTTTTCTAATAACTCCGACCCGTGAAACCTACCGGCCTGACGTCCAAAGGTCTAAACCGGGGTAGGTTTGTAGCTTCATCTAGATGCCACGCAACTGCCTGCGAAAACATTCATTCACAATGGCCGCCTAAGCACACATGCGCGCGGCCGAAATCGCTCCCGCCCACTATTTGGGACACCTGGGATTACCATCCTACCCCCAACCCGCCGTAGGTCCAAAATTTAAGAGGGGGAAAAAGTTTGTACTTTCCCCAAATTTCAAACAAGCGCATCCCATCTTCTATTCAAAAAAGCCAAAAACAAGCACGTCCCAGACCGAAACATGGTTCTCCCCCCTCCCCCTGCCCACCCATCCGATTCCCCATTCGTACTCCGTGGGTGCAAAAACTACCTCTCCACCAGCCGCGAAACCCCGGCGTCCTCCGTCCGTCACCCCATTCCACCCATCAACCACCACCCTCCTCCATCACACCGGAGCCGATACCCCGACATCGTCGTCCACCGCAACCTCAACCGCAACGCCCTCCACGGCTAGTAGTTGAAGCCGAGGCCGAGCCGTCCGTACCCGAGCCAGTTCAACCACGCCGTCCTGCGCCTCACCGCTACCGCTCCAACTTCGCCACCCTCCACCGCACCGGAGATGTTCCTGCTACGCCGTCCTTTGCTGCCTTGGATCTGCTTCCCCTCCGCCGACATACGGCCACGGCAACACACTCAACAATTTGGCCATGGGTTCGTCCAAGCCTGCACCCTCCAGAACATCGGTTTCCCCGGCAAAAAGAAGAAGATCGGCGCGACATGTGGAGGCGACCACACCGGCAACCAAAAATGGTACTCCTCTTCCCTTATTCTTGCAAATCTTACGTGTCTGCTTGCACTGTATTCATCCCAGAGAAGACACTAGTTGACCGCTTCTTCTTGATACTAGATGTTCCTAGTCACTCGCGATGCACAAGGTTTCTCCTCATATACTATTTCACCTTAGCTAGAGGTCCGTCGCCCCCTAAATTTCAATTCCTGGTTAGTTGATTCCCAATTAACGGAAGCATTCCCCGGCGTAACATGCGCTAGTCCGCCTATTACGCTGGGGAAGCAGCGCCTCCGTGTTTATCTTAGGGGCGTGTGGGGCCTAGAGCTACTGGCGCCAAACTGAAGGTCGGCCGGGATTAAAGGGATGGCATGGGGGCGCTGCCAAGCACGGCGGTGGTGTGAGGTCGAGGGGAGGGCGGGGCGGCGGAGGCAGGGGTCTGGGACGGTGGTCGCTGGCGGTTCAAGAAAGATCATCAATAGTGACTAGAGGGAGGTAGACGAAGGCCATCTGCCCGTTCCTTATAGATCGGACGGTTCATTAAAAAAATCGACTGACCTATTTATTTTCAGTCGACTGTTATCTTGATATGACCACATGTGGTGGTGTGCTAGAGGAGTACCTGCATTTCATGTGCTCATATATTACAAAATCATATGGAGTAATATCTAATTTTGTTTGCCATGCAATGTTGTAGAGCTATCATATGTCTCCTGTAATTTATTTTTCAACCACCTGCTATCTGCTACTTTTACAGTGCACTAGTTCTGCACACACTTCACCCATACTCTCACTATTGTGTTTTTATGCAAGGGTATTTCAGACTCTGCTGCTATGAGAGAAGCAAAAAAGAAAAGAGAGAAGTCGCTCCAGCGTCGTACGTAGATAGGCCAGACACGTTTCAGCTTTATAATAGGTGCAGTGTCAGTAGATGGAGACAGTAAACGTAGCTCTGGAGTTGATGACCTCGCTCGCAACGAACCACCATCCCAGGTGCTTGCTTTAACTTCGCGGTGTCATATGTGGTTGCATGTTCCATATGGTGTCTAGCTTGTATTCGAAAGGTCAAGTCGGTCTTTACTAAGATAAGGAAAGATATTTTTACATGAACCACCATCCCGTGAGCACCAGAAGACAAATAGCTAGTCGAGGCACCGGTCGAGCCAAAGTGACAAGCCCAAAGAAAGAGAGGCATCACGGAAGCCAACTAAAAGCCGCGATGGTGGCGAAGCAGCCCGCCTCCCACCGTGCTCTCGTGTCCTAGATGATCATGCTCACCACTCCAGCCAGATGTCTAGCTTGTATTGCTTCCAATTTGGTTAAATTGCATCTTCTGAGCTTACACATTATACCTTTGAATATGACATGCCTTTTTGTTTTTGGTACATACTAGTACAACGTGTATTAACCATGTTCTTACATCAGACTAATGTTCTTGTGTATCCCTCATCAGTCACTTATGATGAGGCAGTCAGGCAAGTGGATTACTCCTCATTTAAGGAATGCAGCGTCAGCCTACCGACATGATTCTCAAGAAACAGCAAGGCTAGATGAAGATAGTGAACACAGCTCTGTAGTTGATTACCGCATTTCCCCTACACTAGCATCGGAGATGCTTTCTCTAACTTGGCAGCATGATATGTGGTTGCATGTTGCATATGGTCTCTAGATTGTAATTCTTCCAATCTTGTTAAACTGCATGTGCTATTCTGCTTAGCTTATACATTATACCTGTTAATGTGACATGCCTTACTGTATTTAGTACATAGTACATCTGTCTATTAAGCATGTCCTTACATAAAACTATAGTTTTTTTGTATCCCGCGTCAATCAATATGACAAGACACCTTTAGTATATGCAGTGCGATATTAGTTGCATCTTTCATATGATTTATTGCATGCGCTGCTTCTAGTTTGTTGAAATTCCATTTATGATGGGATGCTTTTAACTTGGCAGAGTCATATTGGTTGCATCTTTATTGTGGTGTCTAGCTTGCATTGCTTCTTATTTGTTGGAATGGTTTCTGCTTAGTTTACACAAACAGTTGTGAACATGACATGTCGTCCTCTTTTTCGTACATATTCCATCCTGGTATCATGTGTTTGCCTTACATCAAAGTAGTGATTGTCAGTATCATGCATGAATGAGTTTTGAAGAGATAATGTTATTGCTTTTTCTTGTCGGTTTTACTTGAAAATTCAAAATCAATAAAGCGGAAGGAAGTTAGCAAGGCAACGGATAAAGGTGCTCCTTCCAAACGGAGGGCCTCTACAGTTTCTTCTCCTCCATCCCCCCAATATGATTTCCAAGAAAACACATGCATAGACACTCAATGTAGTTGTGTTTATGATGAGCACGTCTCCCCTAGTGCACCATCACCGGTGCTCCCTCTAACTTGGCACTGTTATATGTGGTTGCATGTTATGTGTGATGTCTAGCTTGTATTGCTTCTAATTTTGTTGAATTCCATCTTCTTACTTTACACATTATACTTGAATAAGACACGTGTTCCTGTTTCTAGAACATACAATATCCGTCTATCACACCATGTTCTTACATCAAATTACTATTGTTGTGTAACCTGCAACAATCACTTATCATAAGACACGTTTGACTTTGGAGTGTGATATAGGTACATCTCGCATTCTTTTCTAGCTTGTACTACTAATTTGTTGAAATGGCACTTATGACGAGACAATTTTAACTTGGTAGACTGATATTCGTTGCATCTTTCATATGGTGTCTAGCTTTCATTGCTTCTAATTCATTGAAATGCCTTCTCCTTAGTTTACACATCATAAGTTGTGAATATGCAATGTTGTGAATATGCAATGGCACTGATGAAGAGAGACCTTTAACTTGATAGTGTGATGTTGTTTGCATCTTGCATATGATTTATTTCTTGTACTGCTTCACATTTGTTTAAACGGTATTTATGATGAGACACTGTTAACTTGGGAGAGCGATATTTGTAGCATCTTTCATATGGTGTCTACCTTCCATTGCATTGCTTCTAATTTAGTGAAATGTCTTCTGCTTAGTTTACACATCATAGTTCTGGTTATCTCATGTCGTCCTGTTTTTCTTACATATTACATCCTCCTATCATGTGGTTGTCTAACATCAAAGTTCAGTTTGTCTGTATCACACATCAATTTTTTCTGAAGAACTAAATTGCTATTCGTTTTTCTTGTCGGCTTGACTTAACATGGCACAGAGAAAGAGGAAGCAAGACAGAACGACAGGGAAAGGGAAGCGGAAGAATCCTGCAGATTCTCCTCGTACTGATGGTGCAATAGAAGGTCAAAGTCCAGCCGAAAATTGTACTGACAGGGTATCCCGTGCTAAATGAGCTGCAGAACAAGCCAAACAGAAACAAATAGCTCCCACCAAACAAGTAGAGACAACCCTAGTTGTTGCAACACCTTCCACAGTACCACCAGCTGCACGATTTACTCATTGGTCAACTCAGCTAGCAGCATGTTCCCAAGCTCCCTTGCCACCTGACACTACTTCCGAAGCACTCTTGACACAAGATGAGTTGGCAAGATCAGATGAACTTTGTGAGCTTCAACAACAAGAAGGTAGTTGCTGGAGTCAAGTTACAGTTGCATGCTTCTTTACATGTAGTCTCACAGTTTGATGTACACTAACACTTCCTATGTTTGTTGTTGGACTAGCACCTAGGCGCAAGAGGAAACAAACATCAGGGATAATGCTCGATAGGTTAACTAAATCTAGAGGAGGAAGAATGGAGATCCATTTTGAGGTAGGTTTAAAAAGGCCACGTGATGCTACAGAGTCAGCCAAGTTAGTATCAGAGGCAGCAGTTGCTGTTAGGTGTCATGTACGTATATTCCCAGCATGGATTCAGTACAGGAATGACAAAGACGAAACCCGGTTCAACACCTTCCTCGACCATTTATCGGTAAGTATGGTTATGTATGGAAACTAGTAATATCGTCTTGCTCTGTCCAATACTTTCTAGGTTGCTGATAATGAGACTCCCATAATTTTCAACAGATGAGGTACAAGTTGGATAGCCAAGATGATGCAACGGACAAGCTTGCACCCATGTTTTCAAGTCCGCTTTCTGCATGACGATATCGGTATAACTTGAGGAAAACTCACATTGAAGGCAAGGCTAACAGTGAACTTGCCCAAACATCTCCAGTGGAAAATATATCTGATGAAGACTGGAGAGGCCTCGTTAAACACTGGTCCGATCTGAAGTATTAGGTATCATGCATAAATAGGACTTCAACATGTGATCTGATCACATATATATATATATATATATATATATATATATATATGATCAGATCACATGTTGAAGTCCTATTTACGCATGTGCCACACAAATCTATCTTCTTATAGGTAAACTGTTCAAAGAACAAGGTCAACCGTACGAAAGTGAAATTCCAACAGAAGACAGGATGTCGTAGCTATATTGCACACTGTGAGGCTCTTGTAGTCAGCTGTTGTTTCACTCTTTTCGCTGTCCCATATTATCAGCTCTAAATTGACTTGTTCCAAATGAAGAGGAAAGCCCGCAAGGACCAAAAAGTACCTGAACCAAATGCTGTGGAAATCTTCAAGGACTCTCACACCAACAAGAAGAAGGGCCTGACTACACCAGTCAAAGCCGCTGTTGTAAGTCCTTAATCCTCATGCGTTTTAACTACTACTTACTCTGACTTGTGCCTTGTGTTGGAAATATGCCCTAGAGGCAATAATAAAAGCATTATTATTATATTTCCTTGTTCATGATAATTGTCTTTTATTCATGGTATAATTGTATTATCCGGAAATCGTAATACATGTGTGAATACATAGACCACAATACGTCCCTAGTAAGCCTCTAGTTGACTAGCTCGTTGGTCAACAGATAGTCATGGTTTCCTGACTATGGACATCAGATGTCATTGTCAACGGGATCACGTCATTAGGAGAATGACGTGATGGACAAGACCCAATCCTAAGCATAGCACAAGATCGTGTAGTTCATTTTGCTAGAGCTTTCTCAATGTCAAGTATCTATTCCTTAGACCATGAGATCGTGTAACTCCCGGATACCGTAGGAGTGCTTTGGGTGTACCAAACGTCACAACGAATCGGGTGACTATAAAGGTGCATTACAGGTATCTCCGAAAGTATACATTGGGTTGACACGGATCGAGACAGGATTTGTCACTCCAGACACGGGAGGTATCACTTGGGCCCGCTCGGTAGTGCATCATCATAATGAGCTCAAAGTGACCAAGTGTCCGGTCAAGGGATCATGCATTACGGTACGAGTAAAGTGACTTGCCGTAACGAGACCGAGCGAGGTATTGGGATACCGACGATCGAGTCTCGGCAAGTAACATACCGTCGACAAAGGGAATAGTATACGGGTTGCTTGAATCCTCGACATCATGGTTCATCCGATGACATCATCGAGGAGCATGTGGAAGCCAACATGGGTATCCAGATCCCGCTGTTGGTTATTGACCGAGAGCGTCGGTCATGTCGCAGATGTCTCCGAACCCGTGAGGGTCTACACACTTAAGGTTCGGTGACGCTAGGGTTATTAGGAAGACTTGTATGTGATTACCGAATGTTGTTCGGAGCCCTGGATGAGATCCCGGACGTCACGGGAGTTAGGAAGGGTCCGGAGGTAAAGATTTATATATGGGAAGTTGTCAAGCGGACACCGGAAAGTTCGGGCGTCTGGGTATTATGAGGGGCCACGGAAGGGTTCGAGGAGGTCCACCGGAGGGGCCACCTCCCGGGGCCACTGGGCTGCGTGGGAGGGAGCCAGCCCTGGTGGGCTGGGCACACCCCCTCCCTTGGGCCCTTGCGCCTAGGGTTGAGGGGAACCCTAGAGGGGGCGCCCCCTTGCTTGGGGGGCAAGTCCCCCCCCTTGGCCGCCGCCCCCCTCTAGATGCATCTAGAGGGGCCGGCCCCCCTTCTCCCTTCCCCTATAAATAGAGGGGTGAGGGGAGGGCAGCCGCACCACAAGCCAAGGCGCAGCCCTCCCTCCCCAACACCTCTCCTCCTCCGTTGTGTGCTCGTGAAGCCTGCCGAGATCTTGCTTCTCCACCATCATCACGCCCGTCGTGCTGCCGGTGGAGCTGTCTTCCTCAACCTCTCCTTCCTCCTTGCTGGTTCAAGACGGAGGAGACGCCACCCGCACTGCACGTGTGTTGAACGCGGAGGTGCTGTCCGCTCAGCACTTGGTCATCGGTGATCTGAATCACGCCGAGTACGACTCCATCATCACCGCTCCCTCGAACGCCTTCCGCGCGATCTACAAGTGGTATGTAGATGCAAACTCACTCCCTTGACTTGTTGCTTAGATGAACTCATAGATGGATCTTGGTGAAACCGTAGGAAAAATTTTAATTTTCTGCAACGTTCACCAACAGTGGCATCATGAGCTAGGTCTATGCGTAGTTCTCTATTGCACGAATAGAACACAATTTTGTTGTGGGCGTAGATCTTGTCAACTTGCTTGCCGCTACTAGTCTTATCTTGCTTCCGCGGTATTGTGGGATGAAGCGGCCCGGACCAACCTTACACGAACGCTTACGTGAGACCGGTTCCACCGACTAACACGCACTAGTTGCATAAGGTGGCTGGCGGGTGTCTGTCTCTCCCACTTTAGTTGGAGCGGATTCGATGAAAAGGGTCCTTATGAAGGGTAAATAGAAGTTGACAAGATCACGTTGTGGTTATTCGTAGAGGTAAGAAAACGTACTTGCTAGAACCCAATTGCAGCCACGTAAAAGATGCAACAACAATTAGAGGACGTCTAACTTGTTTTTGCAGCAATTGTCATGTGATGTGATATGGCCAAGTTGTGATGAATGATGAATGACATATTGTGATGTATGAGATCATGTTCTTGTAATAGGAATCACGACTTGCATGTCGATGAGTATGACAACGGCAGGAGCCATAGGAGTTGTCTTTATTTTGTATGACCTGCGTGTGTCATTGAAGAACGCCATGTAAATTACTTTACTTTATTGCTAAACGCGTTAGCCATAGAAGTAGAAGTAGTCGTTGGCGTGACAACTTCATGAAGACACGATGATGGAGATCATGGTGTCATGCCGGTGACAAGATGATCATGGAGCCCCGAAGATGAAGATCAAAGGAGCTATATGATATTGGCCATATCATGTCACTACTTTATATAATTGCATGTGATGTTTATTATGTTTAATACATCTTGTTTACTTAGAACGACGGTAGTAAATAAGATGATCCCTTACAACAATTTCAAGAAGTGTTCTCCCCTAACTGTGCACCGTTGCTAAAGTTCGCTGCTTCAAGCACCACGTGATGATCGGGTGATAGATCCTTACGTTCACATACAACGGGTGTAAAACAGTTTTACACATGCAAAACACTTAGGGTTAACTTGACGAGCCTAGCATGTACAGACATGGCCTCGGAACACGGAGACCGAAAGGTCGAACACGAGTCGTATAGAAGATACGATCAACATGAGAATGTTCACCGACGATGACTAGTCCGTCTCACGTGATGATCGGACACGGCCTAGTCGACTCGGATCGTGTAACACTTAGATGACTAGAGGGATGTCAAATCTGAGTGGGAGTTCATTCAAAAATTTGATTAAGGTGAACTTAATTATCATGAACTTAGTCTAAAACTTTTTGCAAAATATGTCTTGTAGATCAAATGGCCAACGCTCATGTCAACATGAACTTCAACGCGTTCCTAGAGAAAACTAAGCTGAAAGATGATGGCAGCAACTATACGGACTGGGTCCGGAACACGAGGATCATCCTCATAGCTGCCAAGAAGGCATATGTCCTAGAAGCACCGTTAGGTGACCACTGCTCTCCCAAAGACCGCAAGACGATTTGAGCGTTTGGCGGACACGCATCGATGATTACTCCCTCGTTCAGTGCGGCATGCTTTACAGCTTAGAACCGGGGCTCCAAAAGCGTTTTGAGCAACATGGAGCATATGAGATGTTCGAGGAGCTGAAACTAGTTTTTCAAGCTCACGCCCGGGTCGAGAGATATGAAGTCTCCGACAAGTTCTATAGTTGTAAGATGGAGGAAAACAGTTACATCGGTGAGCACATACTCAAAATGTCCAGGTTGCCTGTACCGTCTCAAATTGGAGACTAACCTCCCGGATGAGGCGGTCATTGACAGAATCCTTGATCGCCCCACCAAGCTACAAGAGCTTCGTGATGAACTACAATATGCAGGGGATGGTGAAGACCATCCTGAAGTATTTTCAATGCTGAAGTCAGCAGAGGTTGAAATCAAGAAAGAACATCAAGTGTTGATGGTCAATAAGACCACTAAGTTCAAGAAGGGCAAGGGTAAGAAGAACTTCAAGAAGGACGACAAAGATGTTGAAGCGCCCGGCAAGCCGATTGCGGGAAGAAGTCAAAGAATGGACCCAAGCACGAGGTGAGTGCTTTTATTGCAAGGGAAGGGTCACCGAAGCGGAACTGCCCCAAATACTTAGCGGATAAGAAGGCCGGCAACACCAAAGGTATATTTGATATACATGTAAATGATGTGTACCTTACCAGTACTCGTAGTAACTCCTGGGTATTTGATACCGGTGTCGTTGCTCATATTTGTAACTCACAGCAGGAGCTGCGGAATAAGCGGAGACTGGCGAAGGATGAGGTGACGATGCGCGTCGGGAATGGTTCCAGAGTCGATGTGATCACCGTCGGCACGCTACCTCTACATTATACCTACGGGATTAGTTTTGAACCTTAATAATTGTTATTTGGTGCCAAGTTTGAGCATGAACATTGTATCTGGATCTCGTTTAATGCGAGATGGCTACTCATTTAAATCCGAGAATAATGGTTGTTCTATTTATATGAGAGATATGTTTTATGCTCATGCTCCAATGGTCAATGGTTTATTCTTAATGAATCTCGAGCGTAATGTTATACATATTCATAGCGTGAATGCCAAAAGATGTAAAGTTGATAACGATAGTCCCACATACTTGTGTAATCGCCGCCTATGGTCACATTGGTGTCAAGCGCATGAAGAAGCTCCATGCTGATGGACTTTTGGAGTCTCTAGATTATGAATCATTTGACACATGCGAACCATGCCTCATGGGCAAGATGACCAAGACTCCGTTCTCCGGAACAATGGAGCGAGCAACCAACTTGCTGGAAATCATACATACCGATGTGTGCGGTACAATGAGCGTTGAGGCTCGCGGAGGATATCGTTATGTTCTCACTCTCACAGATGACTTGAGTAGATATGGGTATGTCTACTTGATGAAACACAAGTCTGAGACCTTTGAAAAGTTCAAGCAATTTCAGAATGAAGTAGAGAATCAACGTGACCGAAAGATAAAATTCTTACAATCGGATCGTGGAGGAGAATATTTAAGTCACGAATTTGGTACACACTTAAGAAAATGTGGAATCGTTTCACAACTCATGCCGCCTGGAACACCTCAGCGTAACGGTGTGTTCGAACGTCGTAATCGCACTCTATTTGATATGGTGCGGTCTATGATGTCTCTTACCGATTTACCGCTATCATTTTGGGGATATGCTCTAGAGACAGCTACATTCACTTTAAATAGGGCACCGCCTAAATCCGTTGAGACGACATCGTATGAATTATGGTTTGGGAAGAAACCTAAGCTGTCGCTTTCTAAAAGTTTGTGGATGCGATGCTTATGTCAAGAAACTTCAACCTGAAAAGCTCGAACCCAAGTCGGAAAAATGCGTCTTCATAGGATACCCTAAGGAAACCATAGGGTATACCTTCTACTTAAGATCCGAGGGCAAGATATTTGTTGCCAAGAACGGATCCTTTACGGAAAAGGAGTTTCTCTCGAAAGAAGTAAGTGGGAGGAAAGTAGAACTCGATGAAGTACTACCTCTTGAACAGGATAGTAGTGCAGCTCGGAAAATGTTCTGTGATGCCTACACCAACCGAAGAGGAAATTAATGATGATGATCAAGGTACTTGGATCAAGTTGCTACCGAACTTCAGGTCCACAAGGACACGTTCCACACCGTGAGTGGTATGGCAACCTGTCACGGAAATCATGTTGTTAGACAACGGTGAACCTTGAACTATGAAGAAGCAATGGCGGGCCCAGATTCCAACAAATGGCTAGAAGCCATGAAATCCGAGATAGAATCCATGTTTGAAAACAAAGTATGGACTTTGGTGACTTGCCGATGATCGTGAGCGATAGAAAACAAATGGATCTTTAAGAAGAAGACGGACGCGGATGGTAATATTACCATCTATAAAGCTCGACTTGTCGCTAAGGGTTATCGGCAAATTCAAGGGATTGACTACGATGAGACTTTCTCTCCCGTAGCGAAGCTTAAGTCCGTCCGAATCATGTTAGCAATTGCCGCATACTATGATTATGAGATATGGCAGATGGACGTCAAAACGGCATTCCTTAACGGTTATCTTAAGGAAGAGTTGTATATGATGCAGCCGGAGGGTTTTGTCGATCCTAAGAATGCTAACAAAGTATGCAAGCTCCAGCGATCCATTTATGGGCTGGTGCAAGCATCTCGGAGTTGGAACATTCGCTTTGATGAAATGATCAAAGCGTTTGGGTTTAGTTTATGCAGACTTATGGAGAAGCTGCGTTTACAAGAAAGTGAGTGGGAGCTCTGTAGCATTTCTCATATTATATGTAGATGACATACTTTTGATGGGAAATGATATAGAATTCTTGGACAGCATTAAGGCCTACTTGAATAAGTGTTTTTCAATGAAGGACCTTGGAGAAGCTGCTTATATATTAGGCATCAAGATCTATAGAGATAGATCGAGACGCCTCATAGGTCTTTCACAAAGCACATACCTTGATAAGATTTTGAAGAAGTTCAAAATGGATCAGTCCAAGAAAGGGTTCTTTCTGTCTTGCAAGGTGTGAGATTGAGCTCGGCTCAATGCCCCACCACGGCAAAAGATAAAGAAGAGATGAGTGTCATCCCTATGCTTCAGCCATAGGATCTATTATGTATGCCATGCTTGTGTACCGGACCTGATGTAAACCTTGCCGTAAGTTTGGTAGGAAGGTACCAAAGTAATCCCGGCAAGGAACACTGGACAGCGGTCAAGAATATCCTAAAGTACCTGAAAAGGACAAAGGACATGTTTCTTGTTTATGGAGGTGACGAAGAGCTCGTCGTAAAGGGTTACGTCGATGCTAGCTTCGACACAGATCTGGATGACTCTAAGTCACAAACCGGATACGTGTATATGTTGAATGGTGGAGCGATGGTAGTGCGGTGCAAGCAGAGCGTCGTGGCGGGATCTACATGTGAAGCGGAGTACATGGCAGCCTCGGAGGCAGCGCATGAAGCAATTTGGGTGAAGGAGTTCATCACCGACCTAGGAGTCATACCCAATGCGTCGGGGCCAATCAAACTCTTACGTGACAACACTGGAGCTATTGCACTTGCCAAGGAGCCCAGGTTTCACAAGAAGACCAGGCACATCAGCGTCGCTTCAAGTCCATCCGTGAAAATGTTCGGGATGGAGACATAGAAATTTGTAAAGTGCATACGGATCTGAATGTCGCAGATCCATTGACTAAACCTCTTCCGGGCAAAACATGATCAACACCAGAACTCTATGGGTGTTCGATTCATCACAATGTAAACTAGATTATTGACTCTAGTGCAAGTGGGAGACTGTTGGAAATATGCCCTAGAGGCAATAATAAAAGCATTATTATTATATTTCCTTGTTCATGATAATTGTCTTTTATTCATGCTATAATTGTACTATCCAGTAATCGTAATACATGTGTGAATACATAGACCACAATACGTCCCTAGTAAGCCTCTAGTTGACTAGCTCGTTGGTCAATAGATAGTCATGGTTTCCTGACTATGGACATCAGATGTCATTGACAACGGGATCACGTCATTAGGAGAATGACGTGATGGACAAGACCCAATCCTAAGCATAGCACAAGATCGTGTAGTTCGTTTGGCTAGAGCTTTCTCAATGTCAAGTATCTATTCCTTAGACCATGAGATCGTGTAACTCCCGGATACCGTAGGAGTGCTTTGGGTGTACCAAACGTCACAACGTAAATGGGTGACTATAAAGGTGCATTACAGGTATCTCCGAAAGTATCTGTTGGGTTGACACGGATCGAGACAGGGATTTGTCACTCCTATTACGGGGAGGTATCACTGGACCCGCTCGGTAGTGCATCATCATAATAAGCTCAAAGTGACCAAGTGTCTGGTCACGGGATCATGCATTACGGTACGAGTAAAGTGACTTGCCGGTAACGAGACTGAACGAGGTATTGGGATACCGACGATCGAGTCTCGGGCAAGTAACGTACCGTCGACAAAGGGAATAGTATACGGGTTGCTTGAATCCTCGACATCGTGGTTCATCCGATGACTTCATCGAGGAGCATGTGGAGCCAACATGGGTATCCAGATCATTGTTGGTTATTGACACGAGAGCGTCGGTCATGCGCATGTCTCCCGAACCCGTAGGGTCTACACTTAAGGTTCGGTGATGCTAGGGTTATTAGGAAGACTTGTATGTGATTCTTGAATGTTGTTCGAGTCCCGGATGAGATCCCGGACGTCACGAGGAGTTAGGAAGGGTCCGGAGGTAAAGATTTATATATGGGAAGTTGTCAAGCGGACACCGGAAAGTTTCGGGGCGTGCAGTGTTATCTGGGGCCACTGGAAGGGTTCCGGAGGTCCACCGGAGGGGCCACCCCTCCCGGGGCCACTTGGGCTGCGTGGGGAGGAGCCAGCCTGGTGGGCTGGGCGCACCCTCCCTTGGGCCCTTGCGCCTAGGGGTTGAGGGGAACACTAGAGGGGCGCCTGCTTGGGGGCAAGTCCCCTCCCTCACGCCCCCTCTAGATGCATCTAGAGGGGCCGACCCCTTCTCCCTTCCCCTATAAATAGAGGGGTGAGGGAGGGCAGCCGCACCACAAGCCAAGGCGCAGCCCTCCCTCCCAACACCTCTCCTCCTCCGTTGTGTGCTCGTGAAGCCTGGCCGAGATCTGCTTCTCCACCATCATCACGCCGTCGTGCTGCCGGGTGGAGCTGTCTTCCTCAACCTCTCCTTCCTCCTTGCTGGATCAAGACGGAGGAGACGCCACCCGTGCCGTGCACGTGTGTGTTGAACGCGGAGGTGCTGTCCGCTCAGCACTTGGTCATCGGTGATCTGAATCACGCCGAGTACGACTCCATCATCACCGCCTCCCTCGAACGCTTCCGTGCACGCGATCTACAAGTGGTATGTAGATGCAAACTCACTCCCTTGACTCGTTGCTTAGATGAACTCATAGATGGATCTTGGTGAAACCGTAGGAAAAATTTTAATTTTCTGCAACGTTCCCCAACACCTTGAACTGCATGGTTTGCAGCCAATGTCTATTTCTCCTTTCAATTTTATACACAATTGTCTTAGCGTATCATTGCACCTTACAAGGTTTAAAAGAGAGGAGTGTTGTTCCTTTGATCTTGACCTGTAATGTAGTTCCGTGCTGGACTTGCCCACACAATGTTACAATTGTCTGTTTGACTGTTCTCAATTGTTTTGTGATATGAATGATGTCATACTATGCTTACCATATTATAAACTTCGTCTCTTTATCCTTAGCCATCAATACAATGTGAATAAATAGACAATACATTAGCAATGGTACATGGTCATATGTTTGGAACCTGGTTTTATTATGTACTTTGCAATAAAATACAACTATTATTTTACATGGGTTCACCAGAATAAGTTATGTATATAGACCAAAGCTATTTTTTGGTTTTGCTGCCTTCTTAATATCTTCTGTTCTGGTACTACTAATGTAAAACCTCAACTTTTCAGCGAGCTATGGAAAAAATGGTGGAACCGCCACCTTCTGAAGGTGGCGAGGCAACTATAACCGCAATGTCAGCTCTTGCTGCAGTGGGTCAGTACCTGTCCACTAACAGTGCCAAAAGCATGTTCCTGCGTAATACTGGCTTGGTTGTTAAGGCAATCTCGTCCAAACTGCCTCATGATCAAGATATGCTAGCTCAAAACAATGTTGTATCTATGCTCCAGACACAAGTCCATTCCGTAACAGAGACCCTTTGTGAAACAAGGAGAGACATTGTTCGATGTTGTCAAGATATGCACGGTTTTGAAACCAGACTATCAAACATTTGCTATGTTTTTCAGGAGCCTAGGAGAACTGAAGGCGAAGGTTATGGTGCTCCATCAGACAATATAGCATGAAAACGTAATAGTCAGGTCAAATGAACTGAGCTTCTGAATTTCTGGTGGTGCATTTATCTACTAGACTGTTAACTTTTATGCCAACCTTCCTTTTGTATAGTGTAGGGTGTTCCCTATATTTGCACTGGTGGCGAACTTTGATGTCCATTGGATATAATATGTGTAATAACCGTGATAGCCTAGTGTAAGTTGCTTGCTTATTTATTTCCTTATTGTCTTGTTTATTTGTTTTCTTGTAGTCAGTGCAGTTCTTCCGCGGTTTGCTGGTGGCCGCAATAACCTATTTTTTAAAACTAGGCCACATTAACCATGGGCTACATATTTACTGTAGTTAACATGGGCCTCCTACAGGCCGTAGAAACAATGGGCCTTCTAAGGGTCGTAGAAACAATGGGCCTTCTACGGGGCGTAGAAACAATGGGCCTTATACGGGTCGTAGACACAGTGGGCCTTCTACGGGCCGTATCATCAATGGGCCTTCTACGGGCCGTATGATCAGTTGGCCAAACATGGGCCAATAAGAGACCACATTATGGTCGTAAATGGGCTAGAGTTGAAATCGAACGTTCATGGGCCAACCATAACGGGCCGTCGTTAATCGGCCGTATTTGATGATGCTACGAAAACGTCCCAACATATTAACGGGCCACAAACGGGCCGACTTTAACCACGGGCTGAATTTGGCCCACAAGCAGAAAATGACGGTAACGGGCCATAAGTAAATGAGTGCTGGAAATGAGCCCAAGAATAAATATCCCCTAAGAAGGCCGAAAGATAACATGGGCTGGAAATGGCCCAACTGAATAATGGGCCGTTAATGGGTATAAAGTGATACACTGTTCATTACGGGCCAGTTTTACCAAGGGTTGTTAATGGGTATAAAGTGATACACTGTTCATTACGGGTCAGTTTTACCACGGGTCGTTAATGGGATGAAGTTACTAAGGGCCTCATATGGGCCAAAAGATGTCATGGGCCATACATGGGCCGGAAGTTAAAATGGGCTGGAATTATATTGGACGGCCCAGATGACGCTACTGGGCCTAATACGGATAGGCGGTAAACTGGCCCTGGGTTAGTGGGCTGTAAATGGGCTATATGCGAACAGGCCGTTAACGGGCTTGACGTGGGTCAGCCCGCCACCTTTGACCAAGTCAAACGGGTCGGCCTTTTCATAGGAATGGGCCTCTGTTGGGCCGTCCCATGTGTCGATGTATCATAGGCGCTTTGGGTCCAATGAGTGGGATACATCTGTCCCAACAGTGAGCCGACATGTATTTCCTCCAGCCAATGATGATTTTACACGTGGAAAATCCCCATTGGTCGGGGCTGTTAATGGATTATCGGATCCAAAACCGGACCCGATAGCTTAACGGTGTTCCATTACGGTGGATGCCACGTGTCGGTCACCCTTGACGAAAGCACTTCTATGACACGCGGTTTATCGTCATGGAAGTGGACACTTCCGTGATGATAATTTTGGTAATGTCATTGAACACTTCTACAACATCACAGGTATGACTATCTTGATTCTGTCATAAATTTGTCATGGATGTATATGCATGACAGAAAACGTGACCTACTGTGACAAACACGTATCATCACAGAAGTGTATTTTTTTTGTAGTGACAGTCCGACGTGGGGAGGAATGCGGAGGAAGGCCTCGCACACGACAATAAATGCTGAGATGTTGAGGAAGGAGTTTGGGGCTAGATCATGGAAATCTAGACCGTAATAGAACATGAGTCCGCGGACGAAAGGGTGGAGAGGAAACCCTAGCCTGCAGGCGAAATGGGGGATGAACACCACCCTCTCATCGGGCTTCGGGGTGGGGACGATTTACCCCTTGGTCGGAAGCCGATGGGCAATTTCTTTCGCCAGATACCCGGCCTCCCGAAGATTGGTGATGTCCTTCTCCTTAATGGAGGAGGCCATCCACTTGCCTTGCGCTCTAGATCTGGACATGGTTGAGTGCTTTCTTGAGATGGAAAAGGTGAGGACTTGGGCGCTGGAGCTCGAGAATGGAGGGGCAGAGAGAGAGAAGGCGTGGGTGAAAAAAAGGAATACTTATCTCCTTATAAAGACCGTGAATATCAAGCGCCCCCACTCGCCTTAAAACTCGCCTGTTCCCAAGGGCTGTGCAAAGGGCACGGTTGGATTACCCACGTCCGTATTGATGAGAATCCCGCAATAAGGGGACACGATCTCTGCTTTGACAAGACATGCCAATGAGACCGCGTCTCGAAGCGGCAGACCAAAAAATGGTTCGAAATAATGACCGGGTGGTGACGTGGTGTCATATTACCAAAAAGTTGTTAGCGGATTGGACTCGTGAAATATTATACTCTCTGCGGTTGTGTGTGGAATTTGTTTTGCAGAGCCGAACACGTTCGTTGCGTCCGAAGACTGTGTTGGAGTAATCGGAGAAGGAACCCGCCTTGCAATGCCGAAGACAATTTGCGCGCCGGATACCTCGTCATTGAAGCCTGGTTCAGGGGCTACTGAGGGAGTCCTGGATTAGGGGGTCCTCGGGCATCCGGATTATGGTACGTGCGCCTGACTGATGGGTTGTGAAGATACAAGACCGAAGACTATCTCCCGTGTCTGGATAGGACTCTCCTTGGCGTGGAAGGCAAGCTTGGCGTCCTGATATGAAGATTCCTTTCTCTGTAACCGACTTTGTACAACCCTAGTTCCCTCTGGTTTCTATATAAACCAGAGGGCTTAGTCCGTAGGGACAGAGAATCATGCTCATAGTCATACAGGCTAGACTCTTAGTGTTTTAGCCATTACGATCTCGAGGTAGATCAACTCTTGTAATACTCATATTCATCAAGTTCAATCAAGAAGGAAGTAGGGTCTTACCTCCATAGAGAGGGCCCGAACCTGGGTAAACATCGTGTCCCCTATCTCCTATTACCATCGACCTTAGACGCATAGTACGGGACCCCCTACCCGAGATACACCAGTTTTGACACCGACACCGCCGATCTTCGAACCCGCTATCGAGCGGTCGGTGGTGCTCAACCAGGAGGCGATGGGCAAGGTGCGTTCGGCGCTCGCCGCCAACTCCAATGAGTGGGGAGCGACGGTGGTCTAGCCTGCTTCCCGTGCTGAAATTGACATAACAGCCACCGAGGTTCCCCTTCATCTTCACGCCCTCAGGGCCGGTCTGATCCCTTCCTTCTCTGAGTTCTTCAATGCGGTGCTCTCGCATTACCAGATCAACGCGCTGCACCTTGATCCCCTATCCATCATCCTTCTTGTTGTCTTCGCCTTCATCCGCGAGGCCATGGTGGGCATTGCCCCTTCCGTGGCCTTGTTCCGCCATTTCTTCTCCCTGCATCTGACAGACGCTCGCCAGCACTCGGGGTGTGTGTCTTTCCAGGCTGTGGCTGCGACGGTCGGCTCGGGGATCGACTTCGAGCTCTCGCCGGTCGTCGGTGGTTTCCGGAAGCGATGGGTGTATATGGATGTTGGCGTGCGGAATCCCTTGCTGCTGCTTCCGCGGATTCTAGCCGCCTCAAGCTCCGGCTGGGAGCATGCCAGGCTCGCCGACCAGTGGCTTGCTCATGTCTAGCTCCGGCTGGCCAGGCTGAAGGGCCTCGGGGTGACGGCGCCTATGGTGGTGGAGGAGTTCATTCGGTGCTGTATTGCTCCGCTTCAGCGTCACTCCCGGCCGATGTGGCCCTTCGCCGGCTACGGGGACTGCCTGAGGCTTCAGGTGTCGGCTCTCGCCCCTGAGGCGCAGCATACGGTGCTCGAGCTCCAGACTGGCGACCCAACGCCAGCCAGCCTGCTGGGAGAAGGTTGTCTTCTATACTGTTGCTCGAACAAGGTAGAGTTCGCGAAGAAGATGCCCCCCTTCGACGAGTGGGGACTACACCCGGCTGGCATCAAAGGGCCTCGGAAGAGCCCTGTCTTCGTGGCTCCCTTGCCCGCCGCCAGCACGGTGATCTCCCCGGAAGTGGGCGCAGGGGGCGGCCACTGCTGGCCACTAGCGACGCAGCTGCTGAGGAACCGGTGTCGCTCGGGGCTCCTAAGGGGTCGTCCTGCAGGCCCCCAGAGAGCCATTCTCAGGGAGCAGCCGGAGGGACGCCGCAGCCTGATGCTCCTGAGTCCTAAGCCCCCGAGGCCCCGGCAAGTCGCCACGGGGCGAGGGCCGAGGTCTCCATGCAGTCCAACACCCCTGAGGTCGCCTCCCCGGGAGCCACACCAGCCACGCCCGGCACTGGTGACCGCACCCAATACTTCGGCCGGCTCCGACCGAACTTCGACTCGCTCCGGAAGAGGAAGGGATCTCCAAGTTGCAACGGTGATGCCTTCTGGCCATTGAAACAGAGGAAGTACATTGCCATAGACGAGTGAGTACCTTATCTTTGTAATTTCTCGAGTGATGCTTCCCCTCCTGGCTATGGTTTCTCAGGGCCCCTTCTGCTAAGACGACAAAGTCTCCCGAGAGGCAACCTCTTCCTGCCTCGAGTCCTCTGCTGACCTTGGGCGCCCCAAGGTAGCCTGCCGCACTTGTCGCGAGGTTGGGCAGTGAGGCAAGTGCGCCGGCCTGGCGTCTTGACCCCGCGTTCTTGCCGCCCCTCCTTCGCGGGCTTGGCTGGGATGCGGAAGTTGTGCCAAGGGCTCCTCCTCTGGTTATTGACCGCGGTTGGGTGGCCTCAACCCTGGCCTCTCCTTCGGGCAATGAGCTTCCACCCCTCCAGGCCCTCGACTGGGCCCGAAGGGCAACTAGAAAAGCACCGGCCCCCTGCTGGGAGAAGGCGAGCCACCTCGGACCTCTTCAGCGACTTTCGCGTGGAGGACAGGCCCGGTCGTGCGTTTGAGCTTGCGCGCGAGCGAGGTGACGTCCGTCACGAGCTCTTCCAGGAGGCGATGGAGTGCTGAGCCGGCTTGGGGAAGAGCTCGTGGACGTCGACGTCCGCCTTGAAACTTAGGGTCTTCGGCTAGTGGACGAATGGCATCAACAGATGGTGGCCATCAACCTCGGGCGTCTCCAGCGCGAGCGTGCCAATGCGAAGGCCGAGGCATCCCTTGCAACCTCGCGCGAGGCCAGTGCCTAAGCCTTGGAAGAGGCCAGGGAGGCTGACCACCACCGCGAACTCGTAGAGAAGCACATGCAGGAGCTCCAGGCCCTGAACGCCTCCCTGGAGCAGCAGGTCGAGGCCCGCAGGGCTGTTTTGGTATCGATGAAGGGGGCGCCTTCCGAAGAGGAGGAGATCTTGAGGCGCGAGGAAGCGCTGGTGCTGGAGGCTACGGAGCGCAGCCTCGAGCTTGAACGGTTGGAGACGAGGGAGCGCCAAGTCGCCCAGGCGGAGGATGCCGCAAGCGCGCGAGAGGCCAGGATCCAGGAGGAGATTGACCGCAGGGTGGCGGGAGGCCGTGCGGATCTTGCCAACAGATACGACCTGAAGTTGAAGCTCTTGGAAGCCGAAGCTGAGGGTAGAACCGCTGCCCTTCGGTCGACGCTGAATGAGATGGAGCAGCATGAGAAGGCCTCCGCTGTGGCCCTGATCTCCGTTCAGTTGGAATTGGCCTCCGCCCGTGCTGAGCTGCACCCGCTTCAGCGGTGAGTTACCAACATCGAGTCCTTCGCGTAGCAGAGGAGGAAAGAGGCACTCCGCAGGCACACGTTACTGCGCGAGCACACTCCCATGCTTCGGGACCTCAGGACGAGGGCCAATCAGGTGCTAGGGGTCATCTGGGACGAGCATGCCCCTCACGGCTGCGCCGAGGACAATGCCAGCCACCTTCGCTTCTTCACCGACGTCATTACGCGCCTGGAGAACCGGGTCGAGAGGGCTCACGAGCTCGTGGACGAAAAGAGCCGAGGCCTCCTCAGGCGCGCATTCTCCCGCGTCTTCAACCATCTTCAAAATTCCGACCCCAACTTCGATTTTGATGCCACCATCGCCCAGTGCCCGGGGCTATCTGGGATAATGTGGCTCACTGGGTGGACGATAATGTGGATGCTCTGGTCAGGACCTTCGCCTTCGAGGATGACGCGGTGGTGGTCATGGCGGACGAAGGCGGCACGGCTGATGATGGCGGGGGTGATGCAGGCGACGACGATGGTGCCAGCAGCGCGTCCGGGAATGATTCGGAAGTCGCTGTGAGCGACATGTCCGATTAGGCCTGTGCTCCTTTGTTTTAAACCTGCGCGCAAAAGCTTGGGCATGGCCCTTCAAGATGTAAGAGCATTTCTGGGGAGGGGGAGCCCCTCATGTAATCAGACTATTTTTTTATTCCTTGACCCAGACTTAAATCGTGCTTTTGTGAGTCCTTAAGTTCTTCCGCGAGCTTGCTGTAGCAACTTACCTTAGTCCAGACAGACCTCGGACCGGTCTTGTGGTTGCCGGTGTATATTTCTCCTGAGGTGAGTCCTTTGCGGGCCGCAAGGTGTTGGGCTCCTGAGGAGCCTGTTAGTCTACCCAAGAGGGCCTCGCGAGAAGCAACCGCCTGAGTGCGGCAGGATGCGCACGCCTGCCACACCCAGCCCCCGCTCGCGAGGTGCTCGTGAGGGAGGGGTAGCAGGCGTGGTCTTTAAAAACAAGGCGGATGACTAGAAAATTCTAGAAACCAATGCAACGATAAAAAGACGCCCCCCATACTTGTCAACGAAAATACAATTTCAAGTTCAAATCCGAAAAGGCGGCAAACCGAGCTACAGAAAAGAGGGGTTGAAAGCAAATGGCCGCATCCGGCACCTAGCTAGTCTTCTTTTCTTCCCACCAGCACAGAGCTAAGTGCTTTCATAGGCCGTGAGCATAGTCATTGGGGGACAGTGTCGACGGCCAGCGCGGAGCATGGTGCTTCCACTAGGACGTGGGCGGGAGCCCCCGAGGCCCGAGGGCGGATCTCCGGGGACTCCGGGGCATCTACAGCCCCAGTCATTATTACGTGAGAGTGTCACGGGCGGAGACCTTCACATGCGTGAGCCTTGCTTCATATCGCCAGACGAGGGCCCCGCCTTGCGCTGCCCTCGACCACCGTTGGGGTGTCCGGAAACCAGGACGATGCCAAGGGGCAAATAGGACGCTAGCGGCGCCCTCGGAGACCACGGGCCCTCTGCTGGGGGGAAGGTTCGCTGGTGCCTCCCCGACAGAGGACCTACCTCCGGGCAACGCCTTGCTCCGTGCGACGCGGAAAGGGGCCTTGCTCCATGCCCCTCCCATGCAGCCCCTAATGCGCTTCCCCTGATTGAAGTGAGGTTGCCGCGTTGGGGTCGCCGTCCACCGCTGTGACCTGGTCCACCTACGACCCATGGTTAGTGTAAGCCTGCTCCTGAGAGATTAGCGGTACCCTGTGGTTGTTGTCGTTGGCGGGGCGGCGAGGCTCCTGGGTGGTTGCTGGAAGGCCTCAACTTCCAGCATCTCCTCTTCTGAACCCGGCTCGAGGAACGAGCCGGGGTCATCCTCCGGCGTGTACTCTCGATCCACCATGCAGGGCACATAGGCTTCCGGAGCCGCCGCCCCGGAACCCCCGCCGAGAGGCCCCGCTCTCCATGCCGCCGGGCCCAGCACGCCGCCCTAGTGGTGGTAGGGTGGCATCCCGCTAGGGTCACGGGGGGCAACGTCCATATCTGCGGCCGCACCGATGTCGATGAACCCTCCTGGTGTGCCTGGGAGCACGCGGGCGCGGCGAGGCCCACCGTGTGATCTGGCCACAACTTGAGGCATAGGTAAGGAGCAGAAAGGCGGCGTACCCCTGGTTGCGGCGTGCAACAGCTCAGCGACATGCTCCAGCAATGCATCGCGGCTGCTTTCTGCCAGCCGGCACCGTAGCAGCTCCCACGCCACTATGAGCTTGGCTCGCATGTTCGCTTGTTCCCGTCGGGTGTGTGGAGCCGTCACTGCCGCGTAGCTTGAGGCCCTTGCGGCGGCCCGCGCGTGCCGCGGTGTGAGGGTGGAAGGCGCCAGACCGCGCTGCCTGCACCCTGCGGCATACGGCGGTGCACGAGCCGCCTGGAGTGAGGAGTTGAGGTCTTCTTGGGCGGACGGTGCCGCCCTGACGGGCCAAGCTGCCCAATGGTCGGCGTTAGGCCTTGGGTCACCGGACATCGGCAACATGGGTTGTCGGCGGGTCAGCTGACGAAAGAGAGGCTTCGGCGCACCCCTACCTGGCGCGCCAAATGTTGGATTACGAGTTCTAGCAAAACCCTTGAGGTTCGAACTCTGGGGTGCGCTCGGAGATCTCTCTCCCCTAGCTCACGCTCTCGCCACGACTCAAAGCCTAGCTTGCCGAACCCAAGGAACAAGGGACACAAGAGTTTATACTGGTCCAGGCCATCGTTGCAGTGTAATACCCTACTCTAGTCTGGTGTGGTCGATTGCCTTGCAGGCTGAGGACGAACAGGTACAAGGGATGAACAGCCTCCTGAGGAGAGGTGTTCTTGAGCTCGGTGAGCTTGTATGGTGGCCTTGGTGAAATGTATCCAGTCCAAGATGAGATTCCTCCTACGGTGGTGGCTAGTCCTATATATAGAGGCCCGTGTCCTCTTCCCAAACATTAGGCGGGAAGGGATCCCACAACGGCCAATTTAAAGGGGGACAACTAGTACAAGTTATCTTGACAAAAGGTGGTCTTCACCTGCCAAAGACTCTGGTGGTGACGCCGTCATGGGCTCCGTGGTGACCTCCGCCTATCGTCTTGCCGGTCTTGGTCTTGTTGCACCAATATGGAAACCTTTGCATGCCGCCTCGGGACTCCTTGCCTGCACTTTCCCCATTAGCACCAAAGAGGCAACGAGTACTCTACGCCCGCTAGCGCCCGCCTGGCCTTGGTCGTCACGGCTCACGTCACGAGTACCTCGCGAGGTGCCCCTTGCCTTGATATCTCCGCTCCTCGGGGACCAGCCTAGGGAGGCTGCCCCTGAGGAGGTCTTGCGTCGTCCGCCTCTTGAGGCTTGGCCCCTCGCGAGGGTCTTGAGTGGTTGTGGATGAAGATGGGCTGTACCAGGCTGCTGGAGGAGCCACCCCCTGGGCCGCAGGCAGGCAAGTCTGGGTACCCCCATTCCCAGGACGCCGACAACTTTCATTGGGAGTTCCGCTGTGCTGTCGACAGAAGGTTCGATGGCTCGTTCGATCATCTACAACGATGATGTTTCGGGGGAAACTTTCCTCCCCGGTCAAATTTTTGTGTTCGACGGCTTCGCTCTGCGTGCCAACTCAATTGGCCACCTTGAACAGATTGATAGCTACGCCCCTGGTCATCAGATCAGTTTTGGGAACCTGAATTATGTCACTGATATCCGAGGCGACTTGATATTCGATGGGTTCGCGGCCCCGACCACCGCTGTGGCCTTAGATCTGGAGAAAACTGCCGAGCCCGAAGACGGGAGTTTGGAGCCCACCGGACCCTCTGCTATTACGAAGCTCGCTACACGAGACCCGGAGGCGACCGTGTCATCGGCAAGCTCGGAGTCAAACTAGGTTCCCCTTATTATTTAAAATCCGGACTCGCCCCTGGGCGCTAGCTCCAAACTCTCGAGGTCTACGCCAAGTGAGCATGGCCAGGATGCTTTTACCCTGGCTAGCTCCGCGGACTCTCGTTCCCCCATCCAATCCTCGCTCTTAAATGAGGCTCTGGACTTAATGCGATCCCTCGCCATTACAAAGGAATCACCTCCGAATTACGCCCAACCTGGATTAGGGGCTGAGAGAAGGGAATTTTATGTCCCACCCGCCACCCACTTCATAGCCACTGTCGAAGAATTAACCGACATGCTGGATTACGCCTCCAAAGACATCGACGGCATGGACGACGATGCCAGAGACAAACAAAGCCAAGACCCGCTGTTCACCAAGCGCTGGACGGCTACCTCCACATATGATGTGTATATGGTGGATACACCCAAAGAGGAAGACGACAAAGGCATGAAAGATTCGATCGAGGATAAACCCGCGGATGCACCACCGAAACATCGACGTCAGCGATGCCACTCAAAATCATGTCGTGGAAACGAAAGTAATACCTGCACCGGAGACGAAAACACTCCGGGCAATGCCGAAGACCCTGTCGAACTTATGTCCAAACAGGACGAATGGGAGGAGGGGCAAGTTAACCCCGACGAGTAGGTCGGGAATGAGGATTCGGAAGATAGTAACACTCTTCCGATCTCCAAGGATGATGTCAGCCTCGGCAATGAAGACATCATCGTGTTAGAGGAACCCCTCGAGCAGGAGTGCTTTAAGCGCCAGCTAATCGCCACTGCGAGAAGCCTAAAAAAGAAACAGCAACAGCTCCAAGCCGAACAGGATACACTCAATGACAGGTGGACCCAGATCCTAGCTGCCGAGGAATACGGCCTCGAGCGCCCAATAAAGAGTTTTCCGAAGCGTTGGCTACTACCACAATTCGACAACGAGGCCCTTGAGCCAATACCGTCAAGATATGACCACGCTGATGAACCAGACCGACCACCACGTGGGCGAGATAAAGCGGCTACCTACACCGAATACCAACCCGCACCACCTTATCATAAAAGCAAGGAGGCATTGGCTCCAGAATACACCTACGACCTATGATAGGACCTGGACAATAGAGCAGGCCAAACCAGATCAATCTATGGATCAAGGGGGCGTGCCACAATGCGAGAAGACGGCCATCAAGCCTGGCGCGATAGGCACAACCTCACCCAGGCCGAAAACCGAATACGAATGTCATCCGAACTCCATCGTGACGTTTCCCGATACGGAGGCGCCGCACACCCCTTATGATTTACCGATGAGGTAATGCAGCACCAATTTTCAGAAGGGTTTAAACCCATAAATATTGAATCATACGATGGCACGACAGATCCCGCGGTGTGGATTGAGGATTTCCTTCTCCATATTCATATGGCTCGTGGTTAAGATCTCCACGCCATCAAATACCTCCCCTTAAAGCTGAAAGGACCAGCACAACACTGGTTAAACAGCCTCCCAGAGAACTCCATTGGTAGCTGGAAAGATTTGGAGGGCGCCCTTCGAGACAACTTCCAAGGCACTTACATCCGGCCCCGAGATGCCGATGACCTCAGTCATATAGTCCAGCAACCCAGAGAGTCAGCCCGCAAACTCTGGACCAGGTTCTTAATTAAAAAGAACCAAATTGTCGACTGTCCGGATGCCGAAGCCCTCGCGGCCTTTAAACATAGCGTCCGTGACGAATGGCTTGCCCGACACCTCGGCCAGGAAAAACTAAAGTCCATGGTTGCTCTTACCGCACTCATGACATGCTTTTGCGCGGGAGAAGACAACTGGTTAGCGCGTAGAAGCAACAGTACCAGCGACCCTGGCAGCTCCGAAGCCAGAGACGGCAACGGTCGGCCATGACGCAACAAGCACAAGCGTCAAAGCAACAATGAAGATACCGAAGACACGACGGTCAATGCCGGATTCAGTGGCTCTAATTCCGGTTAGCGGAAGAAGCCATTCAAAGGAAACAAAGATGGTCCATCCAGTTTGGACAAAATACTTAACCGGCCTTGCCAGATTCATGGCACCCCTAACAAGCCTGCCAATCATTCCAACAAAAATTGTTGGGTCTTTAAATAGGACGGTAAGCTAAACACCGAACATAAGGGGAAAGGTCCGCCAAGCAAGGACGATGAATAGCCTCGCCCACCGAACACAGGGGGACAAAAGAAATTCCCCCCTGAGATAAAAACAGTGAATATGATATATGTACTCATATCCCCAAGAGGGAGCGCAAGTGCGCACTAAGGGACATCTGCGTCGTAGAGCCAGTCGCCCCAAAATTCAACTCCTAGTTGGCTTGTCCGATCACTTTCGATCGTAAGGACCACCTGACCAGTATCCATCATGGAGGTTCGGGAGCTTTGGTCCTTGATCCAATCATCAACGGATTCCATCTCACCCGAGTCCTCAATGACGGTGGCATTAGTCTTAACTTGATTTATCAAGACACGGTCCACAAAATGGGTATTGACCCATCAAGAATCAAGCCTACTAACACCACCTTTAAAGGAGTAATACCCGGTGTGGAAGCCCGCTGCACGGGCTCAATAACACTGGAAGTAGTCTTCGGTTCGCTGGACAACTTCCAAAGCGAAGACTTGATCTTCGCCATTGTCCCCTTCCACAGTGGTTATCACGCACTGCTCGAATGAACAACCTTTGCCCGCTTCAATGCGGTCCCGCATTATGCTTACCTAAAGCTCAAAATGCGAAGACCCCGCGGCGTTATAGCAGTCAATGGAAACATGGAGTGCTCCCTCCATACCGAGGAGAACACCACGGCCCTTGCAGCCGAGGCACATAACGACCCTATCAAGCCGATCACTTCATCGGCCATCAAGCCTCCGGACACAGTCAAACGAGTCCAGTCTACCCTGCAGAACGACAGCTCGGTCCATCCAGAGTTGGACTAGCAATTCTGCCTCCGTCAATCGCCCCATCCAATCACGGCATATGTACCGCATGAGCATAACTATGCACTCAAGATACCTTGGGAAACGATGGAGGCACACTAAGGACGAGGTGCATAATACAGCTCGACCCTATTCGGACCTTAACCTTCTTCTTCTTTTACCCCTTCTATTTTTCTCTTTTCTCTCATATTTCAGGTTCTTTAAAACCGAAATTACTTTTCGATGGTACAAGGGCCCTTTCCCAGGCCCCTTCTATATTCACAATCGTCGATCCTCTAAAAGGATCCCGCACCAAGGCGAAAAGTGGTGCAGACGGGCGGCAGCGTGTCCAAAGGATCTTCAAGACCACCTTTTTCTTTTTTAGGACTTGTATACAGCTTTCCCTTGTTTACGAATTCTTGGCATGTAAAATAGCCTTGACGCTTGTGGCATTCTCAGTAAGAGCACGTTTTGACGTAGAAATAGTTTTGTCAAAGCATATTCGGTATTGGTTTCTACTCTGTATTCCCGCTTCACGTCAGATTGGCATATACACCTCAATATGATTTAAAATGCCAGGCTCTCTATTGAGCCACATATATTTTAAAAAAAAGTCCAAACACTTTTATAGTATACTTCGGCGTCCCGAATACTGCCTTATATGCATCGGCTCTGAATCATGTCTTTGGTCAATAGTTGAGTTGCCCGGCTCCTGTGGTTACTACCTTATGTTCTGCCTGTTTGGCTAAGGTAGTAAAGGGAGAACTACTATGATTGTTTTTTCGGTTCATCCGGTCAAACGCCTGAGTAGAGAAAGCCGAAAACTGATTGTCATGATGCGGCGAGAGCTGGTCAGCGGTTCGATGACTTGATGTAAATCTCTTGCGATTTCTTCCGTTTTATATGAAGGACTGGCCTTCGTACAGTCATGCTTCTGAGGCTCCCTAGTTGGGATAGGCGCATACACACCAGGGGCTAATTTCTAGCCCCACCATCAAAATCCTATGGCTAAGTGAGAGTGATAAAGCCGCATAGTCTGATTGCTTGGTTCGCCGCACAGATACCTCCTTCACCCCCATAGTATCTACGTGGGGGCTGAATCCGACGACATGTAAACTTTCAGAAATAAAAACGGCCGCACAGGAGGAAAATAATTTCAGATAAAGGCACAAATATATTACAAAGCCTTGGTTCATAAAACAAAGTCTGGACGGCCTGGATACATTCATTCAAACATGATATCCTTCGAGCATTGACCCTCTATTAAATGGGCACCCTCTAGGGCGTCTTCAAAATATCGCTCCAGCTTGCGGTGGTCCTTGCCTTCGGGTGGGCCCTCGACCGCCACAACAGCGGCCTTCATCTTCGCCCAGTGCATCTTGACACGGGCAAAGGCCATCCACGCACCCTCTATGCACGCTGAGCGCTTCACAGCTTCAACTCGGGGCAGGGCATCACCGAGCCGCTTGAGCAGGCCGAAGTAGCTGCTAGGAATGGTACGACTGGCCACAGCCAGACTATGATGTCCTTCATGGCCAAACTGGACATCCTATGCAGCTCTGCCAGCTGCATCATCTGGTTGTTCAGCAGCGCTGGATGCTCTAGCGTAATGTATTGCGACCAGAAGAGTTTCTCCGTGGTGTTCCCCTCCCGGGCCGGGAAGAATTGTTCGGCGTCGGCCGCACTCCTCGGAAGATCCACAAAGGCGTCTAGAGAACTCCATAGTCGATTAAGAAAGGCATATTGTCGGTGCCAAAACCGGTGGATCTCGGGTAGGGGGTCCCGAACTGTGCGTCTAGGCGGATGGTAACAGGAGACAAGGGACACGATGTTTTTACCCAGGTTCGGGCCCTCTCGATGGAGGTAATACCCTACTCCTGCTTGATTAATATTGTTGATATGGGTAGTACAAGAGTAGATCTACCACGAGATCAAGGAGGCTAAACCCTAGAAGCTAGCCTATGCTATGATTGTTGTTCGTCATACGAACTAAAACACTACGGTTTATATAGACACCGGATAGGTTAGGGTTACACAGAGTCGGTTACAATGGTAGGAGATCTACATATCCGTATCGCCAAGCTTGCCTTCCACGCCAAGGAAAGTCCCATCCGGACACGGGACGAAGTCTTCAATCTTGTATCTTCATAGTCTTGGAGTCCGGCCATGATGATAGTTCGGCTATCCGGACACCCCCTAGTCCAGGACTCCCTCAGTAGCCCCTAAACCAGGCTTCAATGATGATGAGTCCGGCGCTTTGATTGTCTTCGGCATTGCGAGGCGGGTTCTTCTCCAAATTCCATATACTTGTCGAATAGTGTCCGGCTTCTGATAAATGCTGTGCTCCTTGGCTTCTACGCCCAATAATGGCCATCTTCCATGTGTTTGAATGAATGCGAAAAGCCAGGGTATTTTTACACTTACCCCCCTAGCTGCGCAAATGAGCTGTCTATAAAAGGGGCGAGGATCTAGATCTGAGTCACACCATCCCCCCTTTGCAAGCTTTCATCGGAACGCGGCTCCTCCTCTCGCGCTCCCAGCCCTCAGCCTGGAAATTGGGAGAGATGCCCAGTCCCGCATAGCGAGCTAGTTATACTCCAAACCAAGGGATTTCTTCCCCCGACCTTTATGGTTCCGGTTCAAGCCGGACTTGCCACCTACAAGGGCGGAAAGCAAGCGGAGAGTGTCCCCGATCCCTCTAAAGGAGAGCGGGTATGCTTCGTCTCTCATCTAGTAAGAGGACTCGTATTTCCAATCCATCCATTTCTCCGGGGGCTCTTCGAGTTCTACGGCCTCCAGTTGCACCACCTTACGCCGCCTCCATTTTGCACATCGCAGGCTTCGTGGCCCTTTGCGAACTGTTCTTAGGCATCGAGGCTCATTTCGCGCTGTGGAAGAGATTATTCTGCCTAGTACCCCGTTCTCATGAGGGGTCAATATATCAAGTGGGCGGAGCCGAACTATGGCGCATCGCCAGGACCGGATATCTATCCGGAACCCCGAAGAAGGCGTCCGAAGACTGGCCTTCGGAATGGTTTTACATGGAGGACGTCCCGCTGCCGGATCCTGTTCGGATCGGCCTTCCGGAGTTTAGCAATGCTCCTCTGAAGAAGCGCCTAAGTTGGCGCCCTCGGAGCCCCCAGAGGGAAAATGACCGGGATGTCCTTTACTTGATGATCCGAATAAGGTTACTGGCTCATGCCGAATTGACCATGATTGGAGTCATGGCAATCTGCATTATGAGGGGAGTGCAGCCGCTCCAATATAGGGGCCACCCCATGTGGGACTTCAACGGGGAGGACGATGCCACCCGCCATGGCCGCAAAGGGCCGGGATCGGTCACCGAACTAGTGAAGATCTTGTCTGCCATGTATAAAGGGGAGGAGCAGGATTTTCTCCGCGTCAACCCACTGAGCGAGTTTTCTTCGAATAATCCTCGAAGTTGGGTAAGCAAAACATCTTTGTGGCCTATCCGATCCATGTTCCCGTGATTAAATATCTCATTTCATGGTTTCTGCGCAGAAACTGCGCCGGGCCGTGGAGAAGATACACAGCCCGCCCCCACAACCCGAGGATCCGGAACGGTCCCTTGATCCGGCCTCCGAAGAGGATCCGGATATAAAGGTGGAGTTGATCGACGGCGTGTTCCACCAACTTAGCATCGACAATGCTATGGTTGCCATTACGGCCGATTACCCCGGAATACTTCCAGCCTCACAGGTAACTGAGACCGAGGTCCCAATACTCTGATAATGACCCAACCATGCTTATTTCTTGATCACCGTATGCCAATGGTGTTTCGCAGGGGGTAGCTTCGAGGCAGGAAGCCGAGCCCGCGGCGGCTAGCCGACAAGGGGCAGTACAGCCCCGCAGGATAAAAAGAAGTGCGGTCCGGATCGAAACTCCGCCGCAACGGTATGGCATGTCACCATGTTCCCAGGATTGATTCCTGGAAGGCGTACTAACGCTGGTGCTCTTTTCAGAAAAGAGCGCCGCCGGACCGAGTCCGGAGAGGTTGCTAATCGAACCTCCGCCAGCCAGGCTCCAAAGCCGGGTCCGGAAGCGGAGACGAGCACGAGGCGCAAGGCCGGATGCTCCTCCAACAAAGGATGCCGACAGATTGTCCGCCACCAACTCCGAGGTGGAGAGCGCCATGAATCACAGCGCCACGACAGTTCTTCGTGATGCATGTTTCTTCCAAGAGGCCTTGAATGCCTTCAATTCGGGAGATGCGCACCTCCGTGCCGCTCAAGATGGTCTAGCCAGAGCCGCGGAGCAGTATGTAAAAGAATTACGGGTGAGGAAATTTGACAGTTATATATGCCAGTAGCCCCCGAGAGTTAAAATAGTTAGAATAACTGATTTAAGGATCATTTGTTATGCAGGATCTTACAAAAAATAGTACCCGACTGTCCCAGGAGCTTGAAGAATGCAAGGCCCAACTTGAGGCCGCACTAGCGGCTACAAGGGGAGCCACAGAGACCCCCTCTGGTAATATATGCTTCAAAAGATAAATTTATGAAGTGCGGTGGGTGTGTAAATCTGACAAAAATATTGCATATGGCGTCGGACTAGATCCGGACAAGCAACAGCTCTTGCGCCAACTAAAAGCCGGCGAGAGCGTGCTTACGAGGGTGCGGCAGGAGAAAAATAATCTCCAAGATGCCAACACCAAACTGGGTGAGGAACTAAAGGATGTTCGTGCTCATTGTCCGACCAGAAGGAGAATCGACGGCTTCGTCATGCATTTTCAAGAAGTGCTTGAGCGAACTTTGAAAGAGTTCAGCGAGGAAGGTGACTAACATAAACATGTATGTAGGTTTGCTCACAGTGTCGCCCCGAGGAGGAGATGCCCAGTTCTTGGTGATCTTCTTCCCGAATCTGCCACCTGCACGAACGAAGTTCGGCAGTGATGAAAGGCGTCGGCCGTGCCTTGTGGCCATCTATCTCCCCGCTCAAGGCATTGGGGAGCTTGCAGAGCGGCTTCAAGGAGCATGACGGCGCTTCCGACTATGGAAGATATCGTCCTGCCGTCAAGGCGCCAGGGAGGCCTGGGCCATGGTAAAGACGCGGTACACGAAGGCTGATCCAAACCACATGGCCGAGGTCGGACCTCTGGGGCCTGATGGGAAGGAGATCCTCAGAAAGTTAGTGTACGGCCAAGTAGAATTGGCCGCCAAGTATTCCCAGCAAGATTGTAAATTGGATAGCCTATTAGATGGAATTGAGGAGGAATACAATGAGTCGAGTTGACTATGTAAAAATATGACATGAAAAATGTCTTCTAGCCGGATTGTAGATCGTTTGTCATAGCGGACCTTTTCGCTTCGACCTCGTGGACCCAATAGTCCGGAGTGTGTCCGAATACCTTCGTGGTTATATAAGAACCGGGTATGCATGGAGACAAGGCGTAGGGGTCATTATTGCTGTATCGCATAAGTGCCCAACTAGTTATGTTATATTACATGGATAGTAAGAAACATCTTCCAGGGATAATAGTTCCGTTAAGGGTTCCTTTCATTTGGGAGGCATGCCCTAAAGTGCATGTCCAAACTGCTAAGAAAGGTAAAATCATCCGGGGCAGATGGATAAATAGTTAAAAATCATCTTTCAGTTCACCGACCAAATATTCCCTTAAGAACGCTTAGCTTTCCGCTTCACCCAGTTCGAGGTACACATCCGCTGACCCGGCAAGAATAATCGCAGATGTGCTCCCTTTACCACCTAGCCGAACAATCGGGAACGAGGGGTAAGCACAGGAGCCAGCAACCCAGCTTGGCCAAAACTTAAGTCATATTGATGCATATAATGGTGAATAAAAGGTACATGCGGAAGTTTGGCGCATGTGTTGGGCATGAAGCTCAGATAAATAAGCTTCGTTAAAGAAGCCCCAGTATAATGAGCGGACAGCTGCGTTAAGTATGTGAACAAAGCGCAAACTAGCCTCTAAAGGCTTCAAGAAGAAGGAGGAGGAAGGAGAGAAATAAAAGACAACAAAAATAGAAAATGTGGATGGAGGAAGGAGACGAACTTGGAGTCCGGCGCTTAGGCGTAGAATCTTCGTACACGGGCTGCGTTCCATGGGTTTGGCTCGAGTCGGTCATCCGATGTGTTTCACAGACGGTATGCTCCGCCGCTCAGGACCTGGTCGATGATGAAGGGACCTTCCCATTTGGGCTTGAGTTTGTCCTTTTCTTGTCCGCAGCGAGAACTAGTTCGGCAACGTTATAAGTTTTGGCCCGTACTTCCCTGCTTTGATATCTTCGAGCCTGCTATTGATAGAATGGAGAACGATCTTTTGCCACGTCGCGCTCCTCCTCCAATGCGTCCAAACTGTCCTGCCGATCGAGCTCGGCTTCTCTTTCTTCATACATGTGCACGCGAGGTGAGTCATGAATTATGTCGCAGGACAGGACTGCCTCTGCACTGCATACACCATAAAAATTGTGTGAATCCGGTAGTACGATTCAGCGTGGTCCGCAGCCCCCAGAGTACGGAGTCGAGCTCCTCAACCCAGTGCGTGTTAGATTCCTTGAGGGACCGCACTAGTCTGGGTTTAATGCCGCTCATGGTTAGACCGTTTGCTCGTTCGACTTGGCCGTTGGTTTGAGGGTGATAGACTGAGGCGTTATTGAGCTTGATGCCCATGTTTTTGCACCATAATTTGACCTCATCGGCCGTGAAGTTGGTGCCGTTATCAGTGATGATACTATGGGGGACACCGTAATAGTGAACTACCCCTGATATGAAGTCTATCACCGGTCCGGATTCGGCCGTTTTAACAGGTTTGGCCTCTATCCATTTGGTGAATTTATCCACCATGACCAACAGGTAATTTTGCTTGTGGGTTCCTCCCTTAAGGGGTCTAACCATGTCAAGCCCCTGCATCATGAACGGCCAGGTGATGGGTATAGTTTTGAGGGTGGTGGGTGGCATGTGGCTTTGGTTAGCAAAAAGTCGGCAACCGACGCATCGTTGGACTAAATCCTCAAGATCTGCCTCGGGCCGTCGGCCAATAAAATCCTGTACGGAAGGCCTTGCCTACAAGGGCCCGGGCTGCGGCGTGGTGCCCACCCAGTCCGGCATGAATTTCAGCGAGGAGGTTTCGCCCTTCCTCTTCGGAGATACACCTTTGAAGGACTCCTGTAGTGCTTTTCTTATAAAGCTCTCCCTCATGGACTTTATAGGCTTTAGATCGCCCGTACTATGCAGCGAGCCTCATTTTGGTCTTCGGGAGTTCCTGCCTAGTTAGGTAGGCTAGGAATGGTTCCGATCCTGACGGGCGATAACCGCCATTATTTCATGGGCGGAGGGTGGTATCTCGGTGGCGAGCCTCCGATTGTGTCGAAGTGTTCGGTGTTAGGCGGTGCGGTTGGGTCCGGATTGTTATTTCCGGACTCCTTCCCATAGTAATGCGGATGGCTTGAACAGCCGCTCTGTGAAGATGTTGGGCGGACGGCATCGCGTTTTGCACCGATGCGTGCTAATATGTCCGCCGCTGGTTGTTATCCCGGCTATATGATGAAATTCGAGCCCTTCGAACTGCGGCCGACATTTTTAGGACCGCATTGCGGTATGCTGCCATTTTCGGATCTTTGGCATCAAAGTCTCCGTTTATTTGAGATATCGCGAGGTTCGAATCCCCGTGCACCTCTAGACGTTTAATGCCCATGGAGACTGCCATCTGGAGGCCGTGCAGAAGGGCCTCGTATCCGGCTGCGTTGTTGGAATCTGTATACATTATCTGAAGGACGTATTGGACTGTGTCCCCGGTTGGGGATGTCAGGCCCCCAGGCCGACCAACATTTTGGAGCCGTCAAAGTGCATGATCCAATTGGATATGTGCCTTACTCTTTAGGGAGTTCGGCTTCGGTCCATTCGGCCACGAAGTCGGCCAAAACCTGTGACTTGATAGCTCGTCGTGGCTTATAGGTTATGTCGAATGGAAGGAGCTCTATGGCCCATTTAGCAATCCAGCCCGTCACGTCGCGGTTGTTTATAATGTCGTTAAGAGGTACTTCGGAGGCTACCGCTATCGAACACTCTTGAAAGTAGTGTCACAGCTTCCGGGATGCCATGAACACCGCGTATGCTATCTTTTGATAATGTGGGTACCAGGACTTGCATGGAGTTAGGACAGTGGACACATAGTAAACCGGTTTTTGAAGAGGGAACCGATGTCCGTCCGTTTCTCGTTCGACGACGAGCACCACGCTGACAACTTGATGTGTTGCGGCGATATATAATAGCATTGGTTCGCCCATGTTGGGTGCGGCCAGGACCGGATTTGTTGCCAAAATGGCCTTTATTTCTTCGAGTCCGGCCGTGGCGGCATCCGTCCACTCGAAGTGTTCGATGCGCGGAGGAGGCGGTAAAGGGTAACGCCTTTTCTCCCAAACGGAAATAAAGCGGCTTAGAGCCGCTATGCATCCAAATAATTTTTGTATTTGTTTGAGGTCTTTTGGAATATCCAATTGTGACAGAGCTCGATCTTGGCTGGGTTTGTTTCAATTCCTCTCTGGACACAATGAAGCTCAGAGCTTTCCTACCGAACGCCGAAGACACATTTTTCCGGATTGAGCTTAATGTCATATCATATTTTTGGAGATTGTCGAATTTGAGCCTCAAGTCGTCTACCAGAGTTTCAACATGCTTGGATTTGACGACCACGTCATCTACATATGCTTCCACTGTTTTGCCGATCTGGTTTGCCAGACATGTCTGAATCATGCGCTGATATGTTGCGCCGACGTTTTTGAGCCCGAAGGGCATTGTGTTGAAGCAGAACGGGCCGTATGGAGTGATGAATGCTGTTGCAGCTTGGTCTGGCTCCGCCATCTTGATTTGGTGGTAGCCGGAGTACGCGTCGAGGAAGCACAATGAGTCGTGTCCTGCTGTAGCGTCGATAATTTGATCAATTCGAGGGAGGGGGAAGGGATCCTTTGGGCAAGCCTTATTAAGGTCTTTAAAATCCACACATAGGCGCCAGGATTTATCCTTCTTTGGTACCATCACCAGGTTTGCTAGCCAGTCCGGATGTTTTATATCTCTGATGAATCCGGCTTCCAAAAGTTTGGCTAGCTCCTCTCCCATGGCCTGTCTCTTGGGTTCGGAAAAACGCCAAGAGCCTGTTTGGCTGGCTTGAATCCTTTTAGGATATTTAGGCTGTGCTCGGCCAGCCGACGTGGGATTCTGGCATGTCACGAAGGGTGCCAGGCAAAGATGTCCCAGTTTTCTCGTAGAAATTCTCGTAGTGCGGCGTCTACATCAGGGTTTAGTTGTGCCCCAATGGAGGCCGTCTTTGCAGGGTCCGTTGGGTGGACTTGGAATTTGACTACTTCATCCGCTGGTTTAAATGAGGTGGACTTGGATCTTTTATCAAGTATCACATCGTCCCTGTTCACCGTGGAGCGCATCGCAGTGAGTTCCTCGGCCGCTAGGGCTTCGGATAGTGCCTCGAGGGGTAGTGCGGCTGTCTTGTTTTCGGCGCGGAGTGCTATGTTCGGATCACTAGCGAGAGTGATGATTCCGTTAGGTCCGGGCATTTTAAGCTTCATGTACCCATAATGGGGTATTGCTTGAAAAATTGTGAATGCCTCTCGCCCTAATAAAGCGTGATATCCGCTGCTGAACGGGGCCACTTGAAATATGACCTCCTCGGACATGTAATTGTCCGGCGAGCCGAACACTACGTCCAATGTGATTTTTCCTGTGCAGCATGCTTCCCGGCTGGGGATTATTCCTCTAAAGGTTGTGCTGCTTCGCTCAATGCGGTTCCAGTCTATGTCCATTTTTCGGAGGGTTCCTCATAGATGAGGTTTAGTCCGCTGCCGCCATCCATGAGTACCTTAGTAAGGCGAAAGCCATCCACTATCGTACTGAGGACCAATGCGGCTGGTGCTCGGGCTGTTCGGAATTTAGGTTCGTCACTGGCATTAAAGGTAATAGCCGTGCCACTCCATGGATTTATTTTTGCTACTTGGTAGACTTCGGCAAGGTTGCGAAGTGTTCATTTTCGCATGTTATTTGATGCGAAAGTCTCGAAGACTGTTAACACTGTACTGGTGTTGCTGGGCTGGGATTCTGAAGCTAGAAGCTCTTCGCCTCTTTTGGCCACCTGCCGTAGTATCCAACATGCTCGAAGGCTATGAGTTGGAGTGGCGCCCTCTGTGCTATGAATTTGCAGGGTCCGTTTAGCCAACCCTCCAGTAGGGTTCCATACCCTTTAGGGGGTTTTGGTTTTTTGGTGTTTAAACCAGGTGCTTGGTAATGATGCACCCTTTTATTTCGGACTAGGGATGTATTCGGGGTCGGATTATCCCAAAATTTACTTTCGGTTTTCCAGGCGCTCTCCATCGCACAGTACTTTTGTACTATGGTCACCAAGTCAGCAAAGCGTGTAATTTTTGGACGACTTATGGAGTTTAGGATTCCCTTGTCCGTGAAATTATTGCAGAAAAGTGGGATTGCGTCCTCCTCTCGGCAGTCCTTTATCCTGTCCATAACCAGGAGGAATCGCCCGATAATGATGTACTGTTTCAGCGGGCTCTTTCTGAATTCGGGATAGATCGCTAATGTTTGGGTGGGCGGGTGGAACCGGATCCGGAACCCCGTCCAATTTAAGACTCAGGGGCCGGGAAGTTTCCAAACTCGGAAGTTTGGTTTCTTGAATGCTATCCAATGAATCCATCCCGTCGCCTGACTTTAAGTTCAGGGCTTGATCGACATCCGTCCCTCTGCGGGAATCCGGACGTATCTAGTCCTTAAGATAGAAGAAGAATCGCCGCATTGCTCCTCTATCACAGCAACATGATGGGTAGCCTGGGGAGAGTTGATCTCTCTCAGATCGGTTTTAGGCCCAATCCGGTCGTAGTCTGTGGCGACTCCCAGGGCGGCGATGCGATCCAAGAGCTTGTTTACGGAGGAGAGCTCGATCGGATCTAACTATTCGGGAAGTTTCGAATTAATGTGAAGATTGGTTTCGATGACTCGAGAAGTCATCGTCGGCGCGGTGGCCGAACTGGTGGTCATAAGAAAACCACCTAGCCGAAGAGTCTGACCAGTGGCCAAGGCTCCTTTGGCGATAGTATCGTCTTTAAAGACGGGATGAGGCATCCTTCCTGATGGCGACGACACAGAGGAACTCTCAATGAAAGCACCAATGTCGGTGTCAAAACCGGCGGATCTCGGGTAGGGGGTCCCGAACTGTGCGTCTAGGCGGATGGTAACAGGAGACAAGGGACACGATGTTTTTACCCATGTTCGGGCCCTCTCGATGGAGGTAATACCCTACTCCTGCTTGATTAATATTGATGATATGGGTAGTACAAGAGTAGATCTACCATGAGATCAAGGAGGCTAAACCCTAGAAGCTAGCCTATGGTATGATTGTTGTTCGTCCTAAAACTAAAACCCTCCGGTTTTTATAGACACCGGATAGGTTAGGGTTACACAGAGTCGGTTACAATGGTAGGCTATCTACATATCCGTATCGCCAAGCTTGCCTTCCACGCCAAGGAAAGTCCCATCCGGACACGGGACGAAGTCTTCAATCTTGTATCTTCATAGTCTTGGAGTCCGGCCACGATGATAGTTCGGCTATCCGGACACCCCCTAGTTCAGTACTCCCTCACATATCTTCGACCGCCAAATATACTCACTAAAATAAAGGGCTTACTAGCCGCTATCTATTCGGCCTGCTTGATCTCCTCGCGAGCCACCCGGGACTCAGTCCGCGCCTCCTTGGCCTTCTGAAGAGCATTGGTGAGATCGACCGCTTGGGCCTTATTCTTCTTCTCCAAGGCCTCACACTTGCTGGCGGCATCCTTGAGCTCCTGATCCACTTCGGTCACCCGCTCCTCATACTCTTGCGGCGGGTGACCTGCTCGGCCTTTAAATCCGCAGCCGCTTTGTCGGCGGCCGCTTGGCTCACCCGTGCCTGCTCCTTGGCTTGGGCAAGGGCGCTCTTCAAGGTCTCGACCTCGGCTGCACTATCTATAATCATGATCAGGGCAACACACGCACTTAAAACTATGCATTGGCATATAACTGTAGGTGTGTAAATAATTTTTCAAATATACCTTGCGCCTCATCGAACCGCTTGTTCATGCGGATGATATCCTCATCGGCCAGCTCCATCTTCTGCTTAAGTTCGGAAAATTCAGCGGCCTGGGCGGTCGATGCTAATAGTGAAGCCTGTTATCAAAATAGACAAGTATGTTATCTCCTACGAATATTAATTGATCCTCTGTTCGGTCTTAGGGGCTACTATCTATACATAGGCATATTTTTGCACATGAAAAGCGGCTAAGAATATTACATCGCATACCTCAAAGCCTGTTAATAGGCTGGTGAAGGCTTCGTTCAACCCGCTCTTGGTGGACTGAACCTTCTCAACCACCGTACCCATCAGGGTACGGTGTTCCTCCACGATGGAAGCATGTTGTAGTGCATCCATCAGAGTATTCGGCGCCTCCAGGTTAGGGGAGGTCGCCATCGGAGTGGGCGCCCCCCTCCTTTGGAGGGGGTTTCTCGCTCGATTTCGGAGCCACATGGGTCTCCGGAATGGTGTTCGGCGGGGGGCCGGACTGGTCAGGGCCCCCGTCATCAGTCTCCATGGGGGGTGTGCCCCCCATGTTCTCGGCAACCGAGGCATTACCCTTTGGTGTCGTCTTGGCGGCCTCCCCCACCTCTCCGTGGCCCAGAGAGGCCCTTTGGGACAACACTTCAGTGTCGTCCGTAGCGGTTGGCGGAGAGGCTCGCGGAGGCGTCTCTCTCTCCACCATCCCCGGCTCTAGCGAGTTCCCCGAAGATGATGATAGTTGGGGGAGATTGCGCGCCGACTGAAGCACACAATACAATGTGTTAAAACTACAATCATAAAGACCGGCTATATGTACAGTATCCTTGGATACTTACGATGCGGCGTGAGGCTTCGACCTGGGGCGGCACTCAGGGATGGCTTCAGCATCCGAATCCGAGCCGTCCGAGAGGGATATCTTCCCCCTTTTGGACGCCTCCGCCTCTAGGTCTACGGAGGCCGCCATTTTCTTCTTCCTCCCCTTAAGGGGTGAATCACTTTCGGCCTCCTCCTCCTATTTGTCTTCATCTCCCTCGTGGGAGGAGGGAGCCTCGGTCTCTCTGGACATAGCGCCTGAAGTACCTTTATGGCGGAGGCCACCTTTGGCCTCCTTGCTCTTCTTCTTGGCCTTCTTCTCCGGCGCCTGATACGGCACCGGGAGTAGCATCCTTGTTAACAGAGGAATTTCTGGGTCTTCGGGCAGCGGAGCCGAACACTTGATCCGCTCCACCTTCTTCGTCCATCACTGAAATAAAGGATGGAAGGCTCAACATACTCTTTGATTGGTAAACTAAAGTTATGTTCATAAAATAAAATACTTACCGGGGTGGCCGGATGAGCGCAGTCGAGGCCGATGTCGCCGGTCTTCTCCGGCCATGACTTCTGGGCCTTGAAGAGCAGCTTCCAGATCTCTTCATGCGTCGTGCCGAAGAATTGATGTAGGGTCCGCGGCCCTTCCCGATTGAACTCCCACATATGGAGAGGCCAGCGCTGGCAGGGCAGGGTCCGGCGGAAAAGCATCACCTGGATCACGTCAATGAGGCTGGTGTTCTATTCTATCATGTTTTTTATGCGCATCTACAGCATCAACACCTCGTCGGTGGACTCCCAGTCCAGACCCTTGTTGGTCCAGGACGCGAGCCGCATTGGGGGTCCGGATCTAAACTCAGGAGTGGCTTCCCATGTGGCACCGCGAGGTTCGGTGATGTAAAACCACTCCTGCTGCCATATCATGACAGTCTCCATGAAGGCCCCTTTGGATCAGGTGACGTTGGGGAGCTTTCTCACCATGGCGCCACCGTAGTCCGCGTGCTACCCATGGACCACCTTCGGCTTCACGTTGAAGACCTTGAGACATAGGCCGAAGTGTGGGGGGATGTGGAGGAGCACCTCGCACACGACGATGAACGCCGAGATGTGGAGGAAGGAATTCGGGGCTAGATCGTGGAAATCTAGCCCGTAATAGAACATGAGACTGCGGTCACAGGGATGGAGGGGAAACCCTAGTCCGTGGAGGAAGTGGGGGATAAATACCACCCTTTTCCGGGCTTAGGGGTGGGGATGACCTGCTTCTTGGCAGGGATCCTGTGCGCAAAGTCCGCACTCAGGTACCCCGCCTCCCAGAGCTCCTTGATGTCCTTCTCCGTCAGGGAGGAGGCCACCCACTTGCCTTGAGAGCCGGATTCGGACATGGCTGGAGAGGTTAGTGGCGGTGGGGAAGATCGAAGCTTGGGCGCTGGAGCTTGACGATGGGAAGTCTGAGGAAGGAAGAAGGCGTGGGGTGAAAAGAAGGGATCTTTCCGATTATATAGGCAGTGAATATCAAGCGGCCCCCTCAAGCCTTAAAACTCGCCTATTCCCAAGGGGTCGTGCGAATGGCACAGTTGGATTACCCAAACCCATATTGATGAGATCCCGCAATAAGGGGACACGATCTCTGCTTTGACAAGACGTGTCAATGGAGGCTGCACCACGAAACGCAAAGCAGGAGGCCAAAAAACGGTTCGAAATAATAAAGAGGCTAGACGTAACGTTTCGCTGAAAAAGTTGTCAGTAGACAGACCTTATTTTGGTTAAGTATTGTGCCCTTGTGATTGAAGGTTATGATTGTTATACAGAGCCGGATACAGTTCTCTTATTCACAAGACTGCTTTGAAGTATTCTGAGGAGGAACCCACCTTGCAATGCCTAAGACAATCTGCGTACCGAGCACAACATCATCGAAATATTGGTTCTGGGGCTACTGAGGGAGTCCTGGATTATGGGGTCCTCGGGTGTCTAGACTATGAGACATGGGCCAGACTGATGGGTCGTGGAGATACAAGGAAGAAGGCCTTCCCCATGTCCGGATGGGACTCTCCTTTCCGTGGAAAGCAAGATTGGCATCCGGATGGATAGTTTCCTTTCTATGTAAACCGACTCTGTACAACCCTGGGCCCCTCCGGTGTTTATATAAACCAGATTGTTTTGTTCGTAGGGAGAATCAGAATTTGCATAGGCTAGACAGCTAGGGTTTAGCCATTACGATCTCAAGGTAGATCAACTCTTGAAACCCCTATACTCATCAAAGTCAACCAAGCAGGAAGTAGGGTATTACCTCCATTAATAGGGCCCGAACCTGGGTAAACATCATGTCCCCTTGTCTCCTGTTACCTTCGATCCTTAGACGCACAGTTCGGAACCCCCTACCCGAGATCAGCTGGTTTTGACACCGACACCCTCTATGCAGTAGTGTAACACCAATTCTCTCCGCTGTAATCTCTACTTAAACATGGTGCTCAACCCCATATATTATTTCCCAATGATATTTGGCTATCCTATGATGTTTGAGTAGATCTGTTTTGTCCTACGGGTTAATCGTGATCTTGGTTGGTATGATTGTATATTTTATTTATGGTGTTGTCCTATGGTGCCCTCCGTCTCACGCAAACGTGAGGGGCCCCCGCTGTATGGTGTTGCAATATGTTCATGATTTGCTTATTGTCAGTGTTGCGGGGGATGACAGCAGCCCAAACGTGGATAAGTGGATTATGGCGTATGGGAGTAAAGATGACTTGACACTTAATGCTATGGTTGGGTTTCACGACCTTAATGATCTTTAGTAGTTGCGGATGCTTGCTAGGGGTCCAATCATAAGTGCATATGATCCAAGTAGAGAAAGTATGTTAGCTCATGCCTCTCCCTCATATAAAATTACAAGAATGATTACCGATACTTGTTATCGATTGCCTAGGGACAAATGACTTTCTTATTGACAAACGCTATCCACTTTTATTACCTCGCAATTTATCCGTAGTTTTATTCTTGCAAAGTACTCGTACTTTAATTCTTGCAAATAGTTCCATACTTGTTTCCGGTAAAGCAAACGTCAAGTGTGCCTAGAGTTGTATCGATGGTCGATAGAACTTGAGGGAATATGTGTTCTGCCTTTAGCTCCGCGTTGGGTTCGACACTCTTATTTATCGAAGAAGGCTACAAACGATCCCTTATACTTGTGGGTTATCACCTACTAGACAAACAAAGGGTGGAACTGCAATTATCAATAAGAGTGGGGATGTGTTTCTGTGTGTGCGTGTGCGTGATAGATGTGTTGGGAGGCATGCATGGATGATGAAGGGGGACCATGTGTTTGGTAAGCAGACCTAACTAGATAGGTAGATCAATTGTTGTGTGTTGGAGGAAGGGAGAGATAACTCATGAGGTAGATCGATCGGTGCGTGGGGAAAACGAGTTATAACGACTTAGCTAGCTATATGTATAGCGGGAGATCGGTCGGTGTACATCCATTTGTTAGAGGCAAATAAGGCCCAGCGAGACGGATAGACAAAAGAATGGAGCTAGGAGGAGAAAGGCCTTCTAGCTAGATAGATGGAGGAGTGTGCGATTGTGAGATCGATGAAAAGAGGGGCGAGAGTTTACACGTGTGTGGGGCCATATGAGAGACATGAGGCATGGACACAGAAAGGAGGAGATGGAAGGTGCGTGTGTATGTGGTAGGCAGACATCGCTGGAGAGGTTTATCGATTGGTGTGTCGAAAAGGAGTTCTGGAGACCGTGGGCGAACGACCTAAATAAAAAAAATGAATGTGCACGATGGATAGAATGTTGAGGGAGGGGGAGGGCGAGGAGGGCATGTGCATGTACGAGAGAAAGTTAGTGCCAGCTACAAAGGTTAGAGGATTGTGTGGGTGTAAGAGACTAACAAAGATCATAATTCAATATGAAAGTGGATTCATATATTTGAATAGGAGATCATAGTGTTATAAACATATGCATGCATGAATATAGCAGTGATACACATGGTGTGGTTTCGGACATGTTATACCATAATGTGATAATGCGTGGCGTTTGCAACTCACGGCTAAGTATCGAACAATCTAAACCATACTATACATCGAACAACCTCACATTTAATTTGAATCTGTAATAATGTGAGGCATTTGCAGCTCATAACTACATATCGAACAATCTAAACCATACTATATATCGAACAATCTCACATTTTATTTGAATTTGTGATAATGTGTGGCGTTTGCACCTCACATCTAAATACTTGTAGCGTAGGGGGCGGGGCACCATACATTTTGTGATAAACACATTATACATATGATACATGGTTTAGATTATGAAGATCTAGACAGAGCTTGAAATGTACTATGATTTGAAATCAACATAAAGTGGATTCAGAAAATCGAGTTCAAGTTCATATAGTACACATAGTTCATATGTAACTCGACAGTAATCATGTGGCGTGCTGTGAAGATAATATACAAATGACGGTTTAACTTGACAATAATGATGATTGTACATCTTATTAAAATAGAGAAAGGAATTCAAATGGTTTAACGTGACAACAATCATGATTGTAGACCTTATTCAAATAGAGAAATGAATTCAAATTTAGTTCATATTGAAGCGGTAGTTTATACATTTGGAATGCACTAAAACATTCATTTGAGTAGCAGGTTGCATGCATTATACACATAGTGAAATATTTTAATTGAACATAACATGAATTCAAAGTTTTGAATGGAATTTGTAGTGTGAATTGATTTGGTACGGTACACAGGACTAGACTCTCTTGTGTGGTTTGAATTGATTTCATCTTGTTTTTTGGTCGAGGGAAGTGCGAATTGATTTGGTACAGTACACGTTAGGCTTGCCCGGATATTTCAACCGTGCCTTGTTACCCCAAAATATTTAAGATTTATCTTTGTCTCGTTGTGCTCCAAAAACTCCCTCCATCTCAACCTGCGCCTTGCTATCCCAAAATTACAACGCGCGTGAAAACTCCCACCTCCTGCGAAATCCCGACACGCGAAATGCTCATGATACCCCTGAACCGAAAGAACCACCTAGCTCAAATTGGTGGGGGTACTTTCGTAACTTACCCCACATTTCGGACAAGTGCGTCCCTAAGCCATGGTTACCCCTCCCATCCCATCCGCCGACCCATTCGTACACCGAGGCCGCGAAAACCCATGAAGCCCCACACCCTCCTTCATCCTCCACCCAGTCGGAGCCTCTTCCCCGACGACATTGTCCACAACAATGCCTCGACGTCCCTCATCCACCACACCGGATGAGGATCCGTCGTCGATCTCGTCGTCCCGCCGGTTCAGCCACCTCGTCCTCCACCTCCAAGGAGTTGCCCCGATGTTCCCCTCGTCTTTCATGCCACCTCCATTCCCACACCACCGTCTTCACCTGCACCACCGGAAGAGCATCATCATTACCGATTCCTCAGATGAATAAGCTAAGGCCTAATCGGCGCCACCAAAGAGGTTCTACACTAATCACCGCATTTTCTTCTTGATTCGATCTCACGGTGCTGCCGACGGTTGGTCCCGAGCCGACATGGCGTGGCTCCATCCACGGTGGCGTCGCCGGCCACTTCCTCCATGGCGTCGCTCCCTCGACGGCGACGTCCACATCAGTAGGAGCTGCTGCTGCTTTGGCTCACGCTTGCGCTACTGCTCTGATCTTACTCTCGGTCCCCTGCCTGGTCTGCTCTTGCTCTTGCTATTGCTCGCGTTGCTACTCTCGCTCTTGCTCTTGCTTGCGTTGTTGCTCTACTCTTGCGCGCGCTGCTGCTGCATGAGCAGCAGATCCTTCTCTCCCTCGAGCCCCTGCATCTACTACCCGAGATGCTGCTACACGACCAGCTACCCCGGCTCTCGCACGCGCTGCTGCTCCAGGCGCTGCTGCTGCTACTACTGCTTTAACGTTACTAGTGCATTCAGTTTCGACAGTAAAATACAGTTTCTACAGCGAAATTCAGTTTCGACAGTTAAATTCAGTTTCGACAGTTAAATTCAGTTTTGGCAGTTAAGTTCAGAGATGAGCGGTTGATGTATTTTACATCTAGCACTTTGTGGTTATGTATTTTACGTCATATATTAGAGATGCTATTAGAATTCCACTTAGGTTAACATTGTCTCGGTTGTCCTGCTTCAGCATCGCCGTCGTACAACTCACCAGAGATACTCCAACAACGAAACCCTCCATCACAGCGGAGCGGTACCCCGGGCTCCATCTCCTGACGCCTAAGATCTTCTTTCCCTCCTCCGACAGCCAAATCAGCAGGAGCATCCTCACCGACCAACCCAATCACGCTGAGATCAACATGGCTTTGCCAAAGAGGTTGTACACTTGTTGCATCACGTTTTTACTCTACATGTTATATATATTGTCCACTGAGCACATGTAGTAACGTGAAATACGATTAGTTTCTCCTACTATATGACAAGCAGTGAGGTACCAGGCAACTTAGCTATCTATGATGGACTCTCTTGAACGCCATCATTATTTATCTCTGCGCGTTTGAGTAGTGCATTTGTAGATGGGCATGGGAGTTGAGCTAGTAGGGTAGTGTCCTAGGTCCAAAGTAGTAGAAGTAGCACAAAAAATTGAGTGTAGGATTTTCCCTGCTCAAGCCTGCCTACTATAATCGCCAGTGCTTGAAAGGAAAAGTGAAGGAAAAACATAGGAATTGGAAAGTTTCCTACGGTACTACTATTCATGCATTTGGTTCAAAGGAATGGAGCAAAGGAAAACCGTAGGATTTGTTCCTTTAGTGTCTCCTTAAAGAAAAACCATTTGAATTTTAATATCCACTTGTCCTCCTTTTCAAATTCCTATTCATGAAGCACAAGACTAAAAGATAGTAGCATAATAGCATTATAACCGTACATTTTCTAGTGGTTTGACTTAATCCAACCATGCTTCTTTGCATCATGTGATCTTCCAATTCTTGTGAACCAAACACCCAGATTGGCAGAAATCATGTGTTTTTAAATCCTTTGTTTTCCACGTGCATTCCTATCCTATTCTCGTGTATTTCCTATCCCTGCATTTTTAGAATCCTCAAATTCAAACAAGCCCTTACACAATTACTTCTGGTACAGATATGTGTCGAAGTAAACCTTGTGTGGTTTGTCCTGCTCCTGTGGATTTTTAGGATATTTTCCTAATTTTTGTAATATTCCAAAACTGATAAAAATATTTTTGCGGATTTTTTGGAGTCTATTTACTTACCGTATCACACACCTCCCTTTTTTCTTGATTCTACAGTGTTCCGGGAGGTTTCTTTTATCTTTTCGCCTGGTGTCATGGTTTGGATAATATTTCTTTCAACATTAATAGGCATACCTGAGATATAATGTTTCATTCTTTGACCATTGACCACCTTAAGGTTAGTACCTTCGGCATTATTTATTTTGACAGCTCCAGAACGATAAACCTCCTCGATAACATATGGTCCTTCCCATTTGGAGAGAAGTTTTCTTGCAAAGAATCTAAAACAAGAGTTGTACAATAAAAGATATTCACCCACTTTGAATTTCCGCTTATCCTTTTATCATGCCATCTTTTAACCTTCTCATTGAAAAGTTTGGCATTTTAATAAGCTTGGGTTCTCCATTCATCTAGAGAGCTAATATGAAATAACCTCTTTTCACCGGCAAGTTTGAAATCATAGTTGAGTTCTTTAACTGCCCAATATGCTTTATGTTCTAACTTAAGAGGTAAATGACAAGCCTTTCCATAAACCATTTATAGGGAGACATACCCATAGGATTTTTATAAGCTATTCTATAGGCCCAAAAGTGCATCATCCATTTCTTGGAGCAATTCTGTCGAGACCTATTGACAGTATTTTGTAATATTAATTTCATTTCTCTATTGGTAAGTTCAGCTTGACCACTAGATTGAGGATGATAGGGGGATGCAACTCTATGGTTAACATCATACTTGGCAAACATTTGACGGAAATCTCCATGAATAAAGTGTGAACCACCATCAGTCATTAAATATCTAGGAACTACAAACCTAAGGAAAATAACTTCTTTAAGCATTTTAATGGAAGTGTTGTGATCAACACTACTAGTTGGAATAGCTTCTACCCACTTAGTAACGTAATCAACAGCAACCAAAATATGAGTATACCCATTAGAGGAAGGAAAAGATCCCATATAATCAAAACCCCAAACATAAGATGGTTCAACAGCAAGTGAATAATTCACAGGCAATTCTTAACACTTACCGATATTACTAATTCTTTGGCACATCACAAGATAAGACAAACTTACGAGCATCCTTGAAGAGAGTAGGCCAATAAAAACATGATTGTAGTACCTTGCGAGCAGTTCTGTCTCCCGCATGATGTCCTCCATAAGCTTCGGAGTGACATTTCCGTAGGATTTGTTCATGTTCATGCTCAAGTACACAACGTCCAATAATACCATCTACTCCTTCTTTATAAAGATGTGGGTCATCCCAAAAGTAATGTCTCAACTCATAGAAGATATTTTTTCTTTTCTTTGGTATGTGAAACTAGGTGGTATATATTTGGCAACAATTTAATTACCATAATCAGCATACCAAGGTGTGCTACGAGAAATATTTATTGCAGCCAATTGTTCATCAGGGAAACTGTCATCAACAGGTAGTGGGTCATCAAGAATATTCTCCAACCTAGAAAAGGTATCATCTACAGTGTTCTCAGCTCCTTTCCTATCAGTGATATGTAAATCAAATTCTTGTAGCAACAGAACCCACCTAATGAGTCTAGGTTTAACATCTTTCTTTTTCATAAGATATTTTAGAGCAGCATGATCGGTGTGAACAATTACTTTTGAGTCAACAATATAAGATCTAAATTTATCACAAGCAAACACAACTGCTAAAAATTCTTTTTCAGTAGTAGCATAATTTCGGTGTGCACTGTCTAGAGTTTTACTTGCATAGTGAATAACATTCAGTTTCTTATCAACTCGTTGTCCTAAAATAGCACCAACAGCATAATCACTAGCATCACACATAATTTCAAAAGTCAAGTTCCAATCAGGAGGTTGAACAATAGGTGCAGTACTCAAAGCTTTCTTAAGTGTATCAAAAGCTTCTACACAATCATCATCAAAAACAAAAGAAACATCCTTTTGTAAAAGATTTGTAAGAGGCCTAGAAATTTTAGAGAAATCCTTAATAAACCTCCTATAGATACCAGCGTGACCAAGGAAACTACGAATACCTTTAATATCTTTAGGACATGGAATTTTCTCAAATGCATCAACCTTAGCTTTGTCCACCTCAATACCTCTTTCAGAAATTGTATGGCCCAAGATAATACCTTCGTTAACCATGAAGTGGAACTTCTCCCAATTCAAGACAAGGTTAGTTTGCTCACATCTCTGCAAAACTTGATCAAGATTCCTTAAACAATCATCAAAAGACTTCCCATAAATAGAAAAGTCATCCATGAAAACCTCAACAAGCTTTTCACAAAAATCAGAGAATATAGCAGTCATACACCTTTGAAAGGTAGAAGGTGCATGGCATAAACCAAATGGCATACATCTATAAGCATAAGTTCCAAAAGGACAAGTAAAAGTGGTCTTTTCTTGGTTAGGTTGCGAAACAGGTATTTGAGAGAAACCAGAGTATCCATCAAGAAAACAAAAGTGTGTGTGTTTAGATAATCTCTCTAGCCTTTGATCAATAAAAGGCAGAGGGTAATGATCTTTTCTAGTTTCTTTGTTTAATTTTATGAAATCAATTACCATTCTATAACCGGTGATAATTATATGTGGAATAAGTTCATTTTTGTCATTAGGAACAACAGTAATACCTCCCTTCTTAGGGACTCAATGAACTGGACTTACCCATCTACTATCAGCTATGGGATAGATTATACCTACTTCCATAAGCTTTAATATTTCAGTTCTTGCCACTTCTTTAATCTTTGGATTTAAACGACGTTGGTGATCAACAACGGGTTTAGCATCAGGTTCCATATTAATCTTGTGCTGACAAAGAGTGGGACTATTGCCCTTAAGATCATCAAGAGTATATCCAATAGCGGCACGATGCTTCTTCAGAATTTTCAATAATATCTCTTCTTCATGTTCTGAAAGGTTAGCACTAATAATATCAGGATATATCTTTTTCTCATCAAGATAAGCATATTTCAAAGTGTCAGGCAATTGTTTTAATTCAAACACAGGACCACCTTTCGGTGGAGGAGGTACTCCTAAAGTTTCAATAGGTAAGTCGTGCTTAAGTAGAGGTTGTTGCTCAAAGAAAATTCTACTTATTCCATTCCTTTCATGCATATGCATATCATTTTCATGGTCTAGCAAATATTGCTCTAAAGGGTCAGTAGGAGGCACAACAATAGAAGCAAGACCGATTATTTCATCTTTACTAGGTAATTCTTTTTTATGAGGGTTTCTACTAAACTTGGAAAAATTAAACTCATGAGACTCATCACTGAATTTAACAATGACAATTCGTTTATGACAATCTATAGTGCCTTTGACAGTGTTCAAGAAAGGTCTACCAAATATAATGGGACAAAAGTCATCTTATGGGGAACCAAGAACTAGAAAATCAGTTCGATATTTCGTTTTCCCACACAATACTTCCACATCTCTAACAATTCCAAGTGGTGTGATGGTGTCTCTATTAGCTAGTTTAACGATCTATGTCTTCTATTTCAGCGGGTGCTATGTCGTTCATAATTTCTTGATAGAGAGTAAAAGGGATAGCACTTATGCTAGCACCTAGATCACATAAACCATGATAACAATGATCTCCTATTTTAACTGAGACAACAGGCATGCCTAGAACATGTCTATGTTTGTCTTCTCCGTTGGCTTTAGCAATTCTCGCTGCTTCACCCAAGAAGTAAATAACATGCCCATCAATATTATCAACCAAGAGGTCTTTAACCATAGCAACACTAGGTTCTACTTTAATTTCCACAGGGGGTATAGGTGCTCTAATATCACTTTTGCGAAGAACAGCTGAGCCCTTAGCATGATCCTTTAGCCTAACAGGGAATGGTTGTTTTTCAATAAAAGCAGTAGGCACAACTGGATTAACATTGTAAATGATAGTTTCTTCCTTAGTTGCTACTGGTTCTTTAATTTCTTCTTTAATAGGGGAATGATATTTAAACCACTTCTCCTTAGGGAGATCAACATGGGTAGCAAAAGATTCACAAAAAGCGACTACTATCTCAGAATCAAGTCCATACTTAGTGCTATACTTTTGAAAAGCATCAGTATAAGATTTAACACAATCAAACTTAAGCTTAATACCTGACTCTTTACCATCATCAAGTTCCCAATCTTCAGATTGTGTTTAATTCTTTCTAAGAGATCCCACCAAAATTCAATAGTCTTCTTCATAAAAGAACCGGCACAAGAAGTATCGAGCATGGATTGATCATTATGCGGAAGCCGAGAATAGAAGTTCCGAATGATAATTTCTCTCAAGAGCTCATGATTGGGGCATGAATATAACATTGACTTGAGCCTCCCCCAAGAGAGAGTAATACTTTCTCCTTCACAAGGCCAAAAATTATATATATAATTCCGATCACGATGAACTAGATGCATAGGATAATTTTTTGGTGGAATACAAATTTCAATCGATTCCAATTCAAAGATCCAATATCATCGCATAGCCTATACCATGCCAATGCTTTTACCATAAAAGATAAAGGGAAAACCTCCTTATTAGCTTCATCTCCGGGTAAACCTGCAAGCTTAAATAATCCACAAATTTCATCCACATATATCAAATGCATATCAAGATGTTCGGTTCCATCCCCTACATAAGGATTAGGTAGCAGTTCCTCAATCATACCCGAAGGAATTTCATAACCAATATTTTCAGTAGGTGAAATAGGTTGAGGGGCAACTAATTGTGCTTCCGTTCTTGGTGAAGATACCCTGAACAAACTCCTCAAAGGATTGTTCTTCATAGTAACAAGTGACAATAAATTTCAGCATGTAGTAACAATTTTTCCTTACCAAGAGCGCTTCACTCCCCGGCAACGGCACCATAAAAGAGTCCTGATGACCCACAAGAATAGGGGGTCAATTTTAGTCCTTTCGATAAGTAAGAGTGTCAAAAACAACGAGGAGCAGAAGGAAATGACAAGTGGTTTTCAGCTAGGTAATGTCTGCAAGCACTGAAATTGTCGGCAACATATAGTTTGATAGTAAGATAATTTGTAACGAGCATGTAACGGTAATGGTAAATAGTATGCAGCAAGTTATACTAATCCTTTTTTGGTAAAGGACAGGCCAAAATGGTTTCTTATAATGAGCATAGAGTTCTCGAGGGCACACGGGAATTTCATCTAGTCACTTTCACCATGTTGGTTTGATTTATGTTTGTTACTTCGATAATTTGATATGAGGGTGGACCAGTGCTTAGGTGTTGTTCTTACTTGAACAAACCTCCTACTTATGATTAACCCCCTCGCAAGTGTCCGCAACTATGAGAAAAGTATTAAGATAAAATCTAACCATAGAATTAAACATTTGGGTCCAAATCGGTCCCTTACGAAGTAGCGCATAAACTAGGGTTTAAACTTCTGTCACTCTAGAAACACATCATCTAATAACTACTCCGCAATGCATTCTCTTAGGCCCAAATATGGTGAAGTGTCTTGTAGTCAACGTTCACATGACACCACTAAGGGAATCACAACATACATATCATCGGAATATCAAACACATATCAAGTTCACATGATTACTTGCAACATGATTTCTCCCGTGACCTCAAGAAAATTTTTAACTACTCACAAGTGGTACACATGCTCAAGATAAGAGGGGTATTGAATAGCATAATGGATCTGAACATATAATCTTCCACCAAATAAACCATATTGTAATCAACAACAAGATGTAATCAACACTACTAGTCACCCACAGGTACCAATCTGAGGTTACGGTACAAAGATTGAACACAAGAGATGAACTAGGGTTTGAGAGATGAACTTTGTGAAGTTTCAGCTCATTTGGAGTTGTGCAGAATAGGTGGCCTGACGTTACTTTTTCAGGTCCAGAATTCCAGCTGCCGGTATTCTCCCTATTGATGTAAACCTGGCATATTATGAGAGAAAAGGCATTAGAATTACTACATAAAGCATTATTATGCATAAAAACATTATAAATAGAAGCAAGACAACATGATGCAAAATGGACGTATCAGCTGCCAAGAACACTGTGAGGCAACCTTGGATTGACATTATGTACAAGAAACTTCATCCGAAGACCAAGGCTGAAGCCATTCAGAAAGGCTTCTATCCTTGCATGATCAGGCCACCAATGTCTCAGAATGCTGACCCATCAATGGTGTCGTGAGGATGATTTATGTGAATCCAATCACCAATATGCTAAGGCTTCTGCTCTGAGAACAAGAAGGAATTTGGGATTGACTTCAATCATGTTCCCGCTAGGCCAAGGCCCGATGGCAGTCGTGAAGCCGAACGAAATATCATTGGCCCATTTGAAAATCTTCCAACATTTCTGGCACACTGTGCTGCACGAAGAGCCAGTGTTAAAAATCAAGATCAAGACACTGCTGCTCCTGAGGCCTCGAAGAATGTGAAGAAGGCAAAGGCTTCAAAACCTAAGGGGGAGAAATCCTCCAAAGAAGCTTCTGTGCTGAAGGTTTCTAAGTTGAAGCCTCTCAAAATTGCACGTCCCGAATCCTGTGTGCAATCTGAAGACTTGTCCCGTACCTCTCCAACAACAATTGGCATTGTTGGATGAGTCACTCCTCCCTCCAGCATCTTGCATGATGATGGTGACATTATTGATCTCTCAAGCGCCAAAGATCTTGATGATGATGCTCTGGAGCTATTGACAAAAAACAAGCAGGAAGAGGTTGATATCTTCAAGGAACTGCCACTATTTGATGCTGACATTCCGAACAATTTCATTGATGAGTGGTTTGACGATCCATCTCTCTCCCTTGATGATCTTCAACTACCCATTGGCATGAGTGTGATGTTTCAAGGCTTCATAAACAAGGAGCTCACTCTTGCTCAGAAGGTAGTTGAGTAGAAGCACAAAATTGATTTTGAGAAGGCTCTCTTCAAGAAGCACGTTGACAAGATGAGTGCTCAGGAAAATCAGAGCTTCAAGACCATGATGGCAGATCTGAAGGTTGAATTTCAAAAGCGTCATGATGAAGCTAAAGGCTCACGTGAGCGACTGAAGCTGTATGCTGAAAAATGCGCCCAGGCTCACAACGAGGCCTTGAAGAGAAAATCTCTTGGTCGTCCAGGCATTGACCCCAAGCTTGCAGCCAAGAAGAATAAGTCAGCTACATCAGCTGCTTCAAAACAAGAAGCGCCACGGATTGTGCTTCCCAAAAGCTTCGATGCTTCGAAGCTAACTTCTCCATCTGTTGCTTCCGAAAGGAAGAAGGCAAAGCAAGCTAGGGCGGAGGCCAAGAAGCGCAAGAACAATGAAGCCTCTGACGCTGCTCCCTCTCCGAAGAATCAGAAAATAAAGTCTTCAAAGGCACTAAGCATCAACATCTCTAACTGCTTCAACAGAGCCGCTGCTTGTGAAGCCTATCTCCGTTGCCCTTCCAGCCTCCTCCAGCAAAGACCACAGATTGGTTGTGCATGAGCCTGCTCCCACAGAAGCCCATGACACTGAAGAGATTCTAGTTGTCCATAATATCGCAGCTAAAGACATTGGTCATGAAGACAACGTTGATGAAGAAGATGATGAAGTCCTTCCTCAGATTTCCCAGAACCAGGTATCATCGCTTGTACATTCGCATACTGAAACTATAAGTATTGGCGGTCCCATGACGCCGATCGCACATGATGAGTTTTGGGAAGAGCAACACCCCAACACCCCTCTACATGAAGTCATTCCTCGCACTCCAACAGCTCACTACTCCAGTGCTTGAGACACCCCAAGAAACACCCCGAGGAAATGGAGAAGACCACTACATCACCGCAAGCGTTGCCCTCATTTCGAAGGCTTCGCAGAGGCCCCCGGCCATCGGTCTCCATGTCTAGCGTTCCTGAAGAAGATGCGCATACCACAAGCTCAGTAGCACGTTAAGTGTCCCTTGAAGCCATCCCCTCAGTAACTGCTCAAGAATCTGAAGCCAAAGAGGCTGAAGATATTCTGACTACATCAGTCATTGAAAGAGAATAAGAAGAAGAAAAAGTTGTTATTCCAGAAGTGATCCATCCTAACCCCCTAGTGCATGAAGACTCTGATGCTGTTGATGCCACACACAATGCTGAAACCACTACGTAGCATGAGGCTATCTTAGGTCCATTTGTTGTTGAAAAGGAGCATTGGAATGCAGAACTTCCGCTCCATTTCTATGCCACTTTGCATATTTCTGGCTACAAGGATCCGAAGATATGGGTTCTTGAGTGGATGACATGAGATGTACATCATAAAGCCAAAGCGATAGATATCCTCGTGCTTACTCCTCTGCCCACTCCTGGTGATCTCTATGAGCCAGGTTGTCAGCTATATGAAAAGGAACTTGAGAGCATCTTCGAGAAGCCTGAGCCAAATATGAGCCAAATGTGGAGCATGATGAAGCCATTGCCCGCAGATGCTGAGTACCCCACTCACTTCTTTGTTAATGACCTCGAGTATTTGCTTCGCACCATCTACCATATTTGGTGGCATACTCTATGGCCAATCAAAGGGCGCTCCCCCTCTGCACAGCTCGAAGGCACTATGAAGACATTGGTCTTCTACATTCTTAATGGCATTCGCCTCAACACTCATGATTTCTTCGTCAGACAGCTGGCAGCTTTAGGCATTGATCTATTTGGCCTCAAGTTCTATGCACCATGGATAATGCGGCTGATAAGGCTTCGCTCAACCGTTAACCATCAAGCTTCAGCATGCAATCATGTTGTCTTCTTACCTTAAGTTGATATGTCTCATGAAGCCATCTATCCTGAGCCTATCGGATTTCGGGTTCTGGCAGACCCTTGAGGTTCGAACTCTGGGGTGCGCACGGAAATCTCGCCCTCTACCTACCTGCACCCCGCCGCCTCGCTAGGATCTAAACTACGAAAGGAACAGCACGAGATACACAAGGTTTATACTAGTTCGGGCCACCATTGTGGTGTAATACCCTACTCTAGTTTGAGGTGTGGTGGATTGCCTCTTGGGCTGATGGTGATGAACAATACAAGGAAGAACAGCCTCGCGAGGGTCTGTTCTTGGCCGGGGGGATGAACTGCTAGGAGGAGTTCAGTCCCTCTCTCTCTCTCTGCTGATTCCAGATCAGATCCCTCTACCCTGTGGGTGGCTAGTCCTATTTATAGGCAAAGGCCCTGGGCCTCTTCCCAAAATATTGAGCGAGAAGGGTGCCAACAATTGGCCATTTTGAAGGGGAACATCTGGTACACTTATCCCGACTAAAGTTGGTCCTCACCTGTCAAAGGCTCTGGTGGTGACGCCGTCTTGGGCTCCACAATGACTTCCTTCCTGCCGTTGGACTGGTCTTGGTCTTGTTGCACCGAAATGGACGCCTTTGCTTGATGCTCTCGCCTGCGCTTGCTCCCTTTGCACCAAAGAGGAAAGGAGGACACTGCATGGGCTGGCACCACCTGCACCCTTGGTCGTCATGGCTTGCGTCATGGGCACCTCGTGAGGTACCCGCCTTGATCTCTCCGCCTCGCGAGCCAACTGACGAGGCCGTGCATGAGGAAGCTCCTGTCGTCACTTCCATGAGGGTCTTGAGCTTGTGTTGATGAAGATGGGCCATGTTGGGCCCCTTTGAGCCATGCCGCAGGCCACAGCAGTGCAAGTCTGGGGACCCCTGCTCCTGTAACGCCGACAAGAGCCCCTGCCCCAAGGCGCGCCGGACTTGACTTGGCCGAGCAGAGGCGAAGGGCAGTGAGCGCCATGGCCCTTACAGAAGCGGTTTTGGGCGCCACAGGTGGCGGTTGATTGGACGTGGGCGGCCCTGCTCCCCCACGACGCCTTGGCGACTGCACGAATAGACAAGTCCCTGCATGCAAAGCGGGTCATGATTACCTGCGATCGTGGAGGTCGGTGGTTGGTTTTCCACGGCTATAAGTACGGGACGGTGCCTGCCCTTCTAGTCCATCTCCTCTTGCCTCTTCTTCTTCTCCATGGCTCCGCCGAAGAGGTTCTCGGTCACGGAGAAAGGGAAGGCTCGCCAGGTGGAGCCTGACTCTCCCCCGCCCAAGCGCGGTCGAGGCCGCCCTCGCAAACACCTTGTGGCTCCCAAGGTGGCTCCTCGTGGTCACGGAGGTGATCTCCCGCGCGGTGGCGGGCGGCAGGCCGCTGCTGGGGGGTGCACTGCGGCCGCGCGACCCCCTAGGCCGCGCTTCCGCTCGGCGGAGGTGCTACCGGAGTTCATTGTGTGGTCAGCGGAGCCGACCGGCACCCGGCTCCAGCTTCCTCGCTTCCTCCTAGGTGAGCTTCCGGCTGGTGCCCCGGGCGGCCTCTGGCTTCAGGCGGATGGTTGCTGCAGCCGGGCCTCATGTGCTTCGCTGGAGGTCTCTGCCGCCGGGGGCCTGGCCCTGGCCCGCGGCTGGCAAACGTTTGCTCGCGTGTGCGGCCTGAGTCGGCGATGCACCCTGCACTTCAAGTTCGATGGCGATGCCACCCTCTACGTGAGGGTGTTCGGGGAAGATGGTCGCCGTGCTGGGTGCTGCCCTGAGATAGACGACCGTGGCCGCAGGTCCAGCCACAGTGACGATGAAGACGACAGCGCGCGCGTGGTCAGCGACGCCCGGGGCTCGTCGAGCTTTGACGGCTCTTCTTCGGGCAGCGGCTCCTCCAGCGGTGGCTGCGACCAGCCTCCGTGCCGCCGCGCACGCCTGGAGGGAGGTAACGAGTCCGCCCGCCATCTCGCCCCGGTGAAGCGCGAGAGGGAGTCCGCCTGAGCTCCGGAGGTAGTTCGAGTCTCCCATGAAGTTGGTGTTAGGCGAGCGCGCTGTTTTGTTCTTTTTCCATTTCACAAGAAAGAGACAGTAGTGTAGGGCCCCGTGTGGCGTGCTTGGACTATTGCTGTTAATTATCGTACTATTTCTGCTATCTCGGTATTATGCTTTTGTGCTACACGCTTGCGCGTATAAATTACTTAGCTCAGGGGCGCCCGTCGTGGCCCTCGTTCCCCGAGTCGAGGCCTCGTCGAACGCTTCATGTCCTGCGAAGGTTAGTCTGGAGCGGTAGCTCCCGGCCTCAGCTGTGGAGGCGACCCACCCAGGTCCTGTGTTTGTGTCGCGGTGCCTGTGGGGCGCGGACCGGAGGGGTGCTCCTGTAGTGGACCCGGGGAGGGAAACCTCGAACAATAGGGGCAGAAAACACTCGCGGGGGCGCTCAGGCTGCCCCCTTCGCGAGACCTTGCGCGAGAGAAATAGAGGTAGGAGGGCGAAAGGTCGAAGAGCCACAAATTAAAACGACAACAGCTTCGATAAAACTTCAAATGAGAATGAACAAGCCAACTGCAGAAAGCAAATGAAAAAGCCGCGTCCGGCACCTAATCTAGTCTTGGACGTCTTCTCACCAGCGCGGAGCTAAGTGCTGCCACTGGGCATGGGAGGGAGCCCCAGGGCCTGAGGCCGGCGCTCCTGAGACTCCGGGGCGTGTACAGCCCCAACTCATTATTACGTGAGAGTGTCACGGGCGGCGAGCTTCACAGCCTCCGGGCCTTTCTTGGGGGAAGCAAGCTTCACGGGAATTGGCCCTCTTCACAGGCTCTGGGCCTTTTCCAAAAAGATAGCTTCACAGGCATTCGCCTTCTTCACAGGCTGTGGGCCTTTTCCCAAAAGATAGCTTCATAGGCATTCGCCTTCTTCACAGGCTCTGGGCCTTTTCCAAAAAGATAGCTTCATAGGCATTCGCCTTCTTCACAGGCTCTGGGCCTTTTCCCAAAATATAGCTTCACAGGCATTCGCCTTCTTCACAGGCTCTGGGCCTTTTCCCAAAAGATAGCTTCACAGGCTCTGGGCCTTTTCCCAAAAGCTAGCTTCACAGGCATTCGCCTTCTTCACAGGCTCTGAGCCTTTTCAGGGGTCGGAGGTGCTGGATGTTCCACGCTTTCTGGACTGGCACCCCCTCCTAAGTCTCCAAACGCGCGGAGCCGGGCCTGGAAACATGAACAACCTTGAACGGGCCCTCCCACATGGGAGAAAGCTTATGCAGCCCCTCCCTAGAGAGAACCCGCCTGAGCACGAGGTCCCCTACCTCAAGAGTTCTGGGGCGGATGTTGCAGCAGTGGTATCGTCGTAGTGCTTGTTGGTACCTTGCCGCTCGCAACACAGCTTCTCGACGACGCTCCTCCCCCAGCACGAGATCTGTCCCCCGCATGGCGTCCTGCTGCGCCTCGTCGAACGCCAGGACCCGTGTGGAACGACGTCTGACCTCGTGAGGAAGGACCGCTTCGGCTCCATAGACCAGGAAGAACGGGGTCTCTCGAGTTGGCTTGGTTGTGGTTGTGCGGATGGACCATAGCACGGACTGAAGCTCGTCGTACCAACCTTTGCCGCAAGCCTCCAGTTTCTTCGTGAATGTTCTGGTTTTAAGGCCCCTCAGGACCTCTGCGTTGGCCCGCTCGGCCTGGCCGTTGCTTCGGGGGTGCGCCACCGAAGCTTAGCATATCTGCGTTCCCAGGTTAGCACAATATGTTTTGAAGAGGTTACTGGTGAACTGCGAACCGTTGTTGGTGATGATACGGTTCGGCACCCCAAACCGGCTCACGATGCCCTTGACGAACTTGACTGCAGAACCTGTGGGGATGGTGCGGACGGCTTCCACTTCAGCACACTTGGTGAACTTGTCCACGGCAACGTAGAGGTAGCGATAGCCCCCTGGCGCCCGAGGAAACGGGCCCAGGATATCCAGCCCCCAGACTGCGAATGGCCATGAGAGGGCTATAGTTTGCAGGCCTCCGGCTGGCTGATGGATCTGCTTGGCATGGAATTGGCAGGCTTCGCAAGCCTTCACTAGTTCTACGGCATCATTAAGCGTAGTAGGCCAATAGAAACCGCTCCGGAATGCCTTGACCACGAGGGTTCGTGATGACGAGTGATGCCCGCAGTATCCACCGTGTATATCTGCCAACAACTCTTTCCCTTGCTCCCTGGAGATGCAGCGTAGTGCCACATCATTCGGTCGCTTATGATAGAGCTCTCCATCCCTGATGCAGTACGCTGTGGCTTGCCGCGCCACACGCTCCGCTTCCTCCTCCTTCTCCGGTAGGGTCCCTTGTGTTAAGTAGCTCCGGAGCTCTGTGATCCAGCACCCCTCCTGAGGCTCCATCGTCAGGAGCAAGCGCGCTCCTGAGGCCGGGCCACAGACCTAGGCTCCTGAGGCAGGTGGCTGGGGGAGCTCCTCCCGAGGTTGTGCCGTGTTTGATAGTGCTGGCACGGCCGAGGGCTTGAAAAGCCGCTCCTCGAACACGCCAGGCTCTTGAGGTAACCGCCTGGACGCTTGTTTGGCAATGTCGTCGGCCTCCTGATTGGTGTCGCGGGGCACATGCTGCAACTCCAACCCCCAGAACTGTTTCTCCATCCTGCGGACCTCCGCAAGGTAGGCTTCCATGTGCTCATCTTTTGGCTCGTACACCTTGTTGGAGAAACTGAAGAGGAGCTGAGAATCGCCCTTGATGGTAAGGCGCTTCACCCCTAGGGCAGCTGCGGCCTTCAAGCCCGCTATTAGACCTTCATACTCCGCTATGTTGTTGGAGACCTTTTCACCTTGCTGGAAACAGAGCTGCACAGCGTAGTAGAGCTTGTCCTGAGCGGGAGATATGAGCACCGCCCCAGCCCCAGCGCTATGCCTGGAGAACGCCCCATCAAAGTACATGACCCAGCCTTCTGGCGCTTCGCTTCCCGGAGAGAGGGATCGGTCCTCGTTGGCCTTGAGGCCCGGTGCCTCCGTCCATTCTGCCACGAAATCCGCCAATGCGGCCCCCTTGATGACTCTGGTCGTGCTGAATTCGAGCTGAAACGCTTGCAGTTCAATGTTCCACTCAGCGACCCTTCCGGCTGAGTTAGGGCTCCTGAGCACCCTTTCCAAGGGGTACGCTGAGACGACCTTGATGGGGTGACCCTGAAAATAGTGCCGCAGCTTGCGTGAGGCCACCAATAGCGCGAGGAGGAGTTTCTGAGGCATGGGGTACCGCGCCCTTGCGTCCCGCAACACCGTGCTAACGAAGTACACTGGGTGCTCAACGAGGCTTGGAGCGCCAGTGCCGCTTGCGCCCTCTGGGGACCGTGGCGCCTCCTGAGGCGATGGAGCCCCCAGAGGCTGGTTGTCTGGGGGAGGGGCCTCTTCCATCCCCAGTGCGCTTCCCTGTGGCGGCTGACCCTTCTCAGCTGCGGTAGTGGTTTCCGGGGGTCTTCCTTGTTCCTACTTTGCCTTGGCCTGGGCTGCTGTAGTGGTCTTGGTTTGACGCTCTTCCCTAACCGCCACCAGAGTTGTGCTGGCGGAGTAGGGAGTGGCAGCGAGGTAGAGCACCAGGGGTTCCTGCGGGCGTGGGGCCACCATGACCGGAGGGCTGGTCAGGTACCTCTTGAGATCTTGAACGCCTTTGTCGGCCTCTTCAGTCCATTCAAAGGGTCCCTTTTTCTTCATTAGCTGGAAGAAAGGCAGCCTGCCCCAACTTGGAGATGAAGCGCCCTAGCGCGATCACGCCGCCCAAAGGAGCTTCTCAGATTTCCACGAGGGTCTTTGGCGGGCTCATGTCCTCGACCGCCTTGACCTTTTCTGGGTTAACCTCGATGCCTTGGTGTGATACGAGGAAGCCCAAGAGCTTGCCCAAGGGGACTCCAAACACACACTTCTCTGGGTTGAGTCGTAGGTTCACTGCGTCGACGCTCGCGAAGGTTTCCTCCAAGTCTTGTATCAGGGTTCTGGCCTCCCGAGACTTCACCACAATGTCATCGACGTAAGCCTCAACATTCTTCCCGAGCTGCGGACCCAAGGTGATGTGCATCAGTCGCTGGAAGGTCGCCCCTGCGTTGCGCAACCCGAATGGCATGCACGTGTAGCAGTACACCCCACACGGGGTCAGGAAGGCTGTCTTCTCCACGTCTTCTACTGCCATCTTGATATGGTGATACCCGGAGAAGGCATCCAAGAAGCACAACAGATCGCACTCAGCGGTGGAATCGACGATCTGGTCGATGCGAGGGAGTGGGAACGGATCTTGCGGGCATGCCTTGTTGAGGTTGGTGAAGTCGACACACATGCGCTCCTTCCCTCCCTTCTTTGGTACAACGATAGGGTTGGCCAACCAATCCGGATACCGGACCTCACGAATGACCCCAGCGGCTTCTAGTTTGCGGGTCTCCTGGACGATGAAGGCTTGCTTTTCAGTGGACTGCCGCCTCGCTTCGCTTTTACGGGCGACGTTGGGGCACACGTGGAGGTGATGCTCGATTCGCCCCTAGGGATCCCCGCCAACTGATCAGGCTCCTGTGCGAATACCTTCTTGTTTATGCTGCAGGAACTTGACTAGGGCCTCCTCCTGCCGGGCTCGAGGTTGGCGCCTATGGTGAAAGTGGCGTTAGTGGACCCGTCTTCGTCGACGGGTATTTGCTTGGTCTCCGCCTTGTCCTGGTGAACAACTGCTTTTTCTTGGTGGGTGCAGCCCCTTGGGCTCAGGGGTCTCAGCGTCGGTGGGCTGTTGGCGCCGCCGTCTTGAAGGCGAGCTTGAGCACTCGCAGCGCATCTCCGGTGTCCCCGGGCACGGTGAGGACACCGTTGCTCCTGGGCATCTTCATGAGGTTGTATGTCGGGTGAGTCGCGGCCATGAACTGGGCCAATGTTGGGTAGCCGAGGATGGCGTTGTAGGGGAGGCCGATGGGCGCGATGTCGAAATCGACCTGCTCCGTGCGGAAGTTGTCGTAGGTGCCGAAAGTTACTGGGAGCCGGATCTGTCCCAAGGAGTTGGATGACCCGCCCCCGACGCCCGAGAAAGGCCGGCTGGGCTGCAGCCGCTCCCGGGGTATGCAGAGGAGGTTGAAGGCCTCAACTGAAAGCACGTTGAGGCCCGCGCCGCCATCGACGAGAGTCCTGGTGACGGCCGCCTGGCAGATGGTGGGGGTGCACAGCATGGGGAGCGCACCCGAGCAGGCTGAGTTGGAGGGGTGGTCCTCCAAGCTGAAGATCAGACTAGCCTTGGGCGCCGACCGGTCCTGGGGGGCTCCCTGCTGCGTGGAGGCGGCGCCGACCCGACGGACGAACGGCTTGACGTGGTGACTTGAGGGCGGCGCTCCCGAGCCGCCCAGGAGGGCCACAACGACCGGGGGCGCCGGTGCAGCGTGGTGGGTGAGGAAGAGGCCACGGAGATCTTCCCAAGAGGCCACGGAGGCTGGCGGAAGGTGGAGCAGCCACGCGCGCGGAGCACCGGTGAGGGCCATGGGAAGCCAGTTGGCCATGGCCCTGTCGTCACCTCCATCTTCAAGGACGACCTCCTCGTACGCCAGCAGGAAGGCCATCGGATCGGTCGCGCCGTTGTAGCGAGGCGACGTCGTCGGCTTGAACTTGTCCGGCCACCGCACCCGTTGCATGGCCGGGGCCAGGCTCGAGCCTCGGCCCTCAAGGCTGGCGCTGCAGCCGGAGCGGGCGGCGTTGCTCATCGCGAGGCGGGTCGCGCGATGGCGGAAGAAACTCCGCGCACCCTACCCGGGCGCGAAATGTCGGATTTCGAGTTCCGGCAGACCCTTGAGGTTCGAACACTGGGGTGCGCGCGGAAATCTCGCCCTCTACCTACCTGCACCCCGCTGCCTCGCTCGGATCTAAACTACGAAAGGAACAGCACGAGAGACACAAGGTTTATACTAGTTCGGGCCACCATTGTGGTGTAATACCCTACTCTAGTTTGAGGTGTGGTGGATTGCCTCTTGGGCTGATGGTGATAAACAATACAAGGAAGAACAGCCTCGCGAGGGTCTGTTCTTGGCCGGGGGGATGAACTGCTAGGAGGAGTTCAGTCCCTCTCTCTCTTTGCTGATTCCAGATCAGATCCCTCTACCCTGTGGGTGGCTAGTCCTATTTATAGGCAAAGGCCCTGGGCCTCTTCCCAAATATTGAGCGGGAAGGGCGCCAACAATTGGCCATTTTGAAGGGGAACATCTGGTACACTTATCCTCGACTAAAGTTGGTCCTCGCCGTCAAAGGCTCGTGGTGACGCCGGATTGGGCTCCACAATGACTTCCTTCCCGCCGTTGGACTGGTCTTGGTCTTGTTGCACCGAAATGGACGCCTTTGCTTGATGCTCGCCGCGCTTGCTCCCTTTGCACCAAAGAGGAAAGGAGGACATCGCTGGCTGGGCGCCTTTGGTCGTCATGGCTTGCGTCATGGGCACCTTGTGAGGTACCCCGCCTTGATTTCTCCGCCTCCTCATGAGCCAGCCTAACGAGGACGTGCTCGAGGAAGCTCCTCGTCGTCCGCCTCATGAGGCTTGGCCCCTCGCGAGGGTCTTGAGCTTGTGTTGATGAAGATGGGCCATGTTGGGCCCCCCTTTGAGCCACGCCGCAGGCAGGCAAGTCTGGGGACCCCCGTTCCCAGAACGCCGACAGAGCCTGCCAAAGAACTGATCCATGAAGACAATGTTGCCTTCCATAGCTTCTCTGCACCTGTTGAAGCCACACATGCGCCCAATCATATTGCTGCTGCTGGTCCACTTGTCAGTCAGCTTCGTCTTCTGCATCATGCTAACACTGATGCACAACTAGCAATATTGCGCAAAGGCCTCAAAAGCGTGCTCGTGTACTGAATGAGAGAGAATGTCTTGTTTCTCTCCACCAAAAGCATGATAGGCATCATGGCTGGCTGAAGCGTCAAATGCAAAGTCTTCTAGTGAATGTTAATCGTATCCTCTCCACCAAGAATTCCTTTGTTGCACATGAAGCCTGTAGGCGTGCTTCGGAGAGCCTCACTCTGCTATGCTCTGAAGATGATCTCCATGCAGATGGCTTCATCGAAATCTTCAAGTTTGACTCCAAGCCTCCTGAATCTGCTAAGTGGCGTTCTACCACTTCTATTGAAGATTCTGATTACTCATCATCCGCTCCAACTGTCGTTTCACGCATCATTGATGAGGAGGAAGATGCCAGTTCTCCAGCTACGACTCCACTGCACCAGGATGCTTAATCAGACCCTACTGCACTGCCCAACTCCAACGTGTCGACCCGGCTGCCCCAACATCTTCACCAACACCTCTGGGGAACTCTTAGACACCGTATGTCTTCACACTTTTTTGGTCATTCGATGACAAAAGGGGGAGAAGCATATGGGTTGATAGTCTTCAAGCAGGTCCATATGGGTCGGGTGCTATATTTTATTAAGTCTTGCAACACTCGTTCTTGAACTATTGGTTTCTGAGTTGTAACACTTAAGTCCAGATGGGACGTGTGCCACATTTCCTGCTATTTTTGATTGCGTGGTTAAATTTGTATCTTATGCGCATGAAATCATTCTACAGATGCCCATTTATCATTGTGCATATCATTATCTTCATTACATCCTTATATGCACTATGATTTCTCTTCATGAAAAGACGAAGATCCCGACCAAGCAAAACCTGCAATGTGCATTTGCATTCAAAAGAAAATTACTTATATGCACATCTTCAGGGGGAGCCCTTTGAACTTCATGAAGCCAATGACCACATACTTTAACTTTCACGTATTTTTATCCCCGTTCAAAACTTCAACCAGTTTGTCATCAGTCACCAAAAGGGGGAGATTGTAAGTGCATCTAGTGCCACCCCTAGTTGGTTTTGGAGTATTGATGACAAACGTGGTTGAGGGACTAAGGTGTTTGTGAGATTCATAGGAGAACACAGGTAGAAGTCCCTATTGATTCGGTTTACACATCAAAGATGACCCCTAAAAATGTATGAAGACATTGAAGAATATGGTGGTTCGTGAAGACATTCACGTCGAAGATAATGACATGTGAAGACATTCATTTTAAGACAATGGAGCGCGAAGACATAGTTGTTTTGTAGTTTCATTTTCCTCTCTCTCGACTCATAGGACCCACCGGACTATCAAGTGGGGTCCAAGTGAACAAAGTCAGAAAAACTGATGTGATGCTCAACCCAATTCCTATGTCTTTGAGTGGAGACAATGAGATAAAATCTTGTCCTGAGTTGGACAAGTCAGCTTTACTTGTAGCCCAAGTAAATCCCCCCGTGTGTTTGAAATCCGACCGTTGGACATGTGTAGGTTCCTTAATGACCAAGGGTCATTTCGGACAAATCATGTCGGGTTGCCTCCTGGCTATAAATAGCCCACCCCCTCCACCATAAATCGGTGGCTGCTCAGAGTTAAGACACATATTTTGTCGTTTGAGAGCAAACCACCTCCGAAGAATTTGAGAGAGAATCCTTGCGAGGACAAAACCCAAAACACCCAGAGCCCAAAGAGTGTTTGGCATCACTGAAGTATTTCTGTCCGCGTGATCTGAAGACTTATTACACTTGAAGACTGTGATCTTCCAGTTGGTTAGGCGTCTCGTTCTGAGGATCCAAGAGTCATTGTGGATCGCCGATGAACAAAGTATGTGAAGGTTTGGAAGTCTACCTCGAAGAGTTACGGGAATGATTGGGCGAGGACTAAGTGACCTTAGCTCAAGGGGAATAAGGTGAAGACGTGGTCTTCTGAGTTCAATTTCAGCCTCCCTAACCAGACGTACAGTTGTCACAACAACTGGAACTGGTCTACCAAATCCTTGTCTTCGTCAAGCACATGATTCTATCTCTTCACTCCTTTACCTAATGTTTAGTTTCATGAAGCTACTGCATGCCTGATCCATTTATCTTCATTGTGTGAAGACATATTCTCTGATTGCTAATTGGCTTCACACTATCTTTCATTACGATCTGCAGTACCTAGCTGCTATTTCTCTCCGTGCTTAATGCATGATGGTTCCTTGACTATGGCCATGCCAGTGTAGTTTACCTTCCGCTGCATACCGTATATGTGTAGTTTGCTCTTCTATCTTCGAAGACATTGCATGTTTTGAAGACTTTCATAAAAATTGCCTATTCACCCCCCTCTAGTCGATTACTAGCACTTTCACGAACCCCGAAAAGGAAGAGGGACGTGATACAATAAGTAAATGGACTACAATAATTCCGCAAAAATGTTTTGTGTCAGTTCTGGAATATTAGAAAATATAGAAAGATAATAAACACACGGAAAGGCAACCCAGACGCGCACTAGGCACCATGGCACGCCACCTCCCCCAGGCGCGCCCTGGTGGGTACTGGGCCCGTCGGGCACCTTGCCGACTCCATTTTCTTGTGGGACACGTATTTCCTAAGATAAAAATTCTCTAAATATACCTCCGCACGATTTGACCACCGCATCGCGGAAATATCCTCTGTTCTTGTTTCGTGTTGTTTCCTGGTCAAATCCGAAAATATGTCTTCTCAAGATTCCGATGGAGAAAGCTTCGTCTCGCATCACATTCTGAACCCTAGGACCTATGGGGATATATCACCATATGGATGGACTACGGAGGAGGAAGATGCTTACTTGAAGGGATATGGGGATACGAGCTCGGATGAAAATGATGTCCCTCTACCTCAACCTGGAGATATGCACGTGGAGTTCAAGAAGTCAAGTCTCCCAAACAGAGCTAATAAATCTAAGATCCAATTTACCCCATCTCGTTTTCTATAGGATAGCAAACAGAAGTTACGCAAAAGGGTATTAAGTCGGAGCAAGAAAACGATGATTTGAGGGACAGAATTTTAGCCTCGGGCGTAAACTCGAGAAGCTCACCACCTCACCACCGTCATCATCAATGAAGGATACTTGAGTACATGGGTATGGGCACTCACCTTGGCTTGTGCCAAGCTTGGGGGAGGTGTCGGTGTCAAAACCGGCGGATCTCGGGTAGGGGGTCCCGATCTGTGCGTCAAGGCTGATGGTAACAGGAAGCGAGGGACACAGATGTTTACCCAGGTTCGGGACCTCTCGATGGAGGTAAAACCCTACTTCCTGCTTGATTAATATTGATGATATGGGTAGTACAAGAGTAGATCTACTACGAGATCGTAGAGGCTAAACCCTAAGAGCTAGCCTATGATGGTATGATTGTAATTGTGATCGGCCTTCTAAGGACCAACCGCTCTGGTTTATATAGACACCGGAGAGGGCTAGGGTTTACGTGGAGTCGGTTACAAGGAAGGAAATATAATATCCGGATCGCCAAGCTTGCCTTCCACGCCAAGGAAAGTCCCATCCGGACACGGGCTGAAGTCTTGAGTCTTGTATCTTCACGCTTCAATAGTCCGGACGTTGTACACAGTCCGGCTGTCCGGATACCCCCTAATCCAGGACTCCCTCAGTAGCCCCTGAACCAGGCTTCAATGACGATGAGTTCGGTGCGCAGTCTTGTTTTCGGCATTGCAGGGCAGGTTCCTCCTCCGAATACTCCAAGGTAATTATCGAACACTCAAACCGTGTCCGGATCCACAAGATGATCTTCGTATGCCACCGCAGAGAGAATGATGTTTCGCAAATGCAATCTGCTGACAACTTTTCAAGCAATGTGACATGTCATTACGGCCGGGTCATTATTCGAACCGTCTTCCCATAACCAGCCACAGCGCATATTGCGAGGCAGTTTCCTTGACACGTCTTGTCAAAGCAGAGATCGTGCCCTCTTATCACGGGATTCTCATCAATACGGGTACGGGTAATCCCACCACATCATTAATCGCGGCGCTTGGGAAGCAAGCGATTCTCAACGGGCAAGTGGGGAGGCGCACCGCTATCGTCGCCTCTATAAAGGGATAAGATTTCCTCAGTTTTACCCACGCTTTCTTCCTTCTCTACCCATTCTTGCCCCCTCGAGCTCCAGCGCCCAAGCCCAAGTCTCCTCCGCTCAGCTAGACATGTCCGGAGCAGGAGGCAAGTGGGTGGCTTCCACCGTCGAGGAGAAGCACATAACAAATCTTCGGGCGACCGGATACTTGGCCGTAGACATAGCGCACTGGCTACCGGATGCTGGGCAGGTCATTCCGACCCCGGAACACACGAAAGAGTCGTGTTCGTCGCCCACTTCGTCCGTGGACTGGGATTTCCACTCCATCCCTTCGTCCGCGGGCTCATGTTCCACTATGGGCTAGATTTCCATGATCTAGCCCCGAATTTTGTCCTCAACATCTCGGCGTACATCGTTGTTTGCGAGGCCTTCCTCCACATCCGGCCTCACTTCGGCCAGTGGCTGCAAATCTTCTGCATGAAGCCGAAGATTGTACGCGGCCAACAAGCGGAGTGCGGAGGGGCCATGGTGGGCAAGATGCCTAACTTCACCTGGCTAGACGGCTCCTTTGTGGAGACCGTAAAAGGATAGCAATCGGGGTGGTTCTACATCACCGAGCCGCGCGGCGTCAACTGGGCGGTGGCCCCCGAGTTCCGATCCGGAACCCCTATGCGGCTCACCTCCTGGGAAAAGAAGGGCCTGTCCTGGGGCGATTCCACGGAGCTGGACGGACTCCAGACATGCATCGAAAGCATGAAGGACAAGAACATCAAGCTTGTCAACATGATCCAGGTCATGCTTGTTCGCCGGATCCTGCCCTGCCAAAGGCGGGCGGTTAATCTGTGGGAGTTCGTCCCGGCCGAACACCAGACGCTCCGGAAGCTCTACGGCATGACGCACAAAGGCGCATGGAAGTGTTGTTCAAGGCCTCCGAAGTACCTCCTCCCACATCCGAGGACCGCGGACTTCAGTAGCGCGGCCCCCGAATCCGGTGACTTTTGGGACCACCACCGGGTTTAGTTTTTTCCCAATACATTCATGGGGTAGTTTTAAGTATATATATATATATATATATATATATATATATATATATATATATGTATGTATGTATATTTGCCTCAGGATTATGTGAAGACAGCGGAGCGGATTGACTGTCTGCCTGCTGCTTAAGATCTGGATGCTCTCCTGACGGAGATGCTAGTCCCGGCACCGTACAAGGTGCCGAAGAAGAAGGACGAAAAGAAGGCCCCGGGGACCAGGAAGGGTCTCCGGCGTAAGGTTGCATCTGAAGCCTCGTCCGAAGACGACGAGGCGGACTCCTCCCACGAAGGGCAGGAGGAATAAGAAGAAGACGCGCCATCCGGGAAGGATGAGGGGCCCGGCGAAGCGGGCCAGGGGGCCGGAAAAGGCCCTCGGCGCAAGGCTGGTATTCCTCTGTCGTCCGATGACGACGATACATATTCCTCCCGTGGAGGCGGGGGGAATCAAGAAAAAATCCAACCTCCCCGCACTAGGGGGAGAATAAGAGAAAAGCCGCCCCGGAGGGGGAGGCTGGGGCGTCCAAGAAGGGGAAGACATCCCTTCCGGACTACTCCACCACGGCCGCCTACAGCGATGAAGGGTGGTTGCCCAGGGGAAAGCCCCTGGCGCGATCGTAAGTGTTCGCACTCTACCGTGGTTTTAAGTCATAGTTGTTTAATAACGCCGAGCGTATACGCAGTCCGGCCAGGGCTCATCCGGAGGAGTCGTCCTCGGATGGGTCTCTGAGCGCTTCAGAGATGAACTCGCTCCCGACGGCCACCACTCCTCAGCCTGCGGATGACACGGAGGTGTTGTCCCGAAGGTTCCCCGAGCAGGGGGAGGTAACCCTGGAGACGCCCCAAGGCGGACTTCCAAATGTCGGACATGCGGGGTTCAAGGTCCCCACGGATCGCGTCGATGAGGGCCGCAACAAGGCGGACTCCCGATCGAACACTGCTCCGGAACCTCCGACGGTTACGGACTTGGGCGGGCAGCCCCTCGTTAGGGAGGGCGAGCCGCCCGCGCCAAGGACTTCCGTCGCGTCAACGGCGCCGGATAGCCTGGTGGAAGTGCTTCGAGGCGCTTCCATGGAAGAAGAGCACCGTACTCTTATGAGTGTGGTGATTCAGAAGGTTCTGTCCGCCAAAACCGGACTGACCGAAGCCTGCACAAGCCTCCTGACGGGCTTTCAGGTAAGTAATAAAAATGTATGAAATTACCACCCGATAGGTAGTAGCCCCTGATACTCTGTTTGGTGTTCGGAAAGAAAAGCCAAACGGAGGGTCGATTATAATCCGCAGGAGTCTAATAATAAGTATTGTTGTGAATAAGCAGGTTGTGTTGCTTGCTGTTGCTGCCCGTACTGCCGAGGTTACCGAACTGAAGCGGCACCTGGAGCAGGCGCGGGGAGAGCTCGTCCTCACGAAGAGGTAGCTCGAAGAGAACAAGGGTAAGGAATTCCTAAGTGTCGTGACCGTGTAAGGATAGGCAGAATTGATGAGTCTAACACCTAAGTGTCGTGACCGTGTAACAGGGGCCACCGCCAAAGTGGCGTCCCTGAAGAAGGCGCTGTCCGAGGCCGAAGACAAGGCGGCCTCGGAGTGTAAGGAGCGAAAAGCAAAGTGCTAGGGTAGGTGAGGTACAGCAGGAGCTCCAGGACCTCGGCAAGAAATGCGAGTCCGTGGAGTATGATCTGGAGGCGAAGAAGGCCGAGCTTCCAAAGGCCCTTGTGAATTTGAAAGATGCCAAGGCCGAAGCCGAGAAAGCACAGCAGGAGATCCAGGAGGCCAAAAAGATAGCAGCGGGTAAGAAATTCTTTATGCAAAGCAAACATGTGGAGGAGGCGCTTTTACTTACTCGAATACGGAGCTCTCCAGGGGCATTTGCAGATTCGCCACGCAGCTGCCTCGCATCAAGGGAGTTCTACCGTGCCCAGGAGGGGAGCTCAATGGAGAAGTTGTTCTGGTCCCAGTATGAAGGGGCCGATCATCCGATGCCTCTGAGCGACCAACTGAAGCAGTTGATCGAACTCCACAGAGCGGCCGAATTGGCTATGAAGGACTTCATAGTTAGGATGTGGCCTGGTGAACTCCTGCCTAGTAGCTACTTTGGCCTGATCAAGCGGATGGTGGAAGCCTGCCCACGGCTCGAAGTGATCAAGCGATCCGTTTGCATCGAAGGTGCCCGCCGAGCCTTTGCCCGCGTCAAGGTGCATTGGGGCAAGCTGGATGCGGAAAAGCTGGTCAAGGACGGGCCGCCAGCGGGCAAGGCGCAATGCCATCCCGAGATGTACTACAATGGCGTGATGAAGGGTGCTCGTCTCGTCGCTGATGAGTGTACCAAGGATGCCATTTTTTAATGAATTCACTTCAATCATGTTTGTAATTTAAGGACGAAGTTACTTGCGCTATGTAGAGCTTTTGTTATTTAAAATATTACCTTCTGTGCGGCTGTTTATAAAATCCTGAAAGTAGGCCAGTCGTCGGCTTCCGCCCCCATGTGACTAGCACTGGGGTGTTCGTGGAAAACCCGGACACTCTTTATCCAAATGTCTGGTCCCTTAAGGAGGTGTCCGGCACAACGAACAAGGCAATCGGACTATGCGGCTTTATAACTTTCACTTAGCCATAGAAGTCTACAATTTAAAATTTCGGCGAAGCCCCTGGAATCCGGAAGGCCGGATTGGGGCACTATACACGCCTAGATCGGACGAAGCCGATTTATCACCTAAAGCGGAAAATCTTTAAGGATTTTAAAACCTCTCGAACAACGACCAGCTCTCGCCACATCATGCCGGTCAGTTTTCGCTTTCATCGAGGTGCTTGTCCTAAGAACCGGGACACAATCGCAGATAGTTCTCCCGCGCTACCTTAGCCAATATAATGGAACGTAAGGCACCAAAACAAGGTAGTCGGGCTATCCCAATCAGAGACCCAAGACATGATTCGGAGCTGATGCATATAGTGCTATAAGTTCGGGGTGCCGCACTGTTGAAAGTGTTCGGACTTTATTTGCCATATTACGGGGCGCCATGAGAAGCCCCTGGCAAACTGGCCAACCAAAGTGTACGGATGCAATATCAAAAAAACATTTATAAGAGAAAAAATGCTCAAATAAGAATAATAAGCTGACGCTATATGTAATCTCTCATTGACAAAAAATACGTTAAGCGTACATTTACAATGGATGCGTTAAGCAGAGATAAAATAGGACTATTTGACATGTCCTATCCAGGGGCAGGCTGTGTTCAGATAGATAAAGCAGGTATAATGATCGTAAATAGAATCCACCTGGGTATTTCGTTCTTTGCACAACGTCTGTTGCCTCCTTGGATGTCTCTTCCCTATAAGTCCGGAAATTCGGCTCTTTTGAGGATGCTGCGCCAACGCGGTGTCCTGAAAGGTAAGAGGGAAAGAGTATGAAAGTATTTGGCGGTTACCCGCACTATTGACTGAGTCGTTGATGCGCCTCCGCCTTTGCCCATGGTATTTTAAGTGCGTAATTGTGTGCACGTGGCACGAATGCTTCTTTGATGGGGCTTAAGCGGAGGCCGGACTGCTAGTCGCGCTCTTGGCATGCCTGACTCGCTTGACTGTGCTCGAAGTTGTTGTCGCCGGATTGGTTTGTCGGAGAAGGCCGCATTGTACTTCCGCCGCAAGGTGCAGTATGTTCTTCTGTTCGTAGGGAGCGGTCCATATTTCCGTTCACCGTTATGACCCCGCGTGGTCCTGGCATCTTGAGCTTGAGATATCCGTAGTGTGGTACCGCATTGAATCTGGCGAATGCGGTTCGTCCGAGCAGTGCATGGTAACCACTGTGGAAGGGGACGATATCGAAGATTAAATCTTCGCTTCGGAAGTTATCCGGAGATCCGAAGACCACTTCCAATGTTATAGAGCCCGTACAGCGGGCCTCTACTCAGAATTGCACCTTTAAAGGTGGTTTTAGTGGGCTTGATTCTTGAAGGGTCAATGCCCATTTTGGCGACCGTGTGTCTGGTAAAGCGTGTTCAAAGTTGCTGCCACCGTCCATAAGGACGACGCGTGAGGTGGAATCCGCCAATGATTGGGTCTAGGGACCAATGCGGCCGAGCCGCCGTGACGGATGCTAGTAGGGTGATCCCTACGATCAAAAGTGATCGGACAAGCTGACCATGGGTTGAATTTGGGGCGATCGGCTCCATCGCATAGACGCCCCTTAGTGCACGCCTGTTCCCGCTTGGGGATGTGCGTGGCATAGATCATGTTGACCGCTTTCACCGGGGAAATTTCTTCGTCCCCCCCTCAGTGTTCGGACGCCGGGCCTCGTCATCGTCGTTGTGCAGCCCCTTGTCCTTGTCTTCGGCGTTTATCTTGCCAGCCTGTTTGAATACCTAGCAATCTCTATTGGTGTGGTTGGCTGGCTTGTCCGGGGTACCATGAATTTGGCACGAGCGTTCCAGTATGCGGTCCAGACTGGACAGTCCCTGATTATTTCTTTTGAACGGCTTCTTCCGCTGACCGGGCTTGGATCCATTGAATCCGGCGTTGACTGTCGTGTCTTCAGTGCTATCGTTGTTGTTCCGTCGCTTATGTCTGTTACGCTGTGGCTTGCCGTTATTGTCGCGGCCATCCGAATTGCCAGGCTGTGGCGTAGTGCTGCTACGAGCCAACCAACTATCCTCGCCCGTGCAAAAGTGGGTCATTAGTGTTGTGAGAGCTGCCATGGACTTGGGTTTTTCCTGCCGAGGTGCCGAGCGAGCCACTCATCGGATATTATGCTTGAAAGCCGCTAGGGCTTCAGCGTCCGGACAATCAACTATTTGGTTCTTTTTAGTTATGAACCGAGTCCAGAATTTCCTGGCTGACTCTCCGGGCTGTTGAGTGATGTGGCTCAAGTCATCAACGTCAGGTGGTCGCACATATGTGCCCTGGAAGTTGTCGAGGAATGCGACCTCCAGGTTTACCCAACTGCCAATGGAAGTTGCAGGCAGGCGGGTTAGCCAATGCCGGGCTGGACCTTTGAGCTTAAGGGAAGATACCGATGGCGCGTAGATCGTCTCCGCGGGCCATGTGAATGTGGAGAAGGAAATCTTCGATCCATACTGCGGGGTCTGTTGTGCCATCGTATGATTCGATGTTTACGGGTTTAAACCCTTCTAGGAATTCATGATCCATTACTTCGTCAGTGAAGAAGAGGGGGTGTGCGGTGCCTCTTTGCCGGCTATGTGGCTACGCAGGTCGAGTTGCTCCAGGTGGCTATATTCGGCCCGGCCGGACTTATTGAAGGTGTGTCCGGCGTGACGGTCCTCGTCGCGTACCGAGGCGCGCCCCCGCGATCCGTAGATCGATCTTGGCTGTCCTGTTTTGTTGCCCTTGGCCGTAGTATGTTGGCGTGGGGGTGTTGGCTGGTATGCGGACTGATATGCCATTTTTTCCCGGCCACGAGGTGGCCGGTCAGCCGTATGGTGCTCGAGTCCGTATTCCTCGGCTGCCAGGACTTCAGTCCATCTGTCTGTGAGTAGGTCTTGATAAGCTTGGAGTTGCTGCTGTTTCTTTTTCAAGCTCCTCGCAGTGGCTATGAGCCGATGCTTGAAGCGCTCCTGTCTACGGGATCCTCAGGCACGCCAAAGTCGTCGTCGCCGAGGCTAATCTCGTCTTCGGAGGGGGGGCATGTAGTTGTCCTCCTCCGGGTATTCGTCCATCGCCTGTTCTTCTGGGTTGACCTGCTCATCCTCCTGTTCGTCCTGCTCGAAGGCGGGCTGATCAGGGTTGTATTCTTCTTCGGCACCATTCGGATTGTTTTCGTCTCCTGGGCCGGTATTGGTGTGGCGGGGCTTGGAGTGGCGCCGACGACGCCCATTCTTTGCTTTTTTCCCCGAGGTTTTATCCTCCGTTGCCTCATCGCCATTTGTTTCCTTTGGAGTGTCCACCATATATATATCATAAGAAGAGGTGGCTGTCCACCGCCTAGTGAGCGGTGGTTCATGTTCTTCCCCTGCATCGTCGTCCATACCGTCGATGTCTTCGGAGTCAAGTTCAAGATTACCTCGGTTAAGTCATCGACCGTGGCAATGAAGTGGGTGGTGGGTGGACAACGAATTCCTTCGTCGTCTGCCTCACACTCGAGCCGGACATAGTTCAGTGAAGAGCCTCCTGACAAAGAGAAAGACTTTAATGAGTCCAGCATATCGCCAAAGGGCGAGTGCTGGAAGATATCCGCAGCGGTGAACTCCATTACCGGAGCCCATCCTGGCCCGACGGGCTCGGGAGTGTGCGGACCGAAACCAACGTCCGGATACGAGTCCGGGGGTTCGGAGTCACAGGACACCATGAAGGTAAGACCCGTATTCGGCTCCACCGCCGATGAGTGCGCGACCTGGGGGGCGGGGTCCATCCCCCCATCCCTAGGCAGCGCAGCCTGCTCCGGTTCTAGGTCCAGAGATACTACGGGGGCGATAGCCCGAGCTTCGTCCGATGGCAGGTCTAAGCCGTGCTCGTCGCGACTGTCCGGCACTCCTGGCATAGGCCCAAATCCATCGAAGATCAAGTCTCCGCGGACGTCCGCCGTGTAGTTCAGGTTTCTGAACCTAACTCGTGGCTGGGGCGCACTGCCGATCTGCTCCAGATGGCCAAGCGAGTTGGCCCGCAGTGCGAAGCCGCCGAACACGAAGATCTGTCTGGGGAGGAAAGTCTCACCCTGGTGTGATTGTAATTGTGATCAGCCTTCTAAGGACCAACCTCTCCGGTTTATATGGACACCGGAGAGGGCTAGGGTTTACATGGAGTCGGTTACAAGGAAGGAAATATAATATCCGGATCGCCAAGCTTGCCGTCCACGCCAAGGAAAGTCCCATCCGGACACGGGCCGAAGTCTTGAGTCTTGTATCTTCACGCTTCAATAGTCCGGACGTTGTACACAGTCCGGCTGTCCGGATACCCCCTAATCCAGGACTCCCTCAGGAGGCGCCCCGGTATCGTATAACCATCACTTTATTACCTTCACAAGTTTTAGTTTGATCCTTAGTTATTTCGTGATTTAGTCAAATAAAAGTGTTGTTTGATCTATCTTTCGTGAGTTAGTTCATGATCTATCTATCTATGTAATTGAGTCGAGAGCTATATAATAAAGATTAGTTTGAGTTTTTGCTTCTTTACTTCTATGTTTCAATGAAAATAAAAGAAATAATGAAAAAGATCATATGCTAATCCTATGGAAAGTAATGACATTACATAAGAAAGAGTATAAGTGGTAAAATTTATTGAGGATTGACAAACATAACATTGGTCAATGGTGCAATTCATGAAAGATTTAATAAGGGAAGAGAAGATTCACATGCAGATATACTATCTTGGACATCTTTTATGACTGTGAGCCCCCATTAAATATTTTATGCCAAATTGGTGACATTGGACAAGGAAGACAACGTAATGATTTATGTTTGTTCAGATTCATATCGAAGTTATATTGTCATAGATCATCTAACATGTGGTGCTTGCCAAATACCTTTGCTAGCCATGATTCGCGCCCGGAATTACGTTTAAAGAGAGCGGGCAAGACGACTTCGGTTCACACGTCAAAGTGCTTCAAAAGGCACCGGCTCCCAAAGAAACATGTATTTTATAATCACGGAACACGAGGAGACTGACTCTGACCTTTCAAAGCCCTATCTCATCTGGTTGATAGTAGAAGGTATGATGCTAGAGTGATAGCAGTTTTTGTAAGAAAACTCGGCTAATGTATCTCTATGCCTAAAATAAGTGTCATTTCTCGATACATAATATTGTATAAGTCAACCCAAGTCGCTTCTTCATCTCGGATTGGATCGTTTCTGTTTCTTCCAACAAAATGAAGGCCTCACCCCTTCTTTCTTCGATTTCTTGTTGATGATTCGAAGTACTTGGGCCCGCATCTCCATAATTTTCAAGAAAACAGATGCGCTAACAGATTGCCCCCCCCCCAGACTGACCTAGTTGTCCTTGACTTGCTCCGGAAAGAAAAAACCTAGTACTTGTAGGATTCTGTCCATTGGTAGAATAAAAAATGACAAGAGACTTTTTTCCTACACCTTGTCGCTCTTCCTTCCTCGTGGGCAGGAAGCACACCATTTCTTATTTGTTCGGTCACAAGGCAGGGAAATGGAGGATTTGTTTCTGCTCTGAAGGCTAGTTCCCCCCTAATTGAATTAGATGGAGAAGGTTCATGACACTATGGTTCTTATTTCATTGAAAACATTTCCATGAGACTTCCTTTCACCAAGAAACCCAACTCTGCCTTACGTAAAGTTGCCAGAGTACGATTAACCTCTGGATTTGAAATCCTGAGGGCACTGACTGATTGCATCAATCATCGCTCTATGAGCTATTAATTTCATAGTTGACTGGAGAGACAGGGCCCTTGATTGGGAACCCGAATCGACAACAACGCCGAATGAATAAGATTTTGATTGACTGCAGAAGCATTTGAAAAGAAAGGATGGGTGATGCTTGTTAAACCAAGCTATGTTGCTGAAGCAAGTGTACGCTGAACTAAGGAGTCGAGTCGACTTATCCGAACTTTCCTACCAAGTTTGGGCTCTTGCTCGCTCTATTTCATGAGCTGGGCTATTTATACCGATATCCAGAAGGTAAGTGACTGATTTCCAATTCTTCTTTGCTAGCGCGTGACTCTTGTGGAATTCCATTAACAAGCTTAAAAGAAAGCCTTTTATTTGGTTTTTGAGTTCACATGAATTCGACAGAAGCCTTAGACATATTGAGGGAGTGCTACTTGGTCACCACTACTGAGGATCTCCCCCCTTATCTTAGAAGGGTCGTCTGAGGGTTCACATGAATGCTCAGGAAGAAGAGAATCCCTAAGTTAGAATTGAATGCCATCCAAAAATATTCCATTGGTGTCAGCTATTAGGGATTATTCAAAGTCGCCTGAATTCAAAGAAGAAATCAAGAGACAAATCTTTTGTGCGTGCTTTTCGCCTGCCTTCCCGACTGCGGATAGGCTATCTGCAATTACGTCTAGAAAGAATGTGAAAAACAACTCAATGTCATTTATAGAACACTTGTGTCCCAAACTTGCAAGTTCGAAGAAGAGTATGTATTGACCTGAGTTGGGTAGGCCAATATAGTCAGGTTATACTCTATATCAGAGCAAATTTCCTTTTTTTATTCAAGATATTTCGCACCAAGTAAAGATACTACTTGTGCATACAAAACCCTTAAACCCAAATTCATGTCATGAGATTCCACCATACCTACCTATGGATTGAGTAAAATCCTTCAAGTAAGTTGTCATCATTGCATAAGGCAATAAAAATTGCTTCTAAATATGTTTGATCTTTTATTGTAAGGGAAAAATAAGTGTCATACAAACCTATGATGGTAGAGAAATAAAAGCTACGGTCTACATAATAAAGGTTGCTATCATAGGCGTCAATATAACATGATGTTCTTTTGCATTAAGAGATTGTGCATCCAAAAAGAGCACATGACAACCTCTGCTTTCCTTTGTGAAGGGTCTATCTTTTACTTCCATGTATTTAATTTTTATGCAAGAGTCAAAAGTTTTCTTATCTATTCTTTTTATTTTTATCTTTTGCAATTATCATGTGGTGGGGAAAGATCTAGGCACATATATCCAGTTGGATATGAGTGATCATGAGTTATTACTGTTGACATCACCCTTGCGGTGAATAAGTTGGGAGGCGAAACTATAAACCACTATCTTGTGCTGACAAAGAGTGGGACTAATGCCCTTAAGATAATCAAGAGTATATCCAATAGCGGCACGGTGCTTCTTCAAAATTTTCAATAATCTCTCTTCTTCATGTTCTGAAAGGTTAGCACTAATAACAACATGATATATCTTTTTCTCATCAAGATAAGCATATTTCAGTGTCAGGCAATTGTTTTACTTCAAACACAGGACCACCTTTAGGTGGAGGAGGACCTCCTAGAGTTTCAATAGGTAAGTTGTGCTTAAGTAGAGGTTGTTACTCAAACAAAATTCTACATGTTTCATTCCTTTCATGCATATGCATATCATTTTCATGGTATAGCAAATATTGCTCTAAAGGGTCAGTAGGAGGCACAACAATAGAAGCAATACCGATTATTTCATCTTTATTAGGTAATTCTTTTTTATGCTGGTTTCTACTAAACTTTGAAAAATTAAACTCATGAGACTCATCACAAAAGTTAACACTAACAATTTGTTTATGACAATCTATAGTGCCTTTGACAGTGTTCAAGAAAGGTCTACCAAATATAATGGGACAAAAATCATCTTGTGGGGAACCAAGAACTAGAAAATCAGTTGGATTTTTCGTTTTCCCACACAAGACTTCCACATCTCTAACAATCCAAAGTGGTGTGATGGTGTCTCTATTATCTAGTTTAACTTCTATGTCTTCTATTTCAGCGGATGCTATGTCGTTCATAATTTCTTGATAGAGAGTAAAAGGGATAGCACTTACGCTAGCACCTAGATCACATAAACCATGATAAGAATGATCTCTTATTTTAACTGAGACAACAGGCTTACAACAGGTCTATGTTTGTCTTCTCCGTCGGCTTTATCAATTCTCGCTGCTTCACCCAAGAAGTAAATAACATGCCCATCAATATTATCAACCAAGAGGTCTTTAACCATAGCAACACTAGGTTCCACTTTAATTTCCTTAGGGGGTTTAGGTGCTCTAATATCACTTTTGCGAACAATAGCTGAGACCTTAGCATGATCATTTATCCTAACAGGGAATGGTGGTTTTTCAATAGAAGCAGTAGGCACAACTGGATTAACATTGTAAATGATAGTTTCTTCTTTAGTTGCTAATGGTTCTTTAGTTTCTTCTTTAATAGGGGAATGATATTTAAACCACTTCTAGTTAGGGCGATCAACATGAGTAGCAAAAGATTCACAAAAATAGGCTACTATCTCAGAATCAAGTCCATGCTTAGTGCTAAACTTTTGAAAAGCATCAGTATTCATAAAAGATTTAACACAAACTTAAGCTTAAAACCTGACTCTTTACCTTCTCGAGTTCCCAATCTTCAGAGTTGTGTTTAATTCTTTCTAAGAGACCCCACCTAAATTCAATAGTCTTCTTCATAAAATAACCTGCACAAGAAGTGTCGAGCATGGATTGATCATTACGGGAAAGCCGAGCATAGAAGTTCTGAATGATAATTTCTCTTAAGAGCTCATGATTGGGGCATGAATATAACATTGACTTGAGCCTCCCCCAAGCTAGAGAGATACTTTCTCCTTCATGAGGCCAAAAATTATATATATAATTCCGATCACGATGAACTAGATGCATAGGATAATTTTTTTTGTGGAATACCAATTTCAATCGATTCCAATTCCAAGATCCAATATCATCGCATAGCCTATACCATGCCAATGCCTTTACCTTCAAAGATAAAGGGAAAACCTTCTTCTTAGCTTCATCTCTGGGTAAACCTGCAAGCTTAAATAATCCACAAATTTCATCCACATATATCAAATGCATATCAGGATGTTCGGTTCCATCTCCTGCATAAGGATTAGCTAGCAGTTGCTCAATCATACCCGAAGGAATTTCATAACCAATATTTTCAGTAGGTGCAGAAGGTTGAGGGGAAACTAAGTGCTTCCGCTCGAGGTGAAGATACCCCGAACAAACTCCTCAAAGGATTGTTCTTCATAGTAACAAGTGACAATAAATTTCAGCATGTAGTAATAGTTTTTCCTTACCAAGAGCGCTTCACTCCCCGGCAACGGCGCCATAAAAGAGTCCTGATGAACCACAAGTATAGGGGGTAAATTGTAGTCCTTTCAATAATTAAGAGTGTCGAACCCAACGAGGAGCAGAGGAAATGACAAGTGGTTTTCAGCAAGGTAATGTCTGCAAGCACTGAAATTGTCAGTAACATATAGTTTGATAGCAAGATAATTTATGACGAGCATGTAATGGTAATGGTAAATAGTATGCAGCAAGGTAGCCTAATCCTTTTGTGGTAAAGGACATGCCAAAACCGTTTCTTATAATGAGCAAAGAGTTCTCGAGGGAACACGGGAATTTCATCTAGTCACTTTCACCATGTTGGTTTGATTTATGTTTGTTACTTCGATAATTTAATATGCGGGTGGGCCGATGCTTTGGTGCTGTTCTTACTTGAATAAACCTCCTAATTATGATTAACCCCCTCGCAAGCGTCCGCAACTACGAGAAGAGTATTAAGATAAAATCTAACCATAGCATTAAACATTTGGGTCCAAATCGGTCCCTTACGAAGTAGCGCATAAACTAGGGTTTAAACTTCTGTCACTCTAGCAACATATCATCTAATAACTACTCCATAATGCATTACCTTAGGCCCAAATATGGTGAAGTGTCACATAGTCGACGTTGACATGACACAACTAAGGGAATCACAACATACATATCATCGAAATATCAAACACATATCAAGTTCACATGATTACTTGCCACATGATTTCTCTCGTGACCTCAAGAACAAAAGTAACTACTCACAAGTGATAAACATGCTTAAGATCAGAGGGGTATTGAATAGCATAATGGATCTGAACATATAATCTTCCACCAAATAAACCGTATAGTAATCAACTACAAGATGTAATCAACACTACTAGTCACCCGCAGGTACCAATCTGAGGTTATGGTACAAAGATTGAACACAAGAGATGAACTAGGGTTTAAGCGGAGATGGTGATGTTGAAGATGTTGATGAAGATTGGCCTCCCAAAGATGAGAGGGTTGTTGGTGATGACGATGGCTTCGATTTTATCCCTCCGTGAGAGAAGTTCCCCTGGCGAAATCGCTCCACCGGAGGGCAAAAGTGCTCTTGCCCAAGTTCCGCCTCGAGACGGCGGCGCTCCGTCTCGAAAGTCTTCTCCTTATTTTTTTCTAGGTCAAAATGACTTATATACCAGAAGATGGGCACGAAGGTGGGCCGAGGGGGGCACAACCCACCAGGGCGCGCTTGGGCTCCCTGGCGTGCCCAGGTGGGTTGAGCCCACCTGATGGGCCCCCTCTAGTAGTTATTTGCTCCAATAATGCTTAAATAATCCATAAAAAAATCTCCATGAAGTTTGAGCTCATTTGGAGTTGTGCAGAATAGGTGGCCTGGCGTTGCTTTTTTAGGTCCAGAATTCCAGCTGCCGGTATTCTCCCTCTTGATGTAAACCTTGCATATTATGAGAGAAAAGGCATTAGAATTACTCCATAAAGCATTATTATGCATAAGCACAATATAAGTAGCAGCAAGAAAACATGATGCAAAATGGACGTATCAGCTGCCAAGAACGCTGTGAGGCAACCTTGGATCGACATTATGTACAAGAAACTTCATCCCAAAACCAAGGTTGAAGCCATTCAAAAAGCTTCTATCCTTGCATGCTCAGGACACCAATGTCTCAGAATGCTGACCTATCAATGGTGTCGTGAGGATGATCTATGTGAATCCAATCACCAATATGATAAGGCTTCTGCTGCTGAAAACAAGAAGGAATTTGGGATTGACTTCAATCCTGGTCCCGCTAGGCCAAGGCCCGATGGCAGTCGTGAAGCCGAACCAAATAATCATTGGCCCATTTGAACATGTTCCAACATTTCTAGCACACTGTGCTGCACGAAGAGCCAGTGATGAAAATCAAGATCAAGACACTGCTACTCCTGAGGCCTCGAAGCCTGTGAAGAAGGCAAAGGCTTCAAAAACTAAGGGGGGAAATCCTCCAAAGAAGCTTCTCTGCCGAAAGTTTTTAAGCTGAAGCCTCTCAAAATTGCACCTCCTAAATCCAGTGTGCAATCTGAAGACTTGTCTCGTACCTCTCCAACAGCAATTGGCATTGTTGGACGAGCCCCTCCTCCCTCCAGCATATTGTATGATGATGGTGCCATTATTGATCTCTCAAGCGACGAAGATGTCGGATTTCGGGTTCCGGCAGACCCTCTAGGTTTGAACTCTGGGGTGCGCACGGAGATCTCGCCCTCTACCTACCTGCGCCTCGTCGCCTCGCTAGGATCTAAACTACCAAAAGAACAACACAAGAGATACAAGGTTTATACTGGTTCGGGCCACCATTGTGGTGTAACACCCTACTCCAGTGTGTGGTGTGGTGGATTGCCTCTTGGGCTGATGATGAACAATACAAGGAAGAACAGCCTCGCGAGGGTGAGGTGTTCTTGTGGCTAGGCTCTCGATCGGAGTGGATCAAGCTAAGATGAGGGGAGATGTCTGGATCTCTCCAAGATGTCTCCGAGATGCCTCTACCCTGTGGGTGGCTAGTCCTATTTATAGGCAAAGGCCCTGGGCCTCTTCCCAATTATTGAGCGGGATGTGCGCCAACAATTGGCCATTTTGAAGGGTAACATCTAGTACACTTATCCTGACTAAAGTTGGTCCTCGCCTGTCAAAGGCTCTGGTGGTGACGCCAGCTTGGGCTCCACGATGACCTATTTCCTGCCGTAGCGACGGTCTTGGTCTTGTTGCACCGAAACGGATGCCTTTGCTTGATGCTCTCGCCTGCGCTTGCCCCCTTTGCACCAAAGAGGAAATGAGGACACTGCGTGGGCTGGCGCCCGCCTGGCGCCCTTGGTCGTCATGGCTTGCGTCATGGGCACCTCGTGAGGTACCCCGCCTTGATCTCTCCACCTCCTCGCGAGCCAGCCTGACGAGGCCGTGCCTGAGGAAGCTTCCTGTCGTCCGCCCCGTGAGGCTTGGCCCCTCGCGAGGGTCTTGAGCTCGTGTTGATGAAGATGGGCCGTACCGGGCCACCCCTTGAGCCACGCCGCAGGCCGCAGGCAGGCAAGTCTGGATACCCCCATTCCCAGAACGCCGACAGTAGCCCCTGGGCCCAAGGCGTGCCTGGACTTCGCCAAGCAGAGAAGCGAAGGGACAAGTGCGAAGTGCCGCGGGCCCTAACAGCCTGCAGCCTTGGGTGCCGCATGGCGGTTGATTGGACGTGGGCGGCCCTGCTCCCCACGACGCCTCGGCAACTGCACGAATTGACAAGTCCCTGCATGCAAAGCGGGTTATGATTACCTGCGATCGTGGAGGTCGACGGTTGGCTTTCCCCGGCCATAAGTACGGAACGGCGCGTGCCCTTCCAGTCCATCTCTTCCTGCTTCTCCTTCTTCTCCGTCCTTGCTCCACTTTGCGGCAATGGCTCCGATCCGCCGGTTCTCCGCGGAAGAGAAGGGAAAGGCTCCCCGAGAGGGTCCCGACCCGCTTCCGCCAAAGAAACGGCTAGCCCTATGCCGTCGAGATGAGGGCACCCGGCAGGAGGTGTCGAGGCCTTGGTGCGAGCGGCTGCCGCCAGGGTTCCCGCTGCCCTTGTACGCCCACTTTGAGGGCCCTGAAGGAGTTGACGTCGAGCGCCATGGATGACGCCGCCGTCGGCATCGGCGGGTCAGGGCGGTGCGTGTTGTCCCTCCTGGAGTCCATGCCGAGGGCTACTCCCGAGAGTTTGTGCTCCACGCCGCCATGCCTCCGCAGTCTTGGATCCGCCTTCCTCCTTCCTTCGCCTTCGTGATGCCGCAGGGGGGGGGGGGATATTCGGAGCTCTGGCTGCAGCACGCTGGCTGCAACACCCTCGCGACCGAAGCGGAGGTCGCGGTCGTTGCTCCGGGCAAGGTCTTCATGACTCGAGGCTGGGGCGAGATCGCCCGGGTCTGCAGGACGAGGGGCGCCCTCGCGATCCACCTGGAGTACGACGGCGCTTCCATGATGCTCTTCAAGGTCTTCGACGCGGAAGGACGCCGGCTGGAGTGCTGCCCTGAGAGAGGTGGTCGGGGCCCTGCCGCGGCAAGGACCAGGCTCGCCGATCGCTCCCTCAGCAGCTCCTCAGGCGGCGGAGGCGGCGGAGGATCCAGCGACTCCGCCGAGCTCTTCGCGACTCCAGAGACGGCGGCGACAGCCTCTGAGCCCCGAGCTTGCGCCGCTCTCGGAGCAGGGCGGGCTCGGCAGGCCGCCGCCGCCTCTGATCTGGATGAGGTTGGCGTCGGTACCTGACGGCCCACTGTTGATGATGGCGTCTCTCGCGGAAGCGCGTGTAGTTAGCATTGTTTAGGATCTTCTCCTTCTGTTCCCTGCGAGGAATCGAAAAGCGCGCCCCGCGGGGGCTTGTAAGGTGCATGTGGTTCTGTTTGTTAATATGATCCTTGCCATGAAGTAGTGCTAGATGCTCATTCTGTCTTAGCTTAGTTCTTCCTTTCGAACCTCACGAGGGCTTGGTGCTATGTGCCGACAGGTCCCGGTCCCAAGGCAGGCTTCAGCCATCACTGGTATGCCAGGTCGCGATGCCGTGGTCAAGGCCAGGAGGTGAGCGGCCCGGGGTCCAGTAAGAGCCCCTGAGTCGCGATGCTCAGGAGGTCCCCTTTAGCGCTCAAGCAGCCATCGTTCGGTGAGAAAGGAGCACGACGTTGCTAACACGGGATTGCATTAGGTGCGAGGTCGGCGCTGCGATAGCCAGTGTTTCTGGAGGGTGACTTATCTCGGGAGTCAGGAACCGCTTCCTGGTGCGACGCTAGGTCCGCGCATGGGCAGGCGAGGGTTGCTGGCGAGGTCCCAGCGATGCCTCTTCCCTCTCGCCTTTGCTCCCCTTTCTGCTCTACGTCCTCGGGTCCCGGCCCTCGAGCGGGTCTCAGCCGTCGCTGGTATGCCAAGTCGCGATGCCGTGGACAAGGCCAGAGGGTGAGTGCTGGAGAGCCAGTAGGAGTCCGTGAGTCGTGATGCTCCGGTACCCCCCCCCCTTTAACGTGCAAGCAGTTCGCGCGGGCGAGAGTGAAGAAGACGCCGTGAGGGCCTCGCCCTGCGCTGCGCCTTGAAGAGATCCTGCAGGCCCACCACAAGAGGAACAAAAGTCCGCCATGACAAGCGATGGTCAGTCGTTGGTTTCTTTGGAGGGGTGACGAGGCACTGAAGGCCTGACGAGGTGGCGCTGTGCGGGGCTGCCGCGGCCAGAGCTCGGCCATTCAGGTTTGTCGGTGTTGCAGGGACGGACCCATGCGCAAGCGTCGTGCCATTGGGGAGCAGCTTCATCAGTTGGTGTCAATTGAGCAGGTAACTAGGTCAAGCACGTTAATCACGAAGGAGCAAGTTCATTTAGATAGGTGCAGGGAAGGCGGGGCGTCGCTGGGTGGCCCGAGCGACTTGGGATGATGCAGCCCGAGGCGCCCCAACAAAGTAAGCTAGGAACATGAAGTAAAAGGGATATACGCCGCAGGGACGGACCCACGCGGCCTGGGAATGATGCAGCCCTGGGGGGCGCTCCCAGCTGGAAATGAAACTTGAAGGATGTCACCTGATAATGTTGAAGACGAAGGGATGTTGAAGTAGCGGACGTCGTGGGCTGCGGAAGCCGATCTTCACGAGCCCCCAGGCCCAGGAGCCTCGGGAGGCTCCGGAGGTGCTGGTGGCTCCTCGCGGACCGTCTCCATCTCCGCCAGGACTGCGGAATGCCTGGCCTCTTGAGCCTCCAGGATGCTCCCCATGAGGCGCTGGCACGTGGCGGCGTTGCCGGCACGCCTGTAGGGCCTGCGAACGTAGCTGTGGGGTGGACCTTCACAGCGCCCCACGCGTGAGGGCCAGAAGCGCTCCTGAGAGGCAGCTCGGTTGAGCCCTGGTATGTCGATGCAAACGCGCAGCCCACCATCCTCGCCTAGATGGGGAGCTACGGCGGGTAAGCGCCGGCTGCCACTCATGACTCTTGACTCCTGCAGCTCCTGAATGATCTGGCTGACGAACTCCTGAGGGTTTGGCCCTCCTTGCCTCGCTCCTTCCTGAGGGAAACATGCTTTGAAACATGCCTCCAAGTGGTGCCCAAGCGCCTTCCTCGTGACCTTAGCAAGGTCGGTGGCCCTCCAGGAGAGAGCCCCCGAGCCTTGCTTGAGGAGGGCGCCGGGTGCGCCTTCCTATGCGACAGAGTGTAAGTGCATCTAGTGCCCCTTAGTGATTTTGGTGTATTGAAGACTTATAGGTTAAGTAACTAATGCGTTTGTAAGTGTACACAGGTCTATAAGTCTATGAGGAGTTTGATATTTACAGTGAAAGTCGACCCCTAAAAATGAAGTTCTTCAGCTGAAGACTTTGATATTCTGAAGACTTTCTGAAGACTTTGAAAGTGAAGAAATTGGTGTGACCTTGAAGACTTGGTATTCATTTGAGGAACATGAAGCGTGAAGACTTTTGTTTTCGTAGTTTCATTTTCTCTTTCTTGAGTCATAGGAAACACCGTCTTGTTAAAGGGGTCGAGGAAATACTAAGGAAAATTTCCATTTGATGCTCAACTCAAAATCCTACACCTACCAATCCCTTCGAGTGAAGCCTTTGGAAATCTCATACAGTTCAGTCAATTTCTTGATGTGAGACGAAGCTCTTCCAGTTGTCGAGGAATTTGTTCGATCGAGGGTTAGGAATTCGCCAAGGCGAATTGCCTACACAAAGGAGGAACATGATAGCCCCGAGGAATTTGATGTTCAAATTTCCGACCGTTCTGTCTTCTGCGCCACTGTCCCAAATATCTTATCCACCTAACGGTCATATCATTGAAGGGCATTTATGTCTTATCATGTCGGGCTGCTCCCTAGGCTATAAATAGCCGCCCCTACAACCACTAGCTGGTTGGCTGCTCGAGAGAACTTGACACTTGTCATTTGAGAGCAACCCATCCTCCGAGGACTTTGAGCGAAAATCATCAAGTGAGGAAAAACCCAAAAGTGACGAAAAACCCAAAAACCAAACCCCAACAAACCCAAAGTGATTGAGCATCATCAAGAAATTGATCCTGCGTGGATCCGAGGCTTTTTACCTTTGAAGACTGTGCGTCGTCCAGACGGTTAGGCGTCAAGGTCTAGCGCATCCAAGAGGAATTGTGGATTGCCGGGTGACCTAGTATGTGAAGGTTTGGAAGTCGCTCAAGACTTACCACAGTGATTGGACGAGGTCTGCGTGACCTTAGTTCAAGGAGAATACGGTGAGGACTTGGTGTCTGAGCTGCGTGCTTTCGATGATCGGGTGTCCGGATTGTGTGTCCTCGAGTTTAAATACTCGGCCGCTCCAACCAGACGTACAACCGAGACAGCAGTTGGAACTGGTCTACTAAATCATTGTCTTCACCAACCTAACTGGTTCTATTTCCTCAACCCTTTCATTTCCTCATTCTTGTGTTGAGTGATTGTTCATATCTGTGTTTGAAGACTTTGACTGAAGACTTTCTCAATTTCCTCAGTTCAATTTCTTCAGTCTGTTTGTCTTCATCTTGTGTTATCCTGTGATTACGCTTTCTGTACTCTGTGATTGTCTTCATTTCATCATGATGAATATGCTTGTAATCTGTTACGCTTACTTCTGAGTACTTAGTCCGCTGCAAGTATTTCTTCGCTAAGGAATTTCCTCACCGGCAAATTCCTCCTGGTATAATTCATAAAAATCGCCTATTCACCCCCCCCCCCCTCTAGTCGATATAACGCACTTTCAATTGGTATCAGAGCAAGGTACTCCCTTGTTACGTGTGATTTTGGTTTAACCACCGGAGTTTTAGTTATGTCGACCGCAGGTATGATCAAGGTCTCAGCAGGGTGTCCTACCTTCGATGGGACGGACTACCCCTCTTGGAAGAACAAAATGCGAATGCATCTTGAAGCAATTGACAACGATCTACGGTATGTTGTGACAAAAGGTGTTTCCTCACCACACCTTCTCTGAATGATGCTGATGTGAAGAGCTTCAAGCAACTCGATTCTCAAGCGAAGAATATCATATGTGGCCATCTGAGCAAAGGTCAATATGGAAGAGTGAGTGCTTTGGAATCTGCCAAACTCATCTGGGATAGGCTGTCCAAAGTAAATGAAGGTGTTTCAACTCAATGTGACTCTCGAGTTGATGTTCTTCGGAATCTCTTCAACCGCTTCAAAAGACTCGACAACGAAAATGTTCAACAAACCTTCGATCGCCTCACTGACATCTCAAATGAGCTTCAAGCACTGGGTGCCCCTGACATCACCGACCATGAGGTTGTGCATAAATTGCTAAGATCGCTTGATTCCTCATTTGATACTCCGCACTAATGATACAAGAACGAGCAGTGACTACAAGTCTCTTGATCCTGCCGATATCCTCGAAAGGCTAAATACTCATGAGTTCCAGCTTTGAAAAGAGAGATCTCTATGGTTACGGCTATGGAAAAACACGTGCCTCAAGGCCAAGGCTGTGTCCGAATCTGAGAGTGAAGACTCTGGTAGTAGCCTTGGAGATCCTGAAGAATTTGGCCAGGAGCTAGCACTGCTCGTGAAGAAATTCCAGAAATTCTCAAGACATGGTCGCTTTGGAAAATCCTCAAGAAGCAGTGATTCCTCATCTAGTGACTATAAGAGAAGACTGTGTCACAAATGCAAGAAACCTGGTCACTATATCCAAGATTGTCCTCAGTGGGAAAAGGAATTAAGAAAGAAGAAACACAAGGATTATAGTTCTGATGACGTGAAGAAGAAGAAGAAATCATCAAAATCTTCATCATCAAAATCCTCAAAACCTTCTTCTCACAAGAAGAGCAGCTCCAAAAGGCTCGAGGCATTCATTGGCAAGGAAATGGACTCTGAAGCTGAATCGAGGAAAATGAGGAAGAGGAGGAGTGCGAAGAATCCGAATCTGGTGTGGCTAGTCCGGCTCTTGCTATCGCTTATGTTAGCAAGTCCATCTTCAACATCAAGAAACCGACTACCGACAAACCCGATGAGGAAAATGATGACTACGCTCCCACCTATTGCTTCATGGCAAAAGGTGCCAAGGTACTCAATTTCACCTCCTCTCGAATCCAAAGTGAAAATGAATCGATGAGGATCTCAAGCCCAGCTACTCTAAACTTGCTAAGATTGCTATAAAACAACAAAGGGCTTTTGAAAAGGTTCAAAACATGCTAGATAAGAGTGATGATATGTTAGGTGAAGAAATGGATCGCATTCAAGCCCCGGTGAAAATCTTCAGAGACTTGGTCTAGGCTTGACAACCTTCAAGGTCATCATAGCACTCTCTTATCTCGATCATGAGAAACTTTCTTATGAATTTCTTCAAAGAAAGCAAGATCTTGAGAAGCTAAGAGCGAGTTATGAAGATCTTGTAAGGAGCGCGATTCATTACTTGCTCAACAAATCAGCGCTTCTCAAGAAGAATTTGTTCCTCCATGCTTAAAGTGCATTGAACGTGAATCGCTAATTCTTCACCTGAATGTTCAAATGCTTCAAATGTTACAAATTCTTCACCTGCCTCTGCTATCACTAAGTCCTCATCTGAGGACATTGCTAGTATCACTGACGATGCAGGCCTGAAGGAATTCTACATGACAGGCATGTACAAAAGCCTCAAAGGGCATCAGACTCTTTGTGATGTGCTTAAAAAGCAGATCCTAAACAGGAACCCTAGGAAAGAGGGTATTGCCTTTGAGAGGAAACTCAATGCTGATGGAACGTACTGGAAACCTGAGCAGTATCCTAAAACCTCATGGGTTGCTGCAAAGGGACCTCCAGTTGATCCATCTACCTTATCTGGTTTTACATGTGAATTTCCTCATTCTGTTGATGAGTCATTCGACTCAAACTATAAACTGTTCAAAAATCAGAATGGTGAAGTATTTGCTAGATATGTTGGCACTAAGCTGAGAACGGTTCCCTATGAAGAAAATTTGGGTTCCCAAGAAATGCCTTGAAAGTCTTCGTGAATGTCCTCATGACACCACTGTGAAGAATAGGAACCCCAGATCAAATTCTTCATATGGACCAAATTCTTCATATGGATCCAAGTCCTCATACGGACCAAATTCCTCACATGGATCAAATTCCTCAAAAGGATCAAAGTCCTCATATGATTATCATCGTGCTAACAACTCTGTTTCGCAGGGTAGAGCTAAGGGCTATAAATATGTGCATTATTCTTCAAACCAATATGTTCATAAGTCCTCGAAGAATTTCTCTGCTTATTCATATGCTTACCCTAACCCCTCTTATGTGAAACGAAATGGTTTGGCCTCTATGCCACCATTCTCGAATGGTGCTCGCAGAATGATGAACTCTTTGCCACCCCTTGAGATGTGGGTGGTGAAGAAAAAGAACTAATCTCTTCTGCAGGTCAGGTCTCGGGCGTGCCTTAACGTCTGAAGAATTTCTTGGGGGCTGACAAAAATGCACGAAAGGACGCAGGCTAATCATGATGAAATGAACTTTCATTTCACACGTCCTCATATCGCTTATCTGAATCTCGATCGATGAAATTCATCTCGATGAACTTGATATCATATTCTTCAGCGATGAAGTATATGAGATCGTAAGTTGTACTAATTCATCCGCAGGATGATCAACCCAAAGCCACCGAGTGGGTTCTCGATAGTGGATGTACAAATCACATGATCGGTGACAAGAATCTATTGATGGATGCTACCTTATCACCGTCACATCTGAAGCATATCATCTTTGCTGACAAAGGCAAAAGTCAGGTATTGGGACTTGGTAAGGTTGCTATCTCTAAGGACATGCACATGGACAAAGTCATGCTTGTTGAGTCTTAGGATATAACCTCATGTCAGTCTCAATGCTTTGTGATCTTGATATGGTTGTTATCTTTGGCAAGTATCGGTGTGTTGTGATTATGGAAGCTGACAATTCCAAAGTCTTCGAAGGCTTTAGGAGAGGAGACTTGTATATTGTTGATTTTTCCACAGGACCACAACCAGCCGTGTGTCTACTTGCAAAAGCTTCGTATATTGGCTATGGCATCGACGACTTGGTCACGCAGGCATGAGGAATTTGCACACGCTATGCGAAGAAGAAGCATGTCATTGGCATTGAGAATGTCAAATTCCTCAAGGATCACCTATGCGAACTGTGAAGCTGGAAAAATGACCAAGTCCAAGCATCCAGTGAAGACTATCATGACCACTACTCGTCCCTTCGAATTGCTTCACATGGACCTCTTTGGTCCCAATCATTATTCAAATCGTTAATGAAGCATCACTATATGGCTTTGTTATTGTTGATGATTACTCTCGTTACACATGGGTACACATTGTTACTTACAAAAATCAAGTGCAGGAAATCTTCAAACAATTTTCCTCGAGGGCTTCAACCAACTTTGGTGTGAAGATCAAGCACATCAGGAGTGACAATGGAACCGAGTTCAAGAATTCCGGTCTTGATGACTATCTTGATGAACTTGGTATTACTCATGAGTTATCTGCTCATATACTCCTCAAAGAAATGGCGTCGTGGAGCGCAAGAATGTAACTCTTGTTGAGATGGCTCGCACTATGCTTGATGAATACAAAACGCCTAGTCGCTTACTGGATTGAAGCAATTGACACTGCTGCGTGCCACATCATCAACAGAGTATATCTTCACAAATTCTTCAAAAGACTGCCTATGAACTCCTCACGGACAAGAAACCCAATGTAAGTTATTTCAAAGTCTTGATTGCTAAATGCTGGATTAGAGATCCTCACCACAACTCTAAATTTGCACCGAAAGCACATGAAGGTTTTATGCTTGGTTACGGAAAGGACTCAGACACCTACAGAGTCTTCAACATCAATCTACACAAGATTGTTGACACTTTGAGATGTGCGGTTCGATGAAACTAATGGCTCGCAAAGAGAGCACCTACCTTACGTGTTAGACGAACCAGCACTGAGGATTCTATCGATTCAAGGCAACCGAGGATGTCATTCCCTCTTGAAGAAACTGCTGAAGAATTCATTCTCGCATTTAGAAGAACGCCGAAATGATGCACGAAGATAATGCTGAAGAAAATAGTCTTTGAGGAAAATGATCAAATTCCTCGAAGACAACCAGCTCATCCTCGCGTTGCAAAAGAAGTGCAAGTGGAGAAGATCATCGATGACATTAAAGCGCCAGTCCTCTCACACGCTCAAAAGCTTCACATTTATCTAACTTTTGTGGGCACTATGCTTTTGTCTCTATCACAGAGCCCACTAAGGTAGATGAAGCATTTCGAGCCGGAGTGGATTCAGGCCATGCAAGAAGAATTACATCAGTTCGAGCTCAACAACGTCTGGGAACTAGTCAAACGTCCAGATCCTCGCAAGCATAATATCATTGGCACAAAGTGGATCTATCGCAACAAGCAAGATGAAAATGGTCTTGTGGTGAGGAATAAGGCACGACTAGTAGCTCAAGGCTACACGGAGTTGAAGGAACTGATTTCGATGAAACTTTTGCACCTGTTGCTAGACTTGAGTCTATTCGCATATTACTCGCCTATGCTAACCATCACAATATCACTTTATATCAAATGGATGTGAAAAGTGCATTCCTCAATGGTAAGCTTGAGGAAGAAGTATATGTTGCTCAACCACCAGGTTTTGAAGATCCAAAGAATCGACAAAGTCTTGAGGCTAAATAAGGCCCTCTATGGCCTCAAGCAAGCCCCTCGGGCGTGGTATGATACATTGAAGGAATTCTTCGTGAAGAATGGCTTCACACCAGTTCACTCGACCCTACTCTCTTTACTAAATCTTATGATGGTGAACTTTTGTGTGCCAAATATATGTTGATGATATTATCTTTGGCTGTCTTGACCAACGTTATAGTGATGAATTTGCCTATATGATGAGTGAAGAATATCAAATGTCTATGATGGGAGAGTTGAAATTCTTCTTAGGTCTTCAAATTCACAACAACACAATGGCATATTCATATCTCGGAGAAATACCTCAAAGATGTCACGAAGAAATTCGGCATGCAAGATTGCAAAGGTGTCAAAATTCCTATGCCCACAAATGGCCATCTATGCAATCGATGAAAATGGTATTGACTTGATCACAAGGTATACCGCTCCATGATTGGTTCTTTATTGTACTTATGTGCATCTAGGCCAGATATAATGCTTAGTGTTTGCATGTGTGCCCGATTTCAAGCTACACCAAGGAATCACACCATAAGGCTGTGAAGCATATTCTTCGATATCTAGCTCACACACCAACACTAGGATTATGGTACCCCAAGGGCTCTACTTTTGATCTCATTGGATATTACGACTCACGACTATCTTTGGTGATCGTGTGGATCGCAAGTCAACATCTGGTACTTGTCATTTCCTCGGACGATCTTTGGTGCATTGTTCCTCGAAGAAAGCAGAACTGCGTATCGCTGTCCACTGCGGAAGCTGAATACATTGCTGCTGGCTCGTGTTGTGCTCAATTAGTATGGACGAAGCAAACCCTCAAGGACTACGGCATCAACGTGAAGAATGTGCCTCTCTATTGTGACAATGAGAGTGCCATCAAGATTGCTCACAACCCAGTTCAGCACTCGAAGACAAAGCACATTCAAATTCGTCATCATTTTCTTCGTGATCATGTGTTGAAGGGCGACATCTCCATCGAGCATGTGAAGATCAAGAACAGCTAGCTGATATCTTCACTAAGCCTTTGGATGAGAAGAGATTTAGCAAGTTGCGGTGTGAGCTAAATATCTTAGAATCTTCGAATGTTCTTTAAAGGACACACATCCTAACACTTATGCAAAATCGATGACTTAGATGTGCAACACATGAAGAAACGTTTTTCTTCAATCAATGAAGAATAACACTCTAAGTGTGAAGAAATTAATGAAGAATTTGATTCTCGTAACCCTCGACAATTGTAATGCTGTGTCTGAAATCATCATTCTTATCTGATGGAGTCACGCCACCACCAAAGTTGAAAATCTTCAATTTGAATTTTTCCTCATTTTTGAAATTCTTCAGTTTTTTCAAATTTTTCAGTTTTTCAAATTCTTCAACTTTGCAAAATCTTCACTATTTCCGTCGTCTTTATTCATTGGCTATATATATATATGGATTTATGTCCTCTACAGCATTCACTTATGGCTATTTCTTCAAGTCGCTTTTTCTCTAAGTGAATGTGATCGGACCCTTTCCCCTCTATGCTATACTCAACCCAATCCATTCACAAATTCTTCATGTGCGTTCTACTTTGAAACTCGTTCAAATTCTTCACTGTGTCCTTGACAGCTGAAGAAATTGCAACGGAACCTTTAAAAGGAATCCTATTCAAACCTTCGCTTTTACCGCTCAAACCGTTCCGCATCCCATGATGCATTATTATATTCACCCACGATCGTACACGATCTCCACTACACAGTACGTGGGTGACACATGTCGTGAGAAGGGAAGCGGTCAGGGGCATGTTCGTCCTAAATCTTCGGGCGATCCGTTTTTCACCGTGTCTATAAATACCCCTCTCTCCCTTCCTCACTCTTTTACTCTGCTCGACCTCTCTCTCCCGCTCGAGCTCCTCAAAACCCTAGCGCCGCCGCTACTCCATCGTCGCCGGTGAGGAAAAGCTTCACTGCCTTGACCTCTTCGCCGACGAACTCGCTCCGACCGCGGAAATCCTCACTCCGCCGTCGCCGTAGCTGATTTCCTCTGCCAAGTTAGGGCGTGGAAGATCTGAACGGACGAACTTCCCAACTGTTCTTCTTAGTTCGTCGTGTTCTTCACTTCGGGTAAATTAAAAGTTACTTTTATTACTCGCTTTGATTCTCAAATTTTCTTCAAATTCTTCAAAGGTGTTTATTCTTCAAATCTTCACACATATGAACACCTCAAATTTCTTGACTCGTTTCTCTAAGCAATGATTTACTTCAAGATTCCTCAATTGTGTGGATCTTCGATCTACACAACTCTGGAACCTAAGACAAAGAACGCTTATTGAAATTCTTCAAGGCTCAATCTGGTCAAAATCCTCAAAACTTGTTCTTTTTGAAAAACCTTCTGAGAACGCATATGACCTCTCCAAATTCCTCGCACCTATACTCTGTTCACGGTACAAATGTCATTCTTTGAATCCCTAGGTTCTCATCAACTTAACTCATTTGCAGCGTTCCTCGAAGAAAAACTGCACACTTCTTGAGAGAACTCAATTGTTCAATTTCCTCAACTGAAGAAAATGGCAGACGGTAAGAAGCCGCAGAAGGGAGGAAAGAAACACGAGGTCATGACAGCATTTGAAATCCACGAGGAAATATATGCCGACTCATCGCACACCGGATGAAGAAAGCAAAAATCAACGCAAGGTGCGTATTCAGAAGATTGAACGGAGATGGGCACGGGAATGGAAGGAATACAGATATGTAACTCCTAAGTACATGAAGAAATTCGCTCTCAACCCTCCATGCCCAAGAGCTCCATTGGCACCTGGCCAAATAGCTGATCCCACTAGCGTCAAACGCGGTGAGGACTTTCCTGATGAATGGGTCAAACGCCAAGCAAAATTGGCAAAGCAAGCAAAGGAAGCAGTGAAGAAATTCAATGAGGATTACGTCATGCTATCGCCATCGAGGTCTCGGTCAAACCGAGGAAATCAATGCAAAAGAAGCCTGCTAATAAGCCAAGTGCTTCATCATCTGCGCCCTCACGACCAAGTTCCTCAGCAGCTCCTTCCAAGCAAATTCCTCACACTGCTGCTGTTCCATCAAAGTCCTCAACAGCTCCAACAAAATCTTCAGTTCCTGTGCACCTGGCTACTTGTCAAAGAACCACTGGTTTTTCAATTGCCTCAGGCATTTCTGCAAGTTCCTCAGCTGCCCCCATTTCTTCATCTGGCCCGGCTCAGCTGAAGATCAAGGCAACAGCTGGACGAGGTCCACGGCCTAGTCCAAGGAAGAAACAAGTTGTATTTCATGTACCATCTGACGATGAGGCATCTGATGAAGAACTCGCGGAAATCATCAGAGACCGTCAAGTAAGGGCCGCTAGAGCCAAAGGTACATCTGTGCCACTACTATTGGATCCGAAGAAAGTCCTCGACTTCATTGACCTCTGGCACAATGATCTCAATACCCCTCTGCCTGATCTTCATTTGACACCTGGTCAAAGTCATGCGCTGACTCACTTCATCGCTGAAGAAAAATGGAAGTTTGAGAAGGCGAGGGAAATCAAGAAGGCTCAATCTGAAGGAGAAGTTTCTGAAGAAAAACGTTGTCAAGATGACACCTGAGGAACTTCTCCAAATCCAAACTGAAATTCAAAACCTCAGCAAGAACTTCGATACATACTATGCTGATTGGCAAGGAGTCAAGACCAGATTAAATCGATCCGTGAAGAAATTCACAAGTGTTGCTGCCCGATTGCAACATGAAATTCCTCGGTGGGGCCTCGGCTTAGCCCTCTTGAAGAAAATACCGGCACCGATGACGTTCAACCTGCTGAAGAAAATGCTGATTCGGGGCTGATGGTCCCATACCGGCCCGAAGAAATTGCTGTGGCACCCACTAGTGGTGCGCTGAAGAAATTACTCAAGACAGGAGGCGCATCGATTGCTCCTGAAGAAACTGCACCAACTTCCTCAGCTCCTCCTGCGCCAACTCCAACTCCAATTCTTCCATCTGCTTCTGATGTGAAGAAAACCAAGGCTGCAGAACGAGCTGCTGTGAAGAAAAGGAAAGCATCAGCTGCGTCAGATTCTTCGGCTGCGAAGAAAATGAAGCCAATGACCAGCTCATCTGAAAACCCGATTGATGCTGTTCCAATTTCCTCCATACCTTCAAAGGAAGTCGTTCCGTTTGGAGAAGAATATGAGATCCCAACCGGATCTGATGAAGAACATCAATCTGCTGCTTCGTCAGAGAAAATTGATGAAGAAATTGAAGTGGAAGCAATCCCTTCAACCCCAGTTATTTCCTCATCAGACCATGAAATTCCTCAAGCTGGTGCTGAGGAAATTGAAGATGAAGATGTGGATATTGGATGCACCACACCAGTGATCAATGATGACTTTTGGGAAAGTCAGCATCCCAATACTCCTCTCTTCACCCCGCTCCAACAAGTTCCTCACTCCCCTGCACAAACTGTCCAAATAGACTACGAAGAAAATCAACCTTTGGTTATGTGCATGAAGAAATTCCAGCCACTAGTCTTGATGAAACTGCCGCCGCTAATCCTCGGCCGCACAAGTTGAGGACCAAGAAATTCCTCAGTCAAGAACCCGAACTTACGATTCTCGAGGTGGTGATGCAACTCATCGACACCCCTCCGCCCAAGCAAAAGAATCCATTCTCAACCAAGCAAAAGTTCAAAATTTGAAGATTTCTATGCCGAGCACGTGTTCTTCATTGAATATAATCCTTATGATTACGCCGCATTAGGAAGAGGCGCTTACGACTGCCGGTCAAGCCAACTTCTATTCCTCGGTGCTTTTCAACAAGGACAAAATCTTCGATCATGCTCATATTCCTCATGTGGATATGGAGTCGCCGCCAGCTTTGAGCCAGTCCTCGGTGTTCTTCACGACGCAGGACTTCTAAACTTCTGTGACCGATATTTGTGATTGGAACGAAGAGCTAATTCTTGAGTTCTATGCAACCCTCGCACATCACCGGAGACGTCAAGACGTAAATTCATGGGTCTTAGATTGGATGATCGAAAACACTCACTACAAGGCACCAAAGAAGTGAATTGCTTCGTGCCCTACCACTCGATCCTCCGCTTGATGGTGCACGTCGTATCTATGAAGAAAAGAACTTTCAAATCACTATATGCAAGTCTTGATGAAGCCTTTGAAGCCAAGGCAGGCACCAAGAACCAAATTCCTCGTCAAGGAACTATTATATGTGCCTCGGACAGTCTATCGGATTCTGACGAAGACTATGAGTCCTATCAAAGGCCACGACTCGAATGATGAAGAAGTCGTTGGCATCATGAAGAATATGCTCTTCAACATCATCCATGGCGTTCCCGTCAATTTCCATGATTTCTTCATGAGGACTCTGGCTAACATTGCCATGTCACCATTTGAGCTGAAGCCTTATGCGCCTTGGATTATGAGATTCATCAGGTCAAGGTCTTCACTCAATTACAAAGCTGATACTTTGAACCACTGCAGCTACCTACCCCCGATTGAAGTCCTCAAACGGACAATTACCTCAGCTGATGAAAAGGGCAAGGCTCCTGCTGTGATAGATGAAGGCATTCGTCCATTGGATGGACAGTTTCGCAAAGCAGCATCTTACTCCACCAATGATGACTCTGCCACACATGACTCAGCCGCAAATACCTCAGTCAAGCAAAATCCTCAAGGAATCGCACCTGTGGTGATGACTGATCGTGAGTTACTCCTCAGTCTTCATCAGAAGGTTGATCGCAATCATAAGTGGGTCAAACGTCAGTTTGGTACTCTTCTTTACAACATGACCTCAACACACAATGCAGTGAAGAAAAACCACTACTACCTTCAAGAAACCTTCAAGCGCACCTGGGCTGTTCTTTCACATGTCTACAGTGAAGAAGAACTGACGTCAATGGGACTCAAGAAAGATTTTGACTGGTCCGCACCTCCTCAGAAGAAATTCAAGAAGGTCAAAGTTCCTTCCTTGGTGGCCAGCTCCTATTCTTCATCTCGCGACACTGATGAAAATGAAGATTTGGAAGACACTGCTGCTGGTCCTACTTCAACAACCGACCCCCACAATGCTGGCGCTCCGTCTTCAACTTGAAATTCTTCAAGAGCGTTAGTCCTCAGTTTCGATCCTTTTGGTCATTTGATGACAAAGGGGGAGAAATTTGAGTTAGTCTTCAAGCGGGTCTCGTTTTTGTCTATATACAGTATTTTATTAAGTTACAACTCTCGTTCTTACGAAACCTTTTATTGGATCGAGTTGTAATCTTAAACCCGATGGTGCTTTGATACTTTTGATGCATTATGCTCTTGCTCTATGCTCTGATTACAGGAGTTATGCTCTGATTCTCGTGAGCTCTCTGAAAATCTTCATAGCAAATCAATTTGGCCTTTGGGCTCTGATACTCTTTTTGCATTATTCTGCATGCTCTGATATCAAGCATGCAAAAGTATCAAATTCCTCATACGCATTATTTTGGGCTCTGATACTCTTTATGCATTATTTGTATGCATTGCATAGCATCAAGCACCATATTTCATCATGCATTTCAAATTCCTCATATTATATGTCAAATGCGTGTATGAATTACAAGATATAGGGGGAGATCTCCATGATTCAATTCTTCAAATGTGCATTGCCTCAAAAGCAAATTCCTCACTATGCACATCTTCAGGGGGAGTTCTTCTATATCTTGCAATCAAATTCCTCATTATCAGTATTTACACTTCATATGGTTATCCCCGTTGAAAAGTTAACCTATGTTGTCATCAATCACCAAAAAGGGGGAGATTGTAAGTGCATCTAGTGCCCCTTAGTGATTTTGGTGTATTGAAGACTTATAGGTTAAGTAACTAATGCGTTTGTAAGTGTACCGGTCTATAAGTCTATGAGGAGTTTGATATTTACAAAGTGAAAGTCGACCCTAAAATGAAGTTCTTCAAATTGAAGACTTTGATATTACGAAGACTTTACGAAGACTTTGAAAGTGAAGAAATTGGTGTGACCTTGAAGACTTGGTATTCATTTGAGGAACATGAAGCGTGAAGACTTTTGTTTTCGTAGTTTCATTTTCTCTTTCTTGAGTCATAGGAAACACCGTGATCGTTAAAGGGGGTCGAGGAAATACTAAGGAAAATTTCCATTTGATGCTCAACTCAAAATCCTACACCTACCAATCCCTTCGAGTGAAGCCTTTGGAAATCTCATACAGATTCAGTCAATTTCTTGATGATAGAGACGAAGCTCTTCCGTCGCCGAGGAATTTGTTCTCGACTGAGGGGTTAGGAATTCGCCAAAGGCGAATTGCCTACACAAATGAGGAACATGATAGCCCCGAGGAATTTGATGTTCAAATTTCCGACCGTTCTTATCTGTCTTGCTTGACTGTCCCAAATATCTTATCCACCTAACGGTCATATCATTGAAGGGCATTTATGTCTTATCATGTCGGGCTGCTCCCTAGGCTATAAATAGCCGCCCCTACAACCACTAGCTGGTTGGCTGCTCCGAGAGAACTTGACACTTGTCATTTGAGAGCAACCCATCCTCTGAGGACTTTGAGCGAAAATCATCAAGTGAGGAAAAACCCAAAAGTGACGAAAAACCCAAAAACCAAACCCCAACAAACCCAAAGTGATTGAGCATCATCAAGAAATTGATCCTGCGTGGATCCGACGCTTTTTACCTTTGAAGACTGTGCTTCTTCCAGACGGTTAGGCGCCAAGGTCTAGAGCATCCAAGAGGAATTGTGGATTGCCGGGTGACCAAGTATGTGAAGGTTTGGAAGTCGCTCAAGACTTACCACGAGTGATTGGACGAGGTCTGCGTGACCTTAGTTCAAGGAGAATACGGTGAGGACTTGGTGTCTGAGCTGCGTGCTTTCGATGGATCGGGTGTCCGGAATGTGTCCTCGAGTTTAAATACTCGGCCGCTCCAACCAGACGTACAACCGAGACAATGATTGGAACTGGTCTACCAAATCATTGTCTTCACCAACCTAACTGGTTCTATTTCCTCAACCCTTTCATTTCCTCATTCTTGTGTTGAGTGATTGTTCATATCTGTGTTTGAAGACTTTGGTGAAGACTTTCTCAATTTCCTCAGTTCAATTTCTTGATCTGTTTGTCTTCATCTTGTGTTATCCTGTGATTACGCTTTACGTACTGTGATTGTCTTCATTTCATCATGATGACTATGCTTGTAATCTGTTACGCTTACTTACGAGTACTTATTCCGCTGCAAGTATTTCTTCGCTAAGGAATTTCCTCACCGGCAAATTCCTCAGTGAAGAATTCATAAAAATCGCCTATTCACCCCCCCTCTAGTCGATATAACGCACTTTCACAGAGGGAGGTGCCCCCTGGACAGTCGCGGACCTTGAGGGGCCTGCCTCCTGAGGGGTCGGGCCTGGAGATGTCTTCTTCTTCTTGGGAGCGGTCTCGGGGAGCCTCCCGCTCCTGCGATCCGGGTCTTCAAGTGATGCGGCCTGAAAAGCTCGCTCCAGGGAGCACACCGCATCTCTTTCTTCACAAGGCACTGTGATGACTCCGCCGCTTCCTGGCATCTTGAGGACGTTTTAGCCGTGATGAGTCACGGCCATGAACTTGGCCAGAGCCGGGTACCCGAGGATGGCGTTGTATGGCACGCGAATGTGGGAGACATCGAAGTCGATGAGCTCGGTGTGGTAGTTGTCGCGTGCCCCGAAGGTGACAGGGAGGCGGACCTACCCAATCGGAATTGTGGAGCCATCGGTGACTCCAGAGAAAGGCTTGGTTGGCTGAAGCTGATTGTAAGGCACTTGGAGATTGTTGAATGTCTCTATGGACAGGACATTGAGCCCTGCTCCGCCATCTATGAGGGTCCTGGTGACTTGCACGTTGCTGATGATTGGGGAACAAAGCATCGGGAGGACTCCGGCTGTGGCCACGCACTTGAGCTGATCCGCTGAGCTGAACGTGATGGCGCACGCCGACCACCTGAGGGGGCGCGTGGCTTCGAGCTTGGGGAGGACTGCATTCACTTCGCGGGCGAACTGCTTGAAGATGCGTTGAGAGGCTGGGGCTTGAGCTCCGCCCAGGATGCAGGCGATCGCGCGCGGCTCCTGGAAGCCCCAGCCCCCTCGGCCCCGATGATGGTCCTCATTTCTCCTTGGCTGCGGCAGCAGAGGAGGGAGGCCTGCGTTTCCTTGCGGGAGATCCTCGCGAGGCTAATCCCTCCAGCCTCCCTCGCGAGACTGATCCTGCCAGCGATCCTCGCGAGGTCGGTCACGCCATCCTTGGCGAGGGCCACGGTCTTCCCAGCGTCCTGCATTTCTTCCTCCTCCTCGGTCGTCGCCTCGATCGTTGCGGTTGGGGCGTCGACCGATCCTCCCTTCTCGCACGGCTCGGAGCTCTTGACATTCGTTGGTGTTGTGGGTGTGGAGGTCGTGGTACACTGATCTGCGGCTGCCCTTGGAAGACTCGGGCTGATCTACGCCTCGCTTGGTATCTGGTTCTCGCATGAGCACGGCAGCCCCCTTGCGCTTCACGTCCTTGGCCTTGGGCTTCTTCTCTTCTGGGTCTGCGGCCGGCACCTCGAGGAGGGAAAGGCGTCCTTCCTCAGCCCTGGCGCACTTGGTCGCCAAGTTGAACAGCTCCAATGAAGTGCACAGATCTTCATGCATCGCCAGCTCCCCCTTCATCTTGACGTCACACACACCATCGGAGAAGGCTGAGATGATGGCCTCCTCGGTCACCTTGGGAATCTTGAGGCATGCGTTGTTGAAGCGCTGGATGTACTTCTGCAGGGTCTCCCCTGGCTGCTGCTTGATGCGGCGCATGTCGCTCACGGCAGGAGGCCGGTCACGAGTACCTTGGAAGTTGGCGATGAAGCGGGTGCGCATCTCGTCCCAGGAGGAGATCGTGCCAGGAGCCAGGTTCAGGAGCCAGGTGCGGGGCCCGTCCTTGAGTGCCATGGGAAACCAGTTCGCCATGACCTTCTCGTCCCCGTTGGCGGCTTCGATGCCCAGCTCGTAGAGCTGAAGGAACTCTGCAGGGTCGGCCGTGCCGTCGTAGCGAGGAGGCAGGTCTGGCTTGAACTTGTCGGGCCACGCGACGCTGCGCAGCTCGGCGGTGAAGGCGCGGCAGCCTGCTGTGGCCACGGGAGGCGTTTGGTGACAAAGAGCCTGGTCTTGCGGGTCCCCATGCGTTGCCGCTGGGAGCAGCGCGGGTCTTGGCGTGCTGGAGCAGGAGCGTGGTCGTGACGAGCCGGCGCAGGGAGCACTCGGGTAGCTTCTTGGGGGCGAGGGACCTCTTGACAGCTCTGCTCTTGCTGCGCTGGTGCCGGACGGAGTGGGTTCCGCCCAGGGGCCAAGGCGCCTTCTTGAGGGGGAGGCGGCTGAGGCGCCCCCGGAGCTTCATCGCCCGCGCAGGGCGGGGCGTGGTGCAGCGAGAAGGACGGCGCGGGGGAGACCCCTGCGGTGCGGACGAGCTCGGCGATGCGGTCGAGCCACTCTTCGTAGACGTCGTCGACAGGGTGGTAACGCAGGAGCTCGTTTGCCGCGATGAGCGCAGCTCGAGCCTCCATGGGCACGCGGAGCGCCGAGACGAAGAACCAGCTGGGGCGAGTGAAGGAGTAGCGGTACGGCCGTCTTGCCTCACGGATGGATGCTGGGACGATGCTTGCTGCTCGTTCCCCGGCAGGCCGGTGGCGGTGTTAATGACGCGACGGAACGGCGGGCGGCCGTCGGCAGGGGCCGTCTGGCGGCACGCGGTAGCGAGAGCGGCTCGGCGCCGCGCGGGCGACAAGCGTCTGACATGGATGCGATGGGCGGCGAAGAACAGGGCGGCGGGAGACGAATTCCGGCTCACCCCTACCTGGCGTGCCAAATGTCGGATTTCGGGTTCTGGCAGACCCTCTAGGTTCGAACTCTGGGGTGCGCACAGAGATCTCGCCCTCTACCTACCTGCGCCTCGTCGCCTCGCTAGGATCTAAACTACCAAAAGAACAACACAAGAGACACAAGGTTTATACTGGTTCGGGCCACCATTGTGGTGTAACACCCTACTCCAGTGTGTGGTGTGGTGGGTTGCCTCTTGGGCTGATGATGAACAATACAAGGAAGAACAGCCTCGCGAGGGTGAGGTGTTCTTGTGGCTAGGCTCTCGATCAGAGTGGATCAAGCTAAGATGAGGCGAGATGTCTGGATCTCTCCAAGATGTCTCCGAGATGCCTCTACCCTGTGGGTGGCTAGTCCTATTTATAGGCAAAGGCCCTGGGCCTCTTCCCAAATATTGAGCGGGAAGGGCGCCAACAATTGGCCATTTTGAAGGGTAACATCTAGTACACTTATCCTGAATAAAGTTGGTCCTCGCCTGTCAAAGGCTCTGGTGGTGACGCCGGCTTGGGCTCCACGATGACCTCTTTCCTGCCGTTGCGATGGTCTTGGTCTTGTTCCACCGAAATGGATGCCTTTGCTTGATGCTCTCGCCTGCGCTTGCCCCCTTTGCACCAAAGAGGAAATGAGGACACTGCGCGGGCTGGCGCCCGCCTGGCGCCCTTGGTCTTCATGGCTTGCGTCATGGGCACCTCATGAGGTACCCCGCCTTGATCTCTCCGCGTCCTCGTGAGCCAGCCTGACGAGGCCGTGCCTGAGGAAGCTTCCTGTCGTCCGCCCCGCGAGGCTTGGCCCCTCGCGAGGGTCTTGAGCTCGTGCTGATGAAGATGGGCCATGCTGGGCCACCCCTTGAGCCACGCCGCAGGCCGCAGGCAGGCAAGTCTGGGTACCCCCGTTCCCAGAACGCCGACAGAAGATCTTGATGATGATGCTCTGGAGCTATTGACAAAAAACAAGCAGGAAGAGGTTGATATCTTCAAGGACCTGCCACTGTTTGATACTGACATTCCGAACAATTTCATTGATGAGTGGTTTGATGATCCAGCGCTCTCCCTTGATGATCTTCAACTACCCATTGGCATGAGTGTAATGTTTCAAGGCTTCGTAAACAAGGAGCTCACTCTTGCTCAGAAGGTAGTTGAGCAGAAGAACAAAATTGACCATGAGAAGGCTCTCTTCAATAAGCACGTTGACAAGATGAGTGCTCAAGAAATTCAGAGCTTCAAGACCATGATGGCAGATCTGAAGGTTGAATTTCAAAAGCGTCATGATGAAGCTAAAGGCTCACATGAGCGAATGAAGCTATATACTGAAAAACGTGTCCACGCTCACAATGAGGCCTTGAAGAGAAATGCTCTTGGTCGTCCAGGCATTGACCCCAAGCTTGCAGCCAAGAAGAAGAAGCCAGCTGCATCAGTTGCTTCAGAACAAGAAGTGCCACGGATTGTGTTTCCCAAAGGCTTCGCTGCTTCGAAGCCAACTTCTCCATATGTTGCTTTCGAAAGGAAGAAGACAAAGCAAGCTACGACAAAGGCCAAGAAGCGCAAGAACAATGAAGCCTCTGACGCTGCTCCCTCTCCGAAGAAGCGGAAAACAAAGTCTTCAAAGGCTTCCGGAAGGGCACAAGAATCAACATCTCTAACTGCTTCAACAGAGCCGCTGCTTGTGAAGCCTATCTTCGTTGCCCTTCCAGCCTCCTCCAGCAAAGAACGCAGATTGGTTGTGCATGAGCCTGCTCCCACAGGGGCCCATGACACTGAAGAGATTCCAGTTGTCCATAATATCGTAGCTGAAGACATTGGTCATGAAGACAATCTTGATGAAGAAGATGATGAAGTCCTTCCTCAGATTTCCGAGAACCAGGTATCATCGCTTGTGCGTTCGCATACTGAAACTATAAGTATTGGTGGTCCCATGACGCCGGTCGCACATGATGAGTTTTGAGAAGAGCAACACCCCGACACCCCTCTACATGAAGTCATTCCTCACACTCCACCAGCTCACTACTCCATTGCTTGAGACACCCCAAGAAACACTCTGAGGACATGGAGAAGACCACTCCATCACCGCAAGCGTCGCCCTCATTTCGAAGGCTTCACAGAGGCCCCCGGCCATCGGTATCCATGTCCAGCGTTCCTAAAGAAGATGTGCATACCACAAGCTCAGTAGCACGTCAAGTGTCCTCTGAATCCATCCCCTCAGTAACTGCTCAAGAAGCTGAAGCCAAACAGGTTGAAGATATTCCGACTGCATCAATCATTGAAAGAGAAGAAGAAGAACAAGTTGTTATTCCAGAAGTGATCTAGCTTGACCCCCTAGTGCATGAAGACTCTGATGCTGCTGCTGCCACACACAATGTTGTAACCATTATGCAGCATGAAGGCAGTCCCCAAGATGAAGCCATTCCCATTACTAAAGATACCCAGCCATCCACCTCGGATATTGCTGCTGCTCCACCATTTCCACACACCATGGTGAGGGCCTTCAATCATGAGGGAGAACTCATCAGTGTCAAATGGCCAATTCTCACTCCTCTTGAAGCACCTGGACCTCAATATGTATCACAATGAGCAAAGGCCTCAGACGCAGAAGCCTATGCCTAGATTGCCAAGGCTTCCCAACGATGTAACAACTAAACACTCCTTCAATGTGCTAAGATTCAGCGAGCATAGCACTTTCTTTGACGGTGCTAAGAACCCTTACAAGAAGCCTTAGATGACGTCTGATAGATTTTGGAGTCATCTGCAGTGAAGCTATTACTCATGCATCCTATACAACCAGGATCGTATCTTCCCGCACAAGCGTTTGTCCAGTGATGCAATGGCAGGTCTTCCATGCCTAGAAGAAGCTCTTGACAACTTTCGTGAGGCTATCTTAGGTCCATTTGTTGTTGAAAAGGAGCATTGGAATGCAGAACTTACGCTCCATTTCTATGCCACTTTGCATATTTATGGCTACAAGGATCCGAAGATATGGGTTCTTGAGTGGATGACATGAGATGTACATCATAAAGCCAAAGCGATAGATATCCTCGTGCTTACTCCTCTGCCCACTCCTGGTGATCTCTATGAGCCAGGTTATCAGCTATATGAAAAGGAACTTGAGAGCATCTTCCAGAAGCCTGAGCCAAATCTGAGCCAAATGTTGAGCATGATGAAGCCATTGCCTGCAGATGCTGAGTACCCCACTCACTTCTTTGTTAATGACCTCGAGTATTTGCCTCGCACCATCTACCATATTTTGCGGCATACTCTGTTGCCAATCAAAGGGCACCCCCCCCCCCCTCAGCACAGCTCGAAGTCACTATGAAGACATTGGTCATCTACATTCGTAATGGCATTCGCCTCAACACTCATGATTTGTTCATCCGGCAGCTGGCAGCTTCAGGCATTGATCTATTTGGCCTCAAGTTCTATGCACCATGGATAATGCGGCTGATAAGGCTTCACTCAACCATCAACTATCAAGCTTCAGCATGCAATCATGTTGTCTTCTTACCTGAAGTTGATATGTCTCATGAAGCCATCTATCCTGAGCCTGCCAAAGAACTGATCCGTGAAGACAATGCTGCCTTCCACAGCTTCTCTACACCTCTTGAAGCCACACATGTGCCCAATCCTACTGTTGATGTTGGTCCACTTGTCAGTCAGCTTCGTCTTCCGCATCGTGCTAACACTGATGCGACAACAAGCAATATTGCGCAAAGGCCTCAGAAGCGTGCTCGTGTACTGAATGAAGGAGCACATCTAGTTTCTCTCCACCAAATGCATGATAGGCATCATGATTGGAAGCATGCAAAGTCTTCTAGTGAATGTTAATCGTATACATAACCTCTCCACCAAGAATTCCTTTGTTGCACATGAAGCCTGTGGGAGTGCTTCGAAGAGCCTCACTTTGCTATGCTCTAAAGATGATCTCCATGCAGATGGCTTCACCGAAAGCTTCAAGTTTGACACCAAGCCTCCTGAATCTGCTAAGTGGCATTCTACACCTTCTATTAAAGATTATGATTACTCATCATCTGCTCCAACTGTCGTTTCGTGCATCATTATGAGGAGGACGATGCTAGTTCTCCAGCTATGACTTCACTGCACCAGGATGCTTAATTAGGCCCTACTGCACCGCCGAACTACAACGTCGACCCGGCTTCCCTAACATCTTCACCAACACCTCTGGGGAACGCTTAGACACCCTATGTCTTCACACCTTTTTGGTCATTCGACGACAAAAGGGGGAGAAGCATATGGGTTGATAGTCTTCAAGCAGGTCCATATGGGTCGGGTGCTTGAAAGCACAAGTGCTCCTTGGGTGATTTTGGTAATTAATGTCAACATATCTCTTGTTGGACTAATGTTTTCATCTAGTATGTTTCAGATAAGTTCAACAATGGAGTGGCATGGACTAGAGGATGTGGAACCCCTTCAAGATGATAAGGACAAAGGATTGGCTCAAGCTCAAAGCTCAGGACTCTACATTTTCTATTTCAGTGATCCAAGATCACATTTAGTCCATAGAAAGCCAATAATATAAAAAGGGGATGAGGTGTTGCTTAATGGCTTGCTTGCTCAAAGTGCTTAGTGATATGCTCCAAAGCCCTCAACCACTTTCTCACATCCACATATGTCCCAAACCAAAAGTCAAACTCGGCCCCACCGAAATTTCCTATCCGGCGCCACCGAGTTCACTTGACATAGCCACTTCTAGAAACCCTAGTCAAATCGGTCTCACCGATGGGATCTCAGTCTCACCGAGATGGGCTTGCCAACTCTCTGTTGCCTATTGCAGTAATTTTGGTTCACCGAAATATGCAATCGGTCTCACCGAGTTTGCTTGGCTAACTCTCTGTTTTTCTTATTACCCAAATCGGTCCCACCGAGTTTGTGTAATCGGTCCAACCGAGATGAGGCTTTACCCTAACCCTAGCACATCGGTCCTACCGTGTTGATGTGACGCCCGGATAATTAAGCCACAGTAATTCACTGCTAATGGTGCTACGTCATCATGATTACTGTTGTTAAACTCGCGTTGGTTCGAATCCGGTCCAAATTTCAAATTTAAATTAAAGTCAAAAAAAGTTTTCAAACACAAAATCTAAAATGTTCAAAGTGTGGCAAATAATCACTGGTTATTTGTCATGTTGGAACCAACCTCTTTTGGATTCTCAGGTGCCCCTGGAAATTTATTTAGTGGTCTAGTAGCATTTAAAATTGGCCTTTCCAATTTTTAAAATGGCTAGACAACTCCTTTTGGCCCCAAACTTTTTGTGCCATCTAATATTGTTGTGCTTGATTTAAATGCAAAGTTTTACAAGTAACAAGCTCATTTGGTAGCTAGAATAAATAGAAAATAGTAACGGGAATGTAAAACAATAAAAGAATAGAAAATGAATAAAGCCTATTGTGCCACTGGGCCACAAGTGGCCTCAACACACAAGGCCCAGCCCACCAAGAGCCATCCTCCTCCCTGTTCACAACAGGAGGTCGTGGCACGCATCCGACCACCATGGCCGCGGCTGTGGATGCGTGTTGGACATCCTGCGGCTTACCCCGACGCCTACTTGACGCCCCGAGCTCCCCTCTCTCTCCCTGGTAACCCTAGTCCCCAAATCCCCTCTCCCTCGCTCATATCCGACGACCTGGACGAGGACGAACTCGCGGTCATCGTCATCGTCGTCGATCCCGCGGCCACCGGTCTCCATTCGTCGCGCCAAGACGTCGAGGAGCTCCGCCATCATCGTCTCCATCGCCCTCGCCTTTCGGTTGGAGCTCGGACGGCCTGCTGCCTCGCCATCGCGCGGTCTTCTCCGCCACGGTCGTCGACCCCGTCGTCGATTCACGCATCTCTGGTTCATCCCCGACCACCTCGAGCTCGCCAAAAGAACCACAGTGAGCTGCGCCTTCGATTCCCCCTTCTTCCCCGTCGATTCGGTCGCCGTAGGTGCCCTCCCCCGAGCTTAGCCGCCGTGGCCGGAGCTTCACTCTCCAGGCTCCTGGCCGCGCTCCCGTGAGCCCTGGGCATCCGGCCGCGCCCCTGCGGAACCCCCGCGCGCGCGCCCGCCTGGGCCATGCCCTGCCTCGCCCCTGGAACGTGCTCGCCGTGCCTGCAACCGCCCGCCATCCCGCTCCCCTACTGCTCCTGCTTCGAGCTACTGCTGTTCAGCCTCCCTGTGCCGCTTGCCTTCGTCGCGGCTCGCCCCACGCCTGCCGCCGCCGCGTGGCCTTCGCCACGCCACGCCCTACTGCCCATCGCGCCGACGCCCGCTGCTGCGCGCCTGCTCCTCCCCATCGCCTCGACGACCTCGGCCACGTATTACGGCGGGCTACCAAGCGCTGCGCCCTTTAGCCCGTTCCAGTGGCCTTTGTGCCACTGGCAACTGGGGCCCCTCCCCTAAAAAAAGAGTTAAAAAAAATATATTAATAAAATCAATTAATTAATTAGTTAAGTGATTAATTAGCTTAATTAAACTAATGAACTGGATTAGTTAAGTTAAATCAGTAATTAACTAGATGTGTGTATGACAAGGGGCCCCACCCCCATGTTGACCAGTCAAACAGACTGGTCAACGGGGACCCCATGGACCCACATGTCACCCTCTGGTACACATCCGTGTACGCAGAGTTGGGTGCATCTAGCGTTTTAATCATTATTTTCGAATTAATAGTAGTTTCAGAATATTGCTAAAACTTTAGTAAATCATATATAATAATCTGTAGCTCGGGTGGAAAAACTTTGCACATGAAAGTTGCTCAGAACGACGAGACGAATCCGGATACGCAGTCCGTTCGTCCGCCACACACCCCTAACCTATCGAACTCGCAACTTTCCCCCTCCGGCTCCTCTGCCCGAAAACACGAAACACCGGGGATATTTTCCCGGATGTTTCCCCCCTTAACCGGTATCACCTCCTACCGCGTTAGGGCATACCTAGCACCGCGTATTACCTTGTTATGCTTTGTGATGCTTTGATTGCTCGGTTATTTATTGTGTTCCCCCTCGATACTTCTTTCCTAGAGACCCGAGGCTGCCGGCGACCCCCAATTCGACTACGGTGTTGACGACACGTCCTTCTTGCCAGAGCAACCAGGCAAGCCCCGATCACGAGATATCGCCTACTCTTCTCTATCTGCTTGCATTAGAGTAGTGTAGCATATTCTTGCTACATTATACCTATCACGATGCATAGCTTGTCCTTGCTACTATTGTTGTTACCTTTACCTGCAATCCTACATGCTTAATATAGGATGCTAGTATTTCCATCTGTGGCCCTACATTCTTGTCCGTCTGCCGTGCTATACTATCGGGCCGTGATCACTCGGGAGGTGATCACGGGTATATACTTATACTTATACATGATACATGTGGTGACTAAAGTCGGGTCGGCTTATGGAGCACCCGCGAGTGATTCACGGATTGGGGGCTGAAAGGACCTTTGTCCCGACGGCCCTCTAGATGGATCTTTGTGGCGGAGGCGGCAGGCGAGTTGAGACCGCCTAGGAGAGAGGTGGGCCTGGCCCTGTTTGGCGTTCGCGGATACTTAACACGCTTAACGAGATCTTGGTATTTGATCTGAGTTGGCTACGAGCTTATACGCACTAACCATCTACGCGGGAGTAGTTATGGGTATCCCGGCGTCGTGGTATCAGCCGAAGCACTTCGGACGTCAGCGACGGAGCGGCGCGCGCCGGATTGGACTGGAACGCCTGCTAGGCTAGGTCTGCTTTCGGCCGCCCTCGCAAGGTGCAGGTGTGCTATGGGCGATGGGCCCAGACCCCTGTGCGCTTAGGTTTAGACCGGCGTGCTGGCCTCTCTGTTGTGCCTAGGTGGGGCTGCGACGTGTTGATCTTCCGCGGCCGGTCATGACCGAGAAAGTGTGTCCGGCCAAATGGGATCAAGCGTCTTTGGATAAGATGGTGCACCCCTGCAGGGAAGTTAATCTATTCAAATAGCCGTGATTTTCGGTAACAGGGCGACTTGGAGTTGTACCTTGAGCTTATGACAACTAGAACCGGATACATGATAAAACACACCCTTCCAAGTGCCAGATACAACCGGTGGTCGCTCTCTCTCAGGGAAATGAGGAGGGGATCGCCGGGTAGGATTATTGCTATGTGATGTTACTTGGAGGACTTCAACCTACCCCCTCCTACCTGTTGCAAGACAGGTGACCAGAAGCGTAGTCTCCGATAAGACTAGCTATCCCCCTCTTATTCTGGCATTCTGCAGTTCAGTCCACTGATATGGCCCTTTACACATATATACATGCATAAATAGTGTAGCTCCTTGCTTGCGAGTACTTTGGATGAGTACCCACGGTTGCCTTGTTCCCCTTTTTTTTCCCTATCTCTACTCGATTGCTGCAACCAGACGATGGAGCCTGTGGAGCCAAACGCCACCTGGCCGATGGTGACTACTACACGGAGGTGCCTACTACTACGTGCAGCCCGGCGACGCACCGTGAGTAGTTTACGAGGATCCTGAGCAGGAGGCCTGCGCCTCTTCGATCTCAGTATCCCGGTTTGTGCTAGCCATCTTATGGCAACTTGTTTAACTTATGTACGTACTCAGATATTGTTGCTTCACGACTTCGTCTATGATCGAGCACTTGTATTCGAGCCCTCGAGGCCCTGGCTTGTATTATGATGCTTGTATGACTTATTTTATTTGTAGAGTTGTGTTGTGATATCTTCCCGTGAGTTCTGATCTTGATCGTACACATTTGCGTGCATGATTAGTGTACGATTAAATCGAAGCGTCTGAGATTGGTATCGAGCCATTGCTGTAGGAATCCCCCTTCCAACTCCTTGGCCGAAGTCGAGTCTAGTCATTGAAAAACTTTTACTAACATGGATGTGTGGCTTATGGGCCCACGTCGCCATTTGGGTGGTATTAGGATCTTTTATTCCTCGCCTTTACTCTGGGACCCTGATCTCTCTTCTATTCGGGATAAATGGTTTTGCTAACTCTAACTCTAGGTTCTCGTAAATACTTTCTCCCGGAGAGCCCCTTCAGTCCAGATGATCACCGACTGCACCAGAAGATTTCAGAGATACTCTTTGATATTCTCTCGAGACTTTGTGCCCATCATTTTTTGCTATTCCCGACCACCGTTAAATCTGTATGGATAACTACTTACACTTGCCATTCATACGATCATCCCCCATTGATCTTGTTATTACAAGATACCTCAAGTTTTCTCTATTGATCCGAGAATACTTCGTGCCTCTACCTAGCAGTTCCTTGCCACATGAATACCCCTTCAAATAAATCCTCGCACTTGTCGAGTATCCGCTCATCCCGATTGTTCACGAGTTTCACAAAAGTCTTCAAATTACTATTCGATCTTCCGAAAATCCTCTGGGGCCTTTGGCTCTTGAAATTCTTGCTTGCCCGCATTATGGTTAATCCCATAAGTCTCGTAGTCTTAATGACCTTCCTTGTCATTATCATTTTGAGTCTGTTGACTCAACATGTATGAATACACGCATAATCATCATTGATCCTTATAAATTACTTTTCCGGCTAAGCTGCCATTCTTTTAAGCTGGAATTGGTTCTCGACCAATCCAATTGTCATTGATTGTACCCTAAGGCTATTCAACTTATCCATCCCTAATCGAGCATTGCTTCGATCCCTTGATTTGGAAATCATAATTCCTTTGCACTTGACAATTGAGTTAGTCAGTTGTTTCTATAATCTGATCTCCTTGCATTCTTCTTCCTCTAGTTGAGTACCGATGCTCACGCCGGATCCCTTGTGGACCACGGATCCTTTGTTGGTTTTTATCGACAACGCCCTTCATATTCAATAACCTTGTGAGCCTTTCCTCCGATACATAATGCCTTTGGTAAATTGTATCCTCTGCTTTCTTAACCATGCTACGCCTTCGAGCTTGAGTTAATTACTTCTAAAGATTACGGTATATGATTCTAAGATGCCCGATGGGTTGAACCTATGCCTTCCTTAATAGGTGTGAACTCGAAAGTTTTCACGAGTCGTACTCTTACGGTATTTTGCGGATAAAATTTCAAAACTACAACTTCATTGAGCGAGAAGTGAATGAAAGGTTGTGCATTGGAGAAGTGGGAGTCGACCTTGAACTTTGTGTTCATGCACATGGACACGATGTACATCTTCTCATCGAAGCTTCTTTTAAAATTAATTATTCCCTTGGTATAAGTTCATCTTATATCTGAGATCTGGCCTTTTTGCAATCGTGGTTCCGACCATGTTCTCCTTTAAATATCATGTCCTGTGCAAGTTTAAGCACTTGTCTTCTATAGAGCAATACCCCAGTCCAACCTCTAGTTTGATCTGTCGTCGAGTATTACCACCTGGTATCTCGAGATTATCTTGGAACTGCATAATTTCTTATGAGTTCTTCATCAAGTACTACATACTCACCGATTACAATTTTTCATGGGCTCGGAGTTATTAAACACTCAAAGACACCGATAACTGAACCGAGTCTGCATTACGGTTCAACGACACTTGATAATCTTCTTTAAGTACGAGTTTGTAACCGATCACGCCATTCCTAGCCTGTTTGGCTATATCCTTGTCGTGCAGATTTTAAGCTGCTACACGGTCCTTATCCTTGAGCACAACTTTCGACGATTGAGCTAAGCTTACGTCGATTTCCTTGTCTTATCGTTCCATCTTGAACAACAAACTTGATCTCGAGTTTGTGTCGTAACTGTGGTTCCAATAACCTCTTGCTACATCATTCCTTTGACTTGATGTCGTCACGATTGATTACATCTGCATGAAATCTCTCGACAATTGTGTCGTGATCATCATCAACCTTATGAGCTCTTCCAGGAATTCAATTGAATTCATGATGGGTAATACCATCCTTGCCCCTCGATGATTCCTGTTCTCATCGACCACTTTATTGCCTTCCGTTCAACACAAGTTGTTCGTGTTTTGTGTAAACCTTGAGATCCCTGCTATCCAGTGATTGATCTTCCTTACCTCGGAAGTATTACCATCTCCTTTTTCAAGGATGTGGTGAGAATTTTACCACCTCTTAAGAATTCTTGATATCATAATACTTCTTGCCATCTTCTTTCATTCCTTGGCCCCGTATTGTTTTCAACCGAATACCGACAATTGAGCTATGACGTGTGAATTCAAAACTTCTAGCAAGCCTCTTGCTTTGAAGTGAAATTCTTAGACTATTGATTATTGAATCACCATTCCGGCGTTGGTCGTGCAACCCAGCCCATATTTGGCGCACCTTTCAACCAATGTTTAATTGTGTATGTTTTCCTCGAGCATACTTCCTTATATCATTTGATCTGACAAATGTTATCTCCTTGTTCACTTAATTGTGGAAATCCATCTTTTGGGAATCTCGGTAAATTGCCGTTGAGTTCACCAGACACCTCCTTGTCCTCTCCTTGGGTTAATGATGGACTCTTGTTAACGGAAATCACTTCATAGTTCCTTTCCCCCGAGAATCTTACAGTGTCATCTCGTCAATTTGCGTTGCACCTTTTCTTCTCAAGTATCCTAAGTCTGAGGTATCCTGACACCAATCATACCTGAATCTCCGTCAGATATGATGGTTGGGACAACTTTCCAAGAGTTATGATGTTGATCCTTCGATGACCCGGTAGCATGATGTCATGCCTAGCACCCCTCCCCCCCCGGCTGGAGGACCTATCATTATAGATTCCTTTTCAGCAAGGTTATCCATTCATCCATGAGGAAATTGTAAGACTTATTCTACAAGTTATTCCTGATGGATCCTTCGTGTTTCCAAAGTCTGATCTTCACATGAAGACCATGTCAATGCTATCTCGAAGCATGTCAATGGTACTCCGATTTTCAACAGGAACATTTGAAGCACGATGCTAAATTTTATTTATCATTTATCCTAACACCGTTGTATGGGTAATGTCATGAGATTCCTCCCCCCTTTACCTAAAGAGTTTTCTACAATTATATCCTGCCACGGATATCATGCTCTGCTTGTCCTTGGGAAGGATATATCCCTGAAATATGTGTTTAAACACATTTTCCTTTCCATTGTTCTGTTTAATATGAAAATCATATTTTACTTTCCATTGGTTGTTTGAACCTTTCTTGTGATCTATATGATCTAAGCAGCAATATTCTCTTCGCTTATGTAAACTCCTCGGTGTGCAATTACATCGGTAAGACCCTGTTACTATTGTCGATGACATTCCGGTAGCCACCGATGGGCGAGAACCTTGCCTATTGGTCCGCCTCGTTCAACGAGCAGGAAAGTGGTTCTCTTCGTCCCTCGCCCTTGGTACCAACGTTGATGCCGACATAACTGACATGGTACTCTCTGACATGCCTTGCTATCATGACCGTGAAAGATGTCACTGCTCCTATTAAAAAGAGAGAAAAAAAACCACATGGTGGGCCCATAACCCACAGTTCCACAGGATCGAAACCTGACTGTCCTGTACACCCCCTATTCCCAAAGTTATTCCTCAGCGTGGACCCGTATGTAATCCACGGGCCACTGTCCTAGTGATCTATTCTGGTATCGGACACAATACTTACTCTCGCTACTCTGAACCCCTTTCTCACTCTGGTTCAGGCTTCGAGCAACTATCTACCCGCTTGGAGCCTATTATGGTACCTTCATATCTTACTCTCGAGGCATTTCATATGTTCAACTCGAGAGATAATCTTATACTAATTCATGGGTTAACCCCAGATTCTTTCCCTACAAAGCATTATGTCGTAGTGAGCTGCCCTTATCTTTTCGTAAGTACGATGGAGTTCCCAAAGAAATGATGACAAGTTTATCATGATGCATCGGAATGAAGGATTGAAGACATCAACGAAAGGGATTAACTTCTTCGAGAAGATCCGTTAGAATATCGTAACCAGAACTTTCCCCTTACTCCCCTCTTAAATCTCGGGACGAGATTTCTTGTAGTGGAGGAGAATTGTGACGCCCGGATAATTAAGCCACAGTAATTCATTGCTAATGGTGCTACGTCATCATGATTACTGTTGTTAAACTCGCGTTGGTTCGAATCCGGTCCAAATTTCAAATTTAAATTAAAGTCAAAAATAAAAGTTTTCAAACACAAAATCTAAAATGTTCAAAGTGTGGCAAATAATCCTTTGGTTATTTGTCATGTTGGAACTCAACCTCTTTGGATTCTTAGGTGCCCCTGGAAATTTATTTAGTGGTCTAGTAGCATTTAAAATTGGCCTTTCCAATTTTTAAAAATGGCTAGACAACTCCTTTTGGCCCCAAACTTTTTGTGCCATCTAATATTGTTGTGCTTGATTTAAGTGCAAAGTTTTACAAGTAACAAGCTCATTTGGTAGCTAGAATAAATAGAAAATAGTAACGGGAATGTAAAACAATAAAACAATAGAAAATGAATAAAGCCTATTGTGCCACTGGGCCATAAGTGGCCTCAACACACAAGGCCCAGCCCACCAAGAGCCATCCTCCTCCCTGTTCACAACAGGAGGTCGTGGCACGCATCCGACCACCATGGCCGCGGCTGTGGATGCGTGTTGGACATCCTGCGGCTTACCCCGACGCCTACTTGACGCCCCGAGCTCCCCTCTCTCTCCCTGGTAACCCTAGTCCCCAAATCCCCTCTCCCTCGCTCATATCCGACGACACAGGCGAGGACAAACTCATGTCATCGTCATCGTCGTCGATCCCGCTGCCACCGGTCTCCATTAAATCGCGCCAAGACGTCGAGGAGCTCCGCCATCATCGTCTCCATCGCCCTCGCATTTCGGTTGGAGCTCGGACGGCCTGCTGCCTCGCCATCGCGCGGTCTTCTCCGCCACGGTCGTCGACCCCGTCGTCGATTCACGCATCTCTGGTTCATCCCCGACCACCTTGAGCTCGCCTAAAGAACCACAGTGAGCTGCGCCTTCGATTCCCCCTTCTTCCCCGTCGATTCGGTCGCCGTAGGTGCCCTCCCCCGAGCTTAGCCGCCGCGGCCGGAGCTTCACTCTCCAGGCTCCTGGCCGCGCTCCCGTGAGCCCTGGGCATCCGGCGCCCTGCGGAACCCCAGCGCGCACTGGGCCATGCCCTGCCTCGCCCCTGGAACGTGCTCGCCGTGCCTGCAACCGCCCGCCATCCCGCTCCCCTACTGCTCCCGCTAGCTGCTCCTGCTTCGAGCTGCTGCTGCTCAGCCTCCCTGTGCCGCTTGCCTTCGTCGCGGCTCGCCCCACGCCTTTGCCGCCCGGCGTGGCGCCACGCCACGCCCTACCGGCCTTGCGGCATGACGGCGTCCGCTGCTGCGCCCTGCTGCTCCTCCCCATCGCCCGACGACCTCGCCTGTGTTCGGGCGGGCTACGCCCAAGCACCTGCGCCCGTTAGCCCGTTCCAGTGGCCTTTGTGCCACTGGCAGCTGGTGAAGGAAATATGCCCTAGAGGCAATAATAAAGTTATTATTTATTTCCTTATATCATGATAAATGTTTATTATTCATGCTAGAATTGTATTAACCGGAAACATAATACATGTGTGAATACGTAGACAAACAGTGTCACTAGTATGCCTCTACTTTACTAGCTCGTTAAATCAAAGATGGTTATGTTTCCTAACCATATACATGAGTTGTCATTTGATTAACGGGATCACATCATTAGGAGAATGATGTGATTGACTTGACCCATTCCGTTAGCTTAGCACTTGATCGTTTAGTATGTTGCTTATGCTTTCTTCATGACTTATACAAAGTTCCTGCAACTATGAGATTATGCAACTCCGTTTACGGAGGAACACTTTGTGTGCTACCAAACGTCACAACGTAACTGGGTGATTATAAAGGTACTCTACAGGTGTCTCCAAAAGTATATGTTGAGTTGGCATGAATCGAGATTAGGTTTTGTCACTCCGATTGTCGGAGAGGTATCTCTGGGCCTTCTCGGTAATACTCATCACCTAAGCCTTGCAAGCATTATAACTAATGAGTTAGTTATGAAATGATGTATTACAGAACGAGTAAAGAGACTTGCCGGTAACGAGATTGAACTAGGTATTGGATATCGACGATCAAATCTCGGGCAAGTAACATACCGATGACAAAGGGAACAACGTATGTTGTTATGCGGTTTGACCGATAAAGATCTTCGTAGAATATGTAGGAACCAATATGAACGTCCAGGTTCCGCTATTGGTAATTGAGCGAGAATAGTTCTAGGTCATGTCTACATAGTTCTCGAACCGGTAGGGTCCGCACGCTTAACGTTACGATGACAGTTTATTATGAGTTTATAATTTTTGATGTACCGAAGTTTGTTCGGAGTCCTGGATGTGATCACGGACATGACGAGGAGTCTCGAAATGGTCGAGACATAAAGATCGATATATTGGAAGCCTATGTTTGGACTTGGAAAGGTTCCGGATGAAAGCGGGATTTTACCGGAACAGGGGTTACGGAACCCTCCGGGGGTCAATGGGCCTTGATGGGCCATAAGGGAGAAGAGGAGGGCGGCCGGCAGGCCGCGCCCCCTCCCCTCTAGTCCGAATAGGACAAGGAGAGGCGGCGCCTCCCTCTTCCCCTTCCCCAAGACCTAATCCAACTAGGAAGGGGGAGTCCTACTCGGTGGGAGTAGGACTCCTCGGCCGCCTCCCTAGGGCCGGCCGCACCCCCCTTGCTCCTTTGTCACAGGCGGGGGGCACCCCATGACACACAAGTTGATCTACGGATCGTTCCTTAGCCGTGTGCGGTGCCCCCCTCCACCATATTCCACTTCGGTCATATCGTCGCGGAGCTTAGGTGAAGCCCTGCGCCGGTGAAGTCATATCGTCGCGGAGCTTAGGCGAAGCCCTGCGTCGGTGGAGCATCATCATCGTCACCACGCCGTCGTCTTGTGGAACTCATCCCCGACGCTTTGCTGGATCGGAGCCGGGGATCGTCATCGAAACGAGCGTGTCGAACTCGGAGGTGCCGTGCGTTCGGTACTTGGTTCGGTTGGATCGTGAAGACGCACGACTACATCAATCAGCGTTGTTATAACGCTTCCGCTTCACGGTCTCTGACTGATGCGTTGACATACACTCTCCTCTCGTTGCTATGCCATCACCATGATCTTGCGTGTGCGTAGGAAATTTTTTGAAATTACTACGTTCCCCAACAGCTGGGGCCCCTCCCCTAAAAAAAAGAGTTAAAAAATATATTAATAAAATCAATTAATTAATTAGTTAAGTGATTAATTAGCTTAATTAAACTAATGAACTGGATTAGTTAAGTTAAATGAGTAGTTAACTAGATGTGTGTATGACAAGGGGCCCCACCCCCATGTTGACCAGTCAAACATTGACTGGTCAACGGGGACCCCATGGACCCACATGTCACCCTCTGGTACACATCCGTGTACGCAGAGTTGGGTGCATCTAGCGTTTTAATCATTATTTTCGAATTAATAGTAGTTTCAGAATATTGCTAAAACTTTAGTAAATCATATATAATAATCTGTAGCTCGGGTGGAAAAACTTTGCACATGAAAGTTGCTCGAGCAGCGAGGCGAATCCGGATACGCAGTCCGTTAAATCGCCACACACCCCTAACCTATCGAACTCGCAACTTTCCCCTCCGGCTCCTCTTTGAAAACCACGAAACACCGGGATATTTTCCCGGATGTTTCCCCCCTTAACCGGTATCACCTCCTACCGCGTTAGGGCATACCTAGCACCGCGTATTACCTTGTTATGCTTTGTGATGCTTTGATTGCTCGGTTATTTATTGTGTTCCCCCTCCGATACTTCTTTCCGGTAGACCCCGAGGGCTAAGCGACCCCCGATTCGACTACGGTGTTGACGACCGTCCTTCTTGCCCGAGCAACCAGGCAAGCCCCTTGATCACTGAGATATCGCCTACTCTTCTCTATCTTGCTTGCATTAGAGTAGTGTAGCATGTTCTTGCTACATTATACCTATCCTGATGCATAGCCTGTCCTTGCTACTATTGTTGTTACCTTTACCTGCAATCCTACATGCTTAATATAGGATGCTAGTATTTCCATCTGTGGCCCTACATTCTTGTCCGTCTGCCGTGCTATACTATCGGGCCGTGATCACTCGGGAGGTGATCACGGGTATATACTGCTACTTAAACATGATACATGTGGTGACTAAAGTCGGGTCGGCTTGTGGAGCACCAGCGAGTGATTCTCGGATTGGGGGCTGAAAGGACCTTTGTCCCGACGGCCCACTGGATGGATCTTTGTTGCGGAGGCGGCAGGCAGTTGAGACCGCCTAGGAGAGAGGTGGGCCTGGTCCAGTTTGGCGTTCGCGAATACATAAAACGCTAAACGAGATCTTGCTATTTGATCTGAGTTGGCTACGATCTAAAACGCACTAACCAACTACGCGGGAGTATAAATGGGTATCCCGGCGTCGTGGTATCGGCCGAAGCACTTGAGCGTCGGCGGACGGCCAGCGCGGATTGGACGGAACGCCTGCTAGGCTAGGTGCGCTTCCGGCCGCCCTCGCATAGCGTCTTGGTGTGCTATGGGCGATGGGCCCGGACCCTGTGCGCTTAGGTTTGAACCGGCGTCTGGCCTCTGTTGTGCCTAGGTGGGGCTGCGGCGTGTTGATCTTCCGCGGCGGGCATGACCCAGGAAAGTGTGTCCGCCAAATGGGATCAAGCGTCTTTGGGTAAGATGGTGCACCCTGCAGTGAAGTTAATCTATTCAAATAGCCGTGATTTTCGGTAGCAGGCGACTTGGAGTTGTACCTTGAGCTTATGACAACTAGAACCGGATACATGATAAAACACACCCTTCCAAGTGCGGATACAACCGGTGGTCGCTCTCTCTCGGGGATATGAGGAGGGATCGCGGGTAGGATTATTGCTATCGATGTTACTTGGAGGACTTCAACCTACCCCTCCTACCTGTTGCAAGGCGGTGACCAAGCGTAGTCTTCGATAAGACTAGCTATCCCCTCTTATTACGGCATTACGCGATTCAGTCCAATCGATATGGCCCTTTACACATATATACATGCATAAATAGTGTAGCTCCTTGCTTGCAGTACTTTGGATGAGTACCCACGGTTGCCTTGTTCCCCTTTTTTCCCTATCTCTACTCGATTGCTGCAACGACGATGGAGCCCAGAGCGACGCCACCGTCGATGGCGACTACTACACGGAGGTGCCTACTACTACGTGCAGTCCGTGGCGGCGACCGGGGAGTAGTTTAGGAGGATCCCAGCGGGAGGTCTGCGCCTCTTTCGATCTGTATCCCAGTTTGTGCTAGCCATCTTATGGCAACTTGTTTAACTTATGTCTGTACTCAGATATTGTTGCTTCCGCTGACTCGTCTATGGTCGAGCACTTGTATTCGAGCCCTCGAGGCCCCTGGCTTGTATTATGATGCTTGTATGACTTATTTTATTTGTAGAGTTGTGTTGTGATATCTTCCCGTGAGTTCCTGATCTTGATCGTACACATTTGCGTGCATGATTAGTGTACGATTAAATCGGGGGCGTCACAGTTGATCATGTCGGTCCCACCGAAAATCCTAACGTTCACATTTTGAACTAAATTGGTGTGACCGAGTTTTCTGATTTGGTCCCACCGAGTTTTGTGATTTGTGTGTAATAGTTAGATTTTGTGTGGAGGCTATATATACCCCTCCACCCACTCTTCATTCGTGAGGAGAGCCATCATAACATGCCTACACTTCCAGCATACATTTTCTGAGAGAGAACCACCTACACTTGTGTTGAGGTCAAGATATTCCATTCCAACCACATAAATCTTGATCTCTAGCATTCCCCAAGTTGCTTTCCACTCAAACCCTCTTTCCACCAAATCCAATCCTATGAGAGAGAGCTGAGTGTTTGGGAGACTATCATTTGAAGCACAGGAGCAAGGAGTTCATCATCAACACACCATCTATTACCTCTTGAAGAGTGGTGTCTCCTAGATTGGTTAGGTGTCACTTGGGAGCCTCCGTCAAGATTGTGGAGTTGAACCAAGGAGTTTGTAAGGGCAAGGAGATCGCCTACTTCGTGAATATCTACCCTAGTGAGGCAAGTCCTTCATGGGCGATGGCCATGGTGGGATAGACAAGGTTGCTTCTTCGTGGACCCTTCGTGGGTGGAGCCCTCCGTGGACTCGCGCAACCGTTACCCTTCGTGGGTTGAAGTCTCCATCAACGTGGATGTACGATAGCACCACCTATCGGAACCACGGATAAAAATCTCCGTGTCTCCAATTGCGTTTGCACACTCCAGTCCCATCCCTTTACATTCTTGCAACTTGCATGATTTACTTTCCGCTGCTCATATACTCTTGTCATGGTTGCTTGATATGTATTTTGAATGTTTAAACTTGTGCTAAATCTCCACTTCAACTTAAATAAATTAAAAACTGCAAGTTTTCTTACTAAGAGTCTATTCACCCCCCTCTAGACACCTCTTCCCGATCCTTTCAATTGGTATCAGAGCATTGGTCTCCATTCCTTTGGTTTAAACACCTTTGGAGGAAGATGGATGAGTCTACATTAGGGAATCTTAGACATAGAGTGCCTATACTTGATGGAGAGTACTTTCATGAGTGAAAAAATGAGATGCTTGAGATTTTCAATGAATATCATTTAACCAAGTACATTACTACTCCTTGTGCTCGCTTTGTTGATCCTTTGCATCCCACACTCGATGAGGATCTTGACATGATTCGCAATCTTAGAAATATCAATCTTATTGTAAAAGGATTGCCTAAAAATTTGATTGCTAGCTTACACTGCTCTAGATTGTGCTTACACCATATGGAGATTTCTAGAGGAACGATTCCCAAATTATTCCTTGAAAAATCTAGATGAGATTCTCCGTAAGTCTATTGCCTTGAATAGGATGAGTACTAGTGATCCTAAGTTTGATGATTGCATATTTGAGCTTCGTGATCTCATGCGTGCCAAAGGAGATGCTGGAATTATTAGCAATATCATTTCCGAAGTCATTAGGATTCATAGAGATGAACATTGTTACGGTCATACTTCTAATGAATCACTCTCTCTAGGAATTGATCCATCACATGACGATGTTGAACATGGATACTATGATGAGAATGATGATAGTGACTATGATATTGATGATGCAATGAGACACTTTGGTCTTATGGCTAATCTTCACGACTACATGGCTGGAGGAAAGGAATGGGTCCTTGATAGTGGATCTACTGATCATATGACCGGAGACAAAGATATGTTCCGTGAGCTTGCTGAAAACAACAGCCCTTGAAAGTATGTCACTTTCGGTGATAACTCAAAGGGTAAGGTGGTTGGCCTTGGTAAGGTGGCCATCTCACATGATAGCTCCATACAAAATGTTATGCTCGTTGAATCACTTGGCTACAACTTACTTTCCGTATCTAGGCTTGCTGAATTTGGTTTCAATGTCCTACTTACTGAAGTAGATTGCCAAGTGTTTCATAGAGATAATCATAAAATGGTCTTTACCGGTATCCGTAGAGGTGATGTTTACACTGTTGATTTCACTAAAAAGGCTCAACCTAGAACTTGCTTTATTGCTAAATCTTCGAAAGGTTGGTTGTGGCATAGAAGGTTAGGCCATGTGGGCATGCGAAATCTTGATAAGCTTATTAAAGGTGGTCATATCCTTGGAGTAAAAGATGTTATATTTGACAAGGATAGACTTTTTAGTGCTTGTCAAGCAGGAAAACAAGTTGGAGGAAGTCACCCAGTGAAGAACATTATGACCACAAGAAGACTGCTCGAGCTACTTCATATGGATCTCTTAGGTCCCAATGCTTACAAGAGTCTCGGTGGTAACTCATTTGGTCTAGTCATAATTGATGATTTTTCAAGATTTACATGGGTGTTCTTTCTTGATGATAAATCGCAGTTCCAAAAGATCTTCAAGAGCTTCGCTAGGAAGGCCCAAAATCAACTTGAAGTGAAGATCAAGAAGCTTCGCAGCGACAATGGAACAGAGTTCAAGAACGCAAATGTGGACACCTTTCTTGACGAAGAAGGGATTTCACACGAGTTCTTGTCTACATACACACCTCAACAAAATGGAGTTGTTGAGAGGAAGAACCGAACTCTTATTGAGATGGCAAGAATGATGCTTGATGAGTACAAGACTCTGAAACACTTTTGGGCGGAAGCGGTTGAGACAGCTTGTCATGCAACAAATCGCTTGTATGTTCACAAGCTACTCGGCAAGACGGCATACGAGCTCCTCACCGGTAACAAACCCCAACTTGGATACTTTCGAGTATTCGGCTCAAAATGTTACATTCTTGATAAGCATCATCATTCTAAATTTGCTCCTAAATCCCATGAAGGCTTCCTACTTGGTTATGGCTCAAACTCTCACACTTACCGTGTCTACAACAATTTCACCCGAAAGGTTGAAGAGACGGTAGATGTGAAGTTTGATGAATCTAATGGCTCGCAAGTAGAGCAATTGCCAATTGATGTAGGAGATAAAAACCCTTCGGAAGCAATCCAAGACTTGTCTATTGGAAAGATTCGACCAACGGAGGTGAAGGAGAGTACCTCATCCGTCCAAGTGGAAGCTTCTACCTCACAACAAGGTGAACCAAGAGTTGACATGGAAGCATCCACGAGTGGGACACATCAAGATGAAGAAAACGAGGAAGTACACCAAGATGAACCTCATCAACCTCCTTCTCCACCACGAAAAGAGAACGACAACGTCAAAAATGAAGAAGGCCAAGAAGAAGGACAAGATGCTGAAGAGGATGTTCCACCCGACCCAAGCAAATTCTCCCACAAGTTCGAGCAAGAGTCTCAAGAGACCATCCCGTCGAACAAATCTTCAATGATATTCAAAACGGGAGAATCACTCGCTCCAAAACTCGTTTGGCTAATTTTTGTGAACATTATTCATTCATCTCGAGCATTGAACCTATGAAGGTTGAAGAAGCATTGGAAGATCCAGATTGGATAAATGCCATGCATGAAGAGCTACACAACTTTGAGAGAAATCAAGTGTGGACATTGGTCGAGAAGCTCGACAACAACCACAACATCATTGGTACCAAATGGGTTTTTCACAACAAGCAAGACGAAGATGGTCAAGTCGTCTGCAACAAATCTTGTCTCGTCGCCCAATGCTACACTCAAGTCGAAGGTATGGACTACGGTGAGACATATGCCCCCGTTGCTTGACGTGAGTCCATCCGCATCTTACTTGCCTATGCTAATCACCATGATATCACTTTATACCAAATGGACATTAAAAGTGCTTTTCTAAATGGTGAAATTGAGGAGGAAGTTTATGTTAAACAACCTCCTGGCTTTGTCAATCCTAAGAAACCCGATCATGTTTACAAACTTCACAAAGCTCTTTATGGTCTTAAACAAGCTCCTAGAGCATGGTATAAATGCTTGACCAAGTTCCTTATTGAGAAAGGCTTTGAGATTGGAAAGATAGATTCTACTCTTTTTACTAAAAGGGTTCATGGTGAATTATTTGTATGCCAAATTTATGTTGATGATATCATATTTGGTTCAACTAACCCTCATTTTAGTGAGAAGTTTGGAAAGCTAATGTCAAAGAAGTTTGAGATGTCTATGATGAGTGAACTCAAGTTCTTTCTTGGGTTGCAAATCAAGCAAACTAAGGAAGGCACCTTTGTTTCCCAAATGAAGTACACCAAGGACTTATTCAAGAAGTTCAACATGCAAGAAATCAAAGTTATGAAAACTCCCATGCCAACTAGCGGACATCTTGATTTGACCAAGGACGGCAAATCGGTTGACCAAAAGGTTTACTGCTCTATGATTGGATCATTGTTATATCTATGTGCCTCTCGTCCCGATATTATGCTAAGTGTGTGCATGTGTGCACGATACCAAGCGGCCCCCAAAGAATGTCATCTTAAGGCTATGAAAAGGATAGTGAGATACTTAATACATACACCAAATTTTTGCATTTGGTATCCTAAGAGGTCCTCTTTTGATCTTGCTGGCTACTCCGACTCAGACTATGCCGGAGACAAGGTTGATAGAAAGTCCACTTCGGGTACTTGTCAATTTCTTGGTAGATCTCTTGTGTCTTGGTCCTCCAAGAAACAAAACTCGGTATCCTTATCCACCTTGAAGCGAGAATACATTGCTGCCGGTTCATGTTGTGCTCAATTACTTTGGATGACCCAAACTCTTAAAGATTATGGGATCAATGTGAAACATGTTCCATTGCTTTGTGACAATGAGAGTGCTAATAATATTGCTCACAATCCCGTGCAACATTCTCGAACTAAGCATATTGAAGTTTGTCATCATTTCATTCGAGATCATGTTGCTAAAGGGGACATTGATCTTAAGCATGGTCGTACCGATAAGCAATTGGCGGATATATTCACCAAACCGCTTGATGAGAAAGTCTTTTGCCATTTGAGAGGTGAATTGAACATCATTGATGCTTCAAACTTGGAGTAGGAACTCCATTTGGAAACATGCAAGGCATGAGCCTATGACTAACCCTTGATACTTCTCTTATGATGATGATCATATGTCTTGGATATACTTGCACCCTTGCATGCTATCTAACCCTTGTAGGTACTTGGATGAATCTAAATCTATTAGATTGCAACTCACTTAAAACTTGAGCAATCTCTACATCACCAAGTCTCTACACAATGGTGGTTGAAAACAAGGAAGCTTGGAACCCTTTAACATATCCTTTGACAAATTCTATATATCAAATTTCTTTTGGTATCAAATTTCATGATTTTCATTTTGGATACACAAGTGCTCTTCCTTGCAAAACTAACCCATGTAGGTACATGAACTCACTTCCAAGTGGTGCTCCCAACTCTTGATGAGCTACATCAACCTCGAGCAACCCACACAAGTGCAACTACATGACTAATATCAACACCGCCACCCAAGGTATGTCATTCTATCTTAGAGAAGCTTTACCTCAAGCCATAGGTCAAAGCAACTCAACAAGATGTGAATACATCAAATGCTTAAACAAAAATGGTAACCCCATTTTGAGCTTAAACGATGAGTATGACTTATGATCAAGTGTTCTCACTTGACTCCTTAGTCAATATACTCTAACATAGGTGACTTTGTCACCGCCCAATTCTAGATGAAGTTCTCTAGTGTTTCTCTGAGTTCTTGCATTTGTCCTTTGCATATTTATTCCCATTCCTTTATCAAAAAAAAACTTCATCTATATTTTCTTTTCTCTGTTTTGTTCTGCATTTCTTGCATCCAATTCATTGCAAATCTTTCAGTTAATTCCTTGCAAATCTTTGTGAGATCTTATTTGCCTAGTGAGCTGAGGTGACAAGTGTTCTCTCTGTGTTGAACTCGGTCACACCGGTCTGTCAAGTTCGGTCAAACCGAACCAATTCGGTGCCACCAAAGTAGATAACTCGGCATTACCGATTTCAATGCAGAAAAGACCATTTGCCACTTGTTCCTGTATTTTTGTTCCAGCTCCACTCGATGATTCTTATCCTCTACCAGCATCACACTCTATATGTTGTTTTGCTCTGTGACTCAAGGACCAAACCTATTTTGACTCACACTCAAGAAGAACCCTTCTTGGAAACTGATGTCAAAGGGGGAGGGGGGGTCACATTAAAGCTTAATTCTTCAAAAGGGGAAGAGAGAAATCACATCAAAAATCCCAGATGCTTGGTATTCAAAGAGGAGAGAAGTCACATGTCTTTAGAGGGGAAAGACATGTTCATGTTTCCTAATTTTCTTTGCTCTGATTTCTATTCAGTTCCCTATCTTCTCCCAGCATCTCTCATACAAGATTCAGGGGGAGCAAAACATCTAAGGGAAGGAAATCTTTGGATTCATTGCATATATTTTACCTTTGGGGACATGCCTACATCCAATAGAGTACTCAGTACTCACTCTCTACATGTCATCCCAGTCTTGGTACTCTTGTGGTTTCTTTTGTTTGCTCTGCCTTGTAGATGTATCTGTGTTATCTAACCTTGTTTACTCAAGTTCATTCCTCCCTAAGCCAACTCAAGACCACAAGGTAAGTATATGCATCACACTCATGTGCATGAGGATTTCTTGCTGATGTACATACTGTTTGCAAGAAGGACTCATGAGCATGAAGGTACATTTCCTATATTCACATCTTTTGCTCTGATGCATATAGCCAAGATACATGTAACACATTGCTTACTCTGTCATGCTTATGCATTCACATGCTCCTATATTCCATATTTGCATGATTGCATACATATAGGGGGTGCCTATGCATGTTACATGTCTTTCCAAAGCTTTACTGGTTATTCTCTATATCCTTATCTAAAGCTTTGATGTATGTTGTCATCAATTACCAAAAAGGGGGAGACTGAAAGCACAAGTGCTCCCTGGGTGATTTTGGTAATTAATGTCAACATATCTCTTTTTGGACTAATGTTTACATCTAGTATGTTTCAGATAAGTTCAACAATGGAGTGGCATGGACTAGAGGATGTGGAACCCCTTCAAGATGATAAGGACAAAGGATTGGCTCAAGCTCAAAGCTCAGGACTCTACATTTTCTATTTTAGTGATCCAAGATCACATTGAGTCCATAGGAAAGCCAATACTATCAAAAGTGGATGAGGTGTTGCTTAATGGCTTGCTTTCTCAAAGTGCTTAGTGATATGCTCCAAAGCCCTCAACCACTTTCTCACATCCACATATGTCCCAAACCAAAAGTCAAACTCGGCCCCACCAAAATTTCCTATCTGGCGCCACCGAGTTCACTTGACATAGCCACTACCAGAAACCCTAGTCAATTTGGTCTCACCGATGGGATCTCGGTCTCACCGAGATGGGCTTGCCAACTTTCTGTTGCCTATTGCAGTAATTTCGGTCTCACTGAAATATGCAATCGGTCTCACCGAGTTTGCTTGGTCAACTCTCTGTTTGGCTTATTACCCAAATCGGCCTCACCGAGTTGTGTAATCGGTCCAACCGAGATGAGGCTTTACCCTAACCCTAGCACATCTGTCCTACCGAGTTGATCATGTCGGTCCTACCGTGTTGATCATGTCGGTCCCATCGAAAATCCCAACGTTCACATTTTGAACTAAATCAGTATGACCGAGTTTTTTGATTCGGTCCCACTGAGTTTGGTGATTTGTGTGTAACGGTTAGATTTTGTGTGGAGGCTATATATACCCCTCCACCCACTCTTCATTCGTGAGGAGAGCCATCAGAACATGCCTACACTTCCAGCATACATTTTCTGAGAGAGAACCACCTACACTTGTGTTGAGGTCAAGATATTCCATTCCAACCACATAAATCTTGATCTCTAGCCTTCCCCAAGTTGCTTTCCACTCAAACCCTCTTTCCACCAAATCTAATCCTATGAGAGAGAGAGCTGAGTGTTGGGGAGACTATCATTTGAAGCACAAGAGCAAGGAGTTCATCAACACACCATCTATTACCTTTTGGAGAGTGGTGTCTCCTAGATTGGTTAGGTGTCACTTGGGAGCCTCCGTCAAGATTGTGGAGTTGAACCGAGGAGTTTGTAAGGGCAAGGAGATCGCCTACTTCGTGAAGATCTACCCTAGTGAGGCAAGTCCTTCGTGGGCGATGGCCATGGTGGGATAGACAAGGTTGCTTCTTCGTGGACCCTTCATAGGTGGAGCCCTCTGTGGACTCGTGCAACCGTTACCCTTCGTGGGTTGAAGTCTCCATAAACATGGATGTACGAAAGCACCACCTATCGGAACCACGGATAAAAATCTCCGTGTCTCCAATTGCATTTGCACACTCCAATCCCATCCCTTTACATTCTTGCAACTTGCATGATTTACTTTCCGCTGCTCATATACTATTGTCATGCTTGCTTGTTATGTATTTTGAATGTTTAAACTTGTGCTAAAACTCCACTTCAACTTAAAGAAATTAAAAACTACAACTTTTCTTACTAAGAGTCTATTCACCCCCCCTCTAGACACCTCTTCTCGATCCTTTCAGTGCTATATTTTGTTAAGTCTTGCAACTCTCGTTCTTTAACTATTAGTTTTTGAGTTGTAACTGTTGGGGAACGCAGTAATTTCAAAAAAATCCTACGCACACGCAAGATCACGGTGATGCATAGCAACGAGAGGGGAGAGTGTAGTCCACGTACCCTCGTAGACCGTAAGCGGAAGCGTTATGACAACACGGTTGATGTAGTCGTACGTCTTCACGATCGACCGATCCTAGTACCAAAAGTATGGCACCTCCGTGATCTGCACACGTTCGGCTCGGTGACGTCCCACGAACTCACGATCCAGTAGAGTGTCGAGGGAGAGCTTCATCAGCACGACGGTGTGATGACGATGATGATGAAGCTACCGGCGCAGGGCTTCACCTAAGCACTACGATGATATGACTGAGGTGGATTATGGTGGAGGAGGGCCCCCAACACGGCTGGAAACAATCAACTTGTGTGTCTATGGGGTGCCCCCTGGCCACGTATATAAAGTATGGAGGGAGGAGGAGTCCGGCCCTCATAGGGCGCGCCCAAAGTGTGGAGTCCTACTAGGACTCCCTAGTCCTAGTAGGATTCCACCTCCCACATGGAATAGGAAAAAGGGAAGGGAGAAGGAGAAGGAAGGAAGGGGGTGCCCACTTTCCCTAGTCCAATTCGTACTAGTCCATGGGGAAGGAGCGGCCACCCTTGAGGCCTTTATCTCCTTTCCCGTATGGCCCATTAAGGCCCAATACGAATTCCCATAACTCTCCGGTACTCCGAAAAATACCCGAATCACTCGAACCTTTCCGATGTCCGAATATAGCCTTCCAATATATCGATCTTTATGTCTCAACCATTTCGAGACTCCTCGTCATGTCCCCGATCTCATCCGGGACTCCGAACAAACTTCGGTCATCAAATCACATAACTCATAATACAAATCGTCACAGAATGTTAAGCGTGCGGACCCTAGGGGTTTGAGAACTATGTAGACATGACCGAGACTCATCTCCGGTCAATAACCAATAACGGAACCTGGATGCTCATATTAGTTCCTACATATTCTACGAAGATCTTTATCGGTCAAACCTCATAACAACATATGTTGTTCCCTTTGTCATCGGTATGTTACTTGCCCGAGATTCGATCGTCGGTATCTCAATACCTAGTTCAATCTCGTTACCGGCAAGTATCTTTACTCATTCCGTAATGCATCATCCCGCAAATAACTCATTAGTCACAATGCTTGCAAGGCTTATAGTGATGTGCATTACCGAGAGGGCCCAGAGATACCTCTCCGATACATGGAGTGACAAATCCTAATCTCGATCTATGCCAACTCAACAAACACCATCAGAGACACCTGTAGAGCATCTCTATAATCACCTAGTTACGTTGTGACGTTTGATAGCACACAAGGTGTTCCTCCGGTATTTGGGAGTTGCATAATCTCGTAGTCTGAGGAACATGTATAAGTCATGAAGAAAGTTGTAGCAATGAAACTGTAACGATCATAGTGCTAAGCTAACGAATGGGTCTTGTCCATCACATCATTCTCCTAATGATGTGATCCCGTTCATCAAATGATAACACATTTCTATGGTTAGGAAACATAACCATCTTTGATAAACGAGCTAGTAAGTAGAGGCATACTAGGGACACTTTGTTTTGTCTATGTATTCACACATGTACTAAGTTTCCGGTTAATACAATTCTAGCATGAATAATAAACATTTATCATGAAATAAGGAAATAAATAATAACTTTATTATTGCCTCTAGGGCATATTTCCTTCAGTAACACTTAAGTCCAGATGGGACGTCTGCCACATTTTCTGCTATTTTTGATTGCGTGGTTAAATCTCTATCTTATGCGCATGAAATCATTCTGTAGACGCCCATTTATCATTGCGCATATCATTATCTCCATTACATCCTTATATGCACTATGATTTTTCTTCATGAAAAGAGGAAGATCTCCACCAAGCAAAACCTGCAATATGCATTTGCATTCAAAAGCAAATTACCTATATGCACATCTTCAGGGGGAGCCCTTTCAACTTCATGAAGCCAATGACCATGTACTTTAACTTTCACGTATTTTTATCCCCGTTCAAAACTTCAACCAGTTTGTCATCAATCACGAAAAAGGGGGAGATTGTAAGTGCATCTAGTGCCACCCCTAGTTGGTTCTGGAGAATTGATGACAAACGTGGTTGAGGGACTAAGGTGTTTGTGAGATTCACAGGAGAACACAGGAAGAAGTCCATATTGATTCGGTTTACACATCGAAGATGACCCCTAAAAATCTATGAAGACATTGAAGAATATGGTGGTTTGTGAAGACATTCACGTTGAAGATAATCACATGTGAAGACATTCATTTCAAGACAATGGAGCGTGGAGACATAGTTGTTTCATAGTTTCATTTTTCTCTCTCTTGAGTCATAGGAACCACTGAACTGTCAAGTGGGGTCCAAGTGAACAAAGTCAGAAAAACTGATGTGATGCTCAACCCAATTCCTATGTCTTCGAGTGGACACAATGAGAGAAAATCATGTCCTGAGTTGGACAAGTCAGCTTTACTTGTATCCCAAGTAAAGCCACCGCGTGTGTTCGAAATCCGACCATTGGACATGTGTTGGTTCCCCAATGAACAAGGGTCATTTCGGACAAATCATGTCGGGTTGCCTCCTGGCTATAAATAGCCCACACCCTCCACCATAAATCGGTGGCTGCTCAGAGTTAAGACACAAATTTTGTCGTTTGAGAGCAACCCACCTCGAAGCCTTTGAGAGAGAATCCTTGAGAGGACAAAACCCAAAACACCCAGAGCCCAAAGAGTGTTTGGCATCACTGAATTCTTTCTGTCTGCATGATCTGAAGACTTATAACACTTGAAGACTGTGATCTTCCAGTCGGTTAGGCATCGCATTCTGAGGATCCAAGAGTCATTGTGGATTGCCGATGAACGAAGTATGTGAAGGTTTGGAAGTCTACCTTTAAGAGTTACGAGAGTGATTGGGCGAGGACTAAGTGACCTTAGCTCAAGGGGAATAAGGTGAAGACATGGTCTTCTGAGTTCAACCTCAGCCTCCCTAACCAGACGTACAGTTGTCACAACAACTGGAACTGGTCTACCAAATCCTTGTCTTCGTCAAGCACATGGTTCTATCTCTTCACTCCTTTACCTAATGTTTAGTTTCGTGAAGCTATTGCATGCCTGATCCATTTATCTTCATTGTGTGAAGACATATTCTCTGATTGCTAATTGGCTTCACACTATCTTTCATTACGATCTGCACTACCTAGCTGCTATTTGTCTACGTGCTTAATGCATCATGCTTCCTTGACTATGTCCATGCTAGTGTAGTTTACCTTCCGCTGCATACCGTATAGGTGTCGTTTGCTCTTCTATCTTCGAAGACATTACATGTTTTGAAGACTTTCATAAAAATTTCCTATTCACCCCCATCTAGTCGATAACTAGCACTTACAAGAACCCTGAAAAGGAAGAGGGACGTGATACAATAAGTAAATGGACTCCAATATTTCCGCAAAAATGTTTTGTGTCAGTTTTGGAATATTAGAAAATATAGAAAGATAATAAACACATGGAAACGCAACCCAGATGCGCACTAGGCACCATGGCGCGCCACCTCCCCCAGGCGCGCCCTGGTGGGTAGTGGGCCCCTCGGGCACCTTGCCGACTCCGTTTTCTTGTGGGACACGTATTTCCTAAGATAAAAATTCTCTATATATATACCTCCGGACGATTTGACCACCGCATCGCGGAAATATCCTCTGTTCTTGTTTCGTGTTGTTTTCTGGTGAGATCTAAAAATATGTCTTCTCAAGATTCCGATGGAGAAAGCTTCGTCTTGCATCACATTGCGAACCCTAGGACCTATGGGGATATATCACCCTATGGATTGACTACGGACGAGGAAGATGCTTACTTGAAGGGATATGGGGATACAAGCTCGGATGAAAATGATGTCCCTCTACCTCAACCTGGAGATATGCACGTGGAGTTCAAGAAGTCAAGTCTCCCAAATAGAGCTAATAAATCCAAGATCCAATTTACCCCGTCTCATTTTCTGAAGGATAGCAAACAGAAGTTATGCAAAAGGGTATTAAGTCGGAGCAAGAAAATGATGATTTGAGGGAGCAGAATTTCAGCCTCATGCGTAAACTCGAGAAACTCACCACCTCACCACCATCATCATCAAAGAAGGAGACTTGAGTACACGGGTATGGGCACTCACCTTGGCTTGTGCCAAGCTTGGGGGAGGCGCCCCGGTATCATATCATCATCACTTTTATTACCTTCACAAGTTTTAATTCGATCCTTAGTTATTTCATGATTTAGTCAAATAAAAGTGTAGTTTGATCTATCTTTCTTGAGTTAGTTCATGATCTATCTATCTATGTAATCGAGTCAAGAGATATTTAATAAATATTAGTTTGAGTTTTTGTTTCTTTACTTCTATGTTTCAAAGAAAGAGTATAAGTGGTAAGATTTATTGAAGATTGACAAACATAGCATTGGTCAATGGTGCAATTCATGAAAGAATTAATAAGGGAAGAGAAGATTCACATGCAGATATACTATCTTGGACATCTTTTATGATCGTGAGCCCCCATTAAATATTTTATGCCAAATTGGTGACGTTGGACAAGCAACACAACGTAATGATTTATGTTTGTTCAGATTCATATAGAAGTTATATTGTCATAGATCATCTAACATGTGGTGCTTTCCAAATACCTTTGCTAGCCATGATTCGCGCCCGGAATTACGTTTAAAGAGAGAAGGCAAGACGGCTTCGGTTCACACGTGGAAGTGCTTCGAAAGGCACCGGCTCCCAAAGAAACAGGTCTTTTCTAATCACGGAACAGGAGGAGACTGACTCTGACCTTTCAAAGCCCTATCTCATCTGGTTGATAGTAGAAGGTACGATGCTAGAGTGATAGCGGTTTTTGTAAGCAAACTCGGCTAACGTATCTCTATACCTAAAAAAGTGCCCTTTCTCGATACATAACATTGTATAAGTCAACCCAAGTCACTTCTTCATCTCGGATTGGATCGTTTCTGCTTCTTCCAACGAAATGAAGGTCTCGCCCCTTCTTTCTTGGATTTCTTGTTGATGATTCGAATTACTTGGGCCCGCACCTCCATAATTTTCAAGAAAACAGATGCGCTAACAGATCCCCCCAGGCTAAGCTAGTTGTCCTTGACTTGCTTCGGAAAGAAAAAACCTAGTACTTGTCGGATTCTGTCCATTGATAGAATAAAAAATGACAAGAGACCTTTTTCCTAAACCTTGTCGCTCTTCTTTCCTCGTGGGAAGGAAGCACACCATTTCTTCTCTGTTCGGTCACAAGGCAGGGAAATTGAGGATTTGTTTCTGCTCCGAAGGCTAATTCCCCCCCCCCCACCCCTTAATTGAATCAGATGGATAAGGTTCATGACACTATGGTTCTTATTTCATTGAAGACGTTTCCATGATACTTTCTTTCACCAAAAAACCCAACTCTGCCTTACGTAAAGTTGCCAGAGTACGATTAACCTCTGGATTTGAAATCACGAGGGCACTGACTGACTGCATCAATCATCGCTCAGTGAGCTATTAATTGCATGGTTGACTGGAGAGACGAGGCCCTTGATTGGGAACCCGACTCGACAGCAACGCTGAATGAATAAGATGCTGGTTGATTGCGGAAGCATTTGAAAAGAAAGGAAGGGTGATGCTTGTTAAACCAAGCTGCATTGCTGAAGCAAGTGTACGTTGCACTAAGGAGTCGAGTCGACTTATCCGAACTTTCCTACCAAGTTCAAGCTCTTTCTCGCTCTATTTTGTGAGATGGCTATTTATACCGATATCCAAAAGGGAAGCCACTGATTTCCAATTCTTCTTTGCTAGCGCTTGACTCATGTGGAATTCCATTAACAAGCTTAAAAGAAAGCCTTTTATTAGAATTTTGAGCACACTTGAATCCGACAGAAGCCTCAGACATATTGAGGGAGTGCTACTTGGTCACCACTACTTAGGATCTTCCCACTTATCTTAGAAGGGTCGTCTGAGGGTTCGCATGAATGTTCAGGTAGAAGAGAATCCCTAAGTTAGAATTGAATGCCATCAAAAAATATTCCATTGGTGTCAGCTATTAGTGATTATTCAAAGTTTCCTGAATTCAAAGAAGAAATCAAGAGACAATTATTTTGTGCGCGCTTTTCGCCTGCCTTCCCGACCACGGATAGGCTATCTGCAATTACCTGTAGAAAGAATGTGAAAAGCAACTCAATGTCATTTACAGAATGCTTGTGTCCCAAGCTTGCAAGTTCGAAGAAGAGTATTGTATTGACCTGAGTTGGGTAGGCCAAGATAGTCAGGTCATACTCTATATCAGAGCAAATTTCCTTTTTTTTGTTCAAGATATTTCGCACCAATTAGAGATACTACTTGTGCATACAAAACCCTTAAACCCAAATTCATGTCATGAGAGTCCACCATACCTACCTATGGATTGAGTAAAATCCTTCAAGTAAGTTGTCATCAGTGCATAAGGCAATAAACATTGCTTCTAAATATGGTTGATATTTTATTGTAAGGGAAAAATAAGTGTTATACAAACCTATGATGCTAGAGAAATAAAAGCGACGGACTGCATAATAAAGGTTGCTATCATAGGGGGCAATATAACGTGATGTTCTTTTGCATTAAGAGATTGTGCATTCAAAAAAGCACATGACAACCTCTGCTTCCCTTTGCGAAGGGTCTATCTTTTACTTACATGTATTTACTTTTTATGCAAGAGTCAAAAGTTTTCTTCTCTATTCATTTTATTTTTCTCTTTTGCAAGCATCATGTTGTGGGGAAAGATCTAGGCACATATATCCAATTGGATATGAGTGATCATGAGTTATTACTGTTGACATCACCCTAGTGGTGAATAAGTTGGGAGGCGAAACTATAAACCCCTATCTTTCTATTTGTCTGGCTGAAACTTTTGCTGGAATTTAGTCTATATTGGGGCAGCCCAATAACTATTTCAGAAAATCCTAATAAATCCTAGAGGCCCACTTAGCCCATTTGTGCAAGGCAAGGGATACTACTAAAGTTTAGTCCCACATTGCTAGTTGAGTGGGAATTGGACCTCCCTATAAGGGAGGTTCTTTCCCCACTTGTATGAGCATGAGAACAAGAGGGACATCCACGCGCGCTCCTCCTCCGCCGCCCGCCTCGCCACGCCACGCCTCGTCACGACGCTCCGCGGGTTGCGGGAATGAGCGGAGGTCGCTCCTCCCAGAGAGACGCACCAGAACTTCTCCTTCCTCTCGCCACCGGTTCCAACCTCTGAGCTGCTGTTGTCTTCCTCATCCCGGCTTGCGGCGTGCACCGCAGGTCGGGACAGTAGGCCTCCGAAACCGCACCTCTTTGAGTCCTGTACGGGAGAAGGATGATAAGGTTTTTGGGGAGCGCTCTGCGCGACTACTGACTGACTCCTTCGTCACGGACGCCCCGGACTCCGACGACTACTTCCCCGATGATGACTTCTTCCCCGACGTCGACAACCTCCTCGAAGACATGGCTGGCGAGGACACCGACCCCAAGTCCAGGCCATCTGCTGTCACATCACGTATGTCTTCTTCTTCTTACATTAGATGTCACCTTACAGTTTTCGTACTAGTACTTGCCCTAATTATGTTAGGTTCTACTTCATATATGCAACTAGTTCTACTGTCTGCTATAGATATGTTAGGCTACGGTTCATATATGCAGAAGCTATTTACCTTCTCTCTATCAGAACGCATGACTTGTTTTATCTCTACTATATTAGTCATGCTTTATCTAGTATTTCTGTTAATAAAATCATTTAGTAAATTGCTCATATTTCCAATAATACAAAAACCTTATTATAGGCAATTTACCCCAAGTGGTTTTGCTGCTTCCATGAGACCTCCTATGTTTGAGGGTATCCACTATAAGAGGTGGCGCGTGAGAGTAGTATTATGGTTTCAAACCATGAGTTGCTATGACGCCACTCTTGGCAAACCTGAAGGAGAGCAAGATGCCCAACAGGCACAAGCTTTTCAGAAAATGGATACCTTGTTTAAGGCTGCTCTCTTGAGTGTTCTTGGTGAGAACATAGTTGACGCTTATGCGTCAATTGACAATGGAAAAGATATGTGGGGCCTTTTCGAGGCCAAGTTTGGGGTCTCGGATGCCGCACCGAGCTGTACATCATGGAGCAATTCTATGATTACAGGATGACTGAAGAGCGCTCCGTGGTTGAGCAGGCTCATGAGATACAGTCATTTGCTATAGAACTTGAGCACTTCAATTGCATGCTACCGGACAAGTTTGTTGCCGAGGGTATCATCACTAAGCTTCCTCCTTCATGGAGGAACTTTTCTACCTTACTGAAGCATAAGGGACAGGAGTTTTCCGTTCCGGATCTCATTGGTACTCTTGATGTGGAAGAAAAGGCGAGAGCAAAGGACACACGTGCTCGAGGTATTGAGGGAGGATCTAGTGCCAATGTGGTATGAAGCGAACTTCCACCCCACAAGTTCAAGAACAAGGGCAAGTTTGATGGTAAAGCAAAGTTTGATGGGAAGAACAAGGCTGTGCAACACACGAACTTCAAGAAGAAGAATGGCAAGAAGAAAGGTGCTTGTCATGTGTGTGGAGATCCTGATCATTGGGCTCCTAGTTTCCCCAATCGCTATGACAAGCGTCATCCTGGGAAAAGCGGCAAGACTGCTAATGTTGTCATTGGAGACACTGACATGAAGGATGCTGGGTATGGTATATTTCCCACTATTCTTTCAAGATGTCATTCTCTGATTGGTTGATTGACACGGGTGCTAATGTGCATGTATGCGGTGATATTTCCATGTTTTCATCTTATCGGATCAAGAGGGACTTCAACCGTGCTGATGGGCAACGGTTCAAGTGCTTCTGTTCATGGTGTTGGCACGGTCGATCTGAAGTTTACTTCGGGGAAGATCGTGCGGCTGAAGAACGTGCATTATGGACCCTCCGTCAATAAAAATCTTGTTAGCGGATCTCTTCTGTGCAGAGATGGATACAAGCTTGTCTTTGAGTCGAATAAATTTGTAATATCCAAGTATGGAACCTTTGTTGGTAAAGGCTATGAGTCAGGAGGCCTGTTTCGTTTATCCTTATCAGACATTTGCAATGAAGTTGTTAATCATATTTGCAACAATAGTGAATCAAATGTGTGGCATTCACGTCTTTGTCATGTTAACTTTGGTTGCATGTCGCGACTAGCGAAGTTGAACTTAATCCCTAGTTTCACCACTGTCAAGGGATCTAAGTGTCAAGTGTGTGTGCAAGCTAAGCAACCTCGTAAGTCTCACACGATCATGAAATGAGAAATCTTGCACCACTAGAGCTCATACATTCAGATCTATGTGAAATGAATGGTGTGTTGACAAAAGGTGGAAAGAAATATTTCATGACGTTAATTGATGACTCCACTAGATACCGCAGTGTGTATCTTACGAAATGTAAGGATGAGGCTTTGAACTTTTCAAGATCTATAAAGCTGAAGTGGAAAACCAACTTGACCAAAAAATCAAGAGGCTTAGGTCCGACCGTGGTGGAGAGTATTTTTCCAATGAATTTGATGCTTTTATGCGGAACATGGTATAATCCATGAGAGGACGCCTCCCTATTCACCTCGGTCAAATGGGGTGGCGAAAGAAAGAACCGTACTCTAAATGATTTGGTTAACGCCATGTTAGACACATCGGGTCTCTCCAAGGCATGGTGGGGGAGGCGATATTGATCGCATGTCATGTCCTAAACCGAGTTCCCACAAAGAACAAAGAGATAACTCCGTTCGAGGAATGGGAGAAGAAAAGGTTAAAACTCTCTTATCTACGAGCATGGGGTTGTTTGGCGAAAGTCAATGTTCCAATTCCAAAGAAGCGGAAGCTTGGACCAAAGACTATGGACTGTGTTTTCCTGGGATATGCTTTTCATAGCATTGGCTATAGATTCTTGGTTGTAAAATCTGAGGTACTGACATGCATGTCAAGACGATCATGGAGTCGAATGATGCGACTTTCTTTGAAGATATCTTTCCCATGAAGGATATGGCTACCTCATCTAATTAGGAGATGCCTAGTTCATCGAATCAGGAACCAGTTACAATTACCGAACCTGCCATTTTGATGGAACACTTTGAAAGTCCTGTGGAGGAGAACAATGAAGTTCCTACTAGGAGCAAGAGACAGAGGACTACAAAGTCCTTTGGTGATGATCTTCTTGTGTATCTCATAGATGATACTCCCGGTTCTATTTCAGAGGCCTATGCATCCGAAGATGCCGACTTCTTTGGAAGGAAGCGGTTCAGAAGCAGATGGATTCCATCTTGGCAAATGAAACCCGGGAGATAACTGATTGTCCTTATGGGTGCAAACCTATAGGATGCAAATGGGTATTCAAGAAGAAGCTTAGGCCGATGGTACTATTGAAAAGTACAAGGCTCGGCTCGTGGCTAAGGGTTATACCCAAAAGGAAGGTGAAGACTTCTTTGATACTTACTCACACCGTGGCTCGACTGACCACTATTCGAGTTCTACTTTCACTAGCTACCTCACATGGTCTTCTCGCTCATCAGATGGATGTTAAGACTGCTTTCCTAAATGGAGAGTTGGATGAGGAAATTTAGATGGAACAACCAGATGGGTTTGTAATAGATGGTCAGGAAGGAAAAGTGTGCAAGTTCTTTGAAGTCTTTGTATGGACTCAAGCAAGCACCCAAACAGTGGCATGAGAAGTTCGAAAGAACTTTAACAGCTGCAGGCTTTGTTGTGAACGAAGCTGAAAAATGTGTGTACTATCGCCATGGTGGGGGCGAGGGAGTTATGCTTTGCTTGTATGTTGATGGCATACTAATTTTCGGAACAAATCTGAATGTTATTAAGGAGGTCAAGGATTTCCTATCTCGCTGTTTTGAGATGAAGGATTTAGGAGTGGCTGATGTCATTCTGAACATCAAGTTGTTGAGAGACGATGATGGTGGGATTATATTGCTTCAATCTCACTATGTGGAAAAGATCTTGAGTCGCTTTGGCTACAGTGACTGCAAGCCCTCTCCAACACCATATGATGCTAGTGTGTTGCTTCCAAAGAATCGAAGAATTGCTAGAGATAAATTGAAGTATTCTCAGATTATTGGCTCGCTTATGTACTTAGCCAGTGCTACAAGACCTGACATCTCTTTTGCTGTAAGCAAACTGAGTCGGTGTGTATCAAAACCAGGAGAAGTGAATTGTAAAGCTCTAGAGAGAGTTTTATGCGTTATTTGAAAACCTTGCAAATTATGGAATTCACTACACCGGGCACCCAAAGGTGCTTGAAGGGTATAGTGACTCAAGCTGGATCTCGAATCGATGAGATAAAGGCCACGAGCGGATATGTATTCACTCATGGAGGTGGCGCTGTTTCTTGGAAATCTTGCAAGCAGACCATCTTAACGAGGTCAACAATGGAAGCAGAACTCACATCACTAGATACAGCTACGGTTGAAGAAGATTGGCTTCGCCGGCTCTTGAATGACTTGCCGGTTGTTGAGAAACCTGTACCGAGTGTCCTTATGAACTGCGACAATCAAACTGTGATCACGAAAGTGAGCGGCTCAAAGGATAACATGAAGTCATCAAGACACGTTCAGAGAAGGTTAAAGTCTATCAGGAAAATGAAAAACTCCGGAGTTATTGCGTTGGATTATATCCAAACGTCTAAAAATCTGGCAGATCCTTTTACTAAGGGTCTATCGCGTAATGTGATAGATAATGCATCTAGGGAGATGGGTATGAGACCCACAATATGAGTTGTTCACAGTGCTAACCTATTCTTTGTGATCGGAGATCCCGTGAATTAGATGTGGAAGACAAGTTGTTGGTCAACTGAGAGGAGAGTATCCTTACTATTCACAATACCACTCCATGAAGATGCAATACTCTCCTAATCTACATGGCAGGTTGATGTATATCTTAATGTGTTCTAAGTGGCTTATTTAAGTAGAGATGTTATCCTGCAGAACATCTTTTGAAGAACACACCTATATGAGTTTGATTGTCAACCGTCGCAATCTATGAGAGTAGGGTCCTCTCTAGTAAACTCATGAAAGGTCACAGAGTATGACGCATAAGCTCCACCCACGGGGAAGACCCACTGTAGCCACGTATCGGTCAAGGCTTTATGTGAAGCTAGATTCGCAGAAAACTTGCAGTTCAAGGCCCAGTCCACTGTTCAAGTTGCTTACTAGTGTAGCATAGAGTTCTAGGTGGAAGTTCAACTTAACAGTCTCCACTGCAATACCGGTATATAAAACAGTGTTTTGGAACCAAAGGCAAATTTTGTGTGCCTCACGGGATGCAGTGGGGGATTCTTTGGAATTTAGTCTATATTGGGGCAGCCTAATAACTTTTTCAGAAATTCATAATAAATCCTAGAGTCCCACTTAGCCCATTTGTGCAAGGCAAGGGATACTACTAAAGTTTAGTCCCACTTGCTAGTTGAGTGGGAATTGGACCTCCTTATAAGGGAGGTTCTTTCCCCACTTGTATGAGCATGAGAACAAGAGGGACATCCACGCGTGCTCCTCCTGCGCCGCCCGCCTCGTCACGCCACGCCACGCCTCGTCACGACGTGCCGCGGGTTGCGGGAATGAGCCGAGCCGAGGTCTAAATTTTTGCCACGCACTACGGGTATACGAAAGGTCACACGGAAGCTGAAAAGATTTTTTGCGAAAGTGGAGTTCGAATGCGAACGGTGCAGCTCTTCGGCTGCTGGCTGTTCGCTTCATCTCCGTCTCTTCGTTTCGCCTCCCGTCACTGCCCTCTCGCCACCTTCTCTTGCGCCTATAAAACGGAGGTCGCTCATCCCAGAGAGACGCACCAGAACTTCTCCTTCCTCTCACCACCGGTTCCAACCTCTGAGATGATGTTGTCTTCCTCATCCCGGCTGGCCTACGGACTAAACCCTCCGGTTTATATAGACACCAGAGGGGGCTAGGGTTACACAGAGTCGGTTACAATGGGAGGAGATCTGCATATCCATATCTCCAAGCTTGCCTTCCACGCCAAGGAGAGTCCCGTCTGGACACGGGACGAAGTCTTCAATCTTGTATCTTCATAGTCCAACAGTCCGGCCAAAGGTTGTAGTCTGGCTGTCCGTATACCCCCTAATCCAGGACTCCCTCAATAGCCCCTGAACCAGGCTTCAATGACGATGAGTCCGGCGCGCAGATTGTCTTCGGCATTGCAAGGTGGGTTCTTCCTCCGAATACTCCACAGAAGATCTTGAACACCAGGATAGTGTCCGGCTCTGCAAAACAAGTTCCACATGTCACCGTAGAGAGTACAATATTTCCAAAAATCTGTTCTGCTGACACACTCGATATCATGACAACAAACCACGGCCCGGTCTTTATTCGAACCGTTATTCTCGACCAGCCTTGGCGCATATCGCGAGGCGGTTTCCTTGGCACGTCTTGTCAAAGCAGAGATCGTGTCCCCTTATTACGGGATTCTTCTCAATACGGGCGTGGGAAACCCAATCGTGCCCGTTGGTATGACTCCTCAATTGTAGGCAAGTCCCAAACGGTCACGAGGACGGTTGGTATTCGCCCTCTTTATAAAGAGACCAAGGCCTATCCTTTTTACTCCTCGAACTCAATCGAATCCTTCCCCCGCCTCGAGTTCCAACACCCGAAGCTCAGGTCAGGCGCTTCAGACCTTCAACCATGTCCGGATCCGACCTTCAAGGTCGGTGGATGCCTTCCTCCGTCACGGAGGAGGACGTCAAAAAGTTAAGAGAGGCCAGGTTTTTGACCGGCAAGATCCCAAGACCGCTGCCGCCGAGGGCAGGTCATTCCCACTCCCAAACCCGGCGAGAGCATTGTGCTCGTATCTCACTTCCTCCGAGGGCTAGCACTTGCCCTAGATCCCTTCGTGAGGGGGCTCATGTTTTACTATGGGCTGGATTTCCATGATCCGCTCGGATTACATCCTCCATACCTCGTCGTTCATTATCGTGTGTGAAGCTTTCCTCCGTATTACCCCTCACTTCGGCATGTGGCTCAGGATCTTCATGGTGGAGCCGAAGATGATCGAGGGGCGGCACGCAGAGTGCGGAGGCGCAGTAATAAGCAAAAGCGCCGGCGCCCCATGGCCAGAGGGTTCTTTCCAGGAGGTGTCCAGCTTATGGCAACAAGAATGGTTTTATATCACAGCTCCCAGGGGCACCAAGTGGGTGGCTGCCCCTGTTTTTTGCTTGGGCCCCCCGCCACAACTAGCGTCATGGGTCAACAAGGGGTTGGACTGGGGGCCAGTAAAGGATGTGCCAATATTGCAGAGCCGCATCCAGGATCTCCTAGAGAGAGACATCAGTCTAATCACGGTAATGCAAGTCATGTTAATTCGTCGAGTCCTGCCCTGCAAACATCGTCCCCTCCGCATGTGGGAGTTCAACCCGGAGGGACCGCGAGCTATCCATCATTTCCTTGGCATGACGCCTGAGGAGATGTATAAATTGTTCTTCGGACCACGAATAATGTGTCCGGACACCACCAAGGATGCGGGTTTGAACTGCAAACGTCCAGATACCCAAGTAAGTAGTCCTGTAACCGAACACGCTGTATCTTTATTTATCACAACATCATTCTGAAAAGTCGCTCTCTGACCAGGACTGGGTAACAAAGGCGAAGATGATCAGGTGTCCGGCCCCCCTCCCTGAGGTCTCACCGGATCCTGTACTAGCCAGGATGCTGGAGCCCGCGCCTTATCAAGCGCCCTTAGGGGAAGACAAAGGGGGGAAGAAAGAGGCTAGCGCCTCTGTGAAGGACGATAATCGGGGGGAAGAAACTAAAATTCCCCCTTCCAAAGGAAAGAAGAGGACCGCCTCTGAAGACCCAGAGACAATGGTCTCCAAAACGGGGGAAGAAATCTTCACCAGAGGGTTCTGCCCCGGGGGATACCTCGACCGCACAATGCCCGCAAGAAGTCAGCCTCAGCCATTTGTAAGTAGAAAGGGGACTTAATAGTAAAAATGTCCCGCTTTGCTTCTGAGGAAAATAACCGAAACGCTTATCTTGTAGTCCGGATCATAGCCATTCTCGGCAGAGTTCGTCTTCGGGGGATCTTCTTCCGGAGATGATGGAGAGAGAAACGCCTCCCCATGCCCTCCTGCCTTACGAAGCGGGTGACCCCGAGGTGTTGTCGCGGAGGGCTTCTCCTGATCCAGCAAAGCCAGAGGGTAATCCTTTGGCCACCAAAAGTCCTCAGTATCCGGCTCTTAAAGAGAGCAACCGGAAGGGTCCGGCACCGTCTGTTATGCGGTCGGACGCATTGAAGGATCTGCTAGAGCAGGCGGCTATCTCAGAAGCGCATCGTACTCTAATGGGTACGGTGGTTGAGAGGATTTTATCCGCCAAAAGCGGGTTGCATGAAGCCTTTATGAGTCTGCTGAAAGGTTTTGAGGTATGTGAAATAGTGTGTATTTTTGATAGTACCGCACACGTTAAGGTGTGTCCTGTGCAGATAGTAGCCCCTGAGACTCTGGTTGCTGTCGAAAACGGCGGCAAAGAGAGGATCATAGTCCCAAGTAACAATCCGGCCATCCGCATATGCAGGTGGCGGAAGGTCTGGTGGTTGGCTAGACTGGTGAGTTTGCCGAGCTGAAGCGGCAACTTGATGCGGCGGATGCCGACATCGTGCTTGTCAACAAGCGGCTTGACGAGGCACAGGGTATGTGATTTCTCCAGTGATCGGTACGTAGTAAGAGGAGCATGATGCGATATCTTTAACATGTTGCGATTGCAGATGGAGCTGCGCCATGGAGACCCTTCGAGCGGAACTTGCCGGGCCAAAGAACAAGCCGGGGAAAAGTGATGCGGCCACCCTGAAGGCGGTCGAGGAGCTGAGAGCCGAAAAGGCTGCTCATTGCCGAAGCAAGGAGGAAATAGCCAAGATGGCTGTGGAATTGAAGGAAGCCGCCGGCCGTTACGAGCTTCTCAAAAAGGAAGATCGAGCGAAGATGGCGGACCTGGAGAAGGCCACGGTGGCGGCCAAGGACGCTCGCTCTACAATTAGAGCGATGAAGGAGGAGCTGCGTCACGCCGGGGATATCGCGGCTGGGAAGCCCTTTATGCTGTGGATGAAGTTCGTAGATCCTCAGTACGCTCCGCTGGATCGGCTGTGGAGTTCTGTGGACGCTTATCTGGATTTGGCAGCAAGTGCCGCTGATGCGGCCGAATACTTCAAAGATCAAAAAGATCGCGAAGTGGAGAAGTTGTTCTGGTCACAATTTAACGTTCCAGCGCGTCCGCTTCCTTTGAATGAGCGGATGGCCGAATGGGCCGAGCTCCATAGGTTGTCCGGGCTCGCCATGAGGTCTGTTGTGGATTATCTATGGCCGGAAAGGCCAAGGCCGAACAGTTTTTTTAGTTTGGTGCAGCAATTCCTTGGTACTGTGCCGCGCATCGACGCTATGAAGAGGTCGGCATGCATCGAGGGTGCGTGGATGGCGCTTGCCCGTGTCAAGACATACTGGGCGGAGATGGAAGCCACCGCAATTGCAACCCCGAGTTCGGCGGTTAGCCGAGTAGCTGCTGAGCACTACTTTGACGAAGTCCTTGAAGGTGCTCGTTCAATAGAAGCTCAGTGCTCGAAGAATATTATGTTCTAGTGACATGTATTCCCATTGAGAAACAATATTTTACTGAATTGTAAAGGCTATTTTTATACTTTTGCCTGAAAGTATGATGATGCCTCCTGTGCGGCCGTTTATGTATATATGTATATAACCTGAAAGTTTGCAAATATCGGCTTCAAATTTCACGCGTATAATGCGGGGGTGTTCGCAGAAGACGCATGTTCACACTTGATCCAACGTCTTGGTCCATTAAGGAGGTGATAGCGCAGCGAACGAGGCAACCGGACTATATTGCTTTAACACGTCCACTTAGCCATAGGAGTTTGACAGTGGGGCTACTATATAGCCCTTGGTGGCTCCGCGCTCATCCGAATACGGATTGCGTACATGCCTGGCCGGGAAACGACCCTTCGTTAATGCGGAGGAATCCCGAAGATTCCGTTAGGTCATCGAGTGGTTGACCAGTCTCGCGCTTTATCATGACAGTCAGTTATCGGCTTTCTCTACTGAGGTGCTCGTCCGGTCGAACCAGGGCACAATCGCAGTAGTTCTCCTGATGCCGCCTTAGCCGATAGAGTGGAACGTAAGGTAGCAAAACACAGGAGCCGGGCAAACCCAATATTTTACCAAAGACATGATTCGGAGCTGACGCATATAAGGCCAAACTCGCGACGCCGAACACTCCCTAAGGTATTCGGTCTTTGAGATATATACCGGGCTAAATGATGCCCTTAGATAATGAGCCCTCGTGTCCGGCACGAGCAATATTCTAACGTGGCCACATGCCAAGAACGTCAGCATCCTTCTCGGTTGTATTGAGAATCCGGAGGATGTGAACAACAAAAGACAGTAAAAAAAGGTTTACGCATGGTCTTAATCTAAAGAGAAACCTTTGAACGGGTCCCTGCTGCACGTCTGCGCCTGTGTCCCCGTTGTGACGTAACCTGGACGGGTGTAGTACGATTGTCATCTGTAAAAGAGAGGAACTTAGTTGAAAGTTGTCGTGCAAAAAATTGGCTATTATAAATAAACCATTTAAAAGTTAAGATGGGTAAAGTTGAGCCGAACTATCGCTGAGAAGCCCGTGGTACCGTCTACAAGGGTATAACCATCAAACCAATCTCTATCCAATGATTAGTCGGACTCATCTAAACGTGTCCGTGGTCTTAACGACCGGTCATCTGTTCTGGTGGTGAGGTCGTCTAGTGTTCGGCTGTTAAAGCAGCCGTATGTTCTTCTGCTCGTAAGGAGCGCTCAACATTTCCATGTACTGTGATGATGACACGCGGACCGGGCATTTTAAGCTTAAGAAAAGCGTAATGCAGTATTGCATTAAAACGAGCGAAAGCCGCTTTGTCCGAGTAGTGCTTGATAGCCACTTCAGAATGGAGCAATGTCGAAGGTTAACTTTTCGCTTCGGAAGTTGTCGGGCGAGCCGAACACAACCTCTAGTATTAGAGAGCCCGTGCAGCGAGCCTCTTTGCCTGGTATTACTCCCTTGAAGGTAGTATTACTGTGGCTCATTTTTGTTGGGTTTATCCCCATTTTGCGAATGGTGTCCTGATATATCAGATTTAGACTACTGCCGCCGTCCATAAGGACTCGTGTGAGATGGTACCCATTTATTATTGGGTCCAGCACCAAGGCGGCTGATCCTTAATGTCGGATGCTTATTAGGTGATCCCTGCGATCAAAAGTGACCGGGAGGCCGACCAGGGGTAGAACTCAGGGGTGACGAGCTCTACGGCTTGTGTATTTCGGAGTACATATTTCTTTCTCCTCTTTGTCACGTGGATCACGTTTACTGTCCTAGCTTCTGGTGGGAATTTTTTCTGTCCCCCAGTGCCTTGCTGGCGAGGCTCATCCTCGTCTCCGCTCGGTGTGTCCCCCTTGTGTTCGGCATTTAGCTTGTCGGCCTGCTTGAAGACCCAGCATTCTCTGTGGGTATGATTTGCAAGTTTATCGGGGGTGCCGTGGATCTGACATAGTTTGTCTAGAATCTTGTTTAGGCTGGTCGGTCCATCTCTGTTGCCTTTAAAGGGCTTTTTCCTCTGACCCGATCGAGAGCCCCTGAATTCGGCATTTACTGCCGTGTTATCTGGGCTGTCTTCTTTATTCCGGCGCTTGTTTTTACTGCGTCGTGGTTTTCCATTGCCATCCCTGACTTCGGATGTGCTTGGGTCGCTGGTGCTGCTTCAGGCTAACCAGTTGTCCTCGCCACAAAAAGCGGGTCATAAGGCTTGTTAGGGCTGCCATTGTTCTTGGTTTTTCTTGGCCGAGGTGTCTGGCAAGCCATTCGTCTCGGACGCCGTGCTTGAAAGCTGCTAAGGCTTCAGCGTCCGGACAATCGACAATTTGGTTCTTCTTAGTGAGAAACCTGTTCCAAAGCTTTCGGGCTGACTCTCCGGGCTGTTGAATTATATGACTCAAATCGTCTGCGTCCGGAGGTCGGACATAAGTCCCTTGAAAATTAGCCCGGAAAGCATCCTCGAGCTCCTCCCAACTTCTGATGGAGCTTTTGGGGAGGCTTTTTAGCCAGTGCCGAGCTGGTCCTTTGAGCTTGAGGGGCGAGTATTTGATGGCATGGAGATCGTCTCCACGAGCCATATGAATATGGAGGATGAAGTCCTCAATCCGCACTTCGGTTCTGTTGTCCCGTCGTCACGCCTCTATGTTCACCGGTTTGAATCCTTCCGAAATTCATGGTCTAATACCTCGTCGGTGAAACATAGGGGTATGCAAGACTTCGTATTTAGCTGCACCATGGCGTTCGGACGGTTGTGATATATGGTTTTGGTTGATTGCTGGAGCGCGTTTCCTTGATCCGTAGATGGATCTGGTTGTGTCGGTCCTTTGATGCGAGTCCTCGCATGGGTCATGTACTGACTTATGTGCGGCCTTGTTGGCCGCTCTATCGCGGCCACGGGGTCATCGATCCGACCGGTCGGCAGTTTTATTTTTTGCTATGCGGGCTCTAAGGCCTCATCGTCGAGTGCATGACTTTTCGCTTTGGGTAGCTCTTCGTGTGGTGACCGCCACCATACTTTTCTGTTCTATCAAGCACCTTGTTCCATCTCATCGTTGAGTGTGTTTTGTGCGGCCTTGAGCCTTTGCTTCGCTTCTTCGGACTCTCGCAGCGGGCGATAAGCCTTCTATGGAGGTTCTCTTGCTCCGGCTGCCTTTCCAGGATGATGTGTTCATCGTCATCCGGACTGTTCTCTTCTCCGAGACGGGTTGATTAGCTTGACGCCGGCGCCGCTGCCGTGTTCGGTCAGCGGCTCCGTACTTTGTTCGTCGTCCGCTGGCTCACCCTGCTCTATCACTGGGTCTATTTGGTCGTCGTTTCCTCCGGAGTCCACCGTAGTATTGTTTTTTCTTGCGCTGTTATCGCTTTTTTTGCCGAGGCAAGATTTGGAGCGGCGCCTACGGCGCCGCTTTGATTGCTTCTCGAGGGAGCTATCTTTCGCTGCATCTTTCCGTTCCTCGTCATCATTTTCTTTGGGCGTATCCACCATGTATAAGTGGCGGTCCAGCGCCCTGTTAGCGGTGGTTCCTGTTCGTCTCCTGCATCGTTGTCCATACCATCGATGTCTTCAAAGTCGAAGTCGAGCATGTCGGTTAAATCATCGACAGTGGCTACTAAGTGGGTGGTGGGTGGGGGGTGAATTTCTTTGTCATCCGCATCCCATTCTAGCCGAACATAGTTCGGCCAAGGTTCTCCTGACAGGGAGAGAGACCTTAACGAGTTTAGTACATCGTCGAGGGCGAGTGCTGAAAGATATCCGCGGAGGTGAACTCCATGATCGGCGCCCAATCGGATTCGATAGGCATGGGCGCAGGTGGTTCGGAGTACGTGGCCGGAGATGAGTCCAGCGGTTCGGCGTCACGGTTCTCGTGAGGGGTAAGGTCAATATTCGGCTCTATCGCCACTGAGGGTGCAGCCTCCAAGGCGGGGTCTATACGCCCGTCCTCGGACGGCGCAGTCCGTTCCGGATTGAAGGCCGGAGTGGTTGCTGGCGTGATTTCCCGAACACTGTCCGACGGCAGAGCTACATCGTGCTCGTCGTGATCGTGCGGCACACCTGGCATGGGCTCGAATCCGTCGAAGATTAAGTCTCCGCGGACATCGGCAGTGTAATTCAAGTTTCCAAACCTGACCTGGTGGCCAGGGGCGTAGCTCTCGATCTGCTCCAGATGGCCAAGCGAGTTGGCCCGTAGTGCGAAGCCGCCGAATACGAAGATCTGTCCGGGGAGGAAAACCTCACCTGGACCGCATCGATGATCGGAGGAGCCATCCAGCTTTACTGGCGGCAACGCAGTGGAACTCTCAATGAAAGCACCAATGTCGGTGTCAAAACCGCGGATCTCGGGTAGGGGGTCCCGAATCGCAAGGCCTAAGGCGGATGGTAACAGGAGGTAGGGGACACGATGTTTACCTGTGTTCGGGCCCTCTCGATGGAGGTAATACCCTACTTCCTGCTTGATTGATCTTGATGATATGAGTAGTACAAGAGTTGATCTACCACGAGATCGTAGAGGCTAAACCCTAGAAGCTAGCCTATGGTATGGTTGTTGTTGGCCTACGGACTAAACCCTCCGGTTTATATAGACACCGGAGGGGGCTAGGGTTACACAGAGTCGGTTACAATGGGAGGAGATCTACATATCCAGACGCCAAGCTTGCCTTCCACGCCAAGGAGAGTCCCATCCGGACATGGGACGAAGTCTTCAATCTTGTATCTTCATAGTCCAACAGTCCGACCAAAGGATATAGTCCGGCTGTCCGGATACCCCCTAATCCAGGACTCCCTCAGAGGGCCCGAACCTGGGTAAACATCGTGTCCCTCGTCTCCTGTTACCATCGATCCTAGACGCACAGTTTGGGACCCCCTACCCGAGATCTGCCGGTTTTGACACCGACAATGGGCCCCATGTGGGTTCCAAATGATGGGTCCTTGACCCTACCTATAATAGGTGACCACATTAGCCGCCGCTCCGCCACCCCGACTGCCACATCGGCCGGAACTCGACGAGGTCATCACCCCGGTTCCACGCCGCTTCTCCTCCGCCGCCATTCCACACCCATCCTCAGACCGCCGCTCCGGTACCATCCACTCCTATGATGCTCACCATGCCCAGCAATTGTTTGGTGAATTGCCCAAGCTATTTTTTTGTCCATTCTTCTTTGAAGCAATCGATTCAGATATGGAGTACATCTATGAGCACTATGTTCCGACTCGTCCGACGAGGAGGACTACATGGATGAGACGGTGATGATGCATGCCGTGTTTGCAGACGTGTAACCGAGCACGCGGACAGTTGACACTGATGGACGGCTACTTTGCCCCCGATGCCCTCTTCGCCGACAATTTTCGTATGCGATTTCAGATGCGCAAAAATGTCTTCGATCGTCTGTACCATGGTGTCCGGTCCTTTGATGACTACTTCAACTTGAAGAAGGATGGTGTGGGAAGGATTGGGTTCTCTAGTTATCAGAAGTGCATGGCCGCACTTCGAATGGTTGCATATGGCACGGCCGCTAATTCGTGGGACGAGTACCCACAGATGTCTGAGAGCACATGTGGAGATGGCATGATCAGATTTGCAACTGCAGTGGTCGAGGTATTTGGACCGTAGTACCTGAGAGAACCAATTGTGGTGGACATTGAGAGGCTCTTGGCAATCTCGGAAACATGATCGTGGAGGATGAGGGTGAGGATGGTGCCGCAGGTCTTGAATTTGAAAACATGGGTGATCCTATCGAACTTCCTGACCAAAATCCAGTCACATTTGAAGAGTTTGTTCAAATGCATCAACAAATTCGGCATCCAGCAACTCACAAGCAACTGGAAGAAGATCTGATTGAGCATCTGTGGGCGGTCAAGGGGGACAACAATGTTGGACTATAATATTTGAACTTTTTAAACTAGAACTACCGCTGCAATTGAACATTTCAACTATTTTAGACTATATATGAGGCTATTTGAATGTGTGGACTTTAAAGAATAAAAAATTGAGGGTCGGATGTATGTGGGAAGCGTTGGATGGCCGCCTCCGGCATTAATGTCCATGAACTGGCCCCCCTCCCTCCTCCCCTGTCCACGGACGGATGCCGGAGCAAATTTGCGGGTCAGCTTTGGAGATGCCCTATTTTAATGTAGCAATTAGTATTTTCTTTGGTTTTCTTTAACGAAGTGTCAATAATTATCTTTAGTATAATTAGATTGCAAAGTGATTGCTAGACTAGCCGTTTCTGCAGTGCATCTGTCCTTCAGAAGTTTTTTGCTCTGCTGAAATGTTTACACATTATGCAATCATGAGTCTTCTGTATGTGCTGAGTATTCTTTTCGGAATAATTCGTGAAGTCTGAGTACCTGTTCAAAACAAGTCTTGGCTGAATGGACTGCCAAAATCGAATTGTGATTCACTCATTCTAGAGCCATAGATGCTTTGTTTTTTATTCTTCTTGGGTCCTAAGGCCCAATTATGTAGGCATATACTGTACTCCCTAAACCAATATAAGATCGTTTAGATCACTAAAGTAGTGATTCCAATGTTAGTGATTATAACGATCTTATATTAGTTTACTGAGGGAGTAGCTTTCTGAATGCTAACACAGCCTGCAACGTTTCCGCTTCTAAATGGGATTTCCTACTCTCAAAAGGTACCAGAATACTCAATCTGGAAGTGAGAAAGATGCTGCTGAAGAAAGCAACCAACAACTCCCAGGTGAGAATGATATCATAACAGATATATAACCAGGAAAAATCAACTATAGGCACTTTCAACATATTTTGTTCCTACAAGCCAGAAGCACTGTTTAATTTCTCTGAAGTTTCAGAAACACCAAACAAATAGTGTCGGCTCCTAGTGTTCCAAATGTGAAGTGGCAAAGAAGCGCGCATAACCTGCACTTTTCCGGAACTGGGTAACTATTCTAAAGGAAACCCTACACACTGTATTGTATGAACTGTTCAGTGATAAGAAGGTAAACTGCTAATCCTTGTCAGGCCATCACTCTGCTGTAAAATTGTGGAGGCGTCGACAGTACTGTCCAGGGGAAGAATTCATTCTTGTCCGATCCTATCCGTCTCTTCTATTCAGCATCAAGATCTGGAAACAGCAGTCGGTCATGCCCTGGAGCCGAGTGACAGAGGTCAGAGGTCAGAAACAGTAAGCAAGATAATCCAAGTCATATGCTCGGGACGTGGTGCAAAGAAGAACACTGATACATTATCATATAACACTATTTTCCTCAAAACCACAATACAATGGTCGCTCGTAGAATGGGACATGTGTGAAGATAACATAAGTAGAAGTCCATTTCAGAAACAGCTTGGCATTTAAGATTGTCTAAGCAGAACATCGGCATATAGTATGAATGAAAGGAACAGCAGATTTTACATAGATAATATAATAGGATTCTGCAAGTTCATATTTTCTCAGGGTACAGGAAGAAAACTGGGTATCATTTCATACGTAAGTGTTTCCAGCCCGTCGATTGCTTGTATCAGCATAAAGTATAAGCTACTCAGAATTTTATTTACGTCTGTTTATGTGCACTGGCTAGCTAGATACCTTTGACTATCAGCACACGTTAAACTACTACAGTTCCAGTAGGCAGCAGCTAAACTGAATATTTGCTGTCACTGAGAGCACATGCTTTGGACCGAACACAACACATATCAAAGTATCAGACGGGATGATTGAACATGGGAAAACTGAAATACTTAACATTGGTTGCGGGTAGATTCATTCTACATTGAGGACCAAGGGCCGACAATAAACCAACTAAATTCAAAAACAAATGCGGGTGATCAACCCTCTAAACTAGCGTAATTAACTTATCAAATAGTTTAAGAGAGTACTTATCTAGCATCAAGTTAATACAGGAATTCCCTAAAAAAAGTTAATACAGGAATTAGTGCACAACATTATGCAAACACATTATAAATCCCATGAATTTTCGCATCAAGCGTTTGAAATATCAGATGCTACCTATACACCAAAGTCAAGATATCAGATGAACAATTGAATTCTTGATCCTAATTTACAAGTTTTTTCCTAACTTCTTCAGTTACATGGACTTGTCATGTGACCAGTGTGGCGTTTGTATCTAAAGAGAAAATGCATAGTTCCATCTTCAACCAGCAGAGCAGACGTGCAGAGTACTACTAAAATGGGAGTACAGTTCTCACCTGGTGTGCCAACTCTGAACACCACGATGTCAACGGGGTCGTCTCTATGGGGCAGGTCGGTGAGCAGAACCGTGGGCTGCGCAAGGTTGCCTGCCTGAATGCAGAGGGTGATGTCCTGGAAGTTGAGGCCGTCGCCCAGCCGCTGTGCCAGTTCATCGCCCAGCCCCATCAGACTCCTGCCATGGAGCGTGAGAGCTTCCCTACCCTGCCCATCCGTGCTCCCGTTATCATCTGCCACGACGCAATTGACTTGGACAGTCTCTTCAGAGCCTTGGTGCCATGGCTGCTCATGGAAATTGCAGAAAAGTGCTTAGGTGACACAAATCAAGGCATAGATGACAAAACATGATCGGTCCTCTAATGAACCAATTCACAAATACGGAGTATTAACACCTGAATCATGAAGGGAACTACTTCAGCACCAATTATCCAGATTGAAGCATTTACAGGGAAATGAAAATAATCCGATATTTCACAATGCCAACTACTACAGCAGTAGCTATCATCAGAGGATCTAATTATCATCAGACTAATAATTCAGCAGGGATCGTCCTCTAAAGTACCCAATACGCAACACGAATTGAAAGCTTATGGTGCAAGACCTGTGCTGCAGTAATCAGCAATGACTACTGGGTTATTCAAGCAAGAATTGACCACACATCCACATGCATTGTTCTATTTGAGCAAACAATCCCAAAATTTCGCAATAGAGGTGGTGTAAACAGCTTAGCAGCACTTGTTGCGACATTGTCAGAAATAATCCATAGCCTAAGGCTTAAGCACTCCAATTTATTCTGAACCACCCAGAATTGTGCAAGGGAGAAGGGTGCGGGTGAAGATCTTACAATATCGGGGCCTCCTGGTCGCAGCTGGTACGGTGGCCTCTCCACCGTCATGGGGATGACCTGAACCTCCCACTCCATCATCGAGGTGACGCGGGAGCGGTTGATGGCCTCGACGGTGACGCGCCTGTGCCACCGGCGGAACCGACCGTTGGCCCGGAGCGCTCTGAGTCTGGCCGACGTGCCATGGAGGAGCACGACGCTGCCCTTCTTCCCCGGGGTGGTCCACCACATGACGTGGGAGTCCTCCGGCTCGTCGAAGGCGCACTGGGCGGCGTCGAAGCCGACGTGGCCGGGGCCCGCCTCGGCGCGCGTGACGGCGAGGTGGCGGCCGTAGGCGCCCCGGAGCAGGATGAAGTAGTTGGTGTCGGTCTCCAGGACCTGCGCGACCCACGCCGTGTTGACCATCTCGCGGCGGTGGTCGATGGAGACGCCCCGCCCCGTCTCGTCGGCGCAGAGGTAACCGCCGCGGCCGCGGTTGCGGAGGCGCACGTACTGCCTGTCCTGGAAGGGCGCCACGCCCATCTCGGCCCAGACCGACTTGCCGGAGGCCACCGCACCCGCCGCACCGGACTTGCCGGGGGCCCTCGCGCCCGCCGAACCGGACTTGCCGCGGGCCGCCGCGCTCGCCGAGCTGGACCTGCCGGGGGCCATCGCGCTCGCCGAACTGGACTTGCCGCGGGACGCCTCCTCCTCGGAAGACGACGGCGGCAGCGACGGCGGCGACATGGCTAGAGGAGGGAGCGGATCATGCGCGGGGAGCGGCGAGCGGGCGAGGGGGAGAGGGGAGAGGCAAAGAGGGAGGAGGAATGTTTGTTGCCGCGGCGGTTATCGTCCACTGTAGCGCCAAGCCAAGGCGGAGGGCGTTTAAATAAGCTCCCCGCACGCGGAGGGGCGGCGAATCCAACGCGCAGGCGCAGGGAGGTTCCGCCCGCTGACGCGTGGGGCCCGCCAGCTGGCCGTGCCGCGCGCGCCACGTGGTCCCCGCCTGCCTTGCCGAGGAAGGAGTTGACCCCGTCGACGACCCGGGCCGCCGCCTCTTCGTGGGTGCTCCTCGCCGGCGACGACGCCCTCCTGTTTGCCCGGGCGCCGTCTTGACCATGACTCCGGCGGGTCAGGTGCTCTGCGCCGCCAGGCCTCGCCTGGCCGGGCGAGGGGCGGGATCGAGAATTGGTCCGGCGAGGGCGGAGGCGGCCGGACGTGGGAGGAGGGCGAGGGGTGGGGGTGGGGGTGGGGTGGGTAGTTGTTGAGGAGGGTGGTTGCCTGATTGGGGCGGAGGGACGGCGACCGGAGTAGCAGTAGTGTACGTCGCGGCGGTGCGTCCAACGAAAACGTTGCAGGTGTGGGGTGTGGCGACAGCGGTGGGCCTGCGGTCTACGGCGAGAGTGACAGACACCGGACTGGTTTGGACTTGGGAATTTGGTGTCCAGCCACCGGGTGGGTTTAATTGCGTTGTAGGCCAAACCCAGCCCTTTTTGCTGGGTCAAAGTCCAGGCCACCTGATCCGTAGACCGCGGTGTACTCTAGGAGTTGGAAGCTTCTCATTGAGGTCGACCCTCGAACCTCTTGTTATTCTAAAAAAAGTCCAATAAGTATATATACATATGCGTGCATCAATTATATTTTTTTCGATAAAGAACATTTCATTCAATTGATGTATCGAGGTGATACAACCGGATTGAAGAATGCCCGGCCTCTGCATAGCGTGATGCACACAGCCAACATGTCCAACAAGCCTAAAAATAAATATCGTTTTACAGCAAAAGTAAATCAGTCCAGCCTAAGATGGGGCAACGCCTATCCGGAGATTACACCGCCATCCATGTTGGGAGATCCTATACAAGTTAGGGTATTGCACCATAAGTGGAGTGGCCCCCAGCCAGGTGTCTTCCCAGAATCGAACCTGAGAACCATCCCTAACCGAGAAAGTACCAAATTGAAAAAAGAATTCCTTGGCCTTCATCACGCCACTCCAAAAATGTGAATCACCGGGTTTCCAATGAACTTGAGAAATGGCTTTAGACCCACGTACTTGTTACGAATGATTTCCTGCCATACTCCATCCTCAGTGAGTAGTTTGTATACCCATTTACTCAAGAGAGCGATGTTTTTAATTTCAAGATCCTAAATTCCAAGGCCCCCTTGACTTTTAGGTCGGCATAATATACTCCACCTAGCCAGCCGATATTTCTTGGATTCATTATCACACTGCCAAAAAATCTGGATCTAAAACAATCGAGACGTTGTAGAACCCCTTTAGGTAAGTGGAAGAATGACAACATGTATAGAACCATGTTGCTGAGGACGGAATTAGTCAGAATCAACCGTCCCCCATACGACAAAGAGTTTGGCATTCCAGCTGGCTAAGCGTTTCTCAAGTCTTTCTTCCACTTGCTTCCACTGCGATAGTTAAACGCCGATAGTGAATAGGAATACCTAGATACCTAATCGGGGACTGGCCGAGCTGACAGCCGAAAATCTCAGCATACTCATATGCGGACTCTACAACATCGCCGAAGCAGAAAAGCTCGCTCTTATGGAAGTTAATTTTGAGACCAGAGAGCTCCTCAAATGCACATAAAAGTAATTTGAGGTTTCTAGCTTTATCTAGGTCATGATCTAGAAAAAGTATAGTGTCATCCGCATATTGTAGAATAGACGGTTCTTCTTCTACCAGATGAGGAATCACGCCGCTAAATTGACCGGCCACCTTAGCCCGCCCAACAAGGATAGCTAACATATCAGCTACAATGTTGAACAAAATAGGGAAGTAGGTCCCCTTGGCGAAGCCCCTTACTAGTCTGAAAGTAGTTGCCAACATCATCATTGACTTTGATAGCCACACTACCTCCAGAAACAAAACTCTCTACCCATCGACACCATTTTGGTGAAAACCCCTTCATGCACAAAGTTTGCAAAAGAAAGGGTCATTTGACTTTGTCATATGCTTTTTCGAAGTCTATTTTGAATATGACTCCATTCAACTTTTTACGGTGGAGCTCATGCACAGTTTCATGTAGCACAACAACTCCATCTAGTATGTTGCGTCCTTGCATAAACGCTGTTTGAGTGGGTTTGACCACGTGATCAGCCACCCCGTTCAACCTATTAGTTGCCACCTTTGTGAATATCTTAAAGCTGACATTTAGAAGGCAAATCGGTCTATATTGTTGAATACGACTAGCCTCCTTGGTCTTGGGCAGAAGAATAATTTCCCCAAAGTTTAAACGGGCAATATCAAGGTTTTCAGCATGCAGTTGGTTAAACAACTGAACCAAATCCGCCTTAATCATATCCCAAAACATTGATAAAACTCTGCTGGAAAACCATCTGGTCCCGGAGCCTTGTTGTGTTCCATTTGAAACACCGCGGCTCGAACTTCCTCTTCAGAGAACGAAGAGGTTAAAAACTCATTTTCTACCTTTGAAACTTGAGGTATATCATGAGTAATAGACTCGTCGAGCGCAAAAGGGCTTTGAGGTGAAGGTCCAAAAAGCTCTTTGTAGTACTTAGTAATGAATTTTTTTAGCGGTGCATCCCCCTCTATACGGCCTTCGTCTTGGTCAAGAGCAAAAATATGTTTCTTTCTATGTCTGCCATTGGCCAGCATTTGAAAGTACTTCATATTATCATCACCTTGAACAATCGAGTCAGCCTTGCAACGTTGGTACCATTTAATCTCTTCCTCGCGTAAAAGGCGGGCAATTTGCTCATTTAGATGGCTTTTTTGCTCAATCTCGGCAGCAGAAAGAGGCCTCACCTCCGCAACTTTATCAAGGGTGTCGATTAAGGTAGATAGTCGCAGCTTTTCTTTTTTGTATACGCCGGCAGTGTGTTTAGCCCATCCACGAAGGAATCGTCGCAAGGCACGAATTCGATTGTTCCATCGTTGAATGGGCGTGTTACCCCGAGTTGACGTGCCCACACTTTCTTAACCAGGTCATGGAATCCGTCTCTAGTGAGCCATCCCAGTTCAAATTTAAACTGTGGATGGCTGGAGCTTGGAGTTGTTTGTCCAAAATCGGTTAGCAAAGGAGCATGATCCGATAGGGCCTCGATTCTTTCTAGTGCGTGTAAAATTAGGGGAGAATTTCACTTCCCGGCCTATGCACCAACTAGGTTTGCATACGGCCATTTTAGTATGAATACCAAGATAAACATGGTCCTCAGAATTTTGTAAATGAGTCTCAAGATATTTTTTGGTTAGTGGTTCCACCACACACCAAACTTGATCCTCAACAAATGGGAGAAAACCCCTGTGCATCACCTGTTAATTCTAGGAATTGAACTCGGGTCATTAGACTGCACAATCGCATGACCAACCACTGAGCCAAGGCTCTCTTTGCATCAATTATATCACACATATATATTTGTTTGACAAATATGTGCGTCGATGCGTCCATTTTTATACATCAAGCCACTTACATAATTGTCCTTGAACCCGTCGCTCATGATGCCTCCAGGGACACGTCTCGGGTGAACCCTAGCCGCCGCCGTCGGAGGAAGCCGGACAAGCTTCGCTCTTCCGGCGAACGACGATGGCAGGCTCATCTCCTTCCTCCACGAGGACTCCTTCGGATGTGACGCGCCGGTGCCCCTAGGCGCCCTACATGGCGACATAGTTGGGATGCTAGGGTGGTGGCCCCATGGGATTTGAGCGGTGGTTGCGCCACCTGGCAATTGACACGGGTTCCCCGACCAAAATCCGTTTTGCTACGGGTGTTGTGGGCTCAGGCCGGCGCCCCTGGATGATGGTGGCTTCGCCCCTGTGTGGCTCTCTTCATCGGCGTGGTTGGGGGAGGCCGGAGATGCGTTGGGCGTGGAGGGTCTGGGCAAGGCCTGGATGTGGTGTCGGTGGTGTCCAAGGTTGGCTTTGTTCGATGGTCGGCGTAGGCGGGGGTGGGAACTTGGTAGGTTGCGACCTGTTGTGGATCTCGTATCCAAGAGCGGCAGCACTAGGTGGTGGCATGAAGGGTCTTCGCTTCTGTGCGGCAAGGACGACCGACCGTGGTCGTCGTTGGTGGCAGAGAGGCCGACGGCGTCCGGTGTCACCTCCCTTCGTTGTTGATGAGCGTGGCTCTCCTACCTATAGTGATTGACTCACCCGGTGACCTAATCCCTTGACTTGGCTCCAATGGTTTATATTTTGGTCATGGGCTGGGGCGAAATCTCCGCTCGACTTGCCGATGTTGGCAGCGATGACGCCTGCGGGTGTCGTAACCTCCTTGCAGAGCTGCCATGGTCCTAATCATGCCTCTCCTTGAGCGCCGGGCGGAACCCTTGTTTCGGTTCACCGGAACAATCGACAGCGGTGTCACGATGTCGTTCCCTTTATGGAGGCGCTGCCTTGGTTGTTCGCGGAGTCCTCGGTGATGGAGTTTGAGGCATCTCAGCTCTTGGTGTGGATTGCCTCTCAGGACATGGGCCTCAAGGGGCGTAATGTATGCCATCGTCGACGCCTCTTGCGTGTGAAAGATCGAGGATGTCGCCTAGAGTGGGGGTGAATAGGCGCTTTAAAATAATTACGGTTTAGGCTTGAACAAATGCGGAATAAACCTAGCGGTTAATTTTTCAAGCACAAAACCTAAAACAACTAGGCTCACCGATGTGCACCAACAACTTATGCTAAGCAAGATAAGCAACTACTCCCTCCGTTCCAAATTAGTTGACTTGGATTTACCTAGATACAAATGTATCTAATACTAAAACGTGTCTAGATATATCCGTATCTAGACAAATCCGAGTCAAGTAATCTGGGACGAAGGGAGTATGTGATAGCAAGATATATGACAAAGAACAATATGGCTATCACAAAGTAAAGTGCATAAGTAAAGGGCTCGGGTAAGAGATAACCGAGGCACGCGGAGACGACGATGTATCCCGGAGTTCACACCCTTGCAGATGCTAATCTCCGTTTGGAGCGGTGTGGAGGCACAATGCTCCCCAAGAAGCCACTAGTGCCACTGTAATCTCCTCACGCCAAGCACAATGCCAGATGTCGTGATTCCACTAAGGGACCCTTGAGGGCGGTCACCGAACCCGTACAAATGGCGACCCTTGGTGGCGGTCACCGAACCCGTACACTTTGGCAACCCTTGGGGGGGGGGGGTCACCGGTACCCGTCAAATTGCTCGGGGCGATCTCCACAACCTAATTGGAGACCGCGACGCTTGCCCGGAGCTTTACACCACAATGATTGAGTGTAACATCCCAAATTTTCAATTTGGAATGTTATACATAGGTCATTCATGCATATCATATTTTATTGCATCTTCGTTCCGCAATCCTCGAAATCCTAAGCAACTCAAGGACCCTCGAAGAGAGTTGGGGATTTTCCGGTTTTCATATTTGTTTTTTATCAAATAGTGAAAACGAGGATTTTTATTTTAATTATTTTTCTCTCCGAAAAATATTTCATAATAAAATAAATGAGGGGAAATAATATGACTTCTCCAAAACAATTGAAATACTGGAGGAAAAATGTTAAAATCATTAGTTCGATTTTATTTGCGTTAGAAATTTTTTTTGCATGTTTTCAAAATTGCATTTTAGGGCCAAGAAAATGTTCATCTCGTTCTAAATATTTCATTTAGACGGTGAAAATTTGCTTTGGCATTTTTAGATTTTTATTTATTTTTCTAGGATTTTTCTAAGTCTCGGCGGAATTTATTTATAAACAAAAATCACACACAAGGCCAAGACCCGATCGGGCCGAGGCCCAGCCAGCCAACCCAACCCGTCGCCGCCACCTTCCTTGCGCCACCGCTGTGTCCGAGGCGGACACCGCCTCCGCCGCCGCTTGCCCCTCCCCACACCACCACTCCGCCATCACTGGCCTTGAGCCCGAGCCGAGCCTCGAGCCCCCGCCACGCCCGAGCCCTCGCCTCGCCTAAGTCGCCGCCGCCGAGTCGCCGCCGCCTCCGTCGCCACCACCTCCCCGCCACCTCAAGGCCGAGCCAAGCCACGAGCTGAGCGAGGTAGCCTTAGCCGCCTTTTCCAAAGAAAACCGTTTTGGTTTTTTTTTAAAACCCTAAGTTTCATTTTTTTATAGATCGGTTTATTTCTCCGGTTTATTTATTTAGCGAGCGTTCGCTCGTTCGTTCGTTTTAACGAACACGTTCTTCGTTTAGATCCAGATAACGAACGTTCGTTCGTTAATCTGTTCGTCAGTTTTCTTTTTCTCGGATTTATTCCGTGATTTTTTTGATCGTGATTTCTGATCTGATTTTCGATCTAGTTTAACTTTTCGCTCGTTTATCGGAATTAGGCGATTCAAGCACCTAAAGTTTCGTCTCGAAACCCTCTTTCCGAATAATCAACTCAAACAAGTTTTTGCCTCTGTAAAATTTGACCCTAGTTCAGATTAGTAAACGGATCTTGTTTCTTTCGCCTTTTGAGTTTCGTTGCTCCGTTTGGTTTGATTCTTTTGCGAACCGGAGTTCTTAAGTTGAACTTTCTAGTCAGCCTCTTTTAGTTGAAGTTTTTATTGTGCATCTTTGCTTGTTGCTTATGTATGTTATTGTTTGCTTGCGATAGAATTTCCGGAGTGCGAAGCGTGTTACTACGAGTCTCTAGGATTCGCGGATCGTCAGCAAGGCAAGTAACACTTTGATCATACTCTTTTCATACCCATTTTTTATGCATTAGTCCCAATCCTCAAACATTGCATGATTAGGATGTCATTAACTTGTGGGTATTGGGAAGTAGTAGTTGAGGTAGAACCTATTGTCATGTTACTATCAAACCCTTGGGAGTTATTTCTACGTGATGCTTATATTGCTATGCTATGCTCGTAGACGTGGTTTGGGTTTGAGTGAATCCATGACAGATGTGAGATTGTTAATTAATGGTTTAATTTAAGGTGGCAACATTAATACACATCTGGGTGGATTGAGGCACCTGGGGAACCCAGTGTTGTCTGTTTTATTTTTAGAAATCCCGGGGTACCTGTGTGATCTTCCTATGGACCGCCACCTGTGCTCAAAGGGAACTGAGATTATTCATGCTAGAAACTTACGTGTGCAGCCACAAGCTACTATGGGCTCTAGCATAGTTGAGTAAGTTATGTGAAGCTCTTGAAGAGGTAGATCAGCAGGTAGTGGGTTTTGTAGGTTTGGTATGGTCTAACCGGAGTAGAGAGTTAATGTTTCTGAAATACTATGTCTCGGTCATCCGTTTCTCAAACACCAATGGTGCGAGAAATCAGCGGAGGAGATCGAGTCTTGTGGGGAAAAGTGCACAAACCTCTGCAGAGTGTACAATCTAATCATGGTTAGCCGTGTCCCCGGTTATGGACAATTTTGAGTATCTAGTATTTGAGTTATCACATGTATCTCATCACTCTTAAATAATATTGTTGGGTTGGTAACTACTTTAATTGGGATTGAGTTGGGGTTATACCTTCTCAATGTTTCAACCACCATGATAGTTAAATAAAAATATATTACTTTGTTGTAGGGAAAAATTTGGCTTTTCGCAAAATTATAACCATAGAGCTTTCCACCAGCCATATATGCATGTAGTGAGCATTATTCTGTTCCTGCTCTATTGTGTTATATTGCCAGCATATTCCATGTGCTGACCCGTTCCCGGGCTGCAACGTATTATGTTGCAGACTTTTCAGACGAGGAGTAAGGATCGTTAGGTCGTTGCCGTGCAGCTCAGCTATGCCGTTGGAGTTGATGGACTCACTTTATCTTCCAAGCCTTCCGTTGTTATCGCATTAGATGGCCTTAAGCCATATTATTGTAATAAGTTCTCTTTTGAGACATTCGATGTAATAAGTGTGTGATTGCTACTCTGTTATAAATCCTTGAGTAATCGTGTGTCAAGACATTCTTGATCCAGGGGATGACATCGAAACACGAGACTTGACCATCCGAGGTCGGGTCGCTACAAGATGGTATCGAGCACACGCCGATTGTAGGACACAACCACTAAGATAAACCATATGTCACTCTTCTCTACTCATTTCTGACTCCTCTCCATTTTTCCACTCTTTAGGATGACGGAGATGAAGAACAAGTTTACACAACCGGATGAAGACACACCTTTTGGACGCCACTTGAAGGAAGTCACTACGTACTTGAACATTGGAATACCAAATTTCATCAGGACGTACAACGCCACCTTACCAGAAGAGAAGCGCTGGATGATTCAAATGCAAGTTCCAGGAAGGACGTTCTCGCCAACTTTTAAACCCATAAAATTTTCTTTCGAAGCATCCACCTGGAGTCTAGGCAAGAGCATGGCAGCCCACATTACCATGGGACGCATTGGAGAAGTCTACAACAGGGAGCTTAAGGACACCATCTATCAAATATGTGGGCGCCGAGACGAGCAACGGGAAGTAATCAACACCAAGAAGGATAGATCCATTGCAGCTTTCATCCAGGAGCTAAACCAGCACATTCGACGTCAGGAGAACCAGATGTGCGTAGACATGATGTCGATGAAGAAGGCGAAGACCAGGATCATCGAGCTGGAGGAAGAACTCAAGTTTACACGTGATGGATATGAGGAGGAAATCAAGACACTACTGGAGAAGAACGACGACCTAGTTAAGAAGATCGGAGTATTCATGGGAGGACCAGAACCGGAAGAAGAAGTCCATGACCCCACTTGCCCGGACAACTACATCATCATCAACGACACCGGTTCTGATCCAAGTGATGATGACTACGAAGACGAAGCTATAGCAGACATCATGGAGTCTTCCACCGATCAAAATTTCTAGATGACCACCATATATTAGTAGTATTTTCCCCATGTATCTAAGAGTAATTGAGCACTTTTGCGATAGTCCTAGACCGTTTGTATGCCCTTAATTGATTGAGTGAAATGATTGTGTTTGCCTCATGTGCATATGGGTAGTGTTTTCTCATTAGACCTTTTTTATATTCTAATCTCTTCCATCTAAACCCATCAGATGCCTCCGAGACGTGACACCGGTTTTGCTTTCCCACCGGAGCTCACCCAGTTGATCCAGCAGCAGAATGCCTTGATGCAATTGCTAGTTCGAACCAGGGCAACAACAACAACAATAACCCGCCGCCAAAGGACAACTTAGCCTGCTTCCTAAGGTTACAACCGCCGGTGTTTTCCAATAGCACCGAGCCAATAGTAGCTGATGATTGGCTACGCCGTATTGGAAGGGAGTTAACCACCGCAGGATGCACAGATGCTGAGAAGGTGCGCTTTGCCGCACATCAATTGGATGGACCAGTAGCCGCATGGTGGGAGAATTACACGGCTACTTTTCCTATAGCCAACGTCACTTGGGACTAGTTTCAGCAAGCTTTTCGCACGACCCATGTCTCAACTGGAGCCATGCAGATGAAGAAGCGCGAGTTTCGCAACTTACGCCAGGGGAACCGTCTTGTGGCTCAAGACATGGATGATTTTAGCAAGTTATCACGCTATGCCCACGATGATGTGGCCCACAGATGCATGAAGCGATGAAGTTTATGGAAGGGCTGAATGATGAGTTGAGCATGCAGTTGATGGTGGCAACTTTCAAAAACTACCAGGAGTTGGTAGACAAGGCCCTTATGATTGAAGGAAAGCAGCAGCAAATTGAGAACCGTAAGAGAAAGTATGGACAAGGGAAGTATAATTCAGGAGCTCAACAGAAGCCCCGCTTAACCCCGAACTCGGGAGGACTTGTTCATAATCATGGAGGTCACAACCACACTGGAGGAGGATCGCACAACCACAATGGTGCTAAGAATAGGAATGGGAATGGAGTTAATAACAATCAGAACCGCTCCAACCCAGCTACACCTGCCAAAAGGGACCTAAGTCAAGTTACTTGCTTTAAGTGCGGGAAGACATGGCACTATGCCAATGTTTTGCCTGAAGGAAGGAATGGAAACAGAAATGGGAGTGCTGGGAAGAAGCCCAATCCATTCAACAAAGGACAAGTGAACCACGCTAACGTGGAGGAAGTTGAAGAGCAGCCGGACGCGGTAATAGGTAAGTTTTTGGTTAAGTCATTTACCACTCTTGTTCTTTTCGATACTGGTGCATCGCATTCATACATATCAAGGGGATTTGTGGATAAGTTTAAGCTATCAACCCAAACCCTTAGGACCCCTCTTTTAGTGAGCTCGCCTGGAGCAGAGTATATGGCTAGCCGATGGTGCACACAGATACCCCTAACCATTGGCACACATGTTTTTCCGTCTGACCTAATTATCTTGGAGTCGCAAGGATTGGATGTGGTATTAGGTATGGACTGGATGTCAAAGTATGGAGGAAGCATTGACTGTGCTAGCAAATCAATTTATCTTACCACCCCGGAGGGAAAAAGGATTAAGTATGTATCTAGGCATGTGCCTAGGAGGAGCCAAGTGAATGCCCTCACGGAAGTTGTTCAGGAGGAAGTACCTGTAGTAAAGGATTTTCCGAATGTTTTTCCAGAGGAGTTACCAGGCATGCCGCCGGATAGAGACATCGAGTTCCTGATAGAACTATTGCCAGGTACAGGACCAATATCCAAGAGACCCTATCGGATGCCCGCAAATGATCTGGAGGAAATTAAGAAACAGATCAAGGAGTTATTGGAGAAAGGATACATTCGAAGGAGTTCATCGCCTTGGGGAGCTCCAGTACTTCTGGTCTAGAAGAAGGATAAATCCCTAAGGATGGTTGTTGATTATCGAGCCTTGAATGAAGTAACAATTAAGAATAAGTACCCGCTATCGATGATCAATGATCTGTTTGATCAGTTGCAAGGAGCCAAGGTGTTTTCGAAGATCGATCTACGGTCGGGATACCATCAGTTGAAGATCCGAGAGAAGGATATATCAAAGACAGCGTTCACCACGCGGTATGGATTATACGAATATACGGTCATGTCGTTTGGACTGACTAACGCCCCTGCCTATTTCATGAGTATGATGAACAAGGTGTTCATGGAGTATTTGGACAAGTTTGTTGTGGTGTTTATTGATGACATTATGGTATACTTGAAGAATGAAGAGGAGCACAAGGAACACTTGCGTTTAGTTCTCGAGAAACTCAGGGAACACCAGTTATATGCCAAGTTCAGCAAGTGCGAGTTTTGGTTAAAGGAAGTTGGATTCCTTGGACATGTTATATCAGAAGAAGGTATAGCCGTAGATCGAAGAAGGTTGATCGATCCTTTGAATGGTTGGCACCCACTTCAGTTGGCGAGATCCGCGATTTCCTTGGACTCGCAGGATATTATCGGAGATTCATTGAGAATTTTTCCAAGATTGCTAAGCCAATGACCGAATTGCTTGAAGAAGGATACTAAGTTTAAATGGATGTAAGAGTGCGAGGCAAGTTTTCAGGAGTTGAAGAAACGTTTGACTACAGCCCCAGTGCTAACACTACCAGATATACATAAGGAGTTCCAAGTTTATTGCGACGCCTCTCGCTTAGGACTTGGATGTGTGCTTATGCAGGACGGAAGAGTTGTTTCGTATGCCTCATGACAACTAAAACCCCATGAGTTGAATTATGCCACGCATGATTTGGAGCTAGCAGCGGTAGTGCACGCATTGAAGACTTGGAGACATTATCTTATTGGAAACCGTTGTGATGTGTACACGGATCATAAGAGCTTGAAGTACATTTTCACACAGAAGGAGTTGAACCTCAGACAGAGGAGATGGTTGGAACTTATAAAGGATTACGATATGAAGCTACACTATCATCCAGGAAAGGCCAATGTCGTAGCAGACGCCTTGAGCCGGAAGAGTTACGCTAATATCCTTGAAAGTAAGGGATTGCCGAAGGAGTTAGCGGAGGATATCATGGAACTTCGTTTGGAGATTGTTCCAAGAGGTTTCATTGCGACAATGGAAGTTCAGTCAACATTGTTGGACAAGATTCGAGAAGCTCAGAAGGAAGACAAAGAGATTGCTGAGATAAAGGAGAAGATGAGCAAAGGAAAGGCCAAAGGTTTTCGCGAGGATGAGCACGATACCTTATGGTTTGAGGATCGAGTTTATGTGCCTAATAACCCAGAGATCAGGAAGTTAATACTTCATGAGGCTCATGACTCACCATACTCTATACACCCCGGAAACACCAAGATGTATTTGGATTTGAAAGAACATTTCTGGTAGACTGGTATGAAGAAGGATATTGCCGAGTGAGGGAGTCCTGGACTAGGGGGTGTCCGGATAGCCGAACTATCATCACGGCCGGACTCCAAGACTATGAAGATACAAGATTGAAGACTTCGTCCCGTGTCCGGATGGGACTTTCCTTGGCGTGGAAGTCAAGCTTGGCGATACGGATATGTAGATCTCCTACCATTGTAACCGACTACTGTGTAACCCTAACCTATCCGGTGTCTATATAAACCGGAGGGTTTTAGTCCGTGGGACGAACAACAATCATACCATAGGCTAGCTTCTAGGGTTTAGCCTCCTTGATCTCGTGGTAGATCTACTCTTGTACTACCCATATCATCAATATTAATCAAGCAGAGTAGGGTATTACCTCCATCGAGAGGGCCCGAACACAGGTAAAAACATCGTGTCCCTAGTTTCCTGTTACCATCCGCCTAGACGCATAGTTCGGGACCCCCTACCGAGATCCGCCGGTTTTGACACCGACATTGGTGCTTTCATTGAGAGTTCCTCCGTCGTCACCGATAGGCCCGATGGCTCCTTCGATCATCAACAACGACGCGGTCCAGGTGAGACTTTTCTCCCGGACAGATCTTCGTATTCGGCGGCCTTGCTGCGGGCCAATTAAGCAGCCATCTGGAGCAGATCGAAAGCTACGCCCCTGGCCATCAGGTCAGATTTGGAAGTTTGAACTATACGGCCGATATTCGCGGAGACTTGATTTTTGACGGATTCGAGCCGCAGCCAAGCGTGCCGCACTGTCTCGATGGGCACGATCTAGCTCTGCCGCCGAACAGTGTCTTGGAGGCCGCACCAGCATCCGCTCCGACCCTTAATCCGGAGCCGGATTCCCCGATCGAGGACGAGTGGTTGGACACCGCCTCGGGGGCTACAACCTCTACGGCGATTGAGCCGAACTCCATCCCTGTCGCTGCGAAGACCTCGACTAGGTGCCGGACTCCTCTCCGGACTCAACCCTCCGCGCCCCTGCCAATCTAATCCGATTGGGCGCCGGTCATGGAGTTCACTGCCGCGGACATCTTTCAACACTCGCCCTTTGGCGACATCCTGAATTCACTAAAGTCTCTCTCTTTATCCGGAGAGCCCTGGCCGGACTCCGGTCAGGAAGGTTGGGATGCGGACGGCGAAGAAATTCAATGCCCACCCACCACCCACTTCGTAGCCACTGTCAAAAGCTTACACGACGTGCTCGATTTCTACTCCGAAGACATCGATGGTATGGACGACGATGTAGGAGACAACCATGAACCAGCGCCTATAGGACGCTGGACAACCACCTCATCCCATGATGTATACATGGTGGATACACCTAAAGGAAATGAAGACGAGGAACAACGGGACGCCATGAAGGATAAATCCCTCGAAAAGCAGTCAAAACAGCAACGTAAACGCCGAACCAAGTCCCGCCTCAACAAAGACCCAGCCATAGAGCAGGGCGAATCGGCGGACGACGAACATGCTATCGAGCAATCGTCCGAACAAGACAACTTGGATAAACAACCCGTCCCCGGCAAAGACAACAGTCCGGACGACCTCACGCCGGACAAATCGCTGGAGCAAAATAACCTCCAGAAGAGGCTCGTCGCCACGGCGCGTAGCCTGTAAAAGCAGAAGCAGAAGCTCAAAACAGCGGAAGATGCACTCAGAATCGGATGGAGCAAAGTATTCAACATCATGAGACAAATCTGGCGACGATCGCCGAATAAAGAGCTACCCAAAAGAAAGCTACTGCCCGAATTTGTGAGGAGGCCTTAGAGCCCCCACAATCAAAAATAAGAAGGCCACCCGGTCGGATGGACGACCCCGCGGCAAAAAGAGAGCGGCAAATGGCGCCGCACACAAGCTAGTATGCGATCCGCATAAGGAATCACATCAAAAGGATGGCCCAGTTAGGTCCATCTATGGGCCCAGAAAGCAAGCTCTTCAAAGCAATGCAACACGCCAAAAATCCGAACATCACGGCACACCCAAATATAGGGGCGCCGCACATCCCCTATGTTTCATCGATGAGGTCTTTGGATCATGAATTTCCAGTGAGATTCAAACCCGTAAACATAGAGGCATCTGACGGAACAACCGACCACGGAGTGCGGATTGAGGATTACGTCCTCCACATACACATGGCTAGAGGAGATGATCTCACGCCATAAAATACTTACCCTAAAACTCAAAGGGCCAGCTCGGCATTGGCTTAAAATCCTCCCGAAAATACCATTGGAAGCTGGGAGGAGCTCGAGGATGCGTTTGGGCAAATTTTCGGGGGACCTATGTCCGCCCTCCGGATCTGACGATCTAAGTCACATAACTCAACAACCCGGAGTGTCAGCCCGGAAATTCTGGAATAGGTTCCTTACTAAAAGAACCAAATAGTCGACTGTCCGGACGCCGAAGCCTTAGCAGCCTTCAAACACAACGTCCGAGACGAATGGCTCGCCAGACACCTCGGCCAAGAAAAGCCAAGAACAATGGCTGCATTAACAAGCCTCATGACCCGCTTTTGCGCGGGAGAGGACAACTGGCTAGCAAGATGCAGCACCAGCGACCCAAGTACATCCGAAGTCAGGGATGGAAACAGGAAACCACGGCGCAACAAGGACCAGCGCCGGATTAAAGGGAACGGTCCAAAGAGCGCGGTAGTCAACACCGGATTCAAAAGCTCACGGCAGAACAACAAAAAACTGCCCCTTAAGGACAATAGTGATGAGCTATCCAACTTCAACAAAATCTTGGACAAGATATGTCAAATCCACAGCACTCCCGGGAGGCCTGCAAACCATACCCACAGAAATTGTTGGGTCTTCAAACAGTCCGGCAGACTCAACGCCGAACACAAGGGGCTTGACACACCAAGTGAAGATGATGACGAGCACCACAAGCAGAGCCCCGAAAAACAAAAGAATTTCCCACAAGAAGTCAAAACAGTAAACTCACTTCACGTGATAAAAGGGAAAAACAGAGCGGCGCCCATTAGGACGCGCGCCGCACATACTACCCTAGCGGAGTACCAACACTGGTTGTCAAAACCAATCACCTTCGACCATCAGGACTACTCTGGAAGTATCCGGAACGCAGGATGGACTGCCTTGATATTGGATCCTATAATAGAGGGATTTCAATTTACACAAGTCCTCATGGATGGCGGCAGTGACATAAACCTGATATATCAGGACACAATCCGCAGGATGGGGATAGACCCAACCAAAATTTGCCATAGCAACACCTCCTTTAAAGGGGTAATGCCAGGCCCATACGCCCATTGTACGGGTTCCCTACGACTAGAATTTGTGTCTTCATCCGACAACTTCCGTCGCGAAAAGCTAGTCTTCCATGTCGCCCCATTTAAAAGTAGCCATCAAGCACTATTGGGACGCTAAGCTTTCGCCCGCTTTAACGCAATACCACATTATGCATCTCTAACACTTAAAATGCCCGGTCCACGCGGCATCATCTCATTAAAAGGAAGTATTAAGTGTTACTCGAGCACGGAAGGACGTGAGACTGCCTTGACAGCCCCACAGCTATCCGGCTCCGCTAGTCAAAGAACCTGAATAGGTCATTCCAACTCCGGACACGGCTAGACGAGTCCGGCGCCCACTAGCGGCCTACCCCCATACAAGGGGCTGCATGCAAGAGACAATAAAGCTCAATCTTATTCACTTCTTCGAATCATACTCTGTTTATTTAATATAAAGTACATCTTTTGCACGATCTTTTTTCTTTTTTAAACTAAGTTCCTCTCTTTTACAGATGAACAACGTGCTACACCCGTCCAGGACACGGCACAACGGAGACACAGCAGAGCGTGCAGTAGGGACCCGTTCAAGGATTCTTTTCAGGTTAAGACCCTGCATAAACCTTTTTCTTGTCTCTTGTTGATATACATCCCCGGTTTCTTACTATAACCGAGGAGGAGGCTGGCGTTTTGGCATTGGCCGCACCAGAATTTTTATGCGTGCACTGGACATCGGGGCTTAGGGCATTATTCTGCCCGTTTTATAAAGACCAAATACCTTAGGGAGTGTTGGCGTCTCGAGTTAGGCCTTATATGCATCAGCTCCGAATCATGTCTTTGGTCAAATGTTGGGTTTGCCCGGCTCACGTGTTTTGTTGCCTTACGTTCCGTTTTATCGGCTAACGCGGCACCGGAGAACTATCGCGATTGTGCCCGGTTCGCCGGGCGAGCACCTCGAGAGAAAGCCGAAAACTGACTGTCATGATATAGCGAGAGACCGGTCAACCACTCGATGACTCACTTTGGAATGTTTAGGATTCCTCCGCATTAACGAAGGACCGGTTTTCGATCAGCACATACGCTTTAATTCCGGGAGAGTGCGGTGCTCGAGGCTATATAGTAGCCCCACCCTCGAACTCCTATGGCTAAGTGAAAGTGATAAAGCATTATAGGCCGGTTGCCTAGTTTGCTACGCTATCACCTCCTTAACAGGACCAAGACGTTGGATTAAGTGTGAAAAGGCGCTTTCTTTGCAGACACCCCGCCTTGTGTGCGTGGGGTGAAAGCCAAGGACTGCCATCTTCGTGTTATATACATATACATAAGCGGCCGCACAGGGAGTAGTTTACTACTTGAACGCACAAGTATAAAAAGCTCTTATATTATATTGAAACATTGTTTTCACAAATCATACATGTCATTTAAACATAACATCCTTCGAGCACCGCGTCTCTATTAAACGAGCGCCCTGCAGGACTTCTTCAAAGTAGTGCTCGGCAGGTACTCGGCTTTTGTCCGAATCTTGGGATGCAACGTCGGTGGCCTTCATCTCTGCACAGTATGTCTTGACACGGGCCAGAGCCATCCGCGCTCCCTCAATACACGCCGACCGCTTCATTGCGTCGATACGCGGTACCGCACCAAGGAACTGCTGCACTAAACCAAAATAACTCTTCGGCTGGGGTCCGCCCGGCCACAAATGAGTCAAGACATGCTTCATGGCAAATCCGGATAATCGATTCAGCTCGGCCCATTCGGCCAACCGATCGGTCAACGGAAGAGGACGCTCCGGACTATGGAATTACGACCAATATAGCTCTTCCCTTATGTGCCCCTTCTGGCCCCGGAAGTGCTCAACTGCGTCCACAGCGCTCGCCGCCAAGTCCAGATAAGCATCCTCCGAACTCCACAACTTGTCCAATTGAGCATACTTTGGATCCGTATATTTCCTCCGCAGCAGAAATGATTTTCTAGCCGCAATTGCCCCGGACTGACGCAGCTCCTCCTTGGCAGCTCTCAAAGCCGAATGGGCATTCTTGGATTCGGCGGCGGCCTTTTTCAGGCCCTCTTGCTCCGCTTGACGTTCTTTTTCAAGAACCTCGCAGCGATCGGTAGTATTCTTCAACTTTCTGGCCATATTTGCCATTTCCTCTTTGCTTCGGCAGTGAGCAGCCCGTTCGGCTTCTAGCTCTTCGGCCGCCTTTAAAGCAGCCGCATTACTATTTCTGGCTTGCTCTTTTGCTAGGGCAAGTTCCGCCCGCAGCTCTTCCACAGCAGCGGCACCATCTGCATTAAGCATACAAATAGTGAGACATGGGCGTCAAGCTCCCTTACCAGGTGTCCGCGTAGAAGTCGCATACCTTGTGACTCGTCAAACCGTTTATTGACTAGCGCGATGTCTGCATCCGCCTCGTCAAGCTGCCGCTTTAGTTCGGCATATTCATCGATCCGGCACACCGGACGCCCGCCACCTGTTTAGGAGCGGCGATATGTTATCACTGAGATTTTGATCCTCGGCACGCTGTCAATTTTGACAACATACCGAGTCTCAGGGGCTACTATCTATACAGGGCGCATTTTATATGCATAACTGTCAGACGGTACATCATTTTTTCGTACCTCGAATCCCGTCAGTAAGCTTCTGACGGCTTCATGCAATCCGCTCTCCGCGGATGCAATTCTTTCAATCACCGTACCCATTAGAGCACGGTGATCTTCTGAGATAGCCGCTCGCCCGAGCAGATCCTTCAGCTCCTCCGGCCGCACACCACTTGGCGCCGGACCTTCCGGCCCCGCCGGACTTGGGGGAACCCTCCGCGACGACACCTCAGGGTCGTCCGCCTCGCATGAGGGTGCGACAGGTGAAGGCGTTTCACTCTCCATCATCTCCGGAAGAAGATCCCCCGAAGACGAGCTCTGCTGAGAAGGGCTGAGATCCGAATTACAAGGTACAATTTCGGTTATAAATACAGGGATGTTCCTTACTTAAAAAACCCCTTCCTTTTTACTTACGGCTTGCTGGAGGGATGATCCCCTTGGGGAAACAGTGAGGCTGGGGTACTTCCCAGCGCCAGACTCTCTGACGAAGATTTCTTTCCCCTCTTTGAGGCCTGGACCTCCAGATCTTCCGAAGCGGTCCTCTTTTCTCTTTGGAGGAGGGGACTTTTGATCCCTCCCTCCTCAAAGGCCTCCTTCGTGGAGGCAGTTGTTTCCCCGCTCCCCTCGCCTTCTTTAAAAGGCACGGCCTTCAACATCTTGGCCAGCATGGGATCCGGCGTGTTCTCTGGGAGGGGAGCCGGACACCTTATTAACTTTGCCTTGGCTATCCACTCCTGTTCAAGAAACGTCTCCTTTAAAGGGCATATATATATATATATATATATATATATATATATATATATATATATATATATGATAATTTAATGAACAGCGTGTCCGGTTCTGGGACTACTTACTTGAGTATCTGGCGATTGCAGCTTAGTCCTGCGTCCTCAGTCAGGTCCGGACACTTCTCTTGTGATCCGAAGAACAGTTTATACATCTCCACAGGCGTCGTGCCCATAAAATTTTGGAGAGCTCGTGGTCCCTCCGGATTAAATTCCCACAGGCGGAGGGGGCGACGTTTGCAGGGCAGAAGGCGTCGGATCAACATAACCTGCGTCACTACAACCAGATTGATCTCTCTTTCTTGGAGGTCTCGAATACGGCCCTGCAGCAAAGGAACATCCTTGGACGTCCCCCAGTCGAGCCCCTTGTTGGCCCATGACGTCAGCCGCTGTGGTGGACTGGCGGAAGGCGAGGCGCCACCCATTTGGTGCCCCTGGGAGCGGTGATATAAAACCACTCCCGTTGCCACAAACCAAGCTCCTCTAGGAAAGAGCCCTCGGGCCATGGAGCATCAGCACATTTGCTTATGGCCGCCCCTCCGCACTCTGCTTGCTGCCCCTCGATCATCTTTGGCTCCACCTTGAAGGTCTTGAGCCACAATCCAAAGTGAGGGGTAATATGGAGGAAGGCCTCACATATACCAATGAATGACGAGATATGGAGGATGGACTCCCGATTCAAGTCATGGAAATCAAGCCCATAATAAAACATGAGCCCCCGCACAAAGGGATCCGTCGGGAAGCCTAAACCCCGAAGCAAGTGGGAAACAAACACCACGTTCTCGCCGGGCTCAGGAGTGGGAATGACCTGCCTTGGAGTAGGCAGCCTATGCGAGATCTCGCCAGTTAGATACACGGTGTCTCGCAGCTTTAGCACATCTTCTTCTGTGACAGAGGAAGACATCCATCGGTCGTGCTGGTCGGAGCCGGACATCGTCGAAGGTCCGAAGCGCCTAAATCTGAAGCTTTGGGTGTTGGAACTCGAAGCGCGAGGCGAACTCGATGGAGGGTGTAAAGAAGAGGGCCTTGGTCTCATTATAAAGAGGTTGAATACCAAGAGCCCACCCCGTGGTCGATTAGGACTCGCCTTTGATAGAGGAGGCATGACAACGGGCACGGTTGGGTTACCCACGTCCGTATTGATGGGAATCCCGGAATAAGGGGGCACGATCTATGCTTTGATAAGACGTGCTGGAAACCGCCTCGCTAAACGCTACCGAGGTGGAACATTAAAAAACGATTCCTATAAAGTCATGTCCGTGGTGTAATGTCACGCCACGGAATACGTCAGCAGATCTATGCAAAAGTTATTCTCTCTACGGTGGTATGTGGAACTTGTTTTGCAGAGCCGGACACTATCCTTGTGTTCAAAACCTTCTATGAAGTATTCGGAGGAGGAACCCGCCTCGCAATGCCGAAGACAATCAACACGCCGGACTCGTCGTCCTGGACTAGGGGGTGTCCGGATAGCCGAACTATCATCACGGCCGGACTCCAAGACTATGAAGATACAAGATTGAAGACTTCGTCCCGTGTCCGGATGGGACTTTCCTTGGCGTGGAAGGCGAGCTTGGCGATACGGATATGTAGATCTCCTACCATTGTAACCGACTCTGTGTAACCCTAACCTATCCGGTGTCTATATAAACCGGAGGGTTTTAGTCCGTAGGACGAACAACAATCATACCATAGGCTAGCTTCTAGGGTTTAGCCTCCTTGATCTCGTGGTAGATCTACTCTTGTACTACCCATATCATCAATATTAATCAAGCAGAGTAGGGTATTACCTCCATCGAGAGGGCCCGAACCTGGGTAAAAACATCGTGTCCCTTGTCTCCTGTTACCATCCGCCTAGACGCACAGTTCGGGACCCCCTACCCGAGATCCGCCGGTTTTGACACCGACACCGAGTATGTAGCTGTATGTGATGTATGTCAGAGAGTGAAGGCAGAGCATCAGAAGCCAGCAGGACTGTTACAGCCTATGCCGATTCCCGAAATGGAAGTGGGATAAACTTGGCATGGACTTTATCACCGGATTGCCTAGGACCAAAGCAGGATATGACTCAATATGGGTAGTAGTGGATCGCTTGACCAAAGTGGCTCACTTCATCCCAGTGAAAACAACTTATACAAGTGCAAAGTTGGCCAAGATATATATGTACATGATCATATGTTTGCATGGAGTTCTGAGGACCATCGTATCAGATAGAGGAACACAGTTTACTTCAAAGTTTTGGCATCAGTTACACCAGACCCTGGGTACGAGATTGGAGTTCAGTACAACATTTCACCCAGAGCAGATGGATGGGCAGAGAGTCAACCAGATTACGGAGGACATGTTGAGAGCCTGTGCGCTAGATTATGGATCTAGTTGGGATGACAATTTGCCTTACGCAGAGTTCTCATACAACAATAGCTACCAGGCCAGTTTGAAGATGGCACCGTTCGAAGCTCTGTATGGATGCAGATGTAGAACACCGCTGATGTGGGATGAGGTAGGAGACCGACAATTGTTTGGAACAGACTTGATCAAGGAGTCTGAAGAGAAGGTTAAACTGATCCGTGATAGACTGAAGATTGCTCAGTCCAGGCAGAAAAGTTATGCAGACACAAAACGCAAGGAGGTAACCTATGAGATTGGAGACAGAGCATATCTGCGCGTATCGCCCTTCTGACGATGAAACGTTTTGGAGCTAAGGAAAATTAGCTCAAGATTTGTAGGACCGTACCATGTTTTGGAGCGGATGGGAGAAGTTGCCTACAAGTTGGAGTTACACGAAGGATTGTCGAGTTCACGATGTGTTCCACGTCTCACAGCTTGAAGAAGTGTCATCTTTGAGATGGCCGATATACCATTAAGAGATACAAGACTTCGGAGGCGATTGGGTTGGAGAGTAATCTGACTTATGAGGAGAAGCCAAGAAGATTCTTGACTTTGCCAAATGAGTCACTCGCAAAGAAGGTTATCAAGTTTTGCAAAGTTCAATTGGAGCCACCATACCGAGGAGGAAACTACACGGGAGCGAGAAGGCGATATTCGCAAGGACCACCGCACCTATTTTCTAGTTAACTCGAATCTCGAGGACGAGATTCATCTTAAGGGGGGTAGGTTTGTAACATCCCAAATTTTCAATTTGGAATGTTATACATAGGTCATTCATGCATATCATATTTTATTGCATCTTCGTTCCGCAATCCTCGAAATCCTAAGCAACTCAAGGACCCTCGGAGAGAGTTGGGATTTTCCGGTTTCATATTTGATTTTTATCAAATAGTGAAAGCGAGGATTTTTATTTTAATTATTTTTCTCTCGAAAAATATTTCATAATAAAATAAATGAGGGGAGATAATATGACTTCTCCAAAACAATTGAAATATTGGAGGAAAAATGTTAAAATCATTAGTTCGATTTTATTTGATTTTATTTGGATTTTATTTGTGTTAGAAAAAAAATTGCATGTTTTCAAAATTGCATTTTAGGGCCAAGGAAATGTTCATCTCATTCTAAATATTTCATTTAGACGGTGAAAATTTGTTTTGGCATTTTTAGATTTTTATTTATTTTCCTAGGATTTTTTCTAAGTCTCGGCGGAATTTATTTTAAAAAAAACCGTATGCTTCAAGACCCGACTAGGCCGAGGCCCAGCCAGCCGCCCAACCCCGCCGCCGAGCCGTGTCTGAGGCGGACACCGCCTCCCGCCGCGGCCGCTTGCCCCTCCCTCAAGCCGCCACCCCCCTCTTTAAATACCGGAGCCACCCCCCCCCACACCACCACCCGCCACCGCCGCCCCGGAGCCCGAGCCGAGCCGAGCCCGAGCCCGAGCCTCCCGCCGCCGCCCTTGAGTCGCCGCGCCGCCTCGCCGTCGCCGCCACCGCCTCCCGCCAGCAACAGCCGAGCCCAAGTCCCGACGGAGCCCCGCCGGAGCCGAGCAAGGTAGCCGCCCCGGCGCCCCAGTTTTCCAAAGAAAACCGATTTGGTTTTTTTAAAGGGACATTTACATTTATGCCCCTAATTTGCGCCCACTCTCAGATTTAGCCCTAAATTTTTTATGTGCTCAAATTTTCCCCTAAAAAGCATTTGAAGTCGCGGTAATGCCCTTCCATCTGGTCAAAGTTGTTTGACCAAAACTTTGAAAATTCATAACAAATTCATACGAAGTCAGAAAAATGCAAATAAGATATCCAAATGTTCATACAAACATCACCTATGCGCGCATGTCATTTATGTTCCTCACCTACATGTGCATTTATTTTCATTCACCCTAAATTGTTTTTAATGTTATAAACCCTAAAAAGCTTTAAAGAGTGCTTTTGTAATGAACGTAAATGACATGTGCATATAGGTGTTGTTTTTATGAGCATTTTGATATCTTATTTTGCATTCTTATAAGTTCATATGGATTTGTTATGAATTTTCAAAGTTTTGGTCAAACAACTTTGACCAGATGGAAGGGCATTCCGGTGACTTAAAATGCTTTTTAGGGGCAAATTTGAGCACATCAAAAAGTTAGGGGTAAATTTGAGTAGTGGGTTCGAGTTAGGGGCACAAATGTATATGTCCCTTTTTTAAAACCCTAAGTTTCGTTTTTTATAGATCGGTTTATTTCTCCGGTTTATTTATTGAGCAAGCGTTCGCTCGTTCGTTCGTTTTAACGAACGCGTTCTTCGTTTAGATCCAGATAACGAACGTTCGTTCGTTAATCAGTTTGTCAGTTTTCTTTTTCTCGGATTTATTCCGCGATTTTTCTGATCGCGATTTCTGATCCGATTTTCGATCTAGTTTAACTTTTCGCTCGTTTATCGGAATTAGGCGATTCAAGCGCCTAGAGTTTCGTCTCGAAACCCTCTTTCCGAATAATCAACTCAAACAAGTTTTTGCCTCTGTAAAATTTGACCCTAGTTCAGATTAGTAAACGGATCTTGTTTCTTTCGCCTTTTGAGTTTCGTTGCTCCGTTTGGTTTGATTCTTTTTGCGAACCGGAGTTCTTAAGTTGAACTTTCTAGTCAGCCTCTTCTAGTTGAAGTTTTGCTTGTGCATCTTTGCTTGTTGCTTATGTATGTTATTGTTTGCTTGCGATAGAATTCCCGGAGTGCGAAGCGTGTTACTACGAGTCTCTAGGATTCGCGGATCGTCAGCAAGGCAAGTAACACTTTGATCATACTCTTTTCATACCCATTTTTTATGCATTAGTCCCAATCCTCAAACATTGCATGATTAGGATGTCATTAACTTGTGGGTATTGGGAAGTAGTAGTTGAGGTAGAACCTATTGTCCTGTTACTATCAAACCCTTGGGAGTTATTTCTACGTGATGCTTATATTGCTATGCTATGCTCGTAGACGTGGTTTGGGTTTCAGTGAATCCATGATAGATGTGAGATTGTTAATTAATGGTTTAATTTAAGGTGGCAACATTAATACACATCTGGGTGGATTGAGGCACCTGGGGAACCCAGTGTTGTCTGTTTTATTTTTAGAAATCCCGGGGTACCTGTGTGATCTTCCTATGGACCGCCACCCAGGCTCAAAGGGAACTGAGATTATTCATGCTAGAAACTTCTGTGTGCAGCCACAAGCTACTATGGGCTCTAGCATAGTTGAGTAAGTTATGTGAAGCTCTTGAAGAGGTAGATCAGCAGGTAGTGGGTTTTGTAGGTTTGGTATGGTCTAACCGGAGTAGAGAGTTAATGTTTCTGAAATACTATGTCTCGGTCATCCGTTTCTCAAACACCATGTAGTGCGAGAAATCAGCGGAGACGATCGAGTCTTGTGGGGAAAAGTGCACAAACCTCTGCAGAGTGTACAATCTAATCATGGTTAGCCGTGTCCCCGGTTATGGACAATTTTGAGTATCTAGTATTTGAGTTATCACATGTATCTCATCACTCTTAAATAATATTGTTGGGTTGGTAACTAATTTAATTGGGATTGAGTTGGGGTTATACCTTCTCAACGTTTCAACCACCATGATAGTTAAATAAAAATATATACCTTTGTTGTAGGGAAAAATTGGCTTTTCGCAAAATTATAACCATAGAGCTTTCCACCAGCCATATATGCATGTAGTGATAGCATTATTCTGTTCCTGCTCTATTGTGTTATATTGCCAACATATTCCATGTGCTGACCCGTTCCCGGGCTGCATACTTTATTGTGTTATGTTGTAGACTTTTCAGACGAGGAGTAAGGATCGTTAGGCCGTTGCCGTGCAGCTCAGCTATGCCGTTGGAGTTGATGGACTCACTTTATCTTCCAAGCCTTACGCTGTTATTGCATTAGATAGCCTTAAGCCATATTATTGTAATAAGTCTCTTTTGAGACATTCGATGTAATAAGTGTGTGATTGCTACTCTGTTATAAATCCTTCGAGTACTGTGTGTGTCAGCATTACTGATCCAGGGATGACACTGAAACACAGAGACTTGACCATCTGAGGTCGGGTCGCTACATTGAGCTCTGAACAACAACAACCGTCTAGGGCGCCAAGGCACTCAAGAGGAACAAGCTCTAGGGTGTCCAAACGCCCAAGAGTAACAAGCTCAAGGGTACCAAGCACCCAAGAGTATTAAGCTTCTCAACTTGCAACTTCCACGTATCACGTGGAGAACTCAAACCGATGCACCAAATGTAATGGCAAGGGCACATGGAGTGCCCAAGTCCTTCTCTCTGAAATCCCACCGAAGCAACTAATGCTAGTGAGGGAGATGAGAGGAAGAACAAGAAGGAGAACACCAAGAACTCCAAGATCTAGATCCAATGGGTTCCCCTCACATAGAGGAGAAAGTGATTGGTGGAAATGTGGATCTAGATCTCCTCTCTATTTTCTCTCAAAAACTAGCAAGAATCCATGGAGGGATTGAGAGTTAGCAAGCTCGAAGAAGGTCAACAATGGGGGAAGAACAAGAGCTCAAAGGATAAGGTTCAACGAGGAAGAAGACCCCCTTTTATAGGTGGGAAAAAATCCAACCGTTATGCTCACAGCCCGCACAGAGCGGTACTACCGCTCCAAGGAGCGGTACTAAAAAAAATACTTCCGTGCGTACCTCCGCTGAGCAAAACACGAGATTTTTGGTCCAGAGCGGTATTACCGCTCAGGAGCCACAGTAGTACAGCTCTGGAGCGGTACTACCGCTCAGGAGCCGCGGTAGTACCGCTCTGGAGCGGTAGTAAAAATTTACATCCGCTCTAGTCGCGGTAGTACCGCTGCAGCCTTTACCAAAACAGCCACAATTTTTGCAAACGGACTCCGAATTCAACGAAACCAAGTTTGTTGGAAAGATAACGACATGGGATAACACAATATTGATAGAAATATCAATAAGAAGCAAATGAGAAAAGGCCCATAAGAAAATGGTGAGAACCCTTCCTCGGATAAGACTGGTAAAACCTCCAACACGGAAAACATCATAGAAGACGCATGCGAACTCCATTTTCGATGAACTCAAGCTTGCCATCAAGATGACCATAAGCTCTAAGACTCACAAAGAGAAACAAACAAGAACCAAGAAACATGATGCAAGGATGCAATGGTTTGAGCTCTCTACTAACGATACGATTAAGCTACCAACTTGAGAGCCCCCCTTGATAGTACGACAAACGATCCTATAACCCTCCCAACTACCACCACGAGACTGGTAAAATAAAAATATATCAAGGGCAAACCTTTGCCTTGCACATGGTCCACTTGAGCTAGATGATGAAGATCTTGACTCCCTCAAGTTGTACCACCATTCTTGATTGCGTTGGCTCGATGAAGACTAGATGATTGCTCCCCCATAGTCCACTATGGGTGAGCCACTCTTAGGCACATCTTCACAAGTCCAGTGACACCACAATGGATGGAAAGATTCAAGCACCTGATCTCTTCACGATGCTCCACTTGAACTTGCACACGGCAATCTCGATGACGATCACCACTTGATGTCATCCTTTCCATGGGTTGTATGATATCTTCCTCTTGACACAAGCCCATGGACACGTACCTAACCCCACATAGAACTCTCACATTGACCAGGGGTTAGTACACAAAGTGCAACGGACAATGCTTACCATACCATGGGATCACTTGATCCCCCTCGGTACATCTTCTACGCTTTGTGAGTTGATCAACTTGATTCACTCTTGACTTAGTCTTGATCAACCTTGAATCTTTCCAACTCTCTTCATTTGGATGATGTCTTGAAGGTAAACATGAATGATCACACAATCTTCTTCTTCAAGACATTCTTGCAGTAAGCTCAACACTCACATGACCAATCTTTGGATAATTCCTTAATAGCACCTTGGTCAACTCATAAACTCCTTGAAACCAACACATGGACTTCAAGAAAAGCCTATGGACAAAACCTTCAAATATAACTCAAGGCAACCATTAGTCCATAGAGATTGTCATCAATTACCAAAACCAAACATGGGGGCACCGCATGTTCTTTCAATCTCCCCCATTTTGGTAATTGATGACAATCACTTTCAAGAGAGTTTATACAAGGAGTTATGCATCACAATGCAATGCAACAACCAATGATGCAGGAGAATGAGATGCAAATGCTTAGGAACAAAACCAAAGCAAGGAGAAAACTTTGAAACCTTCTCCACAAAACTCTTTGAAACTTCTCCCCATTGGCATCGATTGCCAAAATGGGCTAAAAAGCTTAGAAGGCCAATATAAAACGTGTTCCTCCATAAATTGTGTATTTCTCAACAAGATAGTGGAATGCCATAGACATATCCAAAGGTAAATACTTGGAGGAATACAAACTATATTGAGGCACAAAGATTGCTAACGAACGATATGCCACAAGGACATAACAAAGAGAGACACAAGCAATCAAGCAATCAAAAGATACCAATTGAAGCAAGCAACCAAAGGATATCAATTGAACCAACTAGAACAAAGATCCTACGAGCCACATGAATAAAGGATAATATGATACGAGCGAAGGAGTGTTCTAAAGAAACTAGAGAAGCACCCCATGATTTGTGCACACATAAGAATTTTTGTATTTGAATACAAAGTGCACAAAATAGGATCATAGCTCCCCCAAAATCAATAGAAACATACAACAAGTGCAAGTGAGCATAAAGGAAACTAAGCCAAGCACTTGCAACAAACACATGGTTGAGAAACATGTAAAAGAGGCAACTTAAGAATAGGCTCAACCAAAATGGTGTGTGTGAGTCATGGCAAAGCACATGAGAAGACTAATATATGGATGAGCATAAGCATCAATATAGTCTCGAATGAATGAGATACACGGTGCAAAGCCTTTCATTCCCACACACAGCGCAAATGGGTTCACAAGATCACTAAATATGCAAAATGAATAACCAACACTTGTGACAACCCAAGGTGAAGATAGAAAGCATAAGCATCATCAAGACAGGGGATACCAATCAAGATGGCAAGAGCCTCGTCAAGACAAGCATGAGGGAAATAATCTTCACCACACAAGAGTGCATCGAGATGCAACGAGATAAGAAACGCACTCAAGGAAAAAGCTTTCATGGAGCCACCAAAGAAATAACATAAGAAAGACAAGGTGGACGTGAAAGAAAGGATATCATCTAGAGATGTAATTTCTCTCAAGTGAATAAGGGTCTAGGTAGACGGAATCATGACGATATATATCTACAAAGAAGGATGTACACCCGAAATAGTTACAACACTAAGGAACAAGATATCCAAAAGGAAGTCATACATATACCAATAAGATATGTGCTTGGAAGCATAGCCCAAGGCTAGATATGGTCTTATTGGTTGGATTTCGGGTTCCGGCAGACCCTCTAGGTTCAAACTCTGGGGTGCGCGCGGAGATCTCACCTCCTACCAACCTGCACCTCGTCGCCTCGCAAGGATCTAAACTACACAAAGAGAAACACAAGGGACACAATGTTTATACTGGTTCAGGCCACCATTGTGGTGTAATACCCTACTCCAGTGGGTGGTGTGGTGTATTGCCTCAGGGGTTGATGATGAACCGTACAAGGAAGAACGGCCTCATGAGGGTCTGTTCTTGGCCGGTGCGACGAACTACTAGGGGGAGTTCGGTCGCTCTCTCTCTCTCTCTGGATTCAAGATCAACCTCTGCCTCTCTCTAACCTGTGGGTGGCTAGCACTATTTATAGGCAAAGGCCCTGGGCCTCTTCCCAAATATTGAGCGGGAAGGGCGCCAACAATTGGCCATTTTGAAGGGGAACATCTAGTACACTTATCCTGACTAAAGTTGGTCCTCGCCTGCCAAAGGCTCTGACGATGACGCCGGCTTGGGCTCCACGATGACCTCCTTCCTGTCGTTGTGTTGGTCTTGGTCTTGTTGCACCGAAATGGCTGCCTTTGCTTGATGCTCTCGCCTGCGCTTGCCTCCTTTGCACCAAAGAGGAAACGAGGACCTTTGACGGGCTGGCGCCACCTGGCGCCCTTGGTCGTCATGGCTTGCGTCATGGGCACCTCGTGAGGTACCCGCCTTGATCTCTCCGCCTCCTCGCGAGCCAGCCTGACGAGGCCGTGCACGAGGAAGCTTCTGTCGTCCACCCATGAGGCTTGGTCCCTCGCGAGGGTCTTGAGATTGTCCGATGAAGATGGGCCGGGCCACCTTGAGCCACGCCGCAGGGCCGCAGCAGGCAAGTCTGGGTACCCGTGCTTCGGAACGCCGACAGTAGCCCCGGGCCCAAGGCGCGCCGGACTTGGCTTAGCAGAGAAGCGAAGGGGCAAGTGCGGCGCGCGGGCCCCTAAATGCGGCCTTGGGCACCGCGTGGCGGTTGATTGGATGTGGGCGTCCCCGTTCCCCCACGCCTCCTTATTTTGCGCCCAGCTAGGCGGACACGTGATTGCACACAATCATCCCTCTTCTCGCCGCTCGTGCGTCTCCTGCTCTTCCTCCTCTCGAGCTCCAGTCTCCGCTTCCAAACCAATCTTGAATCTTCCTCCTTCCTGTCGCCATGGCTCCGACGAAGAAGGGGAAAAGGAAAAAGCCAGTGCCCCCGTCCCGCTCGCCGTCGCCGACGGCTCCTTCTGTCGATCGGTCGATCATACTCAATCGAGAAGGCCCTGACAAGGTCAGTTCTGCCCTTGCCACTATCTTCAACGAGTGCGGGAGGACGACGGTCTGGCCCGCGTCTCACTTCTCCATTGACAGAATAGTCACCGAGGTCCCAGATTGCAGATGCCACGTGGCGGGACTGGTTCCCCTTTTCCAATTTCTTCAACGATGTGCTTTCCCATTACCAGATCCATATGATGCATTTGGGTCCCGAATCCATTACTCTTCTTGCCGTTTTACGCTTTTGTCTGCGAGGCGATGATGGGCATCCCTCCTTGATTGCCTTGCTGCGCCACTTCTTCTCTTTGCGCCTCAGTGACCCCACCCAATGCTCGGGGTGCGCGAGCTTCATTGCCGCACCAGAAACAGCGGCTTCAGGGATTGATTTCAGCCTTCCTCCGCCCGCGCCTGGGTTCCGCGAGCGGTGGCTGTATGTGGATGTCGGGGTGCCCAGCCCCCTGCTTGCGGAGCCAACATTACCCGCTATCCCCAATTCGGGCTGGGGCCAGGAGACGCTCACGAGCCCCCGGCTCGTCTTCGTCTGGCATCGCTTCGCGTACTTGAGGGCACTCGGCGTGACGGCGCCCAAGGTGGTGAACGAGTTCCTCCTATGCCGCATTGCCCCTCTCCAGCGCCATTCCTGCCGGATGTGGGCCTTCGGCGGGCGTGAGGACCGCATGAGGCTCCAGGAGGAGGACCTAACGCCCGAAGTGCTAAGGAAGGTTCTCATGATCCTGACTGGGGACCCTTCCCCTGGCAGCATCCGGCAAGGGGGTGCTCTGTTGTACCTTTGCTCGAACAGGGGTGATTTCGTGAAGCAGATGCCCAGCTTCGACGAATGGGGGCTGCGCCCCGCAGGCCTCATGGGACCTCGTGAGAACCCAGTTGTGGTGACTGCCCTTCCAGTTGCCCACGGCGGTCCTTCCTCGAGTGGTGGAGCAGGGAGGCAAGGGCCACCGGAGGCTGAGGGGGCCTCCGCCGGGATGACGACGCCAGACGTCACTACTGAGGCGGCAACTCCTGAGGCCCGCTGCTGGCCGAGGCGTTGAGCCGCGGCCCGCGGCTCCCGTGGCAGAGGCCCCTGAGGCCCCGGCTACCCTTCTTGGTGAGGCGACCGGCGGCGTGAGCCAGGACGACACCCCTGGCGCCGGTCACCTTGGTGCTTCTTCCTCGTCGCAGGCCGACCCCTGCGCCGAGCTCCTGGGCCGCTTCCGCGTGGACTTCGAGGCTCTCCGGAAGAGAAAGGAGGCCTTGGGTGATGATTACCCTTGCCGCCTGCTGAAGCGCAGGAAGTATTTCGCCATTGATGAGTAAGCCTTCTCCTTTCCTAGTTCCTTATTTTCCCGTTGCTTCGGCTGATCTTCGCTCTGTAGGGCCCTTCCTACCGAGCTCACGCAGATGGATGAGGAGCCATCCCCCCAGGCCTCACCCTCTCCACCGTCCCCAAGCGCTCCAAGCTCAAGCACTACCCTCGTGGTGAGGCCGGCCGGAGAGGCGAGCCATCCTGTGGTGTATCATGGTTCTGCGCACCTCGCGACCCTCCTTCGTGAGCCTTCCCGGGGTATAACCAGCCTGCCTTGGGCTCTTCGACTGGTCGTGGACGGCGATTGGCTGAGGTCGGCCCTTCATTCTTCATTTGGGGATGAGCCGGCTCTAGGCCGGGCTTCTAGAGAGGCGTGTTCGGCCATCGCGAGGGCGCCAGCCCCCTGCCCCCTGCCCGGAGGGGGAGTGCTGATTCGCGGCCCCCCGCGCACACCTGGGACGGAGGACGACGTGGAAGATGTGCTCGAGCGCGCGCGGGAGTGCCGTGCCCTTCGCCAAGGGTTTCTCCAGAGGGCGGCTGACACAGTGAGCCAGCTTGGTGTAGAGCTCGCTGGCGAAGACGCGCGCCTTGAAGCTGAGGGCTTGCGCCTAGCTGAAGAGAGGCGCCAGCTGAAGGTGGCCGTTGCCCTTGCGCGCCACCAGCGTGACCTCGACAATGAGAAAGTCGAGGTGTCGCTGGCGGCCTCACGGGAGGCCCGTTCCCGGGCCGTCGAGGAGGCCTGGGAGGCTGACCGGCGGCGTGAGGCGGCGGAGGAGCGGGCGCGGAAGCTCCAGGCCTGGAGCAATTCCCTGGAGCAGCAGGTGGAGCTGCGTGAGACGGCCCTTGCGTCGATGAAGGGGGCTTCGGTCGACCAGGCGGAGCTCCAGAGACGTGAGGAGGCACTGACGCTGGAAGCTGCCGAGCGCGCCCGCGATCTCGAGCAGCTGGAGACGAGGGAGCGCTTGGTGACGCAGGCGGAGGACGATGTCGCTGCGCGGGAGGCCCGAGTCCTGGAAGAGGTTGATCGCCGGGTGGCGGCCCGCTTGAACCTCGAGCGAAGTTCGAGGAGAGGCTGGGGTTGTTCAGGGGCAAGCGGAAGGCAGGACCACCGCCACGAGGCCAAGGATGAAGAGACACGGCGGTCGACGCTTCACCGCCCTTGGCGTGGCCGGAGGAGCTGACTTCCTCCTGCGCCGAGGTGCTTCTTCGTCGCCGGTGGGCGTGGCGAGGCCGTCGCGCGGAACGAGGACGAGATACGCCAGCGGCAGATCCTGGAGCACGAGCATGGCCCTATGCTCCGCACGCTCTGGGAAAGAGCTAACACGGCCTTGGGCAACATCTGCGAGGCGGCCGTTGGCGAGCCTCATGCAGTTAACTATGCTGGTAACCTCCAGTTCTTCACTGATGTGGTGACGCAGCTGGAAGTGCGGTCGGGCAGAGCCAACAGGTTGGTGGAGGAGAGGAGTCGCGCCCTGCTCGGGCGTGCCTTTTCTCGCGTCTTGACCATCTTGGGACATGGATCCCAACTTGGACTTTGATGTCGCCATTGCCCTCGGCACTGTGCTGTCCGGGACGACCTGGCGCATTGGGTGGAAGACAACGTGGATGCCCTCGTCAGGGCCTTCGCTACTGACGACGACGGCGTGGTCGTGGCCGCTGATGAAGGCGGCGTGGTGAACGGCCCTGACGCCGCTGACGGCGACGCGGAGGGCGATGGCGAGGCCAGCGACGATTCAGGAGGTGACCTTGAGGATGCATTGGGGGATTTGTCCAATTGATCGTGTGTTGCTCCTGCTTTCTTATCCTGCGCAGATCGAGTTCGGGCTTGGCCCTGAAGGTTGTAAGAGCATTTTGGGAGGGGAGGCCCTTGTGTAAAAACTTCCAGTTAGCATATTAGTAGACGTGATATCACCCGTACGCCTGCGCCAAGTGGCTGGCCTTGCGACGAGCTGGCTGGCTTGTTTACCTTCGACCCGCGTGGGTCCCGAGATAGCCTGCGGAGGGCCGTGGTGTTTCGAGTGCTCCCTGAACGAGCCCATTGAACCTGTGATGAGGACCTCCTGAGAGGGCGCGGTGATGGCGGTCCGGGCTGCACGCATGCCGGGCTGGCCCGGCTCGTGAGGGGCTCACGAGGGAGGCAGGTGAGGCAAAGTGGTAACTAACGCGAGAGATTGCTCGAACGAGACTAAACACCCTTCCCGAACACACGAAATCGCAAGCTCAAATCCAACTTAAATCCAAACGGGGAAAAAGCGGCGACCAAGGGGAAAAGCAAGAAAAGCAGAAAAAGCCGCGTCCGACACCTAGTCTAGTCTTGGACGTCTTCTCACCAGCGCGGAGCTAAGTGCTGCCACTGGGCGTGGGAGGGAGCCCCAGGGCCTGAGGCCGGCGCTCCTGAGACTTCGGGGCGTGTACAAACCCACTCATTATTACGTGAGAGTGTCACGGGGCGGCGAGCTTCACAGGCACTGGGCCTTCTTCACAGGTACCGGCCTTGCTTCATATCGCCAGACGAGGGCCCCGCCTTGCGCCACACTCTAGTGCCATCGACGACGGCCGGAGACCGAGGATGCCGCCGACGGGGTAGAGCGGTCGCCAGCGGTTCCCCCGACGACCACGGGTCCTCTGCCGGGGGTAGGCCCTGAGGCACCTCCCCGGCAGAGGGCCTACCTCCTAAGGACGCCTTGCTCCGAACGCCGCGGTGGTGATGCCGAGTCTCGGCCCCTCTCCTGCAGCCCCCGGCGCCCTCCTCCTGAGGTGTAGGAAACTGCAGGATTGGGGCAGCCGTCCGCTGCGATGACCTGTACCTCATGCGATCCATGGTTAGCGTATGCCTGCTCCTGAGGAATTAGCGGTACCCGATAATCGTTGCTTCCAAGGGTCGACGGGAGGCTTTCCGGGGCTCTGGAAGAGCTCACCGGGTGCCTCATCCTCGGCTTGGGCCGAGGAGCGAGCCATGTTCGTCCTCGTGCGCGTGCCCTTGATCCATCATGTGGGGCACGTACTCTTCCGCGGCCGCCATCCCAAATGCTTCACCGTAGTGCCCCGTGTGCCATGCAGCCCTGCTTGAGGCGCCCACACAGGGGTGGCAGTGATGTGCCCACTGGGGCCGTGGGCTGTGGCGAGTCCTCCTTCGCTGGCCGGGGGCGGAGGTAGCGCCGCTACTAGCCCGGTGCTGACGGCCTGGTTGGCGTTGGAGTGGCCTTGGAGTCCGCTTGGAGCTGCGCGGGCGTGCGTGTGGCCTCTGCGTGGCCCGCCCTGGACCTAAGGTAGCAGTTGGGTGTAGAAGGGGTGAGCCCCCGATGCGGCGAAGCCCAGGAGCTCTGCCACCCGCTCCAGCAGCATGTTGCGGCCGCCCTCTAGCAGCCTGCATTGCAGTAGCTCTCGGGCCACCGTGAGAGCGTCCCTTGAGTTCGCCTGCTCCCGTCGGGTGTACGGCGCCGTGGCCGCGGCATGGTGCGAGGCCCTCGCCACCGACCGCGCTTGCCGCGGCGTGAGAGCTGACGTTACCTGACCGCGTCGCCCGCGGCCCGCAGCGCCCTGCGGACCGCGAGCTGCCTGGGGCATGGGGTCTCCCGGGGCAAGCGGCTCTGCATGGGCGGGCCAGGCCGCCCAAGGACCAGGGTTGCCCACTGGGTTGCCGGACATGATGATGACGATGCAATGGCGGCGGCGGAAAGGCGGATTCCGCACCCTACAGCACGCCAAATGTCGGATTTCGGGTTCGCGGACCCTCTAGGTTCGAACTACAGGGGTGCGCGGAGATCTCACCCCTACCAACCTGCACCTCGTCGCCTCGCAAGGATCTAAACTACACAAAGAGCAACACAAGGGACATAATGTTTATACTAGTTCGGGCCACCATTGTGGTGTAATACCCTACTCCAGTGTGTGGTGTGGTGGATTGCCTCAGGGGCTGATGATGAACAATACAAGGAAGAACAGCCTCGCGAGGGTCTGTTCTTGGCCGGTGCGATGAACTGCTAGGGGGAGTTCGGTCGCTCTTTCTCTCTCTCTCTCTCTCTCTCTCTCTCTCTCTCTGGATTCAAGATCAACCTCTGCCTCTCTCTAACCTATGGGTGGCTAGCCCTATTTATAGGCAAAGGCCCTGGGCCTCTTCCCAAATATTGAGCGGGAAGGGCGCCAACAATTGGCCATTTTAAAGGGGAACATCTAATACACTTATCCTGACTAAAGTTGGTCCTCGCCTGCCAAAGGCTCTGACGATGATGCCGGCGTGGGCTCCACGATGACCTCCTTCCTGCCGTTGTGTTGGTCTTGATCTTGTTGCACCGAAATGGCTGCCTTTGCTTGATGCTCTCGCCTGCACTTGCCTCCTTTGCACCAAAGAGGAAACGAGGACACGGCTGGGCTGGCGCTCACTGGGCGCTCTTGGTCGTCATGGCTTGCGTCATGGGCACCTCGTGAGGTACCCCACCTTGATCTCTCCGCCTCCTCGCGAGCCAGCCTGACGAGGCCGTGCCTGAGGAAGCTTCCTGTCGTCCGCCCCGCGAGGCTTGGTCCCTCGCGAGGGTCTTGAGCTTGTGCTGATGAAGATGGGCCGTACTGGGCCACCCCTTGAGCCACGCCGCAGGCCGTAGGCAGGCAAGTCTGGGTACCCCCGTTCCCAGAACGCCGACATTATTGTATATAAATGAATTCCTACCACACAACCATCAAAGAAATCACAACTAGCAATAAGAGATCATTGTGTTGGGATGCTTTGAGAAAGGAAACAAGTATCACAAGAAAAAAAGAATAACATGCCATGATACAACCTACACACGATTGATGCAAAAATGTGTGCATGTAGTAGATGATGATACTTGTTACCGAGATAGCATTGGAAGGATGTAGTAGATACCAATTAAAGGTAGAAAGTAGTTCATTGATCATCCTAGCTTGACTCCAATAAGCACATGGTGACAACACCTTCCTTTTGAAAGAGTCGAGTATCCAATGCATCTCCAATTGTTCCTAGAACAACAACACAAACAAAATGGTACCCAAACTCATTGGGACAAAAGAGTTAGAGAACCAACAACACATAGGACAAACTCCACATAGATATGTGCATATAGATATGAAAATGAATCTCATGCACATCTCATCCAATTTGAGACTTGGTGGAGTTTCCCCTATATATTGGGTCAAAGAAAGAAAACATGCCAAAGGAACTACATGAAGTTAAAATGCATGCTCAAGACTTTTAAGAACCGATACCAAAATACAAGGAAAAACCAAGTGAAAAGGATACCAAATGGAGAAATCATCACTTGGAAGATATCATTAAAAGATACATCAAGGAATGAGATATCCATTGGAACACACAAAAAATATGTCAAACTCCCAAAGGAGAGGATGGTTCCAAACAAACCAAGCTCTCTACAAAGTTTCATGATGGCACAAAGTACCAAAAGAAACGACTTGCCATCCACCAACACACACTTAATATGGATCACAAGATGAGTGTTTTATAGAAAATATGATAGCTCCCCCACGAGTTGTGCATTATAGAGTATTTGCATTTGAATACAAAATGCACAAGATGGGATCACCACTTTCTCTATATCAAGAAAACACTAGACAAGAACAATACCACAACAAGATCCTCAAGTGGCACGTAAGGCAATGGGAGTTGACACAATTTAGGCAAGAGATAAAGCAAAAAAAGCAAAGGCCAAAGTAAAGATGATCAATAATTTCTACCACATAAGTGAATACCAATTGTCAAAAGATAAGAAGTATTCAGAAGTAATTCCCGGTGGTAGATAGCAAGGATATCCGACATCATCTTCACACCAAACACAAGCAAATTGCAACTTGTAAAGCTAACATGCCACCTAGGAACAAGATAATTTACAATATCAATTCTAGGTGACAAAATCTCAAATGTACACATTTTCTAGGCTTGTAGTATGCACATAGCATATTATTCCCCCATAATGTGATACCAATAAAAACTTAACAAGAGGCAACAAGAGGATCCAAGAAGAGATGATTAATGGACTATTTAAAATTTCAATTTCTCATGAAAAGGCATGACACATAGTAACTAGATAATCTTGTAATATCAATACTAGATGGTATTCCTCATGTACAGACATTTATAGGATTGTGAGGTGCACAAAGCACATCACTCCCCCATAATGGGATATTCCATTAATCTATCACAAGAGCCAACTAAGAAACAAACAAGATGCACAAAGTCTCAACGCACGACACACATGTACATGATGTGCAAACCAACATACACAAACTTGATTACTCAAGTTAATCAAATTGGAAACACATCATATACAAACACACGCAAGGTACAAAACCACAACATGCTAAGGGCAAGTAACTATCAATGTAAACAATTTAAGTACGAGTTACCGCAAGGAGGAACATTGGATGTAACATAGAAACTTGAAACTCCTAATGACTTGGCTTGAGATAATATGGATGATGAAGACCCCTCAAATCTTCATAATGTAGCCAAGTCTCCAATGCCCTCCAACAACACCTATTGATCAAGTTTGAGCTTGTTGGTCCCCAATCAAGTTGGGTCCTAAGAGGTTAGTTACAATAGGCTTGGCAACCCAAATGGTTCTTTTCTTGACACCACTTTGAGTACCAACAAACTTGGCAAACACATTGCCAACCTTATCCTTCCAAAGAGAATAGATATAATCAATAGTAATTGGGTTGGATAAGTTACCACTAGTGCATGAAGAAGCGAGGTGACCTTTCTCACGACATAGGTAGCAACGTCTACTCTTCACTTTCTTCTCACTTGATTTCTCAACTTGAGAAGCATTAGCTCGAGTTTTCTTGGGAAGAGGCCTTTCTTCAACTTGAGGTTGAGCATGAGAGTGAACTTGTGGCCTCTTCCCTTGTTGCTTGTCACTAATGGGCTTCTTCTTCAATGGGCAAGATCTAACATGATGCCCTTCTACTTTGCACTTGAAGCAAACAATCTTGGCCGAATGCTTGACTTGTTCTTGGCCCTTCTTTTTGTTCATCTTGGACTTCTTCTTTTTATTGGAGTTGAATCCAAGTCCACCTTTGTCATTGGGATATTTTTGCACACTCAAGATATTGTTGAGTGTGGCCTTCCCTTCATGACACTTTTCCAAGTCTTTCTTCAAAGAAGTGACTTGGGCCTTGAGCTCTTTGATTTCCTCTACATGGTTAGTCGCAATGAACGCACTAGAGGAAGTATAAGCTTCATTGTTAGAGCAACAAGGCAAGGAAAGCAATTCATCACAAGATGTACCAATGTTATGCATGGATAAATCACGAGGACTGGCACAAGGCAATATAGCATTTTGACTAAAATTAGTGCTGGTATCCGCATGAGGCTCACTAGATGTTACCTTAGCAATCATGGCCTCCTGAGCTATCTTTAGCACATTATGGGATACTAGAAGATCATCATGAGAGCTTGAGAGCTTTTCATGGCTTTCTTCCAATTTCCCATAATTGCTACATATCAACTCAAGTTGAGCCCGTAGCTCAACATTCTCCTTCAAAATGGATGCTTCACAAGTAATAGAATTAGTAGCACAAGCATCATCATTAACAACAAGAGGAGAAGGCAACTTGGCAAGCTCTTTTAAATAAGAAGCTTCAAGTTGAGCATGAGACTCGGTGAGTTTGATGAGCTCACCCTTGATGACCCTTGAGCCATTTTCGAGGTGCTCAAAATCCTCAAGGAGTCTAGCATGAGTAACTTAAAGCTTAGCATTTTTAGTTTCAAAAACATTGGCCACCTCAAGAGCTCTATCATTAGATTCCTTCACTCTAGATAATTCTAGCTGAGCAAAACACGAGATTTTGGTCCGGAGCGGTAAAACCGCTCAGGAGCCACGGTAGTACAGCTCTGGAGCGGTACTACCGCTCAGGAGCCGCGGTAGTACCGCTCTGGAGCGGTAGTAAAAATTTACATCCGCTCTAGTCGCGGTAGTACCGCTGCAGCCTTTACCAAAACAGCCACAACTTTTGCAAACGGACTCCGAATTCAACGAAACCAAGTTTGTTGAAAAGCTAACGACATGGGCTAACACAATATTGATAGAAATATAAATAAGAAGCAAATGAGAAAAGGCCCAACAGAAAATGGTGAGAACCCTTCCTCGGATAAGACCGGTAAAACCTCCAACACCGAAAACATCATAGAAGACGCATGCGAACTCCGTTTTGGATGAACTCAAGCTTGTCATCAAGATGACCATAAGCTCTAAGACTCACAAAGAGAACCAAACAAGAACCAAGAAACATGATGCAAGGATGCAATGATTTGAGCTCTCTACTAACTATATGATCAAGCTACCAACTTGAGAGCCCCCCTTGATAGTACGGCAAACGATCCTATAACCCGGTCTCCCAACTACCACCACGAGACCGGTAAAATAGAAAACCTATCAAGGGCAAACCTTTGCCTTGCACATGGTCCACTTGAGCTAGATGATGAAGATCTTGACTCCCTCAAGTTCTACCACCATTCTTGATTGCGTTGGCTCGATGAAGACTAGATGATTGCTCCCCCATAGTCCACTATGGGTGAGCCACTCTTCGGGACATCTTCACAAGTCCATTGATGTTGGGGAACGTAGTAATTTCAAAAAAATTCCTACGCACACGCAAGACCATGGTGATGGCATAGCAACGAGAGGGGAGAGTGTCTGTCCACGCACTCGTGAGACCGTAAGCGGAAGCGTTATAACAACACGGTTGATGTAGTCAGACGCGTCTTCACGATCCGAACGATCCAAGTACCGAACGCACGGCACCTCCGAGTTCAGCACACGTTCAGCTCGATGGCGATCCCGGGCTCCGATCCAAAGAAAGCGTCGGGATGAGTTCCACAAGACGACGGGCAGGCAGGCGATGATGATGCTCCACCGACGCAGGGCTTCGCCTAAGCTCCGCTGACGACACGACTTCACCGGCGCAGGGCTTCGCCTTAAGCTCCGCGACGATATGACCAAGTGGAATATGGTGGAGGGGCACCGCACACGGCTAAGGAACGATCCGTAGATCAACTTGTGTCATGGGGTGCCCCTGCCCCGTATATAAAGGAGCAAGGGGTGCGGCCAGCCCAAGAAGCGCTGGAGGAGTCCTACTCCCACCGGGAGTAGGACTCCCCCTTCCTAGTTGGATTAGGATTGGGGAGGGAAAGAGGGAAGAGGCGCGCCCCCCTCTCCTTGTCCTATTCGGACTAGAGGGGGAGGGGGGCGCGCGGCCTGCCTGGCCGGCCCTTTCCTATTCTCCCTATGGCCCATCAAGGCCCATTGACCCCCCGGGGGGTTCCGGTAACCCCCCGGTGTTCCGGTAACTTCCTGTTTTCATCCGGAACCTTTCCGAAGTCCAAACATAGGCTTCCAATATATCAATCTTTATGTCTAGACCCTTTCGAGACTCCTCGTCATGTCCGTGATCACATCCGGGACTCGAACAACCTTCGGTACATCAATACTTATAAACTCATAATGAACTGTCATCGAAGCGTTAAGCGTCACGGACCCTACGGGTTCGAGAACTATGTAGACATGACCTAGAACCATTCTCGGTCAATAACCAATAGCGGAACCTGGATGCCCATATTGGTTCCTACATATTCTACGAAGATCTTTATCGGTCAAACCGCATAACGACATACGTTGTTCCCTTTGTCATCGGTATGTTACTTACCCGAGATTCGATCGTCGGTATCCAATACCTAGTTCAATCTCGCTATCGGTAAGTCTCTTTACTCGCTCCGTAATACATCATCTCACAACTAACTCATTAGTTGCAATGCTTGCAAGGCTTATGTGATGTGTATTACCGAGAAGGCCCAGAGATACCTCTCGATAATCGGAGTGACAAAACCTAATCTCGATTCATGCCAACTCAACATATACTTTTGGAGACACCTATAGAGTACCTTTATAATCACCCGATTGCCAGTGACGTTTGGTAGCACACAAAGTGTTCCTCCGGTAAACGGGAGTTGCATAATCTCATAGTTGCAGGAACTTTGTATAAGTCATGAAGAAAGCATAAGCAACATACTAAACGATCAAGTACTAAGCTAACGGAATGGGTCACGTCAATCACATCATTCTCCTAATGATGTGATCCCGTTAATCAAATGACAACTCATGTCTATGGTTAGGAAACATAACCATCTTTGATTTAACGAGCTAGTAAAGTAGAGGCATACTAGTGACACTGCTTGTCTACGTATTCACACATGTATTATGTTTCCGGTTAATACAATTCTAGCATGAATAATAAACATTTATCATGATATAAGGAAATAAATAATAACTTTATTATTGCCTCTAGGGCATATTTCCTTCAGTCTCCCACTTGCACTAGAGTCAATAATCTAGATTACACAAGAATGATTCTAACACCCATGGAGTCTTGGTGTTGATCATGTTTTGCTCGTGGAAGAGGCTTAGTCAACGGTCTGCAACATTCAGATCCGTATGTATCTTGCAAATCTCTATGTCTCCCACTTGGACTTGGTCCCGAATGGAATTGAAGCGTCTCTTGATATGCTTGGTCCTCTTCTGAAATCTGGATTCCTTTGCCAAGGCAATTGCACGATATTGTCACAGAAGATCTTCATTGGTCCCGATGCACTAGGTATGACACCTAGATCGGAAATGAACTCTTTCATCCAGACTCCTTCATTTGCTGCTTCTGAAGCAGCTATGTACTCTGCTTCACATGTAGATCCCGCCATGATGCTTTGTTTAGAACTGCACCAACTGACAGCTCCACCGTTTAATAAAAATACGTATCCGGTTTGCGATTTAGAATCGTCCGGATCAGTGTCAAAGTTTGCATCGACGTAACCATTTACGATTAGCTCTTTGTCACCTCCATAAACGAGAAACATATCCTTAGTCCTTTTCAGGTATTTCAGGATGTTCTTGACCACTGTCCAGTGATCCACTCATGGATTACTTTGGTACCTCCATTCCAAGCTTATTTCTAAGCACACGTCTGGTCTGGTACACAACATTGCATACATGATAGTGCCTATGGCTGAAGCATAGGGAACATCTTTCATTTTCTCTCTATCTTCTGCTGTGGTGGGCATTGAGTCGACTCAATTTCACACCTTGTAACACAGGTAAAAGACCTTTCTTTGCACGATCCATTTTGAACTTTTCAAAACTTTATCAAGGTATGTGCTTTGTGAAAGTCCAATTAAGCGTCTTGATCTATCTCTATAGATCTTGATGCCCAATATGTAAGCAGCTTCACCGAGGTCTTTCATTGAAAAACTTTTATTCAAGTATCCTTTTATGCTATCCAGAAATTCTATATCATTTCCAATTAATAATATGTCGTCCACATATAATATTAGAAATGCTCTGAGCTCCCACTCACTTTCTTGTAAATACAAAGCTTCTCCAAAAGTGCAGATAAAACCATATGCTTTGATCACACTATCAAAGCGTTTATTCCAACTCCGAGAGGCTTGCACGGACCATAAATTGATCGCTGGAGCTTGCACACTTTGTTAGCACCTTTTGGATCAACAAAACCTTACGGTTGCATCATATACAACTCTTCTTCTAGAAATCCATTCAAGAATGCAGTTTTTACGTCCATTTGCCAAATTTCATAATCATAAAATGCAGCAATTGCTAACATGATTCGGACAGACTTAAGCATCGCTACTGGTGAGAAAGTCTCATCGTAGTCAACCCCTTGAACTTGTCGAAAACCTTTTTCAACAAGTCGAGCTTTATAGACGATTATATTACCATCGTCGGTCTTCTTCTTAAAGATCCATTTATTCTCAATGGCTTGCCGATCATCGGGCAAGTCAACCAAAGTCCATACTTTGTTCTCATACATGGATCCCATCTCGTAATTCATGGCTTCAAGCCATTTTGCGGAATCTGGGCTCACCATCGCTTCTTCATAGTTCGTAGGTTCACCATGATCTAGTAGCATGACTTCCGAATAGGATTACCGTACCACTCACAGTGCGGATTTTATTCTGGTTGATCTCTGAGTTCAGTGACAACTTGATCTGAAGTTTCATGATCATTATCATTATCTTCCTCGCTAACTGGTGTATGTGTCACAGAAACCGATTTCTGTGATGAACTAATTTCCAATAAGGGAGCTGGTACTATTACCTCATCAAGTTCCACTTTCCTCCCACTCACTTCTTTCGAGAGAAACTCCTTCTCTAGAAAGGATCCATTCTTAGACGAATGTCTTGCCTTCGGATCTGTGATAGAAGGTATACCCAATTGTCTCCTTTGGGTATCCTATGAAGACACATTTTTCCGATTTGGGTTCAAGCTTATCAGGTTGAAGTTTTTCACATAAGCATCGCAACCCCAAACTTTCAGAAGCGACAACTTTGGTTTCTTGCTAAACCATAGTTCATAAGGTGTCGTCTCAACGGATTTTGACGGTGTCCTATTTAACGTGAATGCGGCCGTCTCTAAAGCATAACCCCAAAACGATAGCGGTAAATCGGAAATAGACATCATAGATCGCACCATATCTAGTAAAGTACGATTACGACGTTCGGACACACCATTACGCTGTGGTGTTCCCGGTGGCGTGAGTTGCGAAACTATTCCGCATTGCTTCAAATGTAGACCAAACTCGTAACTCAAATATTCTCCTCCACGATCAGATCGTAGAAACTTTATTTTCTTGTTATGATGATTTTCAACTTCACTCTGAAATTCTTTGAACTTTTCAAATGTTTCAGATTTATGCTTCATCAAGTAGATATACCGTATCTCGCTTAAATCATCTGTGAAGGTGAGAAAATAACGATATCCGCCACGAGCTTCAACATTCATCGGACCACATACATCTGTATGTATGATTTCCAATAAATCTGTTGCTCTCTCCATACAACCGGAGAACGGTGTTTTAGTCATCTTGCCCATGAGGCACGGTTCGCAAGTACCAAGTGATTCATAATCAAGTGATTCCAAAAGTCCATCTGTATGGAGTTTCTTCATGCGTTTACAATCGATATGACCTAAACGGCAAAGTGCCACAAATAAGTTGCACTATCATTATCAACTCTGCATCTTTTGGCTTCGACATTATGAATATGTGTATCACTCGCCGAGATTCAACAAGAATAGACCATTCTTCAAGGGTGCATGACCATAAAAGATATTACTCATATAAATAGAACAACCATTATTCTCGATTTAAATGAATAACCGTCCTCGCATCAAACAAGATCCAGATATAATGTTCATGCTCAACGCTGGCACCAAATAACAATTATTTAGGTCTAAAACTAATCCGAAGGTAGATGTAGAGGTAGCGTGCCGACCGCGATCACATTGACTTTGGAACCGTTTCCCACGCGCATCGTCACCTCGTCCTTTGCGGTGCTCGCCTATTCCGTAGTCCTGTTTCGAGTTGCAAATATTAGCAACAGTAACCGATTATCAAATACCAGTGTGCTACTACAAGCTCTAGTAAGGTACACATCAATAACATGTATATCACATTTACCTTTGTTCACCTTGCCATCCTTCTTATCCGCCAAATACTTGGGGCAGTTCCGCTTCAAGTGTCGATGCTTGGCAAAGAAAACACTTTCTGGCTGTGCTTAGGTCCAGACTTGGGTTTCTTCTCTTGAGCAGCAACTTTCTTGCTGTTCTTTTGAAGTTTCCTTCTTCTTCCCTTTGCCCTTTTTCTTGAAACTAGAGGTCTTGTTGACCATCAACACTTGATCCTCTTACTTGATTTCTACCTCAGCGGCTTTTAGCATTGCGAAGAGCTCAGGAATAGTCTTAGTCATACCTTGCAAATTATAGTTCATCACGAAGCTCTTGTAGCTTGGTGGCGATGATTGGAGAATTACATCACGACACTATCATCCGGAAGATTAACTCCCAGCTGAATTAAGTGATTATTATACCCATACATTTTGAGTATATGCTCACTGACAGAACTATTCTCCTCCATCTTGCAGCTATAGAACTTATTGGAGACTTCATATCTCTCAATCCGGGCATTTGCTTGAAATATTAACTTCAACTCTTGGAACATCTCATATGCTCCATGACGTTCAAACGTCGTTGAAGACCCGGTTCTAAGCCGTAAAGCATGGCACACTTGAACTATAGAGTAGTCATCGACTTTGCTACGCCAGACGTTCACAACTTACGGCGTTGCTCTCGCAGCACTGGCACCCAGCGGTGCTTCCGGGCGTAATTCTTCCGTGCAGCAATGAGGATAATCCTCAAGTTATGGACCCAGCCCGTAATTGCTATCATCTTTCAACTTTGCTTTCTCAAGGAACGCATTAAAATTCAACGGAACAACAAAGACGAGCCATCTATCTACAAGAAACATAGACAAGCAAAATACTATCGGTACTAAGTTCATGATAAATTTAAGTTCAATTAATCATATTAAATAACTCCCACTTAGACAGATATCTCTCTAGTCATCTAAGTGATTACGTGATCCAAATCAACTAAACCATAACCGATCATCACGTGAGATGGAGTAGTTTTCAATGGTGAACATCACTATGTTGATCATATCTACTATATGATTCACGCTCGACCTTTCGGTCTCCGTGTTCCGAGGCCATATCTGCATATGCTAGGCTCGTCAAGTTTAACTCGAGTATTACTGCGTGCAAAACTGGCTTGCACCCGTTGTAGATGGACGTAGAACTTATCACACCCGATCATCACGTGGTGTGCGGGTACTACGAACTTTTAGCAACGGTGCATACTCGGGAGAACACTTCTTGATAATTTTAGTGAGAGATCATCTTATAATGCTACCGTCAATCAAAGCAAGATAAGATGCATAAAGGATAAACATCACATGCAATCAATATAAGTGATATGATATGGCCATCATCATTTTGTGCTTGTGATCTCCATCTCAAGCTAATCATGACCACCATTGTCACCGGCGCGACACCTTGATCTCCATCGTAGCATCATTGTCGTCTCGCCAACTATTGCTTCTTCGACTATCTATACTCCTTAGTGATAATTTAAATCAATTACATTGCTTTTGCATTTAATAATATAAAGAGACTACCATATGGCTCATTCCAATTGACGATATCTAGTTTACAAAACATGATCATCTCATACAATAAAATATAGCATCACGTCTTGACCATATCACATCACAACATGCCCTGCAAAAACAAGTTAGACGTCCTCTACTTTGTTGTTGCAAGTTTTACGTGGCTGCTACGGGCTGAGCAAGAACCGTTCTTACCTACGCATCAAAACCACAGCGATAGTTTGTCAAGTTGGTGCTGTTTTAACCTTCGCAAGGACCGGGCGTAGCCACACTCAGTTCAACTAAAGTGAGAGAGACAGACACCCGCCGGTCACCTTTAAGCAACAAGTGCTCAAGCGGTGAAACCGGTCTCGGCGTAAAGCGTCACGATAATGTCGGTCCGGCCGCTTCATCTCACAATATCGCTGAACCAAAGTATGACATGCTGGTAAGCGGTATGACTTATATCGCCCACAACTCACTTGTGTTCTACTCGTGCATATGACATCAACGCATAAAACCAGGCTCGGATGCCTTTGTTGGGGAACGTAGTAATTTCAAAAATTTCCTACGCACACGCAAGACCATGGTGATGGCATAGCAACGAGAGGGAGAGTGTCCGTCCACGCACCCTCGTGAGACCGAAGCGGAAGCGTTATAACAACGCCGGTTGATGTAGTCGACGTCTTCACGATCCGACCGATCCAAGTACCGAACGCACGGCACCTCCGAGTTGACACGCTCAGCTCGATGGCGATCCCGGGCTCCGATCCAAAGAAAGCGTCGGGGATGAGTTCCACAAGACGACGGGCGTGGTGACGATGATGATGCTCCACCGACGAGGGCTTCGCCTAAGCTCATGACGATATGACTTCACCGGTGCAGGGCTTCGCCTAAGCTCCGCGACGATTTGACCGCAGTGGAATTTGGTGGCGGGGGGCACCGCACCCGGCTATGGAACTCTCCTTAGATCAACTTGTGTCATGGGGTGCCCCCTGCCCCCTTATAAAACGGAGCAAGGGGGGGGGGTGCGGCCAGCCCAAAGCTGGCCGAGGAGTCCTACTCCCACCGGGAGTAGGACTCCCCTTCCTAGTTGGATTAGGATTGGGGGAGGAAAGAGGGAAGGGCGCGCCCCTCTCCTTGTCCTATTCGGACTAGAGGGGAGGGGGCGCGCCTGCCTGGCCGGCCCTTTCCTCTTCTCCCTATGGCCCATCAAGGCCCATTGACCCCGGGGTTCCGTAACCCCGGTGTTCCGCAGAACTTCTGTTTTCATCCGGAACCTTTCCGAAGTCCAAACATAGGCTTCCAATATATCAATCTTTATGTCTCGACCATTTCGAGACACCTCGTCATGTCCGTGATCACATCCGGGACTCCGAACAACCTTCGGTACATCAATACTTATAAATTCATAATGAACTGTCATCGAAACGTTAAGCGTGCGGACCCTACGGGTTCGAGAACTATGTAGACATGACCTAGAACCATTGCAGGAACTTTGTATAAGTCATGAAGAAAGCATAAGCAACATACTAAACGATCAAGTGCTAAGCTAACGGAATGGGTCACGTCAATCACATCATTCTCCTAATGATGTGATCCCGTTAATCAAATGACAACTCATGTCTATGGTTAGGAAACATAACCATCTTTGATTTAACGAGCTAGTAAAGTAGAGGCATACTAGTGACACTCTGTTTGTCTACGTATTCACACATGTATTATGTTTCCGGTTAATACAATTCTAGCATGAATAATAAACATTTATCATGATATAAGGAAATAAATAATAACTTTATTATTGCCTCTAGGGCATATTTCCTTCAATTGACACCACAATGGATGGAAAGATTCAAGCACTTGATCTCTTCGTGATGCTCCACTTGAACTTGCACACGGCAATCTCGATGACGATCACCACTTGATGTCATCCTTTCCATGGGTTGTATGATGTCTTCCTCTTGACGCAAGCCCATGGACACGTACCTAACCCCACATAGAACTCTCACATAGACCATGGGTTAGTACACAAAGTGCAACGGACAATGCTTACCATACCATGGGATCACTTGATCCCTCTCGGTACATCTTCTACGCTTTGTGAGTTGATCAACTTGATTCCCTCTTGACTTAGTCTTGATCAACCTTGAATCTTTCCAACTCTATTCATTTGGATGATGTCTTGAAGGTAAACATGAATGGTCACACAATCTTCTTCTTCAAGACATGCTTGCAATAAGCTCAATACTCACATGATCAATCTTTGGATAATTCCTTAATAGCACCTTGGTCAACTCATAAACTCCTTGAAACCAACACATGGACTTCAAGAAGTCCTTTTGTTCAAAAAGACCACCTACCCAGTGCAATTGACAAAAAAGACCACCTTTAAATTAAATTGGCAGAAAAGACCACCTGATTCGTGGCGGCAGATGCGGCAGCCGACACGTGGCACATGCCGCCACGCTGAGGCGGCAGGCCTGCCGCCACAAGCCCAGCGGCAGGTGGCCTGTCACAGAAATCGCCTGGAGTAGCCGAGCTGCTGACGGAACGGGGTAGCGGTGGGACCTGCCGCCACACCTCTGCTGCCGCCTGTGGACCATGCCGCCACGCCCGTAACGGATGTGACAAAGCCATGCATCTGCTGCCGGAGACACGATAGTCAATGCAGTAGTATTTTTCCATTTACCTATTTTGGACTGATCCTTGTGGCTGTGACTCCCCACAAAACTTTATGAATAGCCGGTGAAACAGGTGAAAGTAGAGCTGCATGTAAACTTTGGTCCTTGTAGTGCTGCCAGAGTACTATTTTTTGCACGGGTAGCAGCGTAGGCTAAAAATTAAAAGGTAAACTAACATAAGAATATACATATCCACGGAGGCATTGCATGCCGTCTTTGGGCGTGGCGGCATGGCCCGCCCACCAAAGATCGCTCTCTTGTGGCAGCAGGGCCCACTGCAAATCCGTTCCATGGCGGCTCGGCCGCTCCGGTGATTCCTGTGGCAGGCCACTTGCCGCTGGACATGTGGCGGCAGGGGCTGCCGCCTCCGTGTGGCGGCAGGCTCCACGTGTCGGCTGGCGCGCCTGCCGCCACGAACCAGGTAGTCTTTTCTGGCAATTTGATTTAGGGGTGGTCTTTTCTGGCAATTGCATTGGGCAAGGGGTCCTTTTGGACAAAAAGTCCTTCAAGAAAAGCCTATGGACAAAACCTTCAAATATAACTCAAGGCAACCGTTAGTTCATAGAGATTATCATCAATTATCAAAACCAAACATGGGGGCACCGCATGTTCTTTCAGCGTGTCTTCTTCTTCAGGTCCGATTAGGTCCTGCCACCCACTTGCCGACCCCTCTAGGCGCTATGTGTTGGGTGGTACGTTGATCTAGTCAGTTCTGTATTTGTCGTTGTTATTTGGATGTGTGGTAGCAACGAATGTGACTTATGGGAAATGTTGGAATTATGTGGTTCTGATTTAGTTAATTTAGATGACAGTAATGATGATCTTATGTTGTTATCTGCTGAAGCTCAAACTGATCAGGCTGACAATAAGGCCATCAAGCTCACATTGCATCATTGATGATTAGGCTGCTACATTGCTACTTGATTTAGGCAACTCACAATAGTTTTCTCGGTCAACAGTTTACTTGTAAGCTACCTCATCAACACCCATTGAATAAAACTGTAGAGTGTGTAACTTGCTGGGGTGAAGTTGGATTGCATACACTAAATTCCCTAATGTACTTTGGGCAGCTGCTGGATTTCAATTCACAACTAATTGCACACACCTGTTATTGATGAACTCTTGAATTGGTAGGTACATCCTAGTTTTCAAAGCTTCATTTGTGAGCAGCTTGCCATCAGATTTGGTTGGCCCTAGGCGAAGAGTACAAAACCGTGTTTCATTCTCACAAAAATGCCACTATGAGTTCAATGTCCCGGCGTTCGGTTAACAGGCGCTCCAGCAACCTTCCAAACAGTTATTTAGAGATGTACATGTGTAACCTTTTTGAACTTTTTTGGTATTTAAAAATGTGTTTTTTTGAAGTGGGTACGTATGTAACAAGGGTTCATCCATGTATATTCCGTATAGTTTGCCCAATCTTCCTGGTTTCGACTCCGCAGTTTGACGATCCTAAATTTAAAATGTATGGACGATAAATTCAACATTACGTACGCTAGCTATGCAACACCAAATCGACACCATCAGTTTCGTACGAGTGAAATATAAGCATCCTATAAAGTTCAGAATGACCATACCGCAGCTTATATACAACAATATAAAGTTCAGGTAACAAGATCTGAACTAGTCGCATGCATGCATGCATGTCTACCCGCGTGCACGTGATACATTCTTTTTCATGCTACGTGACCCTCAGATTTTCTACAAAACGAACAGCCTCCATATAACCCGTTTTTTTTCCGTGAAAAAATGTGAATTAAAACAAAAACATTCTACAAAAAGACATAAAAAAGGAAAGAAGCAATTTAGTGCCCAAGCTAGCGTGGCGTCCGACGTCACCGATCCGCGCCTCGCCCGTCCCAGCCAATCGCAGCGCGCCTCGCACCCCAACCCTACGCTATAAAACCCGAGGCGCCGCCCCGGGTTCTCCTCCCACCCCACCAAATCCCCAGTCCAGTCCCCACCTCTCGAGGGTTTAGAAGCTTCCGGACCTCCCCCGAAGGCGAATCGGCGATGAGTTCCACCGGAGGCGTCGCCGGCCGCGGCAAGGCGAAGGCGACCAAGTCGGTGTCGCGGTCGTCCAAGGCCGGCCTCCAGTTCCCCGTCGGCCGCATCGCCCGCTACCTCAAGGCCGGCAAGTACGCCGAGCGCGTCGGCGCCGGCGCCCCCGTCTACCTCTCCGCCGTCCTCGAGTACCTCGCCGCCGAGGTAACCCGTCTTCGTCGATTCCCCTTCTCCTTTTGTCTCCGTCAATCGGCGCCCGTCCGATCTCGTGCGCCCGATCGTTCGTCATCCGTGATTCGAATCGGATTGGGGTTTGATTTGGTCGTTTCCGTTGTCGCCGGATACGCGCGCAGGTGCTGGAGCTGGCGGGGAACGCGGCGCGGGACAACAAGAAGACCCGGATCGTGCCGAGGCACATCCAGCTGGCGGTGCGCAACGACGAGGAGCTGAGCAAGCTGCTGGGCTCGGTGACGATCGCCAACGGCGGCGTGATGCCCAACATCAACCAGGTGCTGCTGCCCAAGAAGGCCGGGCCAAAGGGGGAGCTGGGCTCGGCCTCCCAGGAGTTCTGAGCGCGCGCGGCTTCAAGGCGAGGAAGGAGAGGCCGTCCTGTCATGTGATCTTGTCTGCATGACGATGATGTTCATCTGAAGTTGTGGGTTGGGTGTGTTTTGCGAGTCTGAAACTCGCGATGGAAAAAACCTTGGTGTCTTCTGGGCTCTGTCGTGGTTGAATGAATGAGTCGATCGATCAGTAGAAGAGGAGAGGAAATATATACTCCTATGTGGTTTCTTATATGCGAACATATGTGCTCAGTTGTCTTTTGAGATTGATATGGTTCTGTTGTTTGAATGATTGAATGAATTCCCTTTGAAATTTTAGTTACAAGAATCTGACTGCTCTTCGTCTGAAAGAAATGATTATCTTGCTGTGCCCCATGGAAACAAAACAGCATCAAAGTATGTTACTTTTTCAGACAATTGGACATGTCTTCAGTTGCAGAAGTTAATTATCTCTCTTGATATTATTCGGATTACCATGAAGAACTGATTTCACCATTGAGAGCTGTGGCTGCAACTGCAGTGTCTGAATTAGTCCCCCTTGAATATATCCAACTTGCTTGGTAATTTTTCTAAGATTGATTGGTAATTTTTCTAAGATTGATTGATGATTTAGTTTGGTTTGATCATCCGAATGGATGAATTCCCAGGGGCGGTGTTTCCTGAATCTGATTACTCTGTCTCTACTCCTGTCTGAAATGACTGCGTGTTGTCAAAGAGATCATCTTGCTTCCTGTGCCCGTTTCCTCTTCGTCCAGGGGAAACAGAACAGCAGTAAAATGCAGCTTGCACGAACGAATGTTGTTCTTGGCATTCTCTCTGTCCCTCTCCCAGAGATCCGGAAACATTATTCTGCAGTTGCAGAACCAAAATCCAGAGTGTGCCAGTGACTTCTGTGCTAGTGCTCAGCAAGTTTCATCATTGGATTCTTCTCATCATAGCAAAATGAGAATGTCTGATTAACAAAATGAAAAAGATTACAAAAATGCTATACATCAACAGCTTTGCCTGCAATGCCTGAATTACACACCCTGACCAGTAATGAATCAACTTGCTTGCTGCTCGTGAAGTGTTGATCGATCGGTTACTTCTTGCCGCTAAGGATGTTGGCCCTCATGGTCTCCAGCTCTGCCATGTTGGCCTCGACGCCGGCGAAGGACGGCTCCGGGATCGGCTCCTCCACCATCTGCGACAGCCTGACGAGGCTCCTGCAGGCCAGCACGGCGCGCGCGTCCATGGTCTCCATGGCCCTCAGGTACAGGCACTGCGACGCCCGGGCGGCCTGCGTCCTCAGCTGGTCGGAGTTGGTCGGGCCCAGCAGGCAATGCCCCACGATCCGCAGCGCCGGCTGGAACAGCTCCCACGGCATAGGCACCCTCCGCCACTTCTCCTCGCCGCTCTCGGCGGACGCGATCCGGGCCTTGTCGTCGCTGCGGTGCTTCCCCGTCCACGCCACGCAGAACTCGCAGAAGTCCATCTTGGAGGAGAGCGGCATGAGCCCGATCTTGGCGTGGTAGAGCTCCAGCACCGCGCCGACGATGCGGCCGCGGCGCGTGGCGCGTATGCTGCCGTGCGGCTCCAGCGCGGGGGAGAGCTCGGCGACGTCGGGGTCGTCGGCCTTGCCCGTCTTGGTCACCGGCGCCGCGGACGCAGGCTTGATCGCCTCGTGGTACACGCTGGGCTTGGCCATGTTGGGCAGCGTCACGATCTCGGCCTCGCCGGACCCCCGCTGCGCCACGGCGTGCGCGTACAGCGTGAGGAGCACGGCCTCGAACCCGGCGAGCGGCTTGCGGGAGACGGCGCGAGACATGTACACGCCCGCGAGGGTGGGCACGAAGCGCAGCACCGCGAGCTGCAGCGCGGGGAGGCCGGACTGGAAGGCGCCGTAGAGCCAGCCGCAGAGAGCGTCCTGGCCGGCGCCCGAGCCGGCGCCGCGGAGGCGCCCCGTGACGGCGCGGGCGACGCCGTCGTCGTGGAGGAGCGCGGCCGCGGGGTCGCCGGCCGCGGCGAGCGAGTCCGGGAGCGCGCGGCCGAGGATTGCGACGAGCGAGTCGACGGCGGCCTTGGGGCTCTGGATCGCCTGTGGCGACGACATCGTCGTCGGCAGCGGTGCGGACAGGAGGATGGGGAGGAAGAGGCTGGCGTCGTCGACGTGCCGGACGTGTGGTTCGGTGCGATGGAAGGGAAGGGCCGAAGGAGGAGGCGAATGGATCGGAGGAGGAGGAGGCTTGAGCGGGCGGCGCGCTATGGCTTCAGCTTTGACCCGGTTCGTACGCTTAACGCGAGCAAATCAAGGGAAGGGCACACCCGCCATTTACGCATGCAGGAGAGTGCGTGTCATGTGTGCAGCTTGCAACGCAGAAATTTTGGAGGGAACGTACACGAACGGGAACTCCTTTCTGGCATTACTACACTTTTTGTCGCGCATTTCTAAGGGTTTCCTTTTTTTTTGAAAAAAAAACAGATCTATTATAAAAGTTTACCGAAAATAAAAAGTATCTCAAACATAACCAAAATTACATCGAGATTCCGGGAACATCAAACGATCACTACTATCGCCAGAACAAGCCGCTGATGCGACGCTATAGCCATTCCCTTATCGGAGCCAGTTTGACCCTGTCGATGACAGTCGGGAAGTCTTCGTGCATGTGCCCCTATGGACCAGTGTCCTGAGCCACATGGTGAGAAACCCTAACCTCACATCCCCAAGGATATGACAACAATCTACACCGGAGCTCCGTCGACTACGTCTAAACGAACGAACTTGAAGATGATCGAAGTCCAAAAGACAAACTTGAAGAAGAAGCATCGCTCCCAAGCACCGCACCTGCGAGAACTAAAAAAAAATCCTAACCGGAGCGGAGGCACCGGGATTCCCTCCCCGCCACCGGCCGCCGGAGTGGCAGGCGGAGGGAAGGTGAAAGTTTGCCTTAGCCGCCTAGGGTTAGGGTAGAAAATGAGAGGCAGTCATAATACTCTACACCTTGGTCATCCTAGTATTTTCGAGCTCCTACTTATAATTTCATCATTGACAGGTTTAAGGATAAATTAAATAGTTATAAAGCCAATACACTCTCTTATGTGGGTTGACTTACCCTAATTAAACTAGAGGATTCCATGCTCGTTGCTGCGGGAATTGGTTGGTGAAAATTGGGTTGGTAACATTAAAAAATAATTAATAATATATACAAGTTACTGTATTTTACTATGTATAGTTGTAACAATATTTATTGAATATAAGTAGAACAATTAAATATAAAATATTTTTCCTTGCATGGTTGAATGTTGTGGTTGTTATTTTTTCATGTGTGGTTGCATGTTGAGGTGGGTCTTATCCATCATAACTGTATGATGAGGTGGCATGTTTGTATGTTAAGATAAACAAATTTGTGACAATGACTCTCTTAGTTATATGGGATATGTTCTCGCTTCTTTACCTCTTTACTTTATATTCTCATTCTTGTGAGCAAGGGTACTATAACCAAACTAACGCTTATTGTTCGTATGTTCTTGTGGGTAAGGATTCAGAAAGACAATGGTTCTAAATATCTTTGTCTTCGAGCTTAGAAAGAAACTTTTTAACCCATGCGTGAACCAAATTTGGGTGAATTGAATGAATCCCTTGTGGCTATTGCTGCATGGTGAGTTATCAAAGATCCTTCCTCCTTCGCCGCTGTAATTATGAAAGCCAAAAAAATTCAACACATTTCTGTTTGGAAAGCCCCTAATCTGGTCCCTAAATCTACCTTTTGGGCTTTCTGTCCTTAAAATCCTTTCTTAGATGCTTGATTCCCGTCACCTTCAAATTGCTAGTGGTAACTCTAGCATCTGGTCTAGTCCTTGGTGCAAGGATTGGAAGCATATGCATAACCATTGGAGATCGGATTTGGAGAGACCTTGTCCAAGGGTAGTAATCTATGACAACCTAACGCCAAATGTTGGGATGATGAAAAAATTAGTTATTTATTTGATGAGTCTTTGGAAATGATATTTTGGATGCTCTCATTGCCAGTGCAAAATGCAGATTGTACTGCCAAACGAGCATATAAAACTTTCTTGTAGGATGGTCAAAATTCCTCACCGACCCACAACAGAGTTGCTATAGATCCGGAAATTGCCATTCTTAACCAGGTTTGTAAGAACAAAGTTATTACTCTTGGAGTAAAAAACTCAAGTTGGTATCATATAGAAGGGCTACCCCTATAGTTTAAGGGCCTCTAGTAGCCAGAACTCGTAACAAAAAGAATGTTGCAGGTTTGGGAAAAATGAAATCGATTCACATCTCTTCTTTCATTGTAATTTACAAGGTTGGTTTGGTTTAATTATGGTGTCGGAACTAATGCTCTAGATCCTACACTTTATCGCTCCTCCATCATTCAGTTTATCATGTATCCTTTACACTTTGATTTAAATCTAGCTATTATTCTCTCTTTGCCCGGGAGTATTTGGAAAAAATCTAGAAATGATTTACTTTTCAAAAAGAAAACTTGGTCTCCACTGCAGGATCTCATGCCACAAAAGCATTGCTAAATGTAGGTTTAGAAGTGGCTCTAGAAGAATAATGCATAACCCTTACAGAGCCTTCTACTAAAATTACTCCATGCACAAATACATCAATCCACAAGTTATTTGGCATATGTGGACGTGACTCTTAAGTCTTAATCCTTTTGTGGCAAGGAATGTAGCCACCTTTGTACTATTTCTCAAAAATCCATCTTCTCAACACTCTATATTCATTCAAGTGGTGAACTCGAATGTGATTTCAGTTTTGCAGGAGAAGCAATGGGCTTACTCCTTGCGGCTTCTGCTGTCAAGTCCATGGTTGGAGAGATATTTCCTTCTATTTGATTGTAGAACCTTGGCATATGCAGTAGAAGCGAAGAACTTAATTGAAAATCCAAGACATTGGTTGATTAGAGCTATTTTTCGTGAATTGTACGACCACGCTTCTTGCCTAAGCGCTTTCAAGGCTGCTCACACCCATAGGGCCCGAAATCAATTAGCTCATCCCTTGTCAAAAAGGGCGTTCTTGTGTACATCTTCTACTTCCTGCTCTTATCTTTACAATAAAGCTTTTCATGTAATTTCATATTGGCTTATGAAACCATTGGCTTTCCTTTGGGAAAGATCCTCTCTTTTTTTCAGGGAAAGGCCATCATGGCTACTTTATTAACTTTAAATAATTGTCACATCATCCACCAACAAAGGTAAAATAAAACCCGGGGGGTTATCCAATCACAAATATGGTGGATTATCCCTGCCAAACCAAGCTAGCTCATGCCCAAGATAATTAGACTCCCCATTATAGTATTGAACTGTGGCTTTATTGGGAAAGATCCTCTTTGTACAATGTTTGGTGCTCGTACCCCCTTCCCTCGCCCAACACCTCCTACCCTTCTCCATGTACACCCTTGTTTAATTCTTGAGGGGAATATAAGAGTTTTCCATTTTATCTTTTTTAGTGCTGCAAGGCTAGCATGAGGGTTTGTGCAATTAGGGGCGGACCTAATGCAAAAAAATGCTGTCTTTAGTTCTATCTTTAATATTTCTCACTTAGAGTTTTTTGTCTCTGTGTGTGCTAGGGGGGGCGGGGGTTCTTACTTAGAGTTAGTGTCATATAATGTACACAAATAAAATAATTTTGACCTGATGAACATGGGTGTGCTCGTGTGTAAATTTGTACCAGTGGAACCTTATAAAAGCATTGTCACTTGTGTTAATATTTTTTCATGGAAGGTTTAGGTTGTCCCAATCATGCATGGAGAGATAATACTTTTTTACATGACTATGCACTATGTAGACTCGACATATAAAAGACCCCAAGTTTTTTTATCGAGTGACTAAAGAAGTACAAACTCATTTCATTTGATTTTTGGTTCAGCTACAACATGTAACACCGGTAGACTTGGCCTACCCTGACAATCTCACATTAATGGTATGTTCGGGCTCGACCACTAAATAGGCTAGTGTATATCATATTCCCGACGGCTAAGGTTTTTTACATTCCCTTTCTGTAAGGGGCACGTGACTTTTTGGATTAGAGGATCTCTTCCCTTAGGATATTTTTCGCAAAAACCTCTTTGGATCAATAGAACTAGAACACCAATTTATTTATGAATTGCATTCTTACAACAGATTTTTGACAAGATATCAGACCTAATAGAATGTTTCATTTGTATCTTACATACATCTCACTATTCTCATATTCTTGGATATTTATGTCAATCATCCAACGAACCATGTCTACATATTCACATTTTTTGTTTCTTGTAGGATTCAAAAGGCATTTACATTCTATATTTTTTTGGTATTTGCGTACTTATTGGTATCTACAGTTACATACTTATAAAAATAAACTGAGCAAAACTTGTGTGTCCTAACTTCAAATTCAAGAATGATAAAGTGCTTAATTAGTACCCAGTTGAGCTATTTGGACGACCCATTTTTCTTGTGGCCAATTCCATTAGGGTGGCTTAAGGCTATGTACATAAGGGAATCCAGATGGGTGTCAAATGCGAACGTGGTTTGTACTTAAATACGGATATCGGTAATTTTGAAGGATCTTATGGAAAACATGTTAATATCCATTTGGACTTTACAATTGTGTTCTTACTTTCATATGGAAAGAAATAATAGGAAGCAACATACGGCGATAGATAAATATTGGTTTTCCTCATAGAATCGATGGTTTATGCTAGCCACACATCCTTACTGTAGGTCGATTACAATATTGATTATTTAGTGAAAAGGCTAAGGGCATCTCCAACGCCAACCCTCAAAATGCCCACATATATCCGGACAGGGCTAAGGGCATCTCCAATGCCGATCGTCAAAACGCCCGCATAAGTCCAGTTGTAGTTTTTCATCTAACGCGGACCTATATTCGTCCATGGATGCGTCCACTTGTCTAAATTCCCACAAACTAGACACAAACCGGGGGAAGGTTTGCGGGCATCCGGACCTCCGCCATGTAGGACCCCAACCCACTCGAATCCCCTTGTCGGGTCACTTTTCTTCCACTCCGCCCCTACCCCACTTGCCTTGCATCTACACCCTCTTCAAGTCCTCATCCATCACTGCTGACGTACCTCTTCGACCACCGCCCAGGCATTGTCGCATGCCCGCAACCCCCACCCATGCGCATGCCCGCCTTAGACTATGTAGTAGTCCACCGTCCGCATCCAGGTACCCTCCACCCCTGCCGACGCCACCCATGGCGGGCACCACGCCTGATAGGTGTTCGGTCAAATGCCATTGAGCTTTTTTGCTGACCTTCTTGTTGTTTTTCTAGAGTAAGCACAATGGCGGCGGCGGGGGGGGGGGGGGGTACTCGGTGATGGAGAATGAGTTGTTGTGCAATGAGTGGAAGGTCATACCTATGGAATTTGTAGGCATGATGCAAGGGGGGCTTGACCTTTTGGAAAAACATGCATGATTTGTTTCATGAGCAAAAGAACTTCGCGCCCTACCGACATGCACGTGATCCATGAACATAATGTGAAGTCGCTAGCACATCAGTGATACACCATCCCCGAACCCATCATGAAGTTTTGCGGTGTGATTGCACAAGTAGAGGTAAGGTGGCCATGGGGCTCGCGAACTATTGAGGTTGTAAGTTTTGCTTCTTGTTGTTTTACATGTTGATCAATTCATCGATTCACTCAATGTTAAAACTTGATAATCATCACGTTGTGTATCCTGAACGCTCTGCCATATTGTACCACATGGCCGATGAGGTCTACTACACAACCTTCGTCTTGTAGACTCGTGTTGGGCCTCCAAGCGCGGAGTTTTGTAGGACAGTAGAAATTTTCCCTCAAGTGGATGCACTACAAAAAAAGAAACATCCGTGACATTTTGGGCCAAACGAAAAAAAATTCTGTCATACTTATGACACTTCTATGACGATAATTGTGACAAAACCCGGTATCATCATAGATGTGGTGGGGTCCTACTTCTATGACAAAAAATCATGAGAGAAAATGGGTTTTTCGTCCTGGGCGGGCCGGAGACGCAGCTGCATGACATTCTTTGGGCCGTCCATGACGGAAAAAACCGTGGTAGAAGCGAGGGCGAGGAAAATATCGGGGTGTTCCCGGTTACGGTGGGTGGTCGGGGCCGGCGATGCGCTGCTTTCTCAGACACGCACGCTGCGTGCGGTGCGAGGCGTTGGGCTCTAATCGAACCCGAGCGACAGACTGCAGTTACGCGTTATCGAACCCGAGCGATCGATCGATGGTTGTTAATCGAACCCGATCGAGCGATTCTTCTTGCATCGCTGCTAATCAAGCCGATCGATGCTGCCTCTGGATGAACAGTGATCGTTGCTCGGGGGTTTGGATGAACAGTTCTCGGTGGGGGTGGATGAACATGACCCCGTGGTGTTGCCTCTGGATGAACAGGACCCCGATCGATCGTGCCGGTTGGGGCTGGATGAACAGGACCCCGTGGAGGGCTGGATGAACAGGACCACCCCGTGGAGGGCAGGATGAACAGTAGACGGTGAAGGGCTGGATGAACAGTAGCCCGTGGAGGGGTGGTTTAACAGGAGCCCGTGGAGAGGGCTGGTTGAACAGTAGCCGGTGGAGTAGCGCGCGGTGTAGGCTGGATGAACAGGAGCCCGTGGATGAGCGATCGCAGTGGAGGCCGGAGGAGGTCGACGGTGGATGAACAATAGCCCGTGGAGGCCGGAGGGGTCGACGGTGGAGATGAATAGTATCCCGTGGAGTCCTGCTTTTGCGACGCCACACCCATCCCGATGAACAGACCCCTGTTTCAACCGTAGCGCCCAACACAAGTCTGTTTACCTCCGCTTTTGCGGCACGCCACACCCTCCCGATCAACAGGACCCCGTTTCGACCGTAGGGAGGTCTGCTTTTCCGCTTTTGCCGCACGCTGCACCCCTCCCGATGAAGAGGATCCCGTTTCGACCGTGGCCGGTCGAACACAAGGCCGTTTCCTCCGTTCTGTGGTACGCCAGGCCTTGTTTCCATCGGCTGTTCCGTCCAAGCCCTCTCAATGAACACGACGACGCATTCCGTTCTGACCCAGCTGGTTGGCTCCCCATGAACACGACGACGACACAGTTTCTCCGTTCCGACCCAGCCATGTACACGAGCCCTGGCCGTACGTATGCGCGAGTAGGCATTCGAGACCCTGCCCGCATGTACGTACGTGGCCGTATTTTCTTTCTTGCACACTGGCGGATGTACGTATGTGTACATGGTACGTGCGCGCCTATACTATGACACCTGCGTGCCTCTACATCGACCAGTATGTACGTACACGTTCGCGACCAGAATGACAACGCTACATACGCTTCGACCAGGTGGGTCCCGACTGTCAAGCACTTCCTTGCCTGCGAAGATGTAGCTGCTGGGTCCCAGCAGTCAGGGGGCGAATCATTTTTTTTGCCCGAACGCAGTTCCTTGCGTGCGAAGATGTAGCTCGTAGGTCCCAGCAGTCAGGGGGAAACATTTTTTTCACGAAATACAGTTGCCCGTCCGATGGGTCCCTGCTGTCAGGTGGAGGAATAATTATTTTGCGTGTAATAATGAGGCACTTCCTTGCGGCCGCCGTGGACCCAACTGTCAGCCTCTCCACATACAATACTCTTTCAATGGAAGTCGTTCCTTGACCACATTGACCACGCCGCGCCGAGAGCACCAGGGCGGTGGACGACGGCGAGGCCTAGGAAGGGGATGACGCGGAGCCGGGGAAGACGCGGAAGTGGAAGCCCGCGCGAAGAGGAGTACGAGGGTTCACTGGTTTGGCTGCAGTGTGAGGCTGCCGTCACCGCAGGGCCTGGCCAACTGTGGGAATAGTAGGGGGCGGTGAGGCCTCTACGGCAAAGACAGACCGACCAGGAGGCAGGAGCATCTTGACGGCCGCGCTGCTTTGGGTAGCCGGAGCAAGAAGACCAGAGGTTGAAGAAGCACTACGGCCGGATAGACATCAGACGGTCACCGGAGCTAGAATCGTTCATATTGACTAAGTTGACAAAGCACTCCATCCCCGTCAACTTAGTAGGCCCACAAGTCAGCCTCCCACCAAGGTGGGTCCCAACTAGCAGGGGGAGTATTCATTTTTTGTGCGTAATAAGGAGGCACCTCCGGTGGGTCCGAGCTGACAGCGGGGGAACGTTTTTTTCGTGAAATACGTTGGCCCGTCTGGTGGGTCCCAGCAGTCAGGGGGAAACGTTTTTTTCGCCAAATACGGTGGCCCGTCCGGTGTCAGGTGGAGGAATAATTATTTTCCGCGTAATAAGGAGGCACTTCCTTGCGGCTGCCGTGGACCCAGCTGAGGGAGTCCTGGACTAAGGGGTCCTCGGGCGTCCGGCCTGTTATCCATGGGCCGAACTGATGGGCTGTGAAGACATGAAGACCGAAGACCATACTCATGTCCGGATTGGACTCTCCTTGGCGTGGAAGGCAAGCTTGGCGACCAACTATGAAGATTCCTTCTTATGTAACCGACTCCATGTAAACCCTAGATCCCTCCGTTGTCTATATAAACCGGAGGGGTTAGTCCGGAAAGGGGAGATACACATTACCATAGTCATACAGGCTAGACTTCTAGGGTTTAGCCATTACGATCTCGTGGTAGATCAACTCTTGTAATACTCACATTCATCAAAATCAATCAAGCAGGAAGTAGGGTATTACCTCCATAGAGAGGGCCCAAACCTGGGTAAACATAGTGTCCCCCGTCTCCTGTTACCATCGATCCTAGACGCACAGTTCGGGACCCCCTACCCGAGATCCGCCGGTTTTGACACCGACATTGGTGCTTTCATTGAGAGTTCCACTGTGCCATCGGCAAAGGGCTCGATGGCCTCTTCGATCGTCAGTAATGACGTTGTCCAGGGAGAAACCTTCCTCCCCGGACAGATCTTCGTATTCGGCGGCTTCGTACTACGTGCCAACTCGCTTGGCCATCTGGAGCAGATCGACAGTTACACCCCTAGCCATCAGGTCAGATTCAGAAGCGTGAACTACGTCGCGGATATCCGTGGAGACTTGATCTTCAAGGGATTTGAGCCCGCGGCGATCGCTCCCCCTCACCCCGATGAACGTGACTTAAATCTGTCATCGGATCACACCCAGGAGATGGTTCCTGCTGCTGCAACGGCCTTAGAGCCAAAGCAGATCGTGCCATCCGAGGCCGCAGAGTCCGCGGCATTGGAGCCGCACACGGACTCAACGCCCTGCAATATTCTCTTTAACGGAACTTCGGACTTGTCTCCGGCTACAAGTTCCGGACTGTGTACGCCTGTGGACACCGAGCTAGATCGGTTATCGATCTTCGAGTTCAGCGCCGCTGACGTTTTCCAGCACTCGCCTTTGGGTGACGTGCTAAAATCTTTAAAGAATCTGTCCTTGGAGAATGACTCACAGCCGAACTATGTCCGGTTCGAGCTAGAGACAGACGACGAGGAATTTTGCTTCCCACCCGCCAGCCACTTCATAGCCACTGTCGATGACTTAACCGACGTGCTTGACTATGGCTCTGAAGACATGAACGGTATGGACGACGATGCCAATAAGGAGCAAGGCCAAGACCCGCCATTCACCAGACGTTGGACGGCTACCTCTTCGTACGACGTGTACATGGTTGATACACCCAAAGGATCTGGCGACGACAAAGAAGAGCCAGATGCGAATAAAACCTCCGAGACGTAGTCCAAGCGCCAACGCCCCAAGCGCCGTTCTAAGCCTCGTCACTCAAAGGACGGCAACACTGGCACCGGAGAAAATAGTACTCCAGGCAACGCCGAAAACAATGAAGACCCTATCGGAGCTGCATCCGAACAGGAGGAACATGACAACATGCAAGACAACCCTGATGAACAGGCCATAGAAGATGACTCGGAGGATGATAGTTACCGTCCACCCTCCGAGGAGGAGAAAAGCCTCGGCAACGAATACTTCATCATGCCTGAGGATCCTCTGGAGCAGGAGCGATTTAAGCTTCAGCTCATAGCCACTGCAAGGAGCTTGAAAAAGAAACAACTGGAGCTTCAAGCTGAACAAGATCTGCTCATCGACAAATGGACTGATGTCCTGACAGTCGAAGAATACGGCCTCAAGCACCCAGCGAAGAGCTATCCGAAATGCAGACTGCTACCTCAATTCGATGAGGAGACACTGGAACACATATATCCCTCACGTAATGCGGAACGACCACCACGTGGTCGAGACAGGGCGGCCGACCGGCCACCCCGTGGTCGGGATAAAGCGGCAACTCAGGCCGAACAGCAGCCGGCCCCACCGCCCCGCAGAAATAGAGACGGAAGAGTTCAGGGTCACACGTACGACCTCCAATGCACTTCGGACAAGAGAGGTGACATACAAGATCGATTTACAGATCGCGAGGATGTGCCTCGAGGCACGACGACGGCTACCTATTCGGACGTGACAAACCTAACTACGCCCGGGCCTAATGCCGCAGATGGACTCCATCAGAGCTACGCCGCGATGTGGACCGATACAGAGGTGCCGCACACCCTCTCTGCTTCACAGATGAAGTACTGGATCACGAATTCCCCAAGGGATTCAAGCCCGTCAATATCGAATCATATGGCGGCACAAACCGACACTACAAAAAAAAGACACATCCGTGACATTTTGGACCGAACGAATTTTTTTCCTGTCATACATATGACACTTCTATGGCGATAATTGTGAGAAAACCCGGTATCATCATAGATGCGGTGGGCTCCTACTTCTATGACAAAAAATCATGATAGAAAATGGGCTTTTCATCCTGGGCGGGCCGGAGACGCAGCTGCATGACATTCTTTGGGCCGTCCGTGACGGAAAAAACCGTGGTAGAAGCGAGGGGGAGGAAAATTTTCGGGCGGTTACGGTGGGAGGTCGGGGCGAAGCGATGCGCTGCTTTCTCGTGACACGCAGGCGTTGGCTCTAGCTGAACTCGAGCGAGGCGTTGGGCTCTAATCGAACCCGAAGCGATTGCAATCGCAGGCTACGCGCCATCGAACCCGGGCGATCGATCGATGGCTGTTAATCGAACCCGATCGAGCGATTCTTCGCCATTACCGCTAATCAAGCCGATCGATTGGATGAACAGGTGAGCGCCATGGGGGTTGGATGAACAGGAGCGGTGGCGTTGCCTCTAGATGAACAGGACCCGTGGTGTGGAGGGCTGGATGAGCGATGAGACGGTGGGGTGGCCATGGAGGGGTGGATGAACAGGACCCCCGTGGTGTGGAGGGCTGGATGAACAGTAGACGGTGGGGTGGCCGTGGAGGGGTGGTTGAACAGGACCCAAGTGGTGTGGAGGGCTAGATGAACAGTAGACAGTGGATGGGTGCCCGTGGAGGGGTGGTTGAATGGTAGCCGGTGGAGTAGCGCGCGGTGGAGGCTGGATGAACATGAGCCCGTGGAGGCTGGAGGAGGTCGACGGTGGAGATGAACAGTATCCCGTGGAGTCCTGTTTTGCGGTACACCACACCCCTCCCGATGAACGGGACCCCCGTTTCGACCGTAGCGCTCCAACACAAGTCCGTTTCGTCCGTTTTGCGGTACACCACACCCCTCCACCCCCATTTCGACCGTAGGAGGTCCGTTTCCTCTGTTTTTTGGTACGCCACACCCCTCCCGGTCAACAGGACCCCCATTTCGACTGTAGGAGGTCCGTTTCCTCCGTTTTGCGGTACGCCACACCCCAACAGGACCCCGTTCCGAACGTTGGATGTCCGCTTCTTCACAGCGGTACGCCAGCCTCGCTTTCCATTGCCTGTTCCGTCCAAGCCGGTTGGCTCCCAAGCGTTCCGTTGCCTCCCGATGAACACGAGGCATTCCGTTGCCTCCCGATGAACACGACGCATTCCGTTGCCTCCCCATGAACATGACGCATTTCGTTGCCTCCCGATGAACACGACGCATTCCGTTGCCTCCCCATAAACACGACGCACTCCGTTGCCTCCCCATGAACACGAGGATGACGCTGTTTCTCCGTTCCGACCCAGCCATGTACACGAGCCCTGGCCGTACGTATGCGCGAGTAGGCGTTCGAGACCCTGCCCGTATGTACGTATGTGGCCGTATTTTCTTTCTTGCACCCTCGCTGTTGTAATGACGTGTACATGCTACGCGGCGCCTCTACATCCACCAAAGATATATGTACGTACACGTTCGCGACCAGAATGACAACGCTATGTACGCTTCGACCAGGTGGGTCCCGACTGACAGGCACTTTCTTGCGTGCAAAGATGTAGCTGGTGGGTCCCAGCAGTCAGGGGGGCGAATCTTTTTTTTTGCCCAGACGCACTTCCTTGCGTGCGAAGATGTAGCTGGTGGGTCCCAGCAGTCAGGGGGGTGAATCATTTTTTTGCCCGGACGCACTTCCTTGCGTGCGAAGGTGTCGCTGGTGGGTCCCAGCGGTCAGGGGGGCGAATCGTTTTGTTTTTTTGCCCGGACACACTTCCTTGCGTGCGAAGATGTAGCTGGTGGGTCCCAGCAGTCAGGGGGAAATGTTTTTTTCACGAAATATGAGTCCGTCCGTGGGTCCCAGCTATCGGTGGAGGAATCATTATTTTCCGCGTAATAAGGAGGCACTTCCTTCTTTGCGGCCGTGGACCCATCTGTCACCTCTCCATGTATAGTCCACGTCTGATGGAAGTCGTTCCTTGACCACGTTGACCACGCCGCGCCGAGAGCACCAGGGTGGTGGACGACGGCGAGGCTTAGGAAGGGGACGACAGGGAGCCGGGGAAGACGCGACAGTGGAGTACGAGGGTTCACTGGTTCGGCTGCGGTGTGAGGCTGCCGTCGCCGCAGGGCCTGGCCAGCGGTGGGAATAGTAGGGGGCGGTGAGGCCTCTGCGGTAGCACAGCCGGCCACGGGAGGCAGGAGCATGCGGCACGACCGGCTGCTTTGGGCGGCTGGAGCAAGAAGACCAGAGGTTGAAGAAGCACTACGGCCGTTGGATGGACATCGTACGGTCACTGGAGCTAGAATCGTTCATATTGACTAAAATTGACAAAGGCCCCCGTCCCAGTCAACTTAGTAGGCCCACAAGCACCATGGTGGGTCCCAGCTAGCAGGGGGAGTATTCATTTTTTTGTGCGTAATAAAGAGGCACTTCCGGTGGGTCCGAGCCGACAGCGGGGGGAACATTTTTTTCGCGAACACGCTGCCCGTCCGGTGGGTCCTGCAATGTGGGGGAAACATTTTTTTCGCGAAATAAGGTGGCCCGTCCGTGGGTCCTCGCTGTCGTGGAGGAATAATTATTTTATGCTGTAATAAGGAGGCACTTCCTTGCGGCCGCCTGGACCCAGCTGTTAGCCTCTCCACGTACAGTACTCTTCCGATGGATGTCGGTCCTTGACCACGTTGACCACGCCGCGCCGAGAGCACCAGGGCGGTGGTATGGACGACGGCGAGGCCTATGAAGGGGACGACGCGGAGCCGGGGAAGATGTAGCAGTGGAAGCCCGCGCGGAGAGGAGTACGAGGGTTCACTGGTTCGGCTGCGGTGTGAGGCTGCCATCGCCGCAGAATAACAGGGGGTGTGGGTGAGTAGAGGGATGGCTTGGCCAGCGGTGGGAGTAGTAGGGGGAGGTGAGGCCTCCGTGGCATCACAGCCGGCCACGGGAGGCAGGAGCACGCGACACGACCGGCGCTGCTTTGGGCGACTGGAGCAAGAAGACCAGAGGTTGAAGAAGCACTACGGCCGTTGGATGGACATCGTACGATCACTGCAGCTAGAATCGTTTATATTGACTAAGTTGACAAAGCCCTTGGTACGCGTCAACTTAGTAGGCCCACAGCTCGGATTTGGCAGAGAACATATAGCCCATTTGCAATTTGTAAGAATGTACAACCCATTTTTTAATTCTAATTGAATTTACTACAGCCCATTTACAGTTTATTAAAAGTACAGCCCAACTTCTAGCTAGGACAACGATTAATAATTTCAAACAACCGCTCAAAACAGAATTAAAAAAAAATTCCACATTTTGATGGGATCCGAAATATTTTTATCCGAAATTTCTAGTCAGGTTAAATATAATTTCAAAATAAAGTTGTATTACGTTAAAATCCAATGAAATATTGCGCGCGCAACAAGTAATGAAATTAAAATTTCCAAATTCCAAAAATAATAAATTTTCAAACTAATTACGTGTTTGGTGCATAGTGATTGCCCAGTTATTATAATTACATCCCATTTATTATTTCTTAAAGTCCATTTTCTTGTTTAGCCTAATGCATACCTCCTAGGAAACTTTGCAGCCCAGCGGGGCGGATAACAAGTTGATCGGGATATTGTGTACTACTGTCGGCCCATTTGCATTGCTGATGTTAAAAAAAGGCCTGTGTAGTACAGTACAACCCAACATGGTTACTCAGCCCACATTCAGCGACGCCGGAAAGGCCCAAACAAGGCTTTTGTACAACTTTTTGAAGTCACTGAGCTCAGTTAATAACTTCAGAAAAAAGTTAGATTACAGTGGAACCTAATTAAAAGCTGCCACGAGCAAATAAATAATTCAACGGGTCCCACTTGTGCGTAATGCGGCGTGTGTGTGCGTGTTTGTGTGTGTGTGTGAGAGAGAGAGAGAGAGAGAGAGAGAGAGAGACCCATCGGTCGATGCTCAGAATACATCTCTCAGCCATATGCATTGCCGATGCTCAAGAAAACTTATATAGTTGACACAATCATATAGAATATCATAGCACACTGAACTTGCATACAAAAATTTCACGCAGGCGGCACAATCAGGATGGAAGCAGTGGATCGCTACGGGAAGGGCTATGTTGAAACCAGCGAAGTCGTACATAATGGTTCATCGTCTTTATAAATGACGGGGAAATATCTTGAATGTTGTGCAAAGAAAACAGAAAGACAACACAATAAGTTCTGCTAGCACATTAAGTTGACGTACATCCCTTTCTAAAAAAAGTTCAGGTACAAAACTAGAACAGGTCACAATCAAATGTACTGGCATATCAGTGCTTCAGACCCATAGCTCGGATTTAACTAGTACTATCTGACAAGATTCAGTTGTTACCTCAAATTAGAGCACATCCAGGCAGCCAGCCCCGCCTCTTCTCCGAAAGAAGCAGTGGCCTCCGCCGCACGATGCAGTAGGCCCTGTGCCATCCATCGTTCTGAGCAACAAGGGGAAAGTCTAACGTTGACTCCTGTAATGGACGTCGTCATCGGACCCTGGCACCAGCGGCGGCGGCAGGACTTCGATTGATGGATTGACCACTTCTTCGACGTGCACGAACACTCGATACAGGTACATCCCTAACGTGGTCGGCGGCGGACTTGGTGGCGACGAATAGTAAAACCCCGGTTCCTGCACCGGTATCTCAACACCAATCACCTTCGGTATGGTGGACGGCTTCTTCATCCATGCCATAACCGTCAGAGCCCAGCTGTCTGGAGGAACAAACATACTTACGAGCTCACCTCCAAGGTCGTTGATAAGCTCGTTCGTGGACTCGCTGTTCCGAGCATGTCGAGGCATGCCGTGGAAGGTAAGCTTTGTTAAAAACTCAAGCTCAGAGGGCACCGAGCCCCATCCTGGGTGCTACCGATCAAAGCTCACCAGCGCGCCATCGCAGAACAAACGCCGGGAAGATTCGAACACACGACTGGAGTCAAAAGTTGTCCGGAACCTGACGAAGAAATCAGCCGGTGGCGGACAGACTTCGACGAGCAAGTCACTTATTTGGATGCCGTGCGCAATGCCAAGAGCTTTGACAAGGTTGTCCGGCGAGACGGGAGGCCGGTCGCCGTTGATGGTTACCATCAGCACTTTGCCGGCAAACTGGTCGTCAAGCGCCGCCATGCCACTGTTGAGCGACAGCATGCAGCGACCGAAGGCAGGACGGACCTCAGGATCTCCGGCTCGGAGATCCGTGTTGACCGGCGACATGATAGTGCGCTTGAGCATGTGGAGTACAGGTGGAGGGGATTTGGGGAACTGGAGTAGGATTCGAGATTCCAGAGGTGGGGAGGGGCGGAGACTGGGATGAAAAGGTAGCTTGAATTTCGAACACGCGCCAATATGCTCTCGGTGCGCAAGCGCACGAAAACACCGGTGGCGCCAACATGTCGGCCTAAGAGTCCTTATTCTTTCTTTTTTGGAGAGACCGGCCTTTTTTAGGATCTTTTGAGAGCCCGACCTGAGAGTCATAATTGACCTGTTTGGCATTGCGTTACTACTCGGCCCATATTCAACGACACCTCACTGGCCCAAACAAGTGTACATCATCGAAAAGGCAGTGAGCTCAAATTATATAACTTGAAAAAATGAGATATACTCTGAACACCGGAGAATGGTGATGCCCTCATTTAGCCCACTAGTAGTTCGAGACAATAAACAGTTCGAAACAACGATATATACAACATTCAAACACTGACTAGTGACTACTACTGACATAAACAACAAGACATAATAGTTCATAAGAAGTCTTGCTACACCACCAAAACGCACCCATCTGCGGTGGCCGGACTCTCGTGATCCGCATTGAGAATGACATTCTAAATGTAAGCAACTATTACATAGAAAGAGTGACATAGACGAGGATGACCAAATGACAAGGAATATGCATAACAAAAGAAAGAACTACCCATCCAGAACCAGCAGCAAAGACAACAAAGTCATTCGAAGGGATGATACAACACCATCATAATTTGCAGCCCCGCTTCAGCGACCAGTGATCCGGAGATACCGGTACTCCACCCTTTCGATGCAACAGCCCAATTACCTATCAACCTGAAGGCTTGAACCACATCACTGCCTGTCGTTATTGAGACATCCAAGGATCAAAGTTAATCCGGATGCCTTTGTCATTCTCACCTTCTTTTGGCTGCAGTCTGTATCGTTGACAATCAGGGGAGTTTGCTACCGAACTCCTAGGGCTCGCTGTGTAGACATAGTTTTCCATAGCAAACAGAGCCTCTCTGCCATCAAGGTCCTTGCCAACGGTGATCTCCTGGTTAATCGGATAATTGATTCCGAGAAACAGAGAGTGTGAACCAAGGCTGTTTACCTACCTCCAACTCAAAATCCTAAAGGCCCCAACAAGCTAGTATCCCGCTCATAGACGTAATAGCCATCGTCCGGATACTCACGCATTACAATCGTGCTTGTATACAGTGGGGTTTTTGCAATATAACTTTTCCGGCTCATGTGTCCGAATGATCATCATCTTTTTGCCGTCAGTTCGATCGAGCGAGGAACCAGTTGTGCTTCCCTGCTTTTTGGCAAAGGTGGTGTGATTACAAAGGGCGAATCGTAGGGACACTGCATCATATCAAAAAGGACAGGCATTTTTAATGTAAGATCAACATTGTTCAGAGTATGAGTAGGATAATGCAAGAAACAACATTGATATGTCCCTTTTGGAACTGGGAGGAAAATATAGGGAAATGTATACTGGGTTCGAAAATATAGAAGTGCCATGCATGGTTATACTCATGTTATCTCGCAATCGATTCTTCACAGGAAACTACCATGTCATGCATGTTATGTAATGATGTTCTGTCCTCACAAACAAATTCTTCAAGGTAACTAACAGACCATGCATTGTTACATACTCGTGTTCTCTGGGCAAAAATTTTGCGAGGATATTATTCTAGCCATTGATTGCTGAAGGGCGAATATAGGTATGTACACATGGTAAGCATTGCAGGATTTCACTACTTCCAAATATAGAGTTCTCCATATGCACATTTACTTCCCTAATGTATGGTTAGATGAAACCAACAGTGTGGTGCATGTTTCTACATCATGAAAATGAGGAAACTAACATGGCCATTGATACACACTCATATTTAGTAGTAGTATTTAGATTACTGTATAAAAGGATAATATCCATATATTCCTAACCGTTTGATTATTCATGGTTCAAATTGGCTGTAATGACATGGTCACAATCGCATGAATTAACTCATTCCAAATATAGCTGATTTACGGCGTCTCTAATATATTGCCATAGTTCTACTCAAATTCTGCTCAAACAGGGATATGACAATCATCACAAGAAGTTCAAACAGTGTCATGGCGTCATCATTAACATGAGACGGAAACAACTTACATGCGCCGTCCGTCCAAAGAATACGTGGTGCCATCTGCTTTGTCGATCACAGAGATGATGCCATTGTGTTCAATAGCATCACAGAAGTGTGTATCAGCTTTGACAATGATCCACTGCGAGCCGAGTTGTCTCCAGCTAAAGAAGGCACCGACGTAAAGATAGGCGAGTCCGCGGTCGAACAAGGCAATTAGCTTGAAGTCTGCGTAATTCGCATGTTGTGTGGTCACATGCCAGATTACAATCTTCTGCAAAACAAGGTCCGTCCAAATGACGTAGTAATATAGATGACTTGGACCGCGATGGTAATACTCTATATAATCCAACGGAGGAAGGATAATCTCATGGGAGGTCTGGAAGTTCACGAGCACCAACTTTTTACCGTCTTCTCTGAAGGCAGCCATCCAGTGGGAGTTCATGCCGACCCAGTACATACCTGCCAAGAAGTTTCGGGCGATGGTGATCGGATCGACGTCGAGGGAAATGATGTACGCGACACACTACATACCTGCAAAGAAGTTTTGGCTAATGGAGATCGGATTGAAGTCGAGGGGCATCATGCATGCCTCCGTATCATGGTGAGCCAATCTCGCAGGACCAGATAGCAGCAAGGTGGTGTCTTGAAAAGCTTAGGCCTCGCTCGATGATGGCCGTGTGCATGTCCCTCGAGCATGCAGCCACCGCAGGGCGGTCAACATATCCATACACGAACAATGAGGTCGAGGATGTCATCGGGGAGATTGCTCCAATCACGGCTCATATGGATCTTTGTGCGGTTCGCGTTCGGCCATGGTGGAGTTTGGAAGGGGCTTGATTTACGGGGAGAAGGATGTCGGTGGGAGCGGCTAGCGAGGGAATAGTGGTACTGGGGAGGCGAGTGAGGCGACGGCACACGGGGCACTGATGAGATGGAGACGGAGACGGAGACGGAGAAGGAGATGGAGATGGAGTGGTGCTATGGGAGCAGAGAGGGAGACGAGGCGAGGCGCCAATGTGTCAGACAACAAGGTGACAGATTTACAAAGTGCATGTGGTGAGGCTGACTTTGGTAACCCAAACACGCTGTCTCGCCTGGACTAGTGTCAGGCACAGGGTGTTGTCACTTCACTATGAGGACCGGATGAATAGTATTTTCACCATCAAGGGTACCACAGTTGTACTACTACTACTACTACTACTACTACTACTACTACTACTACTACTACTACTACTACTACTACTACTACTACTACTAGTACTACTACTACTAGTAGTAGGAACATGAGTACTCCAGTATTGTATAGCGGAAATAGGTCTCCCGTGCTAGCATGCCTATTCACTTCATCGCTCGTATCATTCATATTGCAAGCGTAACCAAATTCTCGCAGCATGCCCAATCAACGCCCGCCGCGATGCATGCAGTGGTCGCTTACAGTGCATCAAGGACGACATGCAGATCGTTCCACACTTGAGAAGAGGAAAAATGGAAAGGTAGAACGCGGCAGCAGAGGAAGAGAACGCTGGCTAACAAGGCTGGGAGGGGATCGAGCATGAAGTTAATGCTCCATGCCTAAAGGTTTTGGGAAAACCTGATTTTCATAAGGTGACTTATACTCACCTAAACGGAGGGAGTATTCCTTAACCAGAGAATGTTGTGTCTCCCACTCACGCGCTAAAAAAAAGCTACGACACATTTTTTATCTGTTTGCATAGGTCCCACCTATCGGGAAGGATGGGCACGCATACCTAATAGGTACGACTCCTCAGTCAACCCGCATAGCCTTTTCGTTTAGTCTACCTAGCCGTCTAATCAACTGCCTGCACGCGACTTCTCCCATTTACTTCTCCATCGGGAACCGATTCGTCTCGGCTTCTTCACTTCCCCTTCGTCTTCATTTGCATCCAAACCCCACTGCGTTCACATTGTTTTAACCTCTTTAAATAATCATCTACTACTTCAGTTAGACTAGCCATCTAATCCAAATTCTCCAAACCATAGCCCTCCGTTCCAGCGGTTCCAAATGGCGAAAGAGATCGAGATGCAGGTTCTTAGCGTCCAACATGTCCTCGTCGAAGGCTCGATGCGCATAGTTGCCACTGTCACCGTCCACCCAAGGGTTGTTCGGCAGTGGATCAACAATGTATCCAACTCCCTCAAAAGATAGAGATGAGGGTCATCGGTCTCGACCACAGTACAGGAGCGTGCCCTGGGAAGATCCAGCGCCGCCGTCCTTCAGCTGTGCCTCGAAGATGATGTTTTGGTGTACCACATCATACACTCGCCCTCCATACCAGGTGAGCAGTGGCGGAGCTACGTGCTGCGTGCAGGGGCCATGGCCCCCCCATCATTGCTAAAACTATGAAGGAAAAAAATAGAGCCTGCTTAGATTAGAAAAGTTAGAGCCTTTGCCCCCCCAAACATGCATAATTTGTGTTTGGCCCCCTGAAGATCTTGTCTAGCTCCACCATTGCAGGTGAGCTTCACGATTTCTTGTCTCGGGAGGACGTATACTTCTGTGGGGCAGCCATCGAAGGGACAAGCGAAGGCTGGAGCCGTACAACCTTGATTTGAAAAGCATCGCTGACCTACAAACCAGAATCAAAATTCATGTAGAAGATTGTGCTAAACAGACACCATCCCTATTCGACGTAGCAAATTTTGTGCTCGGTACAAATCTTCAGAAGGGTGACGAGACGGTGGAATTAAGGTCGTCTGGATGGGAGAATTATCCCTTGACGACGTCTGGCGGATAAAATATGCTGCCCTCGATGCCCGTGTGAGTTTCGAGATAGCTGCATGGTCCAAAGAGCTTGTTGCGAAGCCGTCTCCCACAGAGAATGAGAAGAAGAAGAAGAAGAAGAAGAAGAAGAAGAAGAAGAAGAAGAAGAAGAAGAAGAAGAAGAAAACACTGCACCAGCAGGAGGGCATTATGGATGGATGAACTACTTCCTCTCTTGTAAAAAAAATTATTCCCTCTCGGTGTATATTGATATAGATGGACTATTTCGATGGTGTGCATTTCTTTGGAACAGAGTAGTAGCGTGGGTCCGCTTGACTATAAGGAACTATTTATCCGCATATATAGCTTTCTCTGCTACTCCTTCCAGTGATCGGTATGCAGTGCATGTGTACGTAGACATGACAGCTTGTCCATGGAAGTTCAACTACGGCGACCATCACGTTTCATCTTGCGATTCCCACGACACCTCTCCAACCCACGGCACCACGCCCCCGACGTGTGCCTCACCCCTCTCGGTCGCACCGCACCTCTGCCTTTGTGTGCATGACATGTGGGCCACCTAAAATGCGGCGAGCATCAAGTTTCTACCACAGCCACCCGCGATTCCCACGACGCCGCTCGAACCCATGAAACCACACGTCCCCCGACCTGCAGGTCACCCCTCTTGGCCTCACTGCCTCTGCCTTGAGCATTACATGTGGACCAGTCACCTATCGGGTCCACATGTTATTGACTCAAATGTAGGTGTAGTAAAGGCTGAAGCTCAGTCCCGACGGCCCCGAGAGGAAATGTAACTCCTGCGCCAGGGCTTGTGGTGCTCCCGCAGCACGAACTCGTGCCAAACTCGATATTTGTTTCTTTACTTTACATGCACGCAACAATTTAATGGACATTGTAATCTCAACATGTGATGGGGAGCTCTAAATTTGAATTTGAAACTTATAAAACGAAAAGATTCAAAACAAATAAACCGGGAGAGGGAGTATATCATAGGATGTCCCATACAAAATAAGTCCCTGGTTTGTCACCGCGAAGATGCGGTTAGAAAGGAGCACATCGTCTTCCTACTGCAAATGCGACAACAAATCGGCATAAATAGCATGGTCCGCCTTTGACCGCCATGTGCAAGGTTCGTGCTATCTTATTCAATCTCACCGTGGTTCCATCGTACCAATTCATGCGGTGGCCCGTTGCATGGCTGATCCCAATGTTGGACAAAGGTTCTACGGGAACGGTGTCACCGTTGTAAATGTTGTGAAAATTGATGTTGGTACCCTCCCGTACATATGCAAGTCAATCTCCACTTTCACCGAGCCTAGCCTGTGAAACAGTGGGCAGGGGGAGAATTAGGAAATGGACATGGAAGTAGTCTTTAGAATGCATTTACTACGTGATCAAACTCATCTTACTTGCTCATCGGAGGAAATCCGAGTGCCCCTCAACGTCGGCATCTCAAGGGGCGTCAACTTGCAACTACGGCCACGCCGCGCTGGAGAGACCCCCAAGGAAACATCCTCGTGCGTTCCACGGAACATCAAGATGCATTTGTATGAGTAGTTTATCTTGTGAGAGAAAAGGATGAACGAGGGAAGGCCTCTAGAGATAGAGATGGACACTACTACTACTACCAATGTGCTGGCCCGTGCGTTGCAATGGATCCAAACTAGTAGAATAATACTTGTTCACGTGCTTGAAATATAAACACTCTAGTTTTGATATACATGTGTCGTGGAACCACGATAGCTTGTCCATGGAAGTTGAACCACGGCGACCATCACGTTTCTTGTTTCTACCACTGCCACACCCACACGCGATTCCCACGACGCCGGTCCAACCCACGGAACGACGTCCCCCGACGTGGACATGGATCCTCTGACGTGGCTATCACTGCCTTGCCCTGCCTTTCCTTCGCTGACAGGTGGTACCCACGCTTATGGGTCCCACATGTCAGTGACAGAATGGTAGGATTGTTCGTGCCCCTCATCCTCTCGGCCCCACCGCTCCTCTGCCTTTGTGTGCATGGCATGCGGGCGGTGAATCAAGGGCGACCATCAACTTTCTACCACAGACACACCCGATTGGACGCGGTTTTGCTCGCTCATTGATGTGCTCGATCCGTACTCGCACCATCGAATTTTCATCGATGGCTGTGACACATTTCGTCCCGGGCATCAATCCTCAGCTGGAGTACTTATGTACTATAGGTAGTACCCGCCGGTGTGGCCATCTACGCCTCGTAACGCCCCGACGCCCAGCTGTGGCATCCTCACCACGGCCACGCCACCACCGGCCGGTTCATCTTGAACGAGTGAGTCGCGAACCACGCCACCACCATGAGAATGACATGTGGGCCAGCCACATTTAAGGTCCGCATGTCATTGACTCATAGGCTGGCCACTAAGCCACTGAAGTTCGGTCCCGTGGGCCCCGAGAGGGAAATGTAACTCCTGGGGCAGGCCTTGTGGTGCTCCGCAAAGACGAGCTCGTACAAAACTGGAATTTGTTTCTTACTACTACCAACTAGTACTAGTAAGGTACACGTGCATTGCACGCATGAGATTCTCGTGGTTTGTGCATTATGCTTCTACATGTGGAGTTTTCTGGATTCTAACATGTGGCAAAATCTGGTGGAATGTAAGGTTAGGCAAGTTTGATTAACTTAGGTGAGTGTTTGGTTCAAGCCACACCTTAGGCAAGCCACACTAAGGACCCACATGACATACACACAAAAAATGTGGCAAGATTCCCTTAGGCTTGCCAACTTGTGGCTCTCATTTTGAAGAACTAATAACTTTGCCTAAGCTTAGTTGTGGCAAAGTTAGTCATGAATTAAGTTCAACCATGGAGTCTTCTAGATTATACATGTGGCAGAATCTGGTGGATGATATCCAACGGCCAATAGTGCTCGGATTTGCCATCTTTGTACCGTCGGATTGTCTTCATCCAACAACCAACTTTCAAAGTTTTTCACACACTATATAGGGGGTATAGATATAGATGTGACGGTCCGTTGCAATGGATCCAAAGTATATCTATTTAGTGGAGTGCACTCTAAACACATTATCTATTTATTTTTCTCTAACCTTCCGTAGCCATGAAACCAAGCCACATAAGCTTCATGGGTGCCCCCCACATCATATTATTCCTTCTACGTTGATTGAAAAAAAGATAAATCACCCTAAACAAGATCTTCCCGTTTTTGTTCCTACGATGTTGTGCCGTGCACGTATCTACTAGTTGTATAGTGGTAGTACTAGTAATATAGTATTAGGAGTACAAACTTGGTACTAGTAGGAGTAGTACTAGTACGGAATGGTCCTACTCTATCAACGAGCCCCGTCTGACACAAAATTTCTTGGCTTCCGTGCTACATCTAGATCTTCCCCTTGTTTCTGTTTTCCAACCCGGCGGCGGGCGGGGTGTTGGTTTGCTCAACGGCGGTCCCACATGAAAGTGAAAATGCTAGGCAACACGCCTTCCCTAAGCTATGTGTCGTGCCGGACGGGCCGTGTTGTACTCCCGATTCCCGGGCGTGTGGGGGTGCGACGCGAACGCGACATGCCTTTTCCTTTTACTAGCAATGTGCCCGTGCGTTGCGACGGATCCAAAGTAGTAGAATAGTAGTATTTGTTCACAAACTTGAAAGAAATCACTATTGTTTTGATATACTCCTAATATTTTACTCCCTCCATACCTAAATATTTGTCTTTTTGAGATTTCAAATTGACTATCACATACGGATTAATATAGACATATTCTAGTGTTTCTAGCAAGATTCCCGCGCGTTGCACGAAGTTGATGGAAAAGGTAAGCACAACTTATAAATTGACGGATGGAGTACTAGTTACAGTGATGCATATAATTAAGCAAAGGGATCGCACATGTCGGTATTGACTGGAACGAGAATGCAACAGCACAATAAGAATTAAGGTCACGATGATGCGATCGCAGTGGTGGTTACAGAAGGCAAGAAGAAAGATGGATTGAGTTGTGATCAGATCGAGTTGTCACCTTTCTGCTGTCATTGTTGGGGGGCGAGGGAGAGAAAGGCGTATCGAGAGTGTGCGCGGTAGGCACAGAGGCACAACTAGCGTGTGTGTGTGTGTGTGTGTGTGTGTGTTTGAAAGAGGAGTAGATAGATTATTATCAAGATCGATGTGCCACCCTACTCCTTCAGTGCCGGGTAGTGTGTGTGTGTGTGTGTATGTTTGAGAGAGAATCCAGTCGATAGATTAGTATCAAGATCGAGGTGTCACCCTACTCCTTCGGTGTCGGGTAGTGTGTGTGTGTGTGTATGTTTGAGAGAGAAGCCAATCGATAGATTAGTATCAAGATCGAGGTGTCACCTTACTCCTTCGGTGTTGGTAAGTGTGTGTGTGTGGGGGGGGGGGCAGTGACACTCACATATCTCTGCTCTTATAAAAAACAGAGTTGGTGATGATGGTGTTCCTGCCATCCTGCAAAATAGGCCATCGATGTATATCCCAGACATGGAAGGAAAATATGGCAATTTTGCAAAAGATACCCACACCCTCTCCGCATTTGCAAATAAGGCATTCCCTCGTTCATCCTTTTCTCCCACAAGATAAACTTCTCATACAAATGCATCTTGATGTTCCGTGCAACGCATGGGCATCTTGCTAGTAGGGAGAAGGAGTTTGTGTGACACATATCTAGCTATATTAAGGGGTAGGTAGATAGCATATGTGTGAGAGATATTATTATACTTTGAGACATTAGTGGCTGTGGGTGGGCGGAATTAAAGGGGTGGGCGTGTTATACATCGAGAGCGTGTGTGTTTCTGTGTGAGAGACTTGTAGGACGGGGTAGAAAGACGAATTTAACCCTGACGCTGGGAGAGAAATACATGAAGTGCGCGTGTGTGATTCCGATGCCTTGTGGAAATGAGATATGTATGCGTGTGAGAGAGATTGCACAATTCATTCACGTATCACTATCTAGCGATCGTGGACGTGCATCGCTTGAACATAAGTCAATATCTACTTCGTATCGTGGCGAAAGGTATAATATCGATTCAACGCTATAAAGATTGGACACTCACATATCACATTTTTTCTATTTAAATAAACCTTTTCAATTGTGCATGCCAAAGTTAAAGTGATGTTTCTTCAAACAACCAATGTAGCTATCATGTACATGCACCATTGTTACTCTTGCATTCAAATTCATTAGTCTAGGATGATTTAAGTTTCTATTTTGAAGTAATATATGTAATATTCATATATGAATTCAGCAGATGCATAATTTATGAAATGGAGGCTATGTAATCATATGAGGTAACACTTTTAAGTAGCTAACTACAATATCCATTTCTTTTTGTGCGCCTCTACACTAACACGTCAATGCATTATGTTTAAAGTAAATAACCAATGGCACTAAATTATCTATTTACACGAGAAATACATAGGCTGAGCGTTTGATCCCTTTTTTTGTGAACGCGCCACTACACCCGTACGATTGGCCGCGCCCGTGTGAACGTCCAAGTTATCGGCGCATCATCCCGAGTTATTGTCTTTTTTTTGGGGTGGACTTCACACCAGTTATTAATCACGACGCTGCGTGCCCGTGTACACAGCCTAGCATGACCTTCCCTTCTTACGGTCCAAAATTAGTTGAAACTGGATACGAATGATCCCGCAGGTGGCAAAATCTCTCGCCTCCTTCTAAATTTTCCGCTACCTTAGTCTTTAGCATGCGAAATCCCCCTTTTGTCCTTGGTGCACGGAGACCAACAGTTACAATACCGCCTTCATCTACATATAGGTTGGGGCTGCTTTGGTAACTTCCGGTTCCCCCACTACACGACACCCCCATTTCCTCTCCCCCTCCTGCAAAAACGACTAACTCCACAGCACCAGAGCATCTTACATCACGCCGTCCGTTCTTCATCGCCTTTTCTCCCCTCCCCTCTCAAAACCCTAGACTGCTCATCCACCGCTGCCTATAGCCCATTCATCGCCAACAAGGCCCACCTCGCCGGATCTCGTCATGTCGCATCTACCCTCCCACCTCCCCTAGAAACAAGTAGACTGCTCATCCACCACTGTACCACAGCCCATTTAGTGCCGGCCTTGTCCACGGCGCCGGATCTGCTTCACCGGTACTCTCGTCAACCGCCGCGCATCTGCAGCGGCTCATTCGTACTCCCCACCGGAGACGCTTCATCCACACCCCCCGGAGCCGCCCCACCGACGCCCCCGTTGACGGCCTCCGATCCTTTTCGCCGACACCTTCCTCAACCCTACCGGAGCTGCTTCGCCGACACCTTCCTCAACCCTACCGGAGCCGCTTCACCGACACCATCGTCAACCCTACCAGAGTAGCTTCGCCTATACCATTCTCAACCCTACCGGAGTAGCTTTGCCAACTCACAAGTCCACGGCCTCAGATCCGCTTCCTCGCACCCTCATCCAACCTACCGGAGCAGCTTCTGACGCCCCGGCCACGGCCGCAGATCCGCATCGTCGACACCACCCTTAACCCAACCACCGGGCAGCCGACGCCTGGCCCACGGCAGCAGCAGATCCGCATCATCGACACCATCCTTAACCCAACCACCGGAGCAGCTTCTGACGCCCCGTCCACGGCAGCAGATCCGCGTCGTCGACACCATCCTTAACCCAACCAACGGAGCAGCTTCACCTACGCCCTCGTCCACGGCCACAGATCCGCTTCGCCCACACCGTAGTCCACCCTACCGGAGCCGCTCCACAAACACCCTACTCGACGGTTCTAGATCTCCTTACCAGACCCCGACAGCCAGCGTCATCACCCTCGACGTTTCTAACCTGATTCCCACCATCTGGAGAGATGCCAAGCACCCGCCACGGCCTAGGTACTTGTCACCTTTAAACAGTCCAAAGCATCACCTGCCCGATGTACTTCAAATATACTAACCGGTCATTTATTACATTGTTATGCACCGGCAAAAACTACAAGGACGATGTTTCTTCTGGATCTAATAGCTTGGCCAACCAAGATGCTGGACTGAGGCATTGCTTTGATCTTGTAAGCGCGTCTCTCTCTCTCTCTCTCTCTCTCTCTCTCTCTCTCTCTCTCTCTTGTATTGTTCTGTGCCTGCCAGCGTGCTTTGCTAGGATTTTCGACCAGTAATCCCTTTGTGTAGACAATGATCTCTACTACTGGCTGCTAAATTACTAAATTAGATATGTAGATGTCATACATGATACTACCTCGTACCTCCGTTCCTAAATATAAGTCTTTCTAGAGATTCCACTATAGGCTACATACGGAGCAAAATGAGTGAATTTACACTCGAAAATGCATCTATATACATCTCGTATGTGGTCCATACCGGAATCTCTACAAAGACATATATTTAGGAACAGGGGCTGTACATTACACAAAATCGTAGGTGGCATGTAGGAATTCCAGTGCACTACATTAGGCTCCCTTAGAGTGCCTGCTAGTCCAAAGATCTGAGTCATGGCTAGTTTATGGTACGCACACAATCGTTAATTGGTGGTTTAAATATGCGCAAGGGATATGCAATGTAGTATCATGTAGAGATGTCTGAAATTAGCCATGTCAACTTGCAGATAGGGTTACACAATGACAAAGTACAAGATGTATGTGGCAATTTCATGGAACATTGCAAAAAAAGGAGAGGCAGCGGTGAGCCTATACAGTGTGCTATGGTATGTCACTCCTCCATTGCAATCATCGTGACATGTTATTTGTATGCCAGTTCTATTAGCCAAATTTCTTAGGGACAATTATTACGAGTTATCCTAAGAAAATAAGCACATGTGAATATAAGCTCCATGTAATAAGCCAACCAGTTCTTTTCATTGCGTTTTCAGCTTATCTTTGGTATGATCAGTGGAAAGTCTAGATTGCATTATATATTTTTCATTTTGCTGACCATATGGAAATTAATTTGACTTGCAAACATCACAAATTGAACCCTGTGCAGTAATTAATATCATAGGAAAACATGCCATCACTATTTTCTCAGAATGCAAATACAAAGATACCATCTACTTGGCACAATCTACTTTGGTCAATGTTTTCCATAGAGATCCCATTGCCTAATTTAAACGAAGAACACATGACCCACATTTAAATGAAGAACAATTATTTATTGAAATTCGATGGTCCAAGTGGCTGGTTATTATCATATTGCAGCACCACTTGAAAGCATCATATAGCAGCAGTAGCAGCTCATAGCAACTCATCATACAGAAGCAGCAGTCTGCAATTCATTATATACCAGCAGTAGCTCATAGCAATTCATCATATAGCAGCAGCAGGAACAGCTCATAGCAATTCATCATATAGCAGCAGCAGGAGCAGCTCATAGCAATTCATCATATAGCAGCAGCAGGAGCAGCTTGTAGCAACTCATCATATAGCAGCAGCAGCAGCTCATAGCAATTCATCATATAGCAGCAACAGCAGCTCATAGCAACTCATCATACAGCAGCAGCAGCTCATAGCAATTCATCATATAGCAGCAGTAGGAGCAGCTCATAGCAATGCATCATATAGCAAAGCGAAGCAGGTCATAGCAATTCATCGTATAGTGGATCGTAATGAAAATTGGCAAAAATCGAGGAGATCCTCACCTTGTTGGATGAGCTCATCCTTCAACAACACCTCAAGGCCATGGCCCGGGAGGAGGAGGGGAATAAGGTGCCTTACGCGCTGTGGTGGCATCACCAGAAGTTGTGCAAAGGCCCGGCCAGAGTAGTGCGTTGGGCGAACCACAAGTGGGAGCAAATGGCCGGAGACCATGAGAATGAGGCGGCGCCAGAGGGAGGAGCAGCTAGGGAGATTTGCCCCTACCGCCGGCCATGTAGCCTAGCCGGACATAGCATCATCGAGGATCGGGCGAGATGGGACCCGATGTGACGGCTCATTGGAGGAACCCTAGTGTCAAGGCGGGATCGAGGTTGAGGAAAGGGGAGGGATATGCAAGCGGGCAGAGCAATGAATGCTTGCGTGTTTGTTTTACTTGAGGGTCGAGGTGTGACACGCGTCGTGATTGCATTTTGAGTGTAATATTAGGCAAACAACAGAGTCATTTCACTATTCCTCTTCCCTTCAATTTTTAGTGAGGTTCTACCCGAAACACCCCCCTCCAAAGCGAAATTAGTTAAGCCCAAGCCCATAAATCAAAAATGACTTCTTTACATCTTTTATGGCTTATTTTGACAATATGCCACGAAAAGGTGGAATCGAATCGCCCTTAACCCGCAATTCAATTGTGCGTGCAATGATGAATCACTCCTACCGCTATCTCGTACATTTAGGCATCATCATACATGGCATAACCTAATACATGTGCATTCCATTGTAGAATCTGGAATATGAAATGTTTATGTTAGTTCATACGCTGCACATGATGTTTAAATGCCCTTAAATCTTGTCTACCAAGTGATGGTCTTTAAGCCTCCTTCTTTGCTTCTTTTCTTGATATGTAAGATTTGCTCACACATCTGTTCAATTGCTTGTTTGCATCAGCCAGCTATACTAGGACTGTTTGCTTTGATTACTTGCTGTTCTTGACCTAACACTCTAACAAAGCTTGTCAACGATTTAAACACTAAGGGCTGCTGTAGTGGGGCCTTGTCTAACTCATAGGTGACATAAAGGTTTGGCTGTACACTACAGTAGGCTCTCCAAGAATACCTAGAGATCCAGTTCGAAGGTATGCCTAGTTTTTACATAGTGCAAACATGGTAAATGCTCATTTCATTGTGTGCAAGTGCAAGAGATGCGGCATGTTTCATTATGTGGCATTGTTTTGTTATAATCTCATCCTTTTGTGTTCACAGACTGGAAAGTATGCATATTTATCTTCCAAGGAGACAAGTAACTAGTTTGTGTCACCTTGCAGAGGGGGTGCAATGAAGATAAGATTGAGGATTTCCAAGTACAAGATGTTAGGAAGGAGCCTTGCAAGAGAAGTAGGAGCCTCTTCAACCTGCTAAGGTAAGTCATCGTATGCAACTCAACAGTTCAATTCCTTGTTTGTTTCAGGCATAGTTAATTTTCCCTATTCAATTGCTTTATTTGTCCTCGCTAATGAGATGCCCAAATAATCATGCACGATGTTCGGTACTTGTATCACTATTAGTTGACATAATTAAAGGCCTTACCATTTAATTACTCTGCCAAGTGTGCCTGAAGCTTTGAAGTCTATTAACCAACTATTATTGCATGAGGCTCACAATCTAGTTTATACTATGCTAATGATTGCATAGTTTTGCCTCTGTAGTATGTTTGTATGAAACCCTCTCGTTGTTCATTATGCTCCCTAAGACTTTAATTGAGGTGCAGTAATTGCCAATTGCTTGCTTACTTATACGCATAGCGTGCTGTCTAAATTTGTAACTTGTCTATGTTTTCGATTGGGCCCCAACATCATGCTCCTCTGGTGAGCTAAGAGGGATTTCGTATGCAGGCTGCACAAACTATCTTTTTATAATTTTTAAAATATCACCGCTTATGCTTCATGACGTGTAACATTTTTTGTGTGAAAGTGACGTGTAACACTATTGTTAGTCCTGTTTTGCCATGTAGTACAAAATAGTGTCTTGTTCGCTTCACTTTATTTGTAACTATATTTTGCCCTAGTCATGTGTACTTACGTAAACATTTCAGGATGAAGTGACATCAACACAAAAATCATGCGGCAAAGGCGAGCCGTTATCGAATGATTATGGATTGGAATTGGAATGTGTTGATGTTCTCGAGCATCAACTAGAGGTGGCAAGACAACGTGTACATGATTGTCAACGTATAATCAACAAGTTGAGACTAGACATGTAGGTATTAGATGCAGGAGTCAAAAAAATGAAACAAGACACCGAGGTAACCATGAAGGAATTGGAGATTTTGCAGACTGAAATTTGTGCTATCTGAATCCGGCCAATCCTATTTTCTGAAGAGATTATAGTTCAAATGGAGTTAAGTGATGCGCGTCCATGATGTATGAGCTGTATTTGCCCAAGGTATGTAATTTGCTGTTTGTGTATGCTTTATTATCACCTGTGCCGAACCATAATGCCCAGTGGGTATAATTGGCTGTAATTTCTTTATTGTATATTGTAGGATTATTCTACCTTTCTATGCCTTGATCTCTTTGTTGTATAGTGTATGCACTTTAGAGGTGATAGTATTGAGTAGGATAATTCTTTGAATATGCTATATCGTTCAAACGGGGGCCAACTCGCCCGACCATGGCCCTTCACGGGCCGTCGGATCCATGGGCCTGCTACATCTCGTAGGATCCATGGGCCTTCTACGTCTCGTAGGATCCATGGGCCTTCTACGTCTCGTAGGATCCATGGGCCGCCGACTCATTTATGGGTCTTGTACGGGCCTTTAATGGGCCGTAGACGGGCCTATAATGGAAATCATACGTTTTATGGGCTGACCATAACGGGCCGTTAATAGGCCGTATTGGTGATGCTATGAAAATGGCCCAACAGACTAACGGACCACAAACGGGCCGATCAGAACGACGGGCTGAATTTGGCCCACAAGCGAAAATGACAGAACGGGTCAGAATAACCGAATGCTACAAATGAGCCCAAGAATAAATGGGCCCTCAGAAGGCCGAAAGTTAACTTGGGATGGATCGGCCCAACGGAATAACGACCCGTTAATGGGTATAAAGTGTTACACTATTCATTATGGGCCAGATTCACCGCGGGCCATTAATGGGTGTAAAGTAATACACTGCTCATTAGGGGCCAGTTTCAGCACGGGCCGCTAATGGGCCAAGAGTTACAAAGGGCCTCATATGGGCCGAAAGATGTCATGGGCCATACATGGGCCAGAAGTGAAAATGGGCTAGAATCATATTGGATGGCCCAGATGACGCTACTGGGCCTAATTCACATAGCGCGTAACGGGCCTTGGGTTAGCGGGTTGTAAATGGGCTATATGCTAATAGGCCGTTAACATGCTTTCCATGGGCCGGCCCGCCAGCTTTTGACCAAGTCAAACGGGCCGGCCTTTTCACAGGAATGGGCCACTGTTGGGCCAATGCACGTGTCGACGTATCATAGACGCCTTCTGTCCAGTGAGTGGATGACATCTGGCCCAATGATGAGCCGACACGTGTGTCCTCCAGCCAATGATGATTTTACACGTGGAAAATCCCCATTGGTCGGGGTTGTTAACGGGTTATCGGATCCAAAACCCGACCCGATAGCTTAACGGTGTTCCGTTATGGTGGATGCCACGTCTCGATCACCCTTGACGAAAGCACTTCTGTGACGCGCGATTTATCATCATTGAAGTGGACACTTCCGTGATGATAATTTTGGTAATGTCATGGAACACTTCTACGACAACACATGTATGACTATCTTGATTCTGTCATAAATTTGTCATGGATGTACATGCATGACAGAAAACGTGACCTACTGTGACAAACACGTATCATCACGGAAGTGTATTTTTTTTGTAGTGCGATCCCGCAGTGTGGATCGAAAATTTTATTCTCCACATCGATATGGCCCGAGGATATGACCTCCACGCCATCAAATACCTCCCATTAAAGCTCAAAGGGCCAGATCGACACTGGCTAAATAGTCTGCCTGAGAACTCCATCGACAGCTGGGAGGACTTGGAAGAAGCCTTCCTCGACAACTTCCAAGGTACATATGCCCGGCCACCCAATGCCGATGACTTAAGACACATAGTTCAACAATCTGGAGAATCAGCCAGAAAATTCTGGACTAGGTTCCTAACCAAAAAGAACCAGATTGTCGACTGTCCGAATGCTGAAGCCCTAGCTGCCTTTAAACACAACATCCGTGACGAATGGCTCGCCCGCCACCTCGGCCAAGAAAAGCCGTAATCCATGGCAGCCCTCACAGCACTCATGACCTGCTTTTGCGCGGGTGAAGACAGTTGGCTGGCCTGAAGCAAAAACACAGCCAGTGAGGCAGGCCCCTCAGAGGCCAAGAACAGCACCAGCAAGCTCCTGCGAAATAGACACAAACGCTGAAGCAATGGCGATAACACCAACGACACAACAGTAAACGCCGGATTCAGCGGCTCCAAGTCCGGCCAACGGAAGAAGCCCTACAAGAGGAACAATGAGGTACCTTCCAGCCTGGACCGCATACTCGACCGTCAGTGCCAGATACATGGCACCCCAGACAAACAAGCCAATCACACCAACAGAGATTTCATGGATCTTCAAACAGGCTGGCAAGTTAAATGCCGAGAACAAAGAAAGGAGATCACAAAGTGAGTACGAAGACGAAGAGCCTCGGTAGCCGAACACCGGGGGGCAGAAGAAATCCCCCCCCCCCCCCAAGTCAAAACGGTGAACTTGATATACGCCACACACATCCCCAGAAAGGAGCGCAAACGGGCACTCAGGGACGTCTACGCGGTAGAGCCAGTCGCCCCAAAGTTCAATCTGTGGTCGTCATTTCTGATCACCTTCAGTCGTCGAGATCATCCGACTAGTATCCGCCATGGCGGTTCGGCCGCACTGGTCCTTGACCCAATTATCGACGGATTCCACCTAACATGAGTCCTAATGGATGGTGGAAGCAGCCTCAACCTGCTGTACCAGGATACAGGACGGAAGATGGGCATTAATCCCTCACAAATCAAACCCACAAAGACTATCTTTAAAGGAGTCATACCAGGTGTAGAGGCCCGCTGTACGAGCTCAATCATGCTGGAGGTGGTCTTCGGTTCTCCGGACAACGTCTGAAGCGAAGAGTTAATCTTCGATATCATCCCCTTCCGCAGTGGCTACCACGCACTGCTCGGACGAACCGCGTTTGCTAGATTCAATGCAGTGCCACACTATGCTTATCTCAAGCTCAAGATGCCCGGTCCACGCGGCATCATAACAGTCAATGGCAATACGGAACGCTCCCTCCAAACAGAGGAGCACATCGTCGCCCTAGCAGCAGAGGTACAAAGTAGCCTTCTCAAACAGCACCATGGTACGACTGTCGAGCCCGGGGACATCATTAAGAGGGTCCGGACTACACTGCAGCAGGACAGCGCGGCTCGTCAAGAGCTCGATTAGCAATTCGGCCTCCGTCTCAGCCCCGATGAAGTAGCGGCATTCGCACCATGCATACATAATTATGCACTCAAAATCCCATGGACATCGACGGAAGCACAAGCTAACCCGGGATTTATAGTTCGGCTAGACCAATCTCGGACACGCATACTTTCACCTTTTTCTTTTCTTTTCAGGTTCCTTTTCCCACGGGCCTGATAACCAGTCCCTTTGAAGGATCGGCATACAAAGGAGGCATGCAGCATAGGCGTGTAGGGTAACCTCCATACGTTCTTCTTGACGATATTTACATTTATTTCTCAGGACCCTCACGCTGCGCCTTCTTGTTCCCGACATGTTAAATAGCCTGTATGTTTATCACACTATTTGTACAAGATACGCCTTAACGTATCCATACAGTTATAATGAAAACGGTTCATGGCCCAGTTTCTGTGGTTCTCGTCTCTTACTTTATTTTTATTTTGATTTTTTTATCGCATCCGTACAATCTGGTACGTCTCATATTCGCCAGGGGCTCCCTATCGCCCCATAATACGGCAGTAAAGTCTAAACACTTCTTACAGATAAGTTCGGCACCCCGAATTTAGCATTATATGCATTGGCTCCGAATCATGTCTTTGGTCAATAGTTGGGTTGCCCGGCTCCTGTGCTTGCTACCCTTCGTTCCGCTAAATCGGCTAGGGTAGTAAAGGGAAAACTACTGCGATTGTGCCCTGGCCTTGACCAGATGAGCACCTCAGTAGAGAAAGCCGAAAACTGACTGTCATGATATGGCGAGAGCCGGTCAGCTACTCGAGGGTTACAAATCGTTGGAGATTTTTTCCGTGTTATGCAAGAGATCGGCACTTCTCGATCAGATGTTGACAACACTCTGGTTTAAACCAGGGGCTGCGCCCATGCTTTATTATAAAACTCCTATGGCTAAGTGAGGGCGTTCAAGCCGTAAAGTCTGATTGCCTTGTTCATTGCGCTAAACAAATCCTTCAAGGACCATGTAATTGGATCAATATTGTTTAGATTCCATCCCGAACACCTGCGTACTACCTACATGAGGGCAGAAGCCGACGACTGGCCAACCCTCAGATTACATGCAACACGGCCGCACAGGAGGAAACAATTCAAAGCATAATAAAATTAGTTTACAAAAACCAGCTTTGTTCCCATAATACGAGGCAAAGGCAACATGAATACATTCATTCAAATACAATGTCCTGCGAACATTGCGTCGCTACAAGTCGAGACCCCTCTACGACATCCGCGAAATATCGCTCGGGTGTGCGGTGCTCCTTGCCTTCCGGCGGCCCACTGGCAACTTTAACAGCGTTCATCTTTGCCCACCACATCTTGCAGCGAGCGAAGGCCATACGGGCACCTTCAATACAGGCGGAGCGCTTGATGACGTCCAGACGAGGACAGGCATTCACCATCCGCCTCGCGAGTGCGAAGTAGCTACCAGGCATAGCTTCGGCTGGCCATAACCGGATTGTCAAATCCTTCATGGCTAATTCGGCCACCTTGTGCAGCTCCACCAGCTGTTTCAGCTGATCGATGAAGGACACGGGAGACTCTGACTCCGCATATTGCGACCGTAAGAGCTTCTCCGTGGAACCCCCTCCTTTGGATCGATAGAACTCCACGATGTCTGATACACTACGTGGTAGTGAAGGAAATATGCCCTAGAGGCAATAATAAAGTTATTATTTATTTCCTTATATCATGTAAATGTTTATTATTAATGCTAGAATTGGATTAACCGGAAACATAATACATGTGTGAATACATAAACAAATAGAGTGTCACTAGTATGCCTCTACTTGACTAGCTCGTTAATCAAAGATGGTTATGTTTCCTAGTCATAGACATGAGTTGTCATTTGATTAACGAGATCACATAATTAGGAGAATGATGTGATTGACATGACCCATTCCGTTAGCTTAGCACACGATCGTTTAGTATGTTGCTATTGCTTTCTTCATGACTTATACATGTTCCTATGACTATGAGATTATGCAACTCCCGTTTGGCGGAGGAACACTTTGTGTGCTACCAAACGTCACAACGTAACTGGGTGATTATAAAGGTGCTCTACAGGTGTCTCCAAAGGTACTTGTTGGGTTGGCGTATTTCGAGATTAGGATTTGTCACTCCGATTGTCGGAGAGGTATCTCTGGGCCCTCTCGGTAATGCACATCACTTAAGCCTTGCAAGCATTGCAACTAATGAGTTAGTTGGGGGATGATGTATTACGGAACGAGTAAAGAGACTTGCTGGTAACGATATTGAACTAGGTATTGGGATACCGACGATCGAATCTCGGGCAAGTAACATACCGATGACAAAGGGAACAACATATGTTGTTATGCGGTCTGACCGATAAAGATCTTCGTAGAATATGTGGGAGCCAATATGAGCATCCAGGTTCCACTATTGGTTATTGACCGGAGACGTGTCCCGGTCATGTTTGCATAGTTCTCGAACCCGTAGGGTCCACACGCTTAATGTTTCGATGACAGTTATATTATGAGTTTATATGTTTTGATGTACTGAAGGTTGTTCGGAGTCCCGGATGTGATCACGGACATGACGAGGAGTCTCGAAATGGTCGAGACATGATGATTGATATATTGGAAGCCTATGTTTGGACATCGGAAGTGTTCCGGGTGAAATCGGGATTTTTCCGGAGTACCGGGAGGTTACCGGAACCCCCCCGGGGACTTTATGGGCCATAATGGGTCTCGTGTAGAAGAGGAGAGGCGGCCAGGGCAGGGCCGCGCGCCCCTCCCCCCTAGTCCGAATAGGACAAGGAGAGGGGTGCGGCGTCCCCCCTTTCCTTCCTCTCCTCCACCTCTTTCCCCCCTCTCTCCTAGTCCAACAAGGAAAAGGGGGGTGTCGGTGTCAAAACCGGCGGATCTCAGGTAGGGGGTCCCGATCTGTGCATCAAGGCTGATGGTAACAGGAAGCAAGGGACATAAATGTTTACCCAGGTTCGGGCCCTCTCGATGGAGGTAAAACCCTACTTCCTGCTTGATTAATATTGATGATATGGGTAGTACAAGAGTAGATCTACCACGAGACCGTAGAGGCTAAACCCTAAGAGCTAGCCCATGATGGTATGATTGTAATTGTGATCGGCCTTCTAAGGACCAACCTCTCCGGTTTATATAGATACCGGAGAGGGCTAGGGTTTACATGGAGTCGGTTACAAGGAAGGAAATATAATATCCGGATCGCCAAGCTTGCCTTCCACGCCAAGAAAAGTCCCATCCGGACATGGGCCGAAGTCTTGAGTCTTGTATCTTCACGCTTCAATAGTCCGGACGTTGTACACAGTCCGGCTGTCCGGATACCCCCTAATCCAGGATTCCCTCAGTAGCCCCTGAACCAGGCTTCAATGATGACGAGTCCGGCGCGCAGTATTATCTTCGGCATTGCAAGGCGGGTTCCTTCTCCGAATACTCCAAAGTGCCTCTTACGGCGAATAGTGTCCTGCCTCCAATCAATGTTGTGCTCCTCGGCTTCGGGGCCTCAGTAATGATCATCTCCACGTGTCAAGCGAATGCGAGGAGTCAAGGCATTTTTGCATTTGCCATCCTCGATCCTCCGGGCCAACCGTCTATTTGAAGGGACGGGAATTCTCAGATCCAACCCTCACTCTCCCTCCCAGAGCCAGCATCCAACAGAGCGCTCCACGAAAAGCCATTCCAACATGGCCGACCGTCGCAGCTCTTCTGCTTGCCCTTCTCGTTCCAAGTCGGGGGATTGGGGAGAGTGTTCAGTTCCTCATAGCCATTTGACAAAGTTACAAACCCAAGGGTTTCTCCCACCGGCGTTCATGGTCTCCGTCCGAGCTGGAATAGCCACTTATGACGGAGGAGACCAAGCTGAGGGATCTCCTAACCCATCTCCGGAGGAGCGTATATGTCTGATCCCTCATCTGCTGAGGGGCGTCGGGTTCCCTATCCAACCGTTTCTTCACGGGCTCCTGGAGTTCTACGGCCTCCAGCTACACGATCTTACCCCTGCCTCTATTCTGCACATAGCGGGGTATGTTGCCATGTGCGAGCTGTTTTTAGGCTGCGAACCACACTTGGGATTATGGCGGAAGCTGTTCTGCCTCGTCCCCCGCACCCAGGGGGAGTCCCTATGTCAAGTGGGCGGGGCCGAAGTATGGCGCATCACCGAGACCGGATACCTGTCCGGCACTCCTAAGAAGGCACCAGAAAACTGGCCTTCAGAGTGGTTCTTGTCGGCGTTCTGGGAACGGGGGTCCCCAGACTTGCCTACCTGCGGCCTGCGGCGTGGCTCAAAGGAGGCCCAGGACAGCCCATCTTCATCAACACAAGCTCAAGACCCTCGCGAGGGGCCAAGCCTCGCGGGGCGGACGACCAAGAGCTTCCTCAGGCGCGGCCTCGTCAGGCTGCTCACGAGGAGGCGGAGAGTTCAAGGCAGGGTACCTCGTGAGGTGCCCATGACGCAAGCCATGATGACCAGGGGCGCCCGATCGGGCGCCAGCCCAGCTGGCGTCCTCCTTTCCTCTTTGGTGCAAAGGAGCAAGTGCGAGCAAGAGCATCAAGCAAAGGCATCCGCTTCGGTGCAACAAGACCAAGACCAGCCCCAACGGCTGGAATGCGATCATCGTGGAGCCCAAGCAGGCGTCATCACCAGAGCCTTTGGCAAAGCGAGGACCAACTTTAGTCGGGATAAGTGTACCCGCTGTTCCCCTTCAAAATGGCCAATTGTTGGCGCCCTTCCCGCTCAATATTTGGGAAGAGGCCCAGGGCCTTCGTCTATATAAGTGGAGCTAGCCACCATAGGAGGGGGATCCGATCCTCTTCTTCGGCCCGGCATTAGGAATCCAAGGAGAGAGAGAGACCCGATCCTCAAGCTAGAGCGACGGGATACCACTTAGCAGTTCATCGCTTCCACCAAGAATGACCCTCGCGAGGCTGTTCTTCCCATCTTATTCCTCATCAGCCCAAGAGGCAATCCACACACCACACACTGGAGTAGGGTATTACACCACGCTGGTGGCCCGAACCAGTATAAATCTTGCGTCTCTTGTGTTGTTCTTGCTAGTAGTTTAGGTCCCTGCGATTCGGGCGAGTGCACGAGACGGTGGAGGGTTGGATCTCCGCTGCACCCCGTAGTTCGAACCTTAGGGGTCTGCCGAACCCGAAATCCGACATTTGGCGCGCCCGGTAGGTGCGCCCGGAATCCGCTTTCGCCACCTCGTGGTCCGTCGCATCGTCATCACCATGTCCGGCGACAAAGCGGGCAACCCAGATCCATGGGCGGCGTGGCCCGCCCACGCAGAGCCGCTCGCCTCGGGCGACCCCGTGCCCCAGGCAGCTCATGGTCCGCAGGGCGCTGCGGGCCGCGGGCAACGCGGACAGGCCTCGACGGATCTCACACCGCGGCAGGCGCGGTCAGCAGCAAGAGCCTCCAACCACGCCGCGACCACATCACCGTACACCCGCCGGGAGCAGGCGAACTCGAGGGCCGCGCTCATAGTGGCCCGAGAGCTGCGTCTGCAGCTGCTGGAGAGCGGCCGCGACGTCTTCTGGAGCGAGTGGCGGAGCTCTGGCTTCGCCGCCTCGAGGGCTCACCCTTCGCACCCAACTCCCACCTCGCCGGCGAAGGCGGCCCGACGGGGCTCCACGCGCACCCGCGGGCTCCAACGCTACTCCACCACTGGCGAAGCTGTCAGCCCCGGGCCGGCGGCGGGGTTGCCCCCGCCCCCGGCCCATGGAGACGAAGGACTCGCCGCAACTCACGACCCTGGTGGACCGCCGCCACCACCCCACGGGCGGGCGATCGAGCAGAAAGCAGCAAGGCACGCCAAGCACTACGGGCGTGGCCTTTGGGATGACGGCGCCGGAAGAATACGTGCCCACATGATGGACCAGGGCACCCGCATGAGGGAGAACAAGACTCGCTCCTCAGCCCAATCTGGAGGGATGAGGCGCCAGGAAGCCGCGGGCTTCTTCCAGAGTCTCGAGATGGTCCCACTGGTCACGCCGGGGGCGACGATTATCGGGTACCGCTACTTCCTCAAGAGCAAACATACGCTAACAATAGGTCGCAGGAGGTACAGGTCGCGATGACGAGCGGCTGCCCCGCTCCCGCAGTCTCCTACCCATCGGGAGGGGGGCGCAGGGGGCTGCCGTAGAGGGGCAGAGATCCGACATCACCATCGCGGCGTTCGGAGCAAGGCGTTCTCAGGAGGTAGGCCCTATGCTGGGGAGGTGCCTCAGGGCCTGCCCCTGGCGGAGGACCCGTGGTCGTCGGGGAACTGGCTGGCGACATCGCTCTACCCCACCGGGCGCGTCTGGTTTCCGGGTCGTCGTTGGTGGCACTAGAGTGTGGCACAAGGCGGGGCCCTCGTCTGGCGATATGAAGCAAGGCCCGGTGCTTGTGAAGAAGGCCCAGTGTTTGTGAAGCTCGCCGCCTGTGACACTCTCACGTAATAATGAGTGGGGCTGTACATGCCCCGGAGTCTCGAGGGTGCCGGCCTCAGCCCTGGGGCTCCCTCCCACGCCCAAGAGTGCACTTAGCTCCATATTTGGTGAGAAGACGCCCAAGACTAGACTAGGTGCCGGACGCAGCCTTTTTCTCGCTTTCATTGGTTTTCCCTCCGGCTGTCGTTTTCCCTGTTGGATTTAAGTTGGATTTGAGCTTGAAGATTTGCGCGTATTCGGGGAAGGGGTGCTTAGTCTCGTTCGAGCAAATCTCTCGCGTTTTCGGTTACGACTCCGCCTCAGCTGCCTCCCCTCGCGGGCCCCTCGCGAGCCGGGCCAGGCCAAGCTTGCGCGCAGCCCAGCCTGTCGCCGCCGCGTCCTCTCCGGAGGGTTTTTACTGCAGGTCCTACGGATTCGATCAGTGGGCGCTCAGATCGCCTCAGCCTCCCACAGGTTATCTCGGGGCTCGTACGAAACAAAGGTAAACCATCCAACTAGCGCGCCGCTTAGCCAACCACTTGGCACGGGCGTATGGGCGATGTAACACCAGCTAATACGAAGAACACGAGTCTTACATGAGGGGCTCCCCCTCCCAAAATGCTCTCACCTCCATCAGGCCAAAGCCTGAGTTCTATTCATGCAGGTAATGGAACAAGGACAATACATGATCGATCGGACAAATCCCCAATGCATCCCCTGTGGAGCATCTCCCGAGCCGTTGTCGGGCGTTGCCGGCCTCGCCATCGCTATCTGCGTGATCGCCGGCGGTGTCCGGGCGTTCACCACGCCGCCTCATCGGGCGGCCACGACCACGCCGCCGTCAGACGAAGCGAAGGCCGTGACGAGGGCATCCACGTTGTCTTCCACCCAAGGCGCCAGTCGCCCCTACCGCCCGGGAACTGGGCGATGGCTGCGTCAAAATCGAAGTGAGGGTCCATGTCCCGGAGATGGCTAAAGACGCAAGAGAAGGCGCGCCCGAGCAGCGCGCGGCTCCTCTCCTCCACCAACCTGTCGGCCTCGACCGATCAAGCGCCTCACCGCGCCACCACGTCAGTGAAGAACTGAAGGTTGCCGGCGTAGTTAACCGCGTGCGGCTGGCCTACTGCCGCCTCGCAGATATTATCCAAGGCTATGTTAGCTCTTTCCCTGAGCGTGGCAAGCATGGGACGGTGCTCGTGCTCCAAGATTTGCCGCTGATGCATCTCGTCCGCATTCTGGCGCGCAACAGCCTCGGCCTCCTCCACCCGCTGGCGAAGAAGGAGCGCCTCGGCCTGAGAGGTGGTGGACTCCCTCTGCGCCACCTCGAGGGCGGCCCAAAGAGCATCGGCCCGCTGCGTCGCCTCCTCCGATTTGGCCCTCAAGGCAGCAGTCCTGCCTCAGCCTCGGCCTTGATCAACCCCTAACCGCTCCTCAAACTTCGCGCTTTCGAGGTTCGAGCGCCGCCGCCACTCGGCGTCCGACCTCCTCCATGACGCGGGTTTCCGTGGCTGCAACCTCATCCTCCGCCCGCGTCGCCAAGCGCTCCCTCGTCTCCAGCGCTCGTACTCGTAGCGTGCGTTCGGCGGCTTCAGCGTCGGCGCCTCTTCACGCTCGAGCTCACGGTCGCCAGAGGCCACCTTCATCGACGCAAGGACTGCCTCGCGCAGCTCCCCTTGCTCCTCCAACGAGTGGCACCGGGCCAGGGCTTCCCGTGCCCGCTCCTCCGCCGCCTCTTGCCGCCTGTCAGCTGCCTGGGCCTCCTCGACGGCCCGAGAACAGGCCTCCCGAGAGGCTGCCAACGACGCCTTGGCCTCTTCTTCATCAAGCTCGCGCTGGCGACGCGCAAGGGCGGCAGCGCCTTCCAGCTCGCGCCTCTCTGCGATCAGGCACAGGCCCTCGGCCTCAAGGCGCGCGTCTTCGTTAGCAAGCTCTTCACCAAGAAGGCTCACCGCGTCGGCCGCCCTTCGAAGAAATCCTTGGCGAAGGGCGCGACATTCTTGGCAGGCGGCCACAAGACGTCCTCCACACCATCAACCGCCCCAGACGGGCGCCGGGAGCCGCGAATCAACACTCCCCCTCCGGGCAGGGGGCTGGGGGCTGGCACCCTCGCGACGGCCGGGCACGCCGCGCCAGAAGCCCGGCCTGGAGCCAGCCCATCCCCAGACGAGGGGCGCAGGAAGCGCCTCAGCCAATCGCCGTCCACGACCAGGCGAGAAGCTAACGGCAGGCTAGCTATGCCTCGGGAAGGCTCGCGAGGAAGGATCGTGAGGCGCGCAGGGCCACGACGCGCCTCGGGACGGCTCACCTCCCCGGTCGCCCTCACCACAAGGGCTCCACTGCTTGGAGCACTCAAGGACGGGGGAGGGGGCGAGGCCTAGGAGGACGACCCCTCGCCCATCTCCGTGAGCTCGGCAGGAAGGGGCCCGTAGGGCAAGGATCAGTACAAGCAGCAGAAGAATCAGGAGCTGGAGAAGGAGAAGGCTTACTCATCAGTAGCGAAGTACTTCCTGCGCTTCAGCAGGCGACACGGGTAATCATCGCCCAGGGCCCCCCTTCTCTTCCGGAGGGCCTCGAAGTTCATGCGGAAGCGACCCAAGATTTGAGCGCAGGGGTCAGCCTGCGGCGAGGGAGGAGCATCAAGGCGACCAGCTGGCTGTGGGCGTCACTGACGCGCGCTGCTGATCGCCTCACCAAAAGAAGCAAGTAGGGCCTCGGGGCTTCATCCGCAGCACCGCAGGATCTGCCGCCCTCAGCCACGGCGGCATGAGCCTCAGGAGCTGCCCCCTCGCGAGCGTCGCCCGGCGCTGTCACCCCGGCGGGGGTCCCTTCGGCCTCTGGCGGCTCGTGCCTCCCTGCTCCGCCACTCGAGGAGGAGCCGCCTTGGCCGACTGGAAGGGCTGTCACCACCACTGGATTCTCGCGAGGCCCTCGAGACCAGCGGGCGCAACCCCATTCATCGAAGATAGGCATCTGGTTCACCAGATCACCCTGTTCCGGGCAGAGGTACAAGAGGCCCTTCGCGTCGGATGCCACCAGAGTTTGGATCGCCAGTCAAGATCAGGAGCACTTTCCTTAGCGCTTCGGGCGTCAGGTCTTCTTCCTGGAGCCTCATACGATCACCAGGCCCGCCGAAGGCCCACATCCGGTGGGAATGGCGTTGAATAGGAGCAATGCATCGTATCAGGAACTCCTTCACCACCTTGGGCGCCGTCACAGCAAGCGACCTCAGGAACGCGAAGCGGCGCCAGACAAAGACGAGCCGAGGGCTCGAAGCGCCTCCGCCCCACCTGAATTGGGGACAGCAAAGCGAGGTCGGCTCAGATAGCAGGGGGCTGGGCACCCCCACATCCACATACAACCACCTCTCGCGGAACTCAGCCGCGGGCGGAGGCAGGCTGAAGTCAATCCCTGAGGCCGCTGTCTCGGGCACGGCGACGAAGCTCACGCACGCCGAGCATTGAGTGGGGTCGACAAGGCGCAGAGAGAAGAAGTGGCGCAGCAAGGCAACCGAGGGAAGGATGCCCATCATTGCCTCACAAACGAAGGCGAAGACCGAGAGGAGAGTAATGGACTCAGGACCCAGATGCATCATGTGGATCTGATAATGGGAAAGCACGGCATTGAAGAAATCAGAGAAGGGGGGAACCAGTCCGCCATACGTATGCCAACAAATACCGGACCTCGGTGACTAGCCTTGTCAATGGCGAAGTGGGGCGCTGGCCAGGCCGTCGTCCTCCGCATTCGTTGAAGGAGGTGGCCAGAGCCGAACTGACCTTGCCCAAGCCCTCCAGATTGAGTATGATCGACGGGTCGACAATGAGGCCGCGGCGATGGCGAGCAGCAAGGCTAAGGCGAGGTTTCTTCCCTTTCCCTTCTTCGCTTGAGCCATGGCGATCGAAAGGGGAAGGGGATTTGAGGTTGGATTGGAAATGGAAGCTGGAGTTCGAGAGAGGGAAGGACTGAGCGCACAAGCAACAGAGAGGGGAACAGATGTGCAGCAGCGTGTCCGGCTTAGCAAGGCACGAAATAAGGAGGCGTGGGGAACAGGTCGCCCACGCCCAATCAACCGCCACACGGCGCCCAAGGTCAAGCTGTTAGGGCTCGCGACGCTCAGACTTAACCTTTCGCCTCTGCTCGGCCAAGTTCGGGCGCGCCGTGGGCCCGGGGCCCTCTGTCGGTGTTCGGGAACGGGGGTCCCCAGACTTGCTCGCCCGCTGCCGCGGGCGTGGGTCAAAGGAGGACCAGGACAGCCCATTTTCATCAACACAAGCTCAAGACCCTCGCGAGGGGCCAAGCCTCGCGGGGCGGACGACCAAGAGCTTCCTCAGCGCCGCCTCACAGTTGGCTCACGAGGAGGCGGAGAGTTCAAGGCAGGGTACCTCGCGAGGTGCCCATGATGTAAGCCATGACGACCAAGGGTGCTGGCTGGGCGCTAGCTCACAAGGCCCTCCTTTCCTCTTTGGTGCAAAGGGAGCAAGCGCAGTAAGAGCATCAAGCAAAGGCATCCGCTTCGTGCAACAAGACCAAGACCAGCCCAAATGGCTGGAATGCGATCATCGTGGAGCCCAAGCAAAGGCGTCATCACCAGAGCCTTTGGCGGCGAGGACCAACTTTAGTCAGGATAAGTGTACCCGCTGTTCCCCTTCAAAATGGCCAATTGTTGGCGCCCTTCCCGCTCAATATTTGGGAAGAGGCCCAGGGCCTTCGTCTATATAAGTGGAGCTAGCCACCATAGGAGGGGGATCCGATCCTCTTCTCCGGCCCGGCATTAGGAATCCAAGGAGAGAGAGAGACCCGATCCTCAAGCTAGAGCGACGGGATACCACTTAGCAGTTCATCGCTTCCACCAAGAACAGACCCTCGCGAGGCTGTTCTTCCCTGTACTATTCCTCATCAGCCCAAGAGGCAATCCACACACCACACACTGGAGTAGGGTATTACACCACGATGGTGGCCTGAACCAGTATAAATCTTGCGTCTCTTGTGTTGTTCTTGCTAGTAGTTTAGGTCCCTGCGATTCGGCGAGGTACGAGACGGTGGAGGGTTGGATATCCGCGCGCACCCCAGAGTTCGAACCTTCAGGGTCTGCCGGTACCCGAAATCCGACAGTTCTATATAAACGACGTCCCCCTTCCGGATCCAGTCCGGACAGGTCTCCGCAAGTTCAGCAACGCCCCGCCAAGGGCACGCCTAAGCTGACGCCCCCGGGGCCCTCAAGAAGAGGACACGAGGGAAATATTCCTCCTGATGGACATGATAAAGTTACTGGCTAAATCCGGACTGACGATAGTTGAGGTTATGGCGATATGCATAAGACGGGGAGTGCAGCCGCTCCAATATCGGGGGAAGCCCATGTGGCATTTCAACGGGGAAGACGACGCCACCCGCTGCAGCGTAAAGGTCCGGACTCCGCTGCCGCTCTGGCAAGGATATTGTCCGATCTGTACAAAGGGGAAGAGGAGGAATTCCTTCGCATAAAAACGCGGGACAGATTCTCCATGTACAACCCCCCAGCGTGGGTAAGTTGCCATTCTTTTTCCCTGCTTTGTTCTAGCGTTCTTCTGCTAAGATTACTTGCATCAATGCTTCCGGGCAGGAATTAAGGAGGGTCGAGAAGGAATCTTCAGCCCCTCCTGGCAACTGTGAGGACCTGGAAGGGCCCTAGATCCGGGACTTAAAGTGGATCCGGATATCACCGTGGAGCTTGTGAACGGGTATTTTATCGAGCGTAGCCGATGGCGCCCTAGTGGCCATTACGGCCGACTACCCTGGACTGCTCCCCGCTTCATGTGTAAGACGAACTAGAAAGCCCTATCCTTCGAAGAGGACTCCCCCCAGGTGTTATAATTTACCTTTGAGGCGTCGTTCTATTTGCAGAAACGACGACCGGAGCGAGGGGCCGAGCCCCTAGGGACTCGTCAACCACGGGCATCTAGATCGGGCAGTCTCAAGAGGAAGGCGGTGAGGGTTGAAACACCGCTACAGAGGTAAAACAATAACCTGTCCTATAATTATAGAATTAAAAATATGACAGCGCCCTTCGTGTCTGGCAGGAAGAGGAATAACCGGACTATATCCGGAAAGCCTACCAATCACGCCTCCACCAGCCGGGTTGCGGAACATGCTTCAGGGGCGGAGGCGGACACGGGGCCAGCACCGCATAGTTCTCCAACAGAGAGTGCGGACATGCTCTCAGGCATGAATTCCGAAGTAGAGAGCGCCATGAATCACAGGCGCCGACGGGCCGTACTTCGGAGCAACATCTTTTCCAAAGAGGCGTTTAATGCCTTCAATTCGGCGGACACGTACGTCCAAGCTGCTCGGGGCGGCCTTTCCCAAGCGACAAACCAATATACCAAAGACATACGGGTGAGAAATTGTCAGGACCCCGATTCCAAGTCACATCGATCTAGCTGGTAACACCTCATATCACTTTGCGGCCTCACGCACGGTATTCAACGGGTGTCGCCTTACCATGGCCCGGGACCGTTTGCGTCTCTTGGCTCACGTATATGATAGTGTCGCTAGCATCCATATGACAAAGAACCCGGGCCGACATGGCTAGTCGTGAACCCAAAGCGGCACTAACTCATGGGGACAGGCATACATGAATCACATCAAGCATGTCGGTCAGCAGCGTGTGAATCCGTGCTGTAGCACTGAGCTAACAGGACTCTGGGAACCCGGGCTGTAGCAGGCTAGGCAGGACTCCGGATGTCACCGTGTGACATATCCCCGAAGGGACAGACACAGGAACGAAGTGAAACACATGTCGGCCAGTCAAGTGTCCTGAGTAGTAGTGCTGGGCTAGCAGGACTCCGGTGAACCGGGCTTAAGCGGACTACTATGGCTCAAGGAAGCACTAGACTACATTTCCCCATAAGAGAGGCTGCCAAGGATAAACAACTAGATTGTCGGATCCCACACATACCAAGCATTTCAAACATACACACAATATGCTCGATATGTGTAAATACAACATGGCATCACAATATAACTCTACGACTAAAGTATTTATTCATTAGGCTCCGAGGAGCGAGATATTACAAACATGGGTCTCATGACCCAACATACAGAGCATACAAAACAAAGCACACACGGAAGCTTAACATGTGTGAGTACAGACATCTACAAATGAAAAAGGCTGAGAAGCCTGACTATCTACCAGATCCTGCCGAGGACACAAGATCGTAGCTGAGGTAACAAGCTAAACGTCGAAGTCCACGCCAGAACTACTAGCGAGACGGAAGTCTCTCTCGCAAAAACATAAAATAGGCAAACGTGAGTACAATTGTACTCAGCAAGACTTACATCGAACTAACTACATATGCATCATTGTCAACAAAGGGGTGGTGGAGTTTGACCGCAGCAAGCCAGCTTTGACTCGGTGGCTATCCTAAATTACGACCGCAAGTAACTCTTTTGAGGTGGCGACACGAGTTCACATATTCACCATATGAATACACCACTATGGATCCGCTCGCGTCTCCCTACGAGAACGCCATCCATAGCACTCACGCTTATCTTGCGCATTTTAGAGTATCCACTTTCACTTGTCTATGAACTGTACAGGCAACCCAGAAGTCCTTTACCGTGGACACAGCTATTCGAATAGATCATATTAACCCTGCAGGGGTGTACTTCTTCACACATGCTCTCGCCACTTACCGCCATGTACGCCTCGTGTATCTCGGCAACCTTCAAGCGGAAGCCTGGCGAGGGAGTCGGCCACGACCTGACTAACCACACAAGTCTCTCATCCAGGTTTATCGCCTATTCGGGTTCCATCCGCAAGGAGATCCGGCCGGGGTGTCGCTCATGGCCCCAAACGATGTGAGCAGGGTTCCCGAGACACCAAACGGGCGCCCGGTACACCGTGCCACGGTGTATCTACCGCAACATAGCCCACCCCTAGGGTCAGCGCTACGCACGGCCCCCAACACATATCCTACAAACATGAGAAACTAGTTGAACTCCTGGACAGAGATCGAGGCGATTAATAAGTCGAGAGGGGTCGAGTTACCGGAACCCAATGTGTGGTAGTAACTGTTTCATGGATCACAAACACAGAACTCAGTTCTTGAGGACGGCTGCAATGAGACAACCCACCATGTACTCCTACACGGCCTCTCACCGCTACCTTTACCAAATCGTGTTCACACACCTAGCTCACACACAGTAGGACATGTTCACACACCTCCCATTCATCCTCGATGAATCAGACCTGACTCAACTCTAAGCAGTAGCATGCATGACAAACAAGCATGAATGAGTAGGCACAACAGGGCTCAAACAACTCCTACTCATGCTAGTGGGTTTCATCTATTTACTGTGGAATGACAGGTCATGCAGAGGATAAAGGGGTTCAGCTACCGCAGCAAGTAACAGATGAATCGTTGTTGTCCTAATGCAGTAAAAGAGAGCAGGAGTGAGAGGGTGGGATTCTATCGGAATGAACACGGGGGTTTTGCTTGCCTGGCACTTCTGAAGATAATATAGTTCTTCATCGGTGTCATCGAACTCATCGTCGGTACGTCGTCTACTTAGAGGGGACAAACACCAACAAACAAAGGAGAAACACAATCAATGCCATGCAACAATATGATGCATGAAGATGACATGGCAATATGCTGTTGATTTGAGCTAATGCAACAGAAGGTCATTTTGATTGAAGTGGAATTCAAAACTAGATCAAATTCCAACTCCAAAACTATTATCAAATTTGTCCTAATCATGTTTCATCCTAAACAGTGGGGTTAACTTTCTCAAACATGCATGAAAATGATACAGATGGATAGATTGCATTTTTCTGATCATTTTTCATATATAAATTATTTCATTCTGAGCTAAGGTTGATTTTCTATGATTTTTAGAAGTTTTGGCTATTTTCTGGAATTTCCTGAATTAAAATGAATCCAGAAAAACCTATTACTGCGTCAGCATGACGTTGGTGTGACGTCATCAGGTGAACAGCGTCGGCCCAGGTCAAACCTGACGCCGGGACACACTGGTCAGTGACTAGGCTAATTAACAGAGACTGATAGTGCTAATTTAATCCTAACTAAAAGTGTTTAGTGGGCGTGGGCCCGCATGTCAGTGACCCTGGGGTTAATTAGCAGGGTCATTAGCCCCTAATGACGGTGCCACATCGACATCGCCGGATTAAGCGCCGGCGACCATATCCCGCGGCAGAGGCTCGCCGGAGTTGCTCGGGCTCGCGCTACAGGCGACGGTTTCGAGCGCGGTTTGCGGCTATGGGTTGCTGGCAGTGCGGCGCATCCGGTGGTGGCCGCGTGGTGTGCTGTGGGTGCGTGTAGCAGCAGCGGCGACGAGCCGGGCGGCCGCCGGAGTTCGGTGGTGCTTCGAGACGGCGCTACGAGGCGCGACATGACAGGTGAGTAAGTGCGTTCGGCTCCTGGGGGATTGCTGAGCACGAGGGTGGGCTCCGACGCAAGCGACGGCGGCTAGAACGGCGATGACGACATGCGCGGCGGAGCCGAGCTTTCGGGCACAAGTGGCGCGGCGGCTACGGCGTGCGAGAGGGAAAACGGATGGAGTGAGAAGAGTCAGTGGCTCACGGCGGTTGCGACGGCCGTCGAAGTGGGCTCGAGGAGGCGTCGGAGGCGACGTACGGGCGGCCGCCGATCTCCGGTGGCCGACGAGGGGAACGGCGATGTTGGCGGTGTCCAGGGCTTCCGGCGTCTTGAGGATCGGTGAGGAGGAAGAGGGCATCGGGGCGGAGCTCGTAGACTGCTCGGGGTGTCGTCGGGACGGCGGTGGTCGCGGCAACGGTGAACGGCGGCGATGGGCGGGTTCGGTGGCTTAGCAGGGAGAGAGCAGAGGAGGGAGAGAGGTCTAGGGAGAGAGGAGAGGGGCCAGGGGCTGCGTGGCGTCACCTGGTGCATCGAGGAGGAGCCAGGCAGGCTGGGAGGGAGGAGGTGGAGGCCTCGGGTGCGCTGGTGTCGACACGCCTCTGCCTACTGGCAGAGGTGGAAGAAGACCAAGGCGCCCCTGGTGGGCTGGGCCGATTCTGCTGGGCCACCAGGTAAGTGGGCCTCAGGTAAGCGTCAGGTAAGTGGACCAGGTTGGTTCTTTCTCTCTCTATTCTATTTGAGTTTTTCTATTTATTTTGTTTTGTTTTGATTTGATTCACAGCCCAAATCATTTAGTAGCTTCTGAAAATATTTATGTGGCTTGATGCAATATATTCGAAGCCACTCATAGGTTTTTTCAGAATTGTTGGACCTGCAATTCTTTTTATAGAAGAATTAAATCCAACTCAAATATTTATTGATTTAAATCCAAATGGCCAAAATAATTCCTCAAAAATGTTCCATATTTTTTGGTTTGGACCAAAACCCTTGCCAAGAATATTAAACATCATTGAAGAGCATTTTGGAAACATTGGATGCATTTTCCAGGGTTATTTGCCCTTCTTTTATTTAAAATTTTGAGGCTTTCAAATTTCCTCAATTCAAGTTTCAAAAAATTTAAACATGATGCAAACACTAGGCAGCACCAGAAGCTAGGGATGTGACAGAAATTTTGATAAGTATGTATAGCAGTAGCCCCTGAGACTTGAAACGGTTGAAACAACAGTTTTAAGGATCAATTAATGTACAGGTCCTTGTAGAGAAGAACGAGCAATTGTTTCGGGAGATGGAGGGGTGCAAGGCCGAGCTGAGGGCCGCAGTTGCTAAATTAGAGGAGCCCCAAAAGCCCTCATCTGGTAACAATTGTCACAATTGCACGAAGATGAACCAGTTAGTATATGGCTGATGTGACAAGTCTAACAGAAAATTCTGCAGACAATCCCGGGGTGAGTCCAGAGGGCGTAGGAGAGGACGCATCGCATCTCAAAAAGCAGCTAGAGGCTGGCGAGCGCATCCTTACGCGAGTTAGGCGGGAGAAGAACGATCTTCAAGACGCCAAAGTCCAGCCGGACGTGGAGTTAAAAGATCTCCGCGCTCAGCTGGCGGACTCCATGAAGGAGAACAAGAGGCTTCGACGCGGCATTTATAGTAAGTGCCTAAACGAACTGTTGTACAGTTCGTTGCGGAAGTATATTGAAAGAATTTTGCTTGCAGGTATGTTAACAGGTCGCACTGAAGAGGAGATGACCTCATCTGCAAATGATTTACTGCAAGACCTTTCACAACTGCACGAGCGAGCTCGACAAGTGATGCAAGGTGTTGCTCAGGCTTTGTGGCCATCAAGCCTACTGCCGAATGGCATGGGGGAACTTGCGGACATGCTTCAAGGAGCCCGGCGGCACTTTCGTCTATGGAAGATATCAGCATGCCGGCAAGGAGCAAGAGAAGCCTGGGCAATGGTGTAGACGCGCTAGACCAAGCTGGACCCAAACCATATGGACGAAGTGGGACCGGCGGGGCCCGATGGGCAAGAAATTCCTGTTAGTCTGGTGTATGACTAGGTAGTGTTAGCCGCTAAGTATTCTCAATAGGATTGTAAACTAGATAGCCTGTTGGACGGTATAGAAGAGGAATGTAATCAGTCCAAGTGACTGTGTAATTTAATGGGCTTAAGTAGCCCCTAGCTGGATTAAAATCGTTTGTCATGGCGGACCTTTTCGTTTCAGCCCCCGGACCCTATAATCCGGGGTGTGTCCGAATACCCACTCAGTTATACAAAACCGGGGTATGCGTGGAAACAAGGCGTATGGGTCATAAGTGCTTGAACAGACAAGTACCCAACTAGTTATGTTATATTACATGGATAGTAAGAAACATCTTCCAGAGAGAGTAGTTCCGTTAGGGGTTCCTTTCCCTGGGTACGCATGCGACGATGCACATGTCCGGACTGCGAACGATGGCGCAGGATGCAAGACTTCTGGGGATTCATATTATAATAAATGAACACATCTTTTGTTCACCGACCGAATATTCTCTTAAGGAAGCTAGCTTTCGGCTTCACCCAGTCTGAGGTACACATCCGGCTGAACGGGAAGTAACAATCGCAGAGGTTCTCCCCTTATGCCCTAGCCGAATTAACGGGAATGTAGGGCATAAACACAAGAGCCAGGCAACCCAGCTTGGCAACATCTTAAGTCATACCGATGCATATAATGGTGAAGAAAAGGCACATATGGAAAAAGAATGCATATGTGATGGGCAGAAAGCCATGTGAGTAATCATTTTTAGCTTCCGTATAGGAAGCCCCCAGGTATTGCTTACACACTTAGTGCGGCCGGAGTGATCCGGAAATCCGCACTGTATTGAATACTTTGTGTGAAGAGAGTAAAAGGTTGAGAAAGGAAAAAGGATGGAGCGTAATGAAAAAGGAGGGGTTAGGAGACGAACATTGTGTTCGGCGCTAGGCGTAGAATCTCCGTAGTCTGGCCGCGTTCCATGGGTTCGGCTCGAGTCTGTTGTCGGATGCATTACATAAGCGATACGCTCCTCCGGTGAGAACTTTGTCAATGACAAAGGGACCCTCCCACTTGGGTTTGAGTTTGTCCTTCTTCTTCTCCGGTAGGCGTAGAACGAGCTCGCCAATATTGTAAGTTTTGGCCCGCACTTCTCTGCTTTGATATCGTCGAGCCTGTTGCTGATAGAATAGGGAACGGGCTTTTGCGACATTGTGCTCCTCCTCTAGGGCATCCAAATTATCCTGCCGATCTAACTCGGCTTACTTTTCTTCATACATGCGTACGCGTGGCGAATCATGTATTATGGCGCAGGGTAATACTGCTTCCGCACCGTATACCATAAAAAATGGTGCATATCCGGTGGTGCGATTGGGTGTGGTCCGCAGCCCCTAGAGTACGGAGTCGAGCTCCTCCACCCAGTGGGTATCCGACTCTGTCAAGGATCGCACTAGTCTGGGTTTGATGCCGCTCATGATGAGACCATTTGCCCGCTCTACCTGGATGTTTGTTTGGGGATGGTAGACGGAAGCGTAATCGAGCTTGATGCCCATTTTTGTGCACCAAGTTTTCACTTCATCGGCTGTGAAATTCGAGCCATTATCAGTGATGATGCTGTGGGGGACACGGTATCGGTTTACGACCCCCGATATGAAGTCTATTACTGGTCCGGATTCAGCCGTTTTGACTGGTTTAGCTTCTATCCATTTGGTGAATTTGTCCACCATGACCAATAAGTATTTTTTCTTATGGCTTCCCCCTTTAAGAGGTCCGACCATATCCAGCCCTCAGCCGCAAAGGGCCAAGTTATGGGGATTGTTTGTAGAGCGGTAGGGGGCATATGACTCTGATTGGTAAAGAGCTGGCAACCGACACAATGTTGGACAAGGTCTTGTGCGTCTGCTCGGGCCGTCGGCCAATAGAAACATGTACGGAAGGCCTTGCTGACTAATGCCCGAGCCGCTGCGTGGTGCCCGCCTAGGCCGGCATGGATTTCAGCCAAGAGCTGCCGCCCTTCCTCTTCGGAGATGCATCTTTGAAGTACTCCGGTAGCGCTTTTCTTGTAGAGTTCCCCTTCGTGGACCTTGTAAGCTTTAGAGCGCCGGACTATGCAGCGTGCTTCATTTTGGTCTTCGGGGAGCTCCTGCCTATTTAGGTAGGCCAAGAAGGGCTTGGTCCACGGGGCGATTACATCCATGATCTCGTGGGCCGAGGACGTTATTTCAGGGGTAGAGCCTCCGACTATGTCTGATGGTTCGGAGTCTGGGGTGTATTCGGATCCTTGCTAATGTTGCCGGACTCCCCTTCCCATACCACGAATGGCTTGAACAGCCGTTCCAGGAATATATTAGGTGGGACAGGGTCGCGTTTAGCACCGACGCGAGCGAGGACATCCGCCGCTTAATTGTTTTCTCGAGCCGCGTGGTGGAATTCGAGCCCCTCGAACCGAGCTGACATTTTGATGACGGCATTTCGGTAGGCCGCCATTTTCGGGTCCTTGGCATCAAAATCTCCGTTTATCTCTGATATTGCATGGTTTGAGTCCCCGCGCACTTCTAGGCGTTGAATGCCCATAGAGACTGCCATCCGAAGACCGTGCAACAGAGAGTCGTATTCGGCTGCATTGTTGGAGTCTGTGTATAATATTTGGAGGACGTACTGGACCGTGTATCTGGTGGGAGACGTCAGGACTACACCTGCTCCCAATCCGGCCAGCATTTTAGAGCCGTCGAAGTGCATGATCCAGTTTGAGTATGCGCCGTACTCTTTAGGGAGTTCGGCTTCTGTCCATTCGGCGATGAAGTCAGCCAACACTTGCGACTTGATGGCCCGCCATGGTTTGTACGTTATGTCGAACGGGAGGAGCTCAATGGCCCATTTGGCAATCCGGCCCATAGCGTCGCGGTTATTTATTATGTCATTGAGTGGTACTTCGGAGGCCACCGTAATCGAACACTCTTGAAAGTAGTGTCGTAGCTTCCGGGATGCCATGAACACCGCCTATGATATTTTTTGATAGTGTGGGTATCGGGATTTGCATGGGGTTAGGACCGTGGACACGTAGTAGACTGGCTTTTGGAGCGGGTATTTGTACCCGTCAGCCTCTCGTTCAACGACGAGCACTGCGCTTATGACTTGATGCGTTGCAGCTATGTACAACAACATAGGTTCGTCGATATTCGGCACTGTTAGTACTGGATTACTGGCCAATAAGGTCTTTATTTCATCCAGTCGCTGCGATCGCATGATCCGCCCAGCGGCGTGTTCGCGCCAAGAAGGCGGTAAAGCGGTAGTGCCTTTTCTCCTAATATGGAGATAAAGCGGCTGACAGCAGCCACGCATCCGGCTAGTTTTTGGATGTGCTTGAGGTCTGTTGGTATGGCCAACTGTGACAGAGCTCGGATCTTTGCCGGATTCGCTTCAATTCCTCTGTTGGAAATGATGAAGCCGAGTAGCTACCCCGAGGGGACGCCAAAAACACATTTTTCCAGATTCAGCTTGATGTCGTATGTCCAGAGATTGTCGAATGTAAGCCTCAAGTCATCTATTAGGGTTTCGACGTGTCTTGTTTTTATGACCACGTCGTCCATGTATGCCTCCACTGTTTTGCCAATTTGCTTTTCCAGGCATGTTTGAATCATGCGTTGGTAGGTTGCACCGGCATTCTTGAGCCCGAAAGGCATAGTGTTGAAGTAGAAAGGGCATATGGCGTTATGAAAGCTGTTGCAGCTTGGTCGACTCTGCCATCTTTATTTGATGGTATCCAGAGTATCGTCGAGGAAACAATGAGTCGTGTCCCACTGTGGCATCGATGATTTGATCGATGCGAGGGAGGGGAAATGGATCCTTGGGGCAAGCCTTGTTGAGGTCTTTGAAGTCGACGCATAGGCGCCAGGATTTTTCCTTCTTTGGTACCATCACCAAATTTTCCAGCCACTCCGGATGTTTGATATCTCTGATGAATCCGGCCTCGAGTAACTTGGCTAACTCTTCCCCCATTGCCTGTCGTTTGGGCTCTGAGAATCGTCTTAGGGTCTGTTTGACTGGTTTATATCCTTTTAGAATATTGAGGTTGTGTTCGGCGAGTCTGCGCGGGATGCCTGGCATGTCCAATGGGCGCCAGGAGAAAATGTCCCAATTCTTGTGTAAGAAATCTCACAGTGCGGCGTCAATCGCGGGGCTCAGCTGTGTCCCGATGGAAGCTGTCTTCGTGGGGTCCGTTGGATGGACCTGGAATTTGACTATCTCGTCTGCAGGTTTAAATGAGGTGGACTTGGGTCGCTTGTCTAGTATCACGTCGTCCCTGTCCACGGTGGCCCGCTATGTTGCTAACTCTTCGGCTGCTAGGGCCTCGGATAATGCCTCCAGGGCTAGTGCTACGGTTTTATTTTCGGCGCAGAGTGCGACTTCTGGATCACTGGCTAGAGTGATGATTCCATTGGGCCCGGGCATTTTAAGCTTCATGTACCCGTAATGGGGTATAGCTTGAAAGCTTGCAAACGCGTCCCGCCCTAAAAGGGCATGGTATCCGCTGCTGAAAGGGGCTACTTCGAATGTGATTTCTTCGGACCTATAATTCTCTGGGGTGCCGAATACTACGTCAAGTGTGATTTTTCCCGCACATCGTGATTCCCGCCTAGAGATAATTCCCCTGAAGGTTGTACCGCTTTGTTCAATGCGGCCTTTGTCAATTTCCATCTTGCTGAGTGTCTCTTCATAGATCAGATTTAATCCGCTTCCACCGTCCATGAGCACTTTGGTGAGATGAAATCCGTCCACGATTGGGCTAAGAAACAGAGCGGCTGGCACCCAGACAGTACGGGATCGAGGTTCGTCAGTGGCGTTAAAAGTTATAGCAGTGTCGTTCCAAGGGTTTATTTTTGCCACATGGTAAATTTCAGCGGAGCTTCGACGAGCTCGCTTGCGCCTATTGTTTAAGGCAAAAGTCTCGAAGACTATTAGTACCGTATTGTGTTCGCTGGCAGGATGTTGTTCCGTTGTGTGGCCCATAAGAAGATCCTCGCCACTTTTTGCCACCTGCCGGAGTATCCAACATGCCTTAAGGCTATGAGTAGGTGGTGTATCTGGAGTACAGTGGAGCTTACATGGCCCGTCGAGCCATTCTTCCAATACGGATCTCTGCCCTGGAGTGGGCTTTGGTTTCTTGGGGGTTGGATCGGACGACTTACGAGAGTTCGTCCATTTAGTTCGGACAAAGGTTTTGGCGAGAGCAGTACTATCCCAGAATTCTGTTTGGGTCTTCCAACCGCTCTCCATCGCACAGTACTTCCGTACTATGGTTGCCAAGTCCGCGAAGCATACTATGTCGCGGCGGCTTATAGCATTGAGGAGTCCTTCGTCCGTGCATCTTTTGCATAACAGTGAGACCACGTCCTCTTCACGGCAGTCCCTGACCTTGTTAAGCGCAAGGAGGAATCTGGCCCAGTAGCGATGTATGGTATCCTGGGGCTCTTGCCTGATCCAAGAGAGACAGTTTAGGTCCGGTTTAGCGTCCAGATTTTGATCCGGTCTGACGCCCAAGGGCGCGGGAGGCCCCGAGCTAAACAACTCAGTATCCGGGGTGCCCAATTTCTTTGGCCCGATGCCCGGTTCTAAGTCCGGGACCTGGGTCAGGTTTTCTTCTGAGCAGGTCTTTAGCTCAAGGAGTTCGGTGATCCGAACACAACTTGTCCTCAAAGTTGAGGGGCAATCCGCGTGTGGTCCCTCCACTATCGCTATCTCGTGGGTGGCCGGCGGGGACCTGATGTCCCTCTGGTCGGGTTTAAGCCCAATTCGGTCATAGTCTGTAGCGACTCCCAGAGCGGTGATGCGATCCAAGAGTTCGTTAAGGGAGGAGAGCTCCATTGGATCCATCTGTTCGGCAAATTCCAAACAGACGCGAAGGTTATGATTGATGACCCTGGAAGTCATCGTCGGCGCCACCGCCGATGGGGCGGCCATGATAAAGCCGCCAAGCCGGAGCGTCTGGCCTACAGCCAGAGCCCCCTCCGAAGTAATGTTGTCTTTGACGATAAGACGAGCCATCGAGCCTGACGGCGACGACACAGAGGAACTCTCAATGAAAGCACCAATGTCGGTGTCAAAACCGGCGGATCTCGGGTAGGGGGTCCCGATCTGTGCGTCAAGGCTGATGGTAACAGAACAGGGGACACAGATGTTTACCTGTGTTCGGGCCCTCCCGATGGAGGTAAAACCCTACTTCCTGCTTGATTAATATTGATGATATGGGTAGTACAAGAGTAGATCTACCATGAGATCGTAGAGGCTAAACCCTAAGAGCTAGCCCATGATGGTATGATTGTAATTGTGATCGGCCTTCTAAGGACCAACCTTTCCGGTTTATATAGATGCCGGAGAGGGCTAGGGTTTACATGGAGTCGGTTACAAGGAAGGAAATATAAGATCCGGATCGCCAAGCTTGCCTTCCACGCCAAGGAAAGTCCCATCCGGATACGGGCCAAAGTCTTGAGTCGTGTATCTTCACGCTTCAATAGTCCGGACGTTGTACATAGTCCGGCTGTCCGGATACACCCTAATCCAGGACTCCCTCAAGGGGAGTCCTACTCCCGGTAGGAGTATGACTCCTCCTGGCGTGCCCCCTCTCTACACCCGCAGCACCCCCCTTTCTCCTTTATATACGGGGGCAGGGGGGCACCCTAGAGACACAACAATTGATCGTTTGATCTTTTAGCCGTGTGCGGTGCCCCCCTCCACCATAGTCCACCTTGATAATACTGTAGCCGTGCTTAGCGGCGAAGCCTGCGTCGGTAGAACATCATCATCGTCACCACGCCGTCGTCTTGTGAAACTCTCCCTCAACACTCGGCTGGATCGGAGTTCAAGGGACGTCATCGGGCTGAACGTGTGCAGAACTCGGAGGTGCCGTGCGTTCGGTACTTGATCGGTCGGATCATGAAAACGTACGACTACATCAACCACGTTGTGCCAACGCTTCCACTTTCGGTCTACGATGGTACGTGGACACACTCTCCCCTCTCGTTGCTATGCATCACCACGATCTTGCATGTGCGTAGGATTTTTTTTTGAAATTACTACGTTCCCTGACAGTGGCATCCGAGCCTGGTTTTATGCGTAGATGTGATATGAACGAGTAGAACACAAGTGAGTTGTGGGCGATATAAGCCATACTGCTTACCAGCATGTCATACTTTGGTTCGGCAGTATTGTTGGATGAAGCGGCCCGGACCGACATTACGCGTACGCTTACGCGAGACTGGTTCTACCAACGTGCTTTGCACACAAGTGGCTGGCGGGTGTCAGTTTCTCCAACTTTAGTTGAACCGAGTGTGGCTACGCCCGGTCCTTGCGAAGGTTAAAACATCATCAACTTGATAAACTATCGTTGTGGTTTTGATGTGTAGGTAAGAACGGTTCTTGCTAAGCCCAGTAGCAGCCACGTAAAACTTGCAACAACAAAGTAGAGGACGTCTAACTTGTTTTTGCAGGGCATGTTGTGATGTGATATGGTCAAGACATGATGCTAAATTTTATTGTATGAGATGATCATGTTTTGTACCTGAGTTATCAGCAACTGGCAGGAGTCATATGGTTGTCGCTTTATTATATGCAATGCAATCGCCCTGTAATGCTTTACTTTATCACTAAGCGGTAGCGATAGTCGAGAAGCATAAGATTGGCAAGGCGACAACGATGCTACAATGGAGATCAAGGTGTCGCGCCCGGTGGCGATGGTGATCATGGAGGTGCTTCGGAGATGGAGATCACAAGCACAAGATGATGATGGCCATATCATATCACTTATATTGATTGCATGTGATGTTTATCTTTTATGCATCTTATCTTGCTTTGATTGACGGTAGCATTATAAGATGATCTCTCACTAAATATCAAGATAAAAGTGTTCTCCACGAGTATGCACCGTTGCCAAAGTTAAATCGTGCCTGCACACCTCGTGATGATCCGGTGTGATAAGCTCTACGTCCATCTACAACGGGTGCAAGCCAGTTTTGCACACGCAGAATACTCGGGTTAAACTTGACGAGCCTAGCATATGCATATATGGCCTCGGAACACTGAGACCAAAAGGTCGAGCGTGAACCATATAGTAGATATGATCAACATAGTGATGTTCACCATTGAAAACTACTCAATTTCACGTGATGATTGGTTATGGTTTAGTTGATTTAGATCACGTGATCACTTAGAAGATTAGAGGGATGTCTATCTAAGTGGGAGTTCTTAAGTAATATGATTAATTGAACTTAAATTTATCATGAACTTAGTACCTGATAGTATCTTGCTTGTCTATGTTGATTGTAGATAGATGGCCCGTGTTGTTGTTCCGTTGAGTTTTAATGCGTTCCTTGAGAAAGCAAAGTTGAAAGATGATGGTAGCAATTACATGGACTGGGTCCGTAACTTGAGGATTATGCTCATTCTTGCCATGGAAGAATTATGTCTGGAAGCACCGCCGGGTGCCGAGCTTTGATCTGGCCGATGCAATCGGCGTAAGAACGTCTGGCAGAGCAAAGCTGATGACTACTCGATAGTTCAATGTGCCATGCTTTACAGCTTAGAACCGAAACTTCAACGACGTTTTGAACGTCATGGAGCATATGAGATGTTCTAGGAGTTGAAGTTAATATTTCAAGCAAATGCCCGGATTGAGAGATATGAAGTCTCCAATAAGTTCTACAGCAAGATGGAGGAGAATAGTTCGAGCGGTGAGCATATACTCAAGATGTCCGGGTATAATAATCACTTGATTCAACTGGGAATTAATCTTCCGGATGATAAGCGTCGTTGTGAAATTCTCCAATCACTGCCACCAAGCTACAAGAGCTTCGTGATGAACTATAACATGCAAGGGATGGATAAGATGATTCCCGAGCTCTTCGCAATGCTAAAGGCTGCGGAGGTAGAAATCAAGAAGGAGCATCAAGTGTTGATGGTCAATAAGACCACCAGTTTCAAGAAAAAGGGCAAAGGGAAGAAGAAGGAACTTCAAGAAGAACAGCAAGCAAGTTGCTGCTCAGGAGAAGAAACCCAAGTCTGGACCTAAGCCTGAAACTGAGTGATTCTACTACAAGCAGACTGGTCACTGGAAGCGGAACTGCCCCAAGTATTTGGTGGATAAGAAGGATGGCAAGGTGAACAAAGGTATATGTAATATACATGTTATTGATTTGCACCTTACTCGAGCTCGCAGTAGCACCTGGGTATTTGATACTGGTTCTATTGCTAATATTTGCAACTCGAAACAGGCACTACGGATTAAGAGAACACTGGCCAAGGACGAGGTGACGATGCGCGTGTGAAATGGTTCCAAAGTCGATGTGATCGCGGTCGGCACGCTACCTCTACATCTACCTTCGGGATTAGTTTTAGACCTAAATAATTGTTATTTGGTGCGGCGTTGAGCATGAACATTATATCTGGATCTTGTTTGATGCCGCATGCTTATTCATTTAAATCAGAGAATAATGGTTGTTCTATTTATATGAGTAATATCTTTTATGGTCATGCACCCTTGAAGAGTGGTCTATTTTTGATGAATCTCGATAGTAGTGATACACATATTCATAATGTTGAAGCCAAAAGATGCAGATGTGATAATGATAGTGCAACTTCTTTGTGGCACTGCCGTTTAGGTCATATCGGTGTAAAGCGCATGAAGAAACTCCATACTGATGGACTTTTGGAACCACTTGATTATGAATCACTTGGTACTTGCGAACCGTGCCTTATGGGCAAGATGACTAAAACGCCGTTCTCCGGTACTATGGAGAGAGCGACAGATTTGTTGGAAATCATACAAATAGATGTATGTGGTCCGATGCATGCTGTGGCTCGTGGCGGATATCGTTATTTTCTCACCTTCACAGATGATTTAAGCAGATATGGGTATATGTACTTAATGAAGCATAAGTCTGAAACATTTGAAAAGTTTAAAGAATTTCAGAGTGAAGTTGAAAAATCATCGTAACAAGAAAATAAAGTTTCTATGATCTGATCGTGGAGGAGAATATTTGAGTTACGAGTTTGGTATACATTTGAAACAATGCGGAATAGTTTCGCAACTCACGCCACCCGGTACACCACAGCGTAATGGTGTGTTCGAATGTCGTAATCGTACTTTACTAGATATGGTGCGATCTATGATGTCTCTTACGGATTTACCGCTATCGTTTTGGGGTTATGCTTTAGTGACGGCCGCATTCACGTTAAATAGGGCACCATCAAAATCCGTTGAGACGACGCCTTATGAACTGTGGTTTGGCAAGAAACCAAAGTTGTCGTTTCTTAAAGTTTGGGGCTGTGATGCTTATGTGAAAAAGCTTCAACCTGATAAGCTCGAACCCAAATCAGAAAAATGTGTCTTCATAGGATACCCAAAGGAGACTGTTGGGTACACCTTCTATCAAAGATCCGAAGGCAAGACATTCGTTGCTAAGAATGGATCCTTTCTAGAGAAGAGTTTCTCTCGAAAGAAGTGAGTGGGAGGAAAGTAGAACTTGATGAGGTAACTGTACCTGCTCCCTTATTGGAAAGTAGCTCATCACAGAAATCTGTTCGTGTGACGCTTACACCAATTAGTGAGGAAGTTAATGATGATGATCATGGAACTTCAGATCAAGTTGTTACTGAACCTCGTAGATCAACCAGAGTAAGATCCGCACCAGTGGTAATGCGGTAATCCTGTTACGGAAGTCATGTTACTAGATCATGATGAACCTACGAACTATGAAGAAGCGATGGTGAGCCCAGATTCCGCAAAATGGCTTGAGGCCATGAAATCTGAGATGGGATCCATGTATGAGAACAAAGTGTGGACTTTGGTTGACTTGCCCGATGATCGCCAAGCAATTGAGAATAAATGGATCTTCAAGAAGAAGACTGACGCTGACGGTAATGTTACTGTCTACAAAGCTCGACTTGTTGCGAAAGGTTTTCGACAAGTTCAAGGGATTGACTACGATGAGACATTGGAAGAAGACTGACGCTGACGGTAATGTTACTGTCTACAAAGCTCGACTTGTTGCGAAAGGTTTTCGACAAGTTCAAGGGATTGACTACGATGAGACCTTCTCACCCGTAGCGATGCTTAAGTCTGTCCGAATCATGTTAGCAATTGCCGCATTTTATGATTATGAAATTTGGCAGATGGATGTCAAAACTGCATCCCCGAATGGATTTCTGGAAGAAGAGTTGTATATGATGCAACCAGATGGTTTTGTCGATCCAAAGGGGGCTAACAAAGTGTGCAAGCTCCAGAGATCCATTTATGGACTGGTGCAAGCCTCCCGGAGATGGAATAAACGCTTTGATAGTATGATCAAAGCATTTGGTTTTGTACAAACTTTTGGAGAAGCCTGTATTTACAAGAAAGTGAGTGGGAGCTCTGTAGCATTTCTGATATTATATGTGGATGACATATTGTTGATTGGAAATGATATAGAATTTCTGGATAGCATAAAGGGATACTTGAATAAGAGTTTTTCAATGAAAGACCTCGGTGAAGCTGCTTATATATTGGGCATTAAGATCTATAGAGATAGATCAAGACGCTTAATTGGACTTTCACAAAGCACATACCTTGACAAAGTTTTGAAGAAGTTCAAAATGGATCAAGCAAATAAAGGGTTCTTGCCTGTTTTACAAGGTGTGAAGTTGAGTAAGACTCAATGCCCGACCACTGCAGAATATAGAGAGAAAATGAAAGATGTTCCCTATGCTTCAACCATAGGATCTATCATGTATGCAATGCTGTGTACCAGACCTGATGTGTGCCTTGCTATAAGTCTAGCAGGGAGGTACCAAAGTAATCCAGGAGTGGATCACTGGACAGCGGTCAAGAACATCTGAAATACACGAAAAGGACTAAGGATATGTTTCTCGTTTATGGAGGTGACAAAGAGCTCATCGTAAATGGTTACGTTGATGCAAGCTTTGACACTGATCCGGACGATTCTAAATCACAAACCAGATACGTGTTTACATTGAACGGTGGAACTGTCAGTTGGTGAAGTTCTAAACAAAGCGTCGTGGCGGGATCTACGTGTGAAGCGGAGTACATAGCTGCTTCGGAAGCAACAAATGATGGAGTCTGGATGAAGGAGTTCATATCCGATCTAGGTGTCATACCTAGTGCATCGGGTCCAATGAAAATCTTTTGTGACAATACTGGTGCAATTGCCTTGGCGAAGGAATCCAGATTTCACAAGAGAACCAAGCACATCAAGAGATGCTTCAATTCCATCCGGGATCCAGTCCAGGTGGGAGACATAGAAATTTGCAAGATACATACGGATCTGAATGTTGCAGACCCGTTGACTAAGCCTCTTCCACGAGCAAAGCATGATCAGCACCAAGACTCCATGGGTGTGATGATCATTACTATGTAATCTAGATTATTGACTCTAGTGCAAGTGGGAGACTGAAGAAAATATGCCCTAGAGTCAATAATAAAGTTATTATTTATTTCCTTATATCATGATAAATGTTTATTATTCATGCTAGAATTGTATTAACCGGAAATATAATACATCATTTGTGACGAAATTGCTCCAGTATTAAACCTAGTGCATTGGGTCCAATGAAAATCTTTTGTGACGAAACTCTCCCTCAACACTCGGCTGGATCGGAGTTCGAGGGACGTCATCGGGCTGAACGTGTGCTAAACTCGGAGGTGCCGTGCGTTCGGTACTTGACCGGTCGAATCCTGAAGATGTACGAGTACATCAACTGCGTTGTGCTAACGCTTCCGCTTTCAGTCTACGAGGGTACGTGGACACACTCTCCCCTCTCGTTGCTATGCATCACCATGATCTTGCGTGTGCGTAGGAATTTTTTTGAAATTACTACGTTCCCCAACAGGTAGATCAGCAAAAGCCTCTGGGGAACTCCGAACCCGGGTTAGTAAAAGGTACCGCTTCTCCGCATACTTGCTTTGGATCTTAAAAGCCTTACCCGCCGTGATATTCTTGGCCTCCTGGATCTCCTGGAGGGCGGCCTGGGCCTCATTCCGTGCGGTCTCCATGCTCTGACGAGCCTTGGTGAGTTCGGCCCCTTGGGCCAACGCAACATTTTCCAAGGTCTCACATTTGTTAACCGCATCCTGGAGCTCCTACTGGACTTCTTTGACCCGGGCCTTGAGGTTCTTACGAGCGGCTTGCTGCTGGACAGCCTTCTCCTCGGCCTCGCCCAGGGCCTTCCTCAGGGCGTCGACCTCGGTCGCAGCTTCTGCACATATCACAATACCGCTGTCAGTATACAACGCTTATTCTTTCCCGAACACATAGCAGGTTGTTCCTCACCTTGCTTCTCCTGGAGCTGAATTCTAACCTCGCCGAGCTCGTCCTCGGTCTGCTCCAGCCTCCACTTCAGTTCAGAAACCTCGGTAGCATGTGAGGTCGCAGCCAACAGTGATGCCTGCTTGTCGATACATAACCAGTCAGCCTCCTATAATAAAGGATTGATCCTCTGTCCGATTCTTCTCGCCGAACACCGGACAGTGTCTCAGGGGCTACGGACTACACGGGGGTTTTCTGTTTCTTACCTCGAAACCTATCAACAGGCTGCTGCAGGCTTCATTCAGTCCGCTCTTGGCGGACTGAACCTTCTCGATCACCGCACCCATAAGGACACGGTGCTCGTCCACGACGGAGGCGCTTCGTAGCGCCCCCATCAGGTTATCCGGCGCCCCTGGATGGACAGGGGCCACCAGTGGAGGCGGCGCACCCCCTCCTTCAAAGGGGGCTGCTTGCCCGACTCTGGAGCCATATGGGTCTCCGGAATGGTATTCGGTGAGGCGAACTGGAATCGATCCCTCTTCGCCCGATCTCCATGGGGCTCGGTTCCCCATGATTTCAGCGATGGAGGCCTTGCCTTGGGGCGCCTCCCGGACAATGCCCTGGGCTCCTCCCCGGTTCGGAGCGGTCCTCCGGGACAACACTTCGGCGTTGTCCCTGGCCCCAGGGGAGTAAGCAGGCGGTGGCGACATGCTCGCCGTCTTCAACGGAGCCAACGAACCTCCAGATGAGGATCACTGGATAAGGTAAACTATGTCAAAGATAAATGGAGAGAAAGGGCCAGATGTGCGCACGAGCAAGCAATGTCACTTACGATGCGGCCTGGGGCTTAGGGCGGGGGCGTCATTCTGGACTACTATCGACATCCCATGCGGTGTTAACCGCTGGGACGCCTTTCCCCTTCTTGGGCATCTCTGCCTCCAAATGCGCCGAAGCCGCCCTCTTCTTCTTCTTCTCCTTGGGGGAGGGTTGTTTTCCTCCTCCTCCTCCTCCTCTTCCTCGTCATTGTCCTCAGGGACAGAGGAATGAGCTTCGTCATCTTCGAACGTCACGTCCAGAGTGCCCTTGCGACGGGGGCCACCCTTGGCCCCATTGGCCTTCTTCTTGGCCTTCTTCTCCGGCGCCTTATATGGCGCCAACACCAGCATCTTTGCCAGGCGCGGGATGACCGGTTCTTCGGGCAGCGGAGCCGGACACTGGATCCGCCTCACCCTCTCCATCCAGTCCTGAAAAGAGCAATAATAAGAGCTTAGACTTCGTCCTCGAAACATTTAAGTTGGGGATACATCGGAAAAAACATACCTCGCTGGCGGGGTGTTTACAATCGTGGCCACGGTCTGAGTCCGTGGCCGGTGGCTTCTCGTTGCCCTTAAAGAGCAACTTCCAGGCACCTTCATGGGTAGTCTCGAAGAGCCTTATCAAGGTCTGGTGCTTCTTCAAATTGAACTCCCACAAAGGGCGGCTTCGGCGCTGGCACGGAAGAATCCGGCGAACTAGCATCACCTGGATGACGTCAACAAGCTTGACATTTTTTGTCACCATGCTTTGAACGCGCGTCTGCAGCGCTATCAGCTCGTCAGGTGAACACCAGTCCGGACTCTTCTCGACCCAGGAGGTGAGTCGCATGGGAGCACCGGAGCGGAATTCGACAGCTGCGGCCCAGGAGGCGCCACGAGGTTCTGTGATGTAGAACCACTGCTTCTGCCATTCCTTCACTGTCTCCACAAAAGTGCCTTTGGGCCAGGAGACGTTGGATAGCTTGCTCACCATGGCTCCTCCACACTCCGCATGCTTGCCGTCCACCACCTTTGGCTTTACGTTGAAGACTTTGAGCCACAGCCCGAAGTGGGATTGGATGCGGAGGAAGGCCTCACACACGACGATAAACGCTGACATGTTGAGGAAGGAATTCGGGGACAGATCGTGAAAATCTATCCCGTAATAATACATCAGCCCGCGGATGAAAGGGTGGAGCGGAAACCCTAGACTGCGGAAGAAATGGGGGATGAATACTACCCTCTCAGTGGGCTTTGGCGTGGGGACGACTTGTCTCTCGGCCGGCAGACGGTGGGCGATCTCCTTCGCCAAATATCCGGCTGCCCGAAGCTCAGTAATGTCCCCCTCCTTGACGGAGGAGACCATCCACTTGCCCTGACCTCCAGATCCGGACATGGTTGCTTGAGTGGAAAGGAGATGAGTACTTGGGTGCTGGAGCTCGAGATTGGGACGACGGAGACAGAGAGAGAGCGTGAGAAGAGGAAGATGGAATCCTTATCCCCTTATAAAGGCGGCAAATATTAAACGCCTCCTCACTCGCCCTAAAAACTAGCCTGTTCCCAAGGGCCGTATAAACGACACGGTTGGGTTACCCATGCCTGCATTGATGAGAATCCCGCGATAAGGGGACATGATCTCTGCTTTGACAAGACGTGCCAATGGCAACCGCGTCTCAAAACATGGACCGGACAGACATGATGACGTGTTGTAAAAAGCTGTCAGCGGATAAAACTCGTGTAAAAAATATATATTCTCTCTACGGTTGTGTGTGGTATGTGATAGGTCAGGATACAATCGTCACATCCGAAGACTATCTTGGAGTTCGGAGAAAGGAGAACCCGCCTTGCAATGCCGAAGACAATCTGCACGCCGGACTCCTCGTCATTGAAAGCCAGGTTCAGGGGCTACTGAGGGAGTCCTGGACTAAGGGGTCCTCGGGCGTTCGGCCTGTTATCCATGGGTCGGACTGATGGGCTGTGAAGACATGAAGACCGAAGACCATACTCATGTCCAGATTGGACTCTCCTTGGCATGGAAAGCAAGCTTGGCGACCAACTATGAAGATTCCTTCTTATGTAACCGACTCCATGTAAACCCTAGATCCGTCCGGTGTCTATATAAACCGGAGGGGTTAGTCCGGAAAGGGGAGATACACATTACCATAGTCATACAGGCTAGACTTCTAGGGTTTCGCCATTACGATCTCGTGGTAGATCAACTCTTGTAATACTCATATTCATCAAGATCAATCAAGCAGGAAGAAGGGTATTACCTCCATAGAGAGGGCCCGAACCTGGGTAAACATCGTGTCCCCCGTCTCCTGTTACCATCGATCCTAGACGCACAGATTCGGGACCCCCTACCCGAGATCCGCCGGTTTGACATCGACACCGGTATCGGCCTCTCCATGTACAGTACTCTTCCGATGGAAGTCGTTCCTTGACCATGTTGACCACGCCGCGCCGTGAGCACCAGGGCGGTGGACGACGGCGAGGCCTAGGAAGTGGACGATGCGGAGCCGGGGAAGATGTAGCAGTGGATGCCCACGCGGAGAGGATTACGAGGGTTCACTGGTTCGGCTGCGGTGTGAGGCTGCCGTCGCCGCAGAATAACAGGGGGTGTGGGTGAGTGGAGGGATGCCACGCCAGATGGGGAGTAGTAGGGGCGGTGAGGCCTGCGTGGCAGCACAGCCGGCCACGGGAGGCAGGAGCAGGTGGCATGACCGGCGCTGCTTTGGGCGGCTGGAGCAAGAAGACCAGAGGTTGAAGAAGCACGACGGCCATTGGATGGACATCATACGGCCACTGCAGCTAGAATCGTTTATATTGACTAACTTGACAAAGCCCTTGGTACGCGTCAACTTAGTAGGCCCACAGGTCAGCTTCCGAAATGATGCACCCCAGATGTCAGGGGGAGGACTCATTTGTTGGGCGGGTGAAGCTAGAATATCCGAGATTGAAGAAGAAGCACGACATCCGTTGGATGGACATCCAACGGCCACTGTTGCTAGAACCGTGTGTTGACTATAAGTTGACAAAGCCTTGCATACGCGTCAACTCTCTTTTTTAGGGGACGCGTCAACTTAGTAAGGCCACAAGTGTGTGGCAGAGAACTTATAGCCCATTTGAGATTTGTAAGAATGTGCATCCAATTTTTGAATTCTAATGGAATTTACTACAGCCCATTTACAGTTTTTTAAAAGTACAACCCATTTCAACCAACCGTTCAAAACAGAATTCAATAAAATTTCCCACATTTTGATGGGATCCGAAATATTTTTATCCCAAAATTTCTAGTCATATTTTAATACAATTCAATATAACTTTATATTACGTAAAAATCCAACAAAACATTGCGCTCGCAACAATTAATGAAATTAAAATTTTCAATATCCAAAAATAATATTTTATAAAGTAATTACGTGTTTGGTGCATTTTTTATAGTTACTGCACAGTTTTTATAATAACATCCCATTTATTATTTCTTAAAGCCCATTTTCTTGTTAAGCCTAATGCATCCCTCCTAGGAAAGATTTGCAGCCCAGAGGGGCGGAGAATAACAACTTGACCTTGCCTGGGTATTCCTAAAAAAAGTATAGCTGGGCTAGCCATTTTCAGCTTGAAAAAAGTTAATATTTGGGCTGGATATCTGGCCTGGGCTAGACGGGCCACAACCCGCCCAGTTAATAGCTGCAGCGATGTTTTCATTGTTGTTCAGAGGAGAAAAATTAATATCTGGGCTAAACATCGCTCAAGAAAAACTCTGCAGTGCTCATACCTCAAAAACACAAATACTGCTCGAGCTGCTTGGTCCTAGCTGTCGGCCGCTTCTTGTGCAATTCTCTCGTTTATTGACTACATAGGTTGATAACGGTGTGTGACCGTGATGTCAGGAAACCAGGAGGAAGCAAAAAAAATATAGTTTCATATACTAATAAGGAGGCACTTGCGTACGTGCGGCTATGGCCCTGGTGGGTCCCTACTGTCATCCTCTCCAAGTAAAGTCATCTCCTCATCCTCATGTTCGTTGACCATGTTGACAACACGAGACGGCGGCACCACGGCGAGCGCAACAACTCGAAGGACGACGGAGAGGGCCCCGCGGGCCCTAGGGATGGTCTGATACAACACCCACTGCTCATTCGGGAAACCAGGATCATAGGACCACATGTCCGCGACGGCATTGTTGTTTGCTTGTTCACCCGTGCTCGTTGAGGAGACGGAGGTTGCAGCACAGGTCCTCCTGCGCTGGTAGCTCTTCCGCCATTAGGGCATCGAAGTGCGGCCGCACCTGCTCTATGGTGAACACGGCATGAACCGGCTTGGACAAAGGGCGCCGACTCTGGTCGGAAGCTTCGTCCATCGTCTGATTGTCATCGCTCATTTCGGCGAGCCACGGTGGCGAACCCGGCATATCCATTTCTTTGGGCCGACCAGCCCGCTTAAGCATGAGTCGACTGCCAGCCCACCCATACCGCCTCCCTACGCCAGCAGCATCCACCACCAAAACGGTCAGCGCCGCCCGCCCCACTTCCCGGTGCATGCGATTGCTCCGCCTTCAAACGACACAAGTGCCGTCCGCCCGTCCTTCTGCCGCCCACATTAATGATATGCAGTTGCCGAGGCGGCTACTTCGGTGCCACACGTCCGTCCCTCCGCCGCCCACCATTGCTATATAAACTGCTGTGCCGGCCATAGCCGCAGTCATCCACATCCGTACCTATTCTCCTATCCACACCACTACTGCCCACCATGGCTTCCTCGCGCTCCAGCGCTGTTCGGGACGAGCGGACGACAGACCACAAGGAGATGATAACCATTGCTGCCGACTGGCTGGCCGGCAGGCAGCCGGAGGACGACGACGTCCCAATGGAGATACTGGTAGTCGACGATCCAGCGCCAACCCCCTCCTCCGCGCCATCCTCGCCGGCGCATTGCACCATGACCATCGGCGAGGCCCGTGCCCAATATATGGACACGATGAGGCAAAAGCGTGAGGAGCAGTTCCGGGAGGCACAGTCCGACGCCGCCTACAACCACCATCTCCTCCAGGAGCATCTGTAGGCGGAGGAGCAGATCGCCGCGGAGCAGGAGGCGCTACTCGACTCGTACCTCTCTGCCTGCGAGGGCCGCCTCGAGCACTAGCGGTACCGCATGCGGGTGGCGGAGGCTGCGACCGCCTACAAAGAGGGCGATGAAGCGGGCGAGGCGCTGTTTGGCGAGACCGAGGACGAGGCATAGGACAATGCCGGCTCCGACGAGTCCCCGCTCCGCTAGCGTCGACGAGGCCCTAGTCCGCCGAGGCCCCACGGTGCCAACAACAAGGCAGAGGACACTGCCGGCTCCACCGAGGCCCCACCCTACCGGCAACGAGGGGGAGGATTTCCCCCGCTCCGCTGAGGCGCCGCCCCCCGGCAACAAGACAGAGGACATCGTCGGCTCCACCGAGGACCCGCCCCGCTGCCAACGAGGCCGCGCCACACAGGAAACGAGGAAGAGTAGAACATGGCAGGTCACCGCCGCTCTGGACCAAGTAAGGCCACCGCTGCTATCCTCCGGTTGCTGGCACTGAGCTGTACATCATGGAGCAATTCTATGATTACAGGATGATTGAAGAGCGCTCCGTGGTTGAGCAAGCTCATGAGATACAGTCATTTGCTAGAGAACTTGAGCACTTCAGTTGTATGTGTTGACGTATAATGTGCTGCCTAGTCTCTTCCATCAGATCTTGAGTTCAAGACCCGGCTGGTGCAATTAAATTGCAGCCCACTTTCAGTCCACATTTAGGCCTGAGGAAGCCACACATGAGGGGGAGTGTTGACGTATAATGTGCTTCCTAGTCTCTTCCATCAGATCGGTCTTTTGGTTGCATTGGCTAGAGCATGCACTTCTACAGTATGCTATCGGACAAGTTTGTTGCCGGAGGTATCATCACTAAGCTTCCTCCTTCGTGGAACTCATTGGCACTCTTGATGTGGAAGAAAAGGCGAGAGCAAAGGACACACATGCTCGAGGAATTGAGGGAGGATCTAGTGCCAATCTGGTACAGAAGAAGAACTTCCAGCCCCACAAGTTCAAGAAAAAGGGCAAGTTTGATGGTAAAGCAAAGTTTGATGGGAAGAACAAGGATGTGCTACACACGAACTTCAAGAAGAAGAATGACAAGAAGAAATGTGTTTTTCATGTGGGGATCCTGATCATTGGGCTCCTAGTTGCCCTAATCGCTATGACAAGCTAGGCGGGTTGACCACTGACAGCCGGTTAGCTTCTTGGTGACGATGTGGAGTCGGAGAGCTATGTTGGAGAAGGACACTGCTTCTACTTAACTGCTGGTGCAGTTGGCTGACTGACACGTGGGCCCAACAGGCATCTGGGCCACATTTCAGTTATGCAACTGCACCTGTAGTTAAGTCACTGAAGCTTTCTGTTCAGCTCGGTAGGACACGGTGGGTAACCGGTTAATTAATTATACCTCGGTAGCACCCCTTTTTAGTTGAAGAATGTATGAAATGTAATGAAATCCGGCATGTTTATATGAAATCCGACCGTGTATGAATGAATTTATTTCGATTAGTTTGAATTCTTGTATCACTAGCATTGGATGAACATGCAAAACAATACGTACTAGCATTATTCCCAGGGTGATCACCTCATTTGCAGTAGTTTCACATGTACTCCCTCAGGTCCTTTCTTAGTCTGCATACAAGTTTTGTCTGCAGTCAAAATATCTCTACTTTGACCAATCTTATAGAAAAAAGTATGCACTTTCACAATGTGCGAAGTAAAAAGGAACAAAAGGAGTACAAAGAGTTTGAGCAGCTTTTAACGTTCCTGTACATTGCAATCAAACACACAGGCCTGGCAATTCATAGAGAACATTCAAAACAATCGATGATTATGCATCTCAGCGATTCACATGTCAGAACCAATATTTACTTCACAACTAAAGAATAAAGAAAAAATGGATCGTATTGTTGACAAAAAGGCGTCCCATTGAAAATATCAAACGCATGTCTTCTTGCTAAAATCAATGAGCAAAATTTGACACGGTTTTCCCATTCCAAAATATCAAATGCCTACGATTGTGGAATGGGCAGGGTTTGCCATCAGTTCGTACATTGACATGATAAACCAGCTATTCTTTTTGTGCAGCTCCACCAAAATCAACCGAATTCGCGCGTAGCTTGTATGATTTCGCCCTTATATGTTGCAATGCCTTGAACTTATCGGCACCTCCTTTCTTGTGGTGGAAATGAATGATTTGATGTATTCATGAACATTTTGTGCAGTTCCCATTGAAATCAAGCTGAGCACCCCTGTTTGCACAAATACAAAAAAGTGATTAGTATAAAGCAAATTGTACTATGAATTGACAGTTTAAACAGGCACCTACATGGTCCATGTAGAGCACACTTTTAGAAAAATGGAACTCACGGAAAGAATCCTAGAACAACATTGTACTTTCGCGCATCATAGCAAGAAAATGGAGATTTGTCGGTCCTTACGAGCTGAAGTTAGTTTGGTCTTGTGGGGGTAATGTAACCATCCTTCAATCGCTCCTTTTGATGAGAAGATAGACATGGCTTCTTCATCACAGCATAATCGGAACTAGTCACTTCACGTACTCCATATTCTTCTTCAGAGGAGGATGATCCTGTTGTGCAAAGACAAGAGGATAACTAAATGCTAGCATCCCTGTTTGCTCGAAAAAAAGGAAAGGAAATATTTAAAACAACACAGATGAAGCACTTCTCAAGGACAATACCACTTTTTGATGACAATATCTAAACAGTAGCACATCACCAATAGAGATGAGAGAGCTCAATCATATGGATGAAATCAGTGGGCGAGTACCAACCTTTGTCAGGAGGCTTATTGTGTAAAGCATACAGATGAAGCACTTCTCCGGAACCATCTGTTGCTATCTACTGTGGTGGCCATGCTTACTATATACTCCTCGATTAGATTAATGTTTCCAACATCTTCTTGTGCAGTTCCACTAAAATATATGGTATCTTCAAAGAAGATCCCTGTTTGCACAAGTAGAGATAATATGTATTACATTAAGAGTGGCATCAAATCAGTGGCAAAACAATTGCTCGTTCTAGCCATAGCAATATATTAAGATGCAAAACTATATCATTACTTGTGTCATCACAGTTTCAGTGCTTCTTTACAGCACCAGGAGTTTTTTTTGTTTTTCTTCCGCTTGTTCTGCCCCTTCATCACTTGGTTCAATAACAGACAAGCTTCGCCTTCAATGTAAGATTTGGCATGTCAATTAGGTTGCACAAGTATAGCACTAAACAATGACATTAATTTTCTGATGAAAGTGGCAAAATACAGGCCAACAGTTGTGAAATATCCTTATCTTACCTCAATGGGATATTGTGGTGCACATACAGATTGGAAGTCTTGTCTCCATTTGTGCAGTTCACTAAAAATCAAGAAACATTACGTACAAGTAACACAACATATGAAAGCATACTTCAGAATCATGTGAAAGAAGGCTAGTACTGACCTCTCATGACGCAGAATTCAAACAACTCACAAGAAGAAGATCATAACCAAATTTGCCAACATGGATAGGAAGTAAGATATCCTCTTGTGTAGTTCCACTAAGATCAAGCAATCAAGCAACATTGTCGGTGTGACATTTTGGTTGAACTGCACAAAACACTCTTAAAACAGAAGTGTTTTGTGCGAAGGCAACTAAAAAGGTCACAATGGCAACGAGGTGAAGTAGATAACCCTGTTTACACAGAGGTGCAAAGGAAACAACTAGTGGTCAATAATGGTGGATGACACAGAAGCCAACAAAAAGAAGCATCTACCTTATCTAAATGGGAAAGAAAGCAAGACAGTAGCATTTCTCAAACGGTGGCATTGATTAATATTAACAGAGAGATTATATTAACAATAAAATTCATTAAACATGTAATTTTCTTTTAACAGTGGCATTGCATCAATTTTCCAGCTACATTATTAGAGGGTGCTTGTTTACAGGGACATTTTGGTGGAGGGACTAAAAAAATTCGTGTCAGTCCCATCTAAATCAAACATGAGGGACTTTTAGGGACTAAAAGTGGGCATTTGGGACTAAAGAAAGAAGACCCCGAGGGAGAGTCTTTTTGGAACCTTTTCCAACAGTTGCCCCTGCCACGCATCACACCTTGTCTCTATTAGTTCATTACTAGGGGTAACATGGTCTTTTAGCATGTCATTTAATAACCTCTAGTCCATGTTTAGTCCCTGGAACCAAGCATGTAGGGACTAGGAAGTTTATAACCAAACAGGGCCTTAGATTAACAACAGCTAAAGAGTTGCACGGGACAATGGACGCACTAGCACCATGTGCATCTATCGATGTACTGGGGTGATGCACAGTCTGTTGCAACAAAGAACAAACAACCAAGGAGCATATTTGTGTTGGTCCCAGTTTTGTTATCTTTAGACACCTTTCCCTATGTGAGCGCAACAAATCTAGTCCTGCTCAAACTCTATAGCCTTGTCCCCCAAAACAAAAGATCAGTTCGTTATAGATGTGCGTACTGCGTTTGTCATTGTTTTCCCTTTTCGACCAACGTAGGTGCTGGATAGCCAGTTGTACTAGTACTTTCCCCACTTCCTTTCCTTTGTGAACCAGGTCCTAGATATATTCTATAAAACTTTCCCCACTACTTTCCCCCATTCCTGTCCTCTTTGAACCACGTCTTAGATTCATGCGATACAACTTTCCCCACTACTTTCCCCCTTCCTTTCCTTTTTTAACCATGTCCTAGATTCATGCTATACAACTTTTCCCACTACTTTCCCCCATTCCTTTCCTCTTTGAACCACGTCCTAGATTCATGGTATACAACTTTCCCCACTACTTTCCCTGTTTGATCCAACACCTAGATTCGAAAAGTGTATAGAAAAAGCCCACATGCAGCTAGAGCAATGCATGTGGAATAAGTAAATTATACCTTAAGGTTCTTGGGGTGTGGTTTGGTGGGCGACCGGAGGCCGTTCGACCCACACTATGTACGACGGTGAAGAAGAAGGGCTAGGAGGCCCTCCCACGCTGCCGCTGGGTGAAAGTGAACAGCTGCGCCAGTAATGGATTCCCTCCCTCGCCGACGGCGATAGCGTTAAGCCTCCTTCCCTTCCCGGCGGACGGATCCTGCCGCCTCTTTGACCAGCAGTGAGGGGAGAGAGAGAGAGGCCAACAAAGTCTTGTTTAGATCTGGAGAGGGTGAGAGAGTGTGAAGAGAGCAACTACAAGCAGACCCGGTGAGGGAGAGAGAGAGGCCAACAAAGTCTTGTTTAGATCTGGAGAGGGTGATAGAGTGCGAAGAGAGCAACTACAAGCGCTGAGGCTCCAGCGTGTATATATATACTGGAGAGAGTGTGAAGAGTGCAAACCCTAGAAAACAAGCGCCGAGGCTGTAGCTTATACATGATGAGGTGATTATATGGTCACTACGAGATCGTATAGCTCCGTATCCATCCATTTTGACCAGTCAAAGAATCCTCCTGGCACGAATTATGCTCAAGTGTAGTTATCGAACCCGAGACCTCAAGTTTGATGAGCAAACAGGATAACCAACTACACAACCCTTCCGTTATGTTCAACGAGAGGAAAATAACCATTTATACATTCCTGTATTCGTGTGACAAGAATTCCGTGTTTTTTTGTGTGTGTGGGAGTCATTGGGATTTAAATCATAATCGTGTCATGTGGCTTTGGTGGTAAGACTATCCACAGTGGTGCAGAAATAATGCAGCCTTAGTCACCTTACCTCTCTCCATGTAGTACGTTGGGTCCCACCGGTCAGAGGGTGAAACAAACAAATTAATAAGAAAAATAAAAAGCGCCAGCGTGTATCTTACCTCACACATCTCGCTCTTGCTCAGAACACTGTCCCAATTGATCCCTCTGTTCGCTCAATACTATTTTAAGTGAATCCTTATTATAACATGCACACAATTTTGGGCACTTGTATTCCACCTAAGTCAGTGTGCTACCGTATCTCGTACGACTCCCTCCGTCTAGGTGTAATAAGTCACGTTAGAAGGTGCAGGGGGACCAAGGTGCAAGCAGATTGGAGGAGAAGGAGAAACTTGACCGGTCATTCCTCCAATCAAAGCCCTGATTTCTGTCTCTAAACACAACAATTAATCCAAACAACTAAGAGATGCCATTTTAGCTACCATGCGGGGCCACGTATTAACTCGCATGCAAGCCGACTTTGATTTCTTGACTGATCAATGCGCAGTTGCGCTCCATGTGGGTTCTAGGCCCATATAGGAATTTCTGAAAAATCTCTAAGGGCCCATGTGGGTTATAGGGCACTAGGTGTAATGGGAAGTTTAGTCCCACCCCAGAAGTGGAAGAGGAGTTGGACCTCCTTATAAGGGTTTCCCTTCTACATGCTATTGGAGCTTGAGAAGAGAAAAGGCCCTCGCGCACTCCTCCTCCGCCGCCCGCCTCGCCACGCCACGCCTCGCCACGATGCGCCGTGGGTTGCGGGATTGAGCCGAGCCGAGCTCACACCTACGCACTTATTTTTGCCATCACTAACAGAGAGTTCTCTAACAGCTGGGCCACCATGTGAGACGTCGGATCGTGGGCTATCACGGACTTGGGCTTGGGTCGAGCCCACGTCTCTCCACACGGTTGCGCCTATATAAGTGTGCGGTGTCTCCTAACCATAGGCGCCACGAACAGATCACATCTACTCCACGCGTATGCCCACCGTCGTTCCCTTGCTGCTGCTGCTGCCGGTGACTCCATCCCGTCCGCCGCGTACAGGTCGACGGGAGAGCAGGTCTCTGAAACCACGCCCTTCTGGTTCCTGTACGGGGTGAGGGGCGAATAGGTTTTTGGGCATCGATTACGCGACTGCTCGCTTTCGATTGTCTACTTCCTCTACGTCTGCGTCGCCTTCATCATCACCATGTCCACCAAGCCGACAAGAAGGCTACCGAGGACGCTGCTGCTGCCACCAAAGCCGCGGCCTCTGCATGGCCTACTGGAGGGTATAACTCGTTTATCCCGCTCCTACTGTTTTCTGTTTTAGCCATGCTAGCGTTATACATAGATCTTTCTGCAATTAGAGTAGTATGTGCTTGCTTGACTGAATATCAGTATGCGTTTATTTGTGTCAATGTCATGCTAGTGATTTACTCGTGGATTAATTTAATCGAGAAATTGCCTATTTACTCAACAATAACAAGGCAGAGTAAGGAGTGTTTTGTTACATTGCTTAGGCTGGTCATAGTGGTGAGTAACTTGGACTAGTACAACATGCATATGTTACTAGTCTATGTTACTACTACGTGAAGTTTGCCGTCGGAAGCGAGCCGATCTGGCTCTCCTGAGCTAGCAAGGTTTTTCTAGCCCACCCAAGCTAGCTGGCCCACAAAAGCTAACATATTTTAACAGTTACAAACGCCTAACCTTGCCCGGCTATGCTATAAGCTGTTCTTGCTAAGGATCAAAACGCTCCCTAAGTAAAAACGCTCGCTAGCAACGAGGCCAGGAGGGGATTGAGATGCGAAGTTAATGGACGACGCCTAAACATTTTGGGAATATCTGATTTCCATAGGATGACTTAACACCTAGACGGAGGGAGTACTACTCCTCAGTCCAGGTTTGATGGAATATTCGTCACCTCTTCTCTTCTTGTACAGTTACAAAAGCTAACATATTTTAACAGTTACAAACGCCTAACCTTGTCCGGCTATGCTATAAGCTGTTCTTGCTAAGGATCCAAACGCTCCCTAAGTAAAAACGCTCGCTAGCAACGAGGCCAGGAGGGGATTGAGATGCGAAGTTAATGGACGACGCCTAAACATTTTGGGAATATCTGATTTTCGTAGGATGACTTAACACCTAGACGGAGGGAGTACTACTCCTCAGTCCAGGTTTGATGGAATATTCGTCACCTCTTCTCTTCTTGTACGTACTGCATTTGTATCTCACTTCCTATGGCTTCGCACTCGCACGATTTTCCTATTCTATGAACCTATGTGTGCATGTGCGTGTGTGTGTTTAACAGCATGTGTGTGTTAGAGAGAGCGACAGATCGACCTACTCCTATAGAGAGATGGTGTGTAGTGTACGATTTTAGCCGCGAGAGTCGGTGCATCCTCTCGTTTCCGGGTGTCCGGTAGGGACAGGCGGACAGCTGCCACGCCCGCTCCTGACCAGCCTGGCCCACCCAAAGCCCCTCCATCGCCCGCGCGTGCTTCCCGCCCGAAACTGTCAACGCCGCTCCAAAGAATCAGTGCCGCATTCATGCCCGGGCAGAGCGGACGCGACCTCTCACTGGCGCCTGCGTTGAAGGGAGAAGCAGATTCAAGAGTGATGGTTGCTTCGTCCGTCCAACTTACTGTTGGGTCTATGTGATTTGATGGCTCATTGGTCATTATTACTGAGGTGGTAGGACTGCTGGATGTCCAACTCTTTCGGCGAAAGGAGGTACTACTAGATTTCAATTGTCTCCATTCTTACGGAGGAGGAGTGCAAGAGTAGTGAAAACACGCAGGCTCAGTGATTAATTACATGGCCCACCTCACACTATCACCATTTTTTCTGGACACCGTGCGACACCTAACTCTTTACATAGTACTCCCTCATTCCTAAATATAAGTCTTTGTAGAGATTCCACTAGGTTGACTACATACGGAACAAAATGAATGAATCTACACTTAAAATGCATCTATATACATCCATATGTGGTTCATGGTGAAATCTCTACAAAGACTTATATTTAGGAACGGAGGAAGTACTTGAATAGTACGTACTGTAATTTATCAGCGAGATAGTACAATGCTATGAAGCATCGAGCTTCTGTTACATGTATCTTGCGTCCAAGGTTGCCAGTTGCAACATTTCATCAAATACAAAGGAGACTAACATGCATGCTATTGCATCTCAATGATTGACAGATCATAGCAAATATGTACTCCCTTTGTTCCAAAATAAGTGTCTCAACTTTATGCTACATACAGAGCAAAATGAGTGAATCTACACTCTAAAATACGTCTATATACATCAGTGTTTGGAGTATGTACTAGTAGTTCATATTGAAATCTACTAAAGGACATATATATTCCAAACAATATGATAATCTCTCTAACCAAGGTAGTAGGGACGAGGAGTAAATGGAGGGAGTAGTAAAATTTTCTCCTCGTCCTACGAGCCACCGCGCGCGTGGGCGAGGGAGCGGGCATAAGGCGTATAGTACTGCTACTACTCATGCAGTCCCTAGCCATTGAAACAGAGACAACTAAAGAAAAAAAATGATCCATGCAGTCCCTAGCCCTTGAACCGTAAACCCTAACCCGGATTTAATTTGCTGGCAACGTCGGCGCTTCCTAAGAAATGAAGTTTGCAACCCTTTGACCATCGGATCATTTTGTGTAGTTTCACCAAAATCGAGATGAGCATCCCTGTGGCAAATAAATTGAAGAAGCGTGATTAGAATAAGATTACTGGGACTAGTTGATGAGACATAAACTCATCACAAATACGAGACGTAGAAGCCAAGAGAGGTATGTGCAGGGCAAAGAAGTAGAGAAATATCCACATGGAGTGATGTGGGCAGTGGAGCAGCGATGGTGCGAGCTGTAAAAGGGAGTTGTACACGAGGGATGTCGGGACGTAGCTCAATCTAGAGGTGGGCGGCCGGAGGAGGCAACTACCCACGTCGCGGCGATGGAGCAATGGACGAAGGCAACCTCACGGCTTTGTGAGAGAGAATGGCGGGGACCCCTGATCGGGGCGATGCCGACACTTTGGGTTTTCACCGTCGGCGACGGCGACCGCATCTACACTAAGCATCCACCCCTTCCCCCGGCGGACGTGATCCACTGGGATGTTAGAGATATGGCCATAGCGGTTTTGTGCGAGAGAGTTTAAAAACTGAAGAGAGCAACCCCAGCAAGCAACCGTATTGGCTCGTCCTGCCTATGTATATAGTGGAGCGGTTTCCTTTTCTCTCCATATGAACCTATTTATATTGCGTACGTGCCACTAAAGAAGAAAAAACTTTATTTATAAATGATGCGGCACCTACTACTCGTTCTCCTATAAACCTTGCGCTTGGCATCTCCAAACTATTAACCTTGCGATTGGCTCTTCGCCTCTTCGGGAAGTCGAGCAATAATGGTACTGCAGTATATATCGTTCTGGCTATATGAGACCGAATGAATTGCTGCACGTCCACCACGTGGCGAGGGTCGAGGGGCGAGGGAGAGTGCGTACTATTACGTCCGTTTCAATATGGACTACATACGGAGCAAAATGACTGAATGTACACTCTAAATATACATTAGTGTTCGGAGTTTGTACTAGTAGTTCATATTGAAATCTACTAAAGGACATATATTCCAAGCAATATGATAATCTCTCTAACCAAGGTAGGGACGAGGAGTAAACGGAGGGAGCACTAGTAAAATTTTCTCCTCGTCCTGTGAGCCACCGCGCGCGTGGGCGAGGGAGCGGGCGTAAGGCACACTAGTAAGCAAGCTTCACCTCATCCTGCGAGCCACCGCGCCCGTGGGCGGGGGAGATGGCGTACTAAGCAAGCTTCTCCTTGTTCTGCGAGTTGACGGGACACATCAAAAGTACTCCAGTGTATAGAGCCTTGCCTCTAAGGTAGGCCCCACATGGTTTGCCTCTTTTTTAACATAACGCGTCAAGTTGCAATTTGTTTGTTCACCCGTGGTAGATGATCCTCCTCCATCTAGTGGACAACCAGCACACGTGTCAAATTACCACGTGGGCTGCCTTTTCATACAGAAATGAGCTCCACCGTGTACCCGCGCGTGTGTGGTTGGGAAAGAGACGGGAGTACGTGTGCCGTGCGTGCACCTCTTCTCTTCGTGCACGTCCCCCACCTACGTGGGTGTGTGTGAGAGATACAAACCTAGACAAATGGCTTGTGCGTTCGTGAGTGTTTTTTGTTGGGGGGGGGGGGGTTGATTTCGTGAATGTATTTGTGGGAATATGTGTCGATGAAATTTCAAACAAAAATTTGCATGCAATGTGTGTGAAATGGAGGCTTATCCATATCATATATAGAGGGTCGGGCGATCCACGAGAAGAGAGGGAGGGGTCATAGATATCGATAGAGTCGAAGAGAGGATCAAGTGGGTGGGTGCGAGATCGATGAAGAGAGCCATTGAAATTGTGTGTTTGTGCAATTCAAAGATATAGGGCGACTGACCTAGCTACTGGAACATCGGAGGGCACATGTCAAGTTTGTGTGTGGCAGGGAGACATGACTAGAGCGCTCGATGTATCGGTGTGTGTGTGTGTGTGTGTCTGTGTGCGAGGGGGTGGGGGAGGGGTAGGGAGAGGCCTAACTATAGAGGTAGAACGACTTGTATATGTGTTGAGAAGGAGAGACCCAGCTATGTCTTGAGGGAGATCGGTCGACGTCCATACATAACTGAAGGACAGGAAATAGGATGGGATGGGACAGAGAGAGAGAGAGAGATAAGAGAGAGAGAGGGAGAGAGAGGGGTAGAGTGCTGGATGGGTGATGGAGTTGCTTCTCGAAGATGGTGGGAGAGGTCTACTAGACAAACTAAGGGTGGAACTGCAATATTATCAATAAGAGTGGGGATGTGTTTCTGTGTGTGCCTGTGCATGATTGTTCTGTCGGGACAAATCCATGGATGATGAAGGGGAACCATGTGTTTGGTAAGCAAACCTAACTAGATCGGTAGATCAATTGTTGTTTGTCGGAGGAAGGGAGATACATAACTAATGAGGTAGATCGATCGACGCATGGGGGAAAACGAGTTATAAGGACCTAGCTAGCTATATTCATAGCGGGAGATCGGTTGGTGTACGTCCATTTGTTAGACACAAATAAGGCCCGGCGAGACGGATAGACAGAGAGAATGGAGCTAGGAGGTGGTGCGAGAGGCCCAACTACTAGCTAGATAGGGGGAGGAGTGTGCGGTTGTGAGATCGATGAAAAGAGGGGCGAGAGTTTACACGTGTGTGGGACCGTATGAGAGACACGAGGCAAGGACACATAAAGGAGGAGATTGAAGGTGCGTGTGTATGTTGTAGGCAGACATCGCTGGAGAGGTTTATCGATCGGTGTGTGTCGGAAAGGAGTTGTGGAGACTGTGGGAGAACGACCTAAAGAAAAAAAATGAATGTGCGTGATGGATAGAATGCTGAGGGAGGGGGAGGGCGAGGAGGGCGTGTGCATGCACGAGAGAAAGTTAGTGGTAGCTACAAAGGTTAGAGGATTGTGTGGGTGTAAGAGACTAACAAAGATCATAATTTGATATGAAAGTGGATTCATATATTTGAACAGGAGATCATAGTGTTTTAAACATATGCATGCATGAATATAGCGGCGTCTGGCGTGTTGTGGTTTTGCACATGTTATACCATAATGTGATAATGCATGGCGTTTGCAACTCACAGCTAAATGTTGAACAATCTAAACCATACTATACATCGAACAACCTCACATTTTATTTGAATTTGTGATAATGTGTGGCGTTTGCAGCTTACAACTAAATATCGAACAATCTAAACAATACTATATATCGAACATTCTCACATTTTATTTGAATTTGTGGTAATGTGTGGTGTTTGCAACTCACATCTAAATACTTGTCGGCGAGGGGCGGGGCACCATACATAATGTGATAAACACATTATACATATGAGACATGGTTTAGTTTGTGAAGATCTAGCTAGAGCTTGAAATGTACTATGATTTGAAATCAACATAAAGTGGATTCAAAAAATCGAGTTCGAGTTCGTATAGTACACATAGTTCATATGTAACTCGAGACTAATCATGTGGTGTGCTATGAAGATAATACACAAACAATGGTTTAACTTGACAATAATGACGACTGTAGATCTTATTAAAATAAAGAAACAAATTCAAATGCTTTGACTTCACAACAATCATTATTGTAGATCTTATTCAAATAGAGAAACGAATTCAAATTTAGTTCATATTGAAGCGGTAGTATATACATTTGGAATGCACTAAAACATTCATTTGAGTACTAGATTGCATGCATTATACACGTAGCAAAATATTTTAATTGAACATAACATGAATTCAAAGTTTTGAATGACATTTGTAGTGCGAATTGATTTGGTACAGTACACATTAGGCTTGTCCGGAAATTTCAACCCGCGCCTTGTTAGCCCGAAATATTTAAGATATATCTTTGTCTTGTTGTGCTCCGACAACTCCCTCCATCTCAACCCGCGCCTTGCTATTCCAAAATTACAACACGCGCGAAAACTCCCACCTCCTATGAAATCCCGACACGTGAAATGCCCGTGATACCCCTGAATCGAAAGAACCGCCTCAAATCGATGGGGGTACTATCGTAACTTACCCTACATTTCGGACAAGCGCGTCCCTAAGCCATGGTTCCCCACTCCCATCCCATCCGCCCACCCATTCGTACACCGAGGCCGGCAAAACCCGCGAAGCCCCACACCCTCCTCCGCCCGCCACCCAACCGGAGCCTCTTCCCCGAGGATGTCGTCAACAGCAACACCTCGACGTCCCTCATCCACCGTATCGGATGAGGATCCATCGTCGATCTGGTCGTCCCGCCGGTTCAACCACCCCGTCCTCCACCTCAAAGGAGATGCCCCGATGTTCCCCTCGTCTTTCACGCCACCTCCATTCCCTCACCACCGTCTTCACCTGCACCACCGGAAGAGCATCATCACCACCGTTTCCTCCTTTGAAGCTGCGGCCTAATCGGCGCCACCAAAGAGGTTGTACACTAATCGCCGCATTTTCTTCTTGATTCGATCTCACGCTGCTGCCGGTGCTCGGTCCCTAGCCGACACGGCGCGGATCCATCCACGCCGGCGTCGCCAGTCACTTCCTCCACGGTGTCGCTCCCTCGGCGGCGTCGTCCACATCAGTAGGAGCTGCTTCTATTTTAGCTCTCGCTCGCGCTGCTGCTGTGCTCTTGCTCTCGGTCCCCTGCCTGGTCTGCTCTTGCTCGTGCTGCTGCTCTCGCTCTTGCTCTTGCTCTTGCTGCTGCTCTCGCTCTTGCTCTTGCTTGCGATGCTGCTCCGATTTAGCTACACTTCAGTCGATCAAATCGACTTTTGGGTCAGTTGATTTTCAGGTGGTGGGGGGCTCGCCGGAGTTAAGGAAGAACCAGCCAGCTTGGGAGGGGGGCTTCATGAGAGGTACCCCACTATCTATCTTAGGGTTCAGGGTGGGGGCGGTGGTTGCCGACGACGGTGGGGCAGTGGCGTGGGGATCGCCGGAGAAAAAGCTCGGCATGGGGGGCCTACAGGGATGGCCGGGGCAGCGTCGGACCAGTAGTGGGGAGTGTTTTCGGGGCCGCGGGTGGCAGGGCGGCAGTTTGGCCAGTGGTGGCTGGTGTCTCAGGGGGGGTGGAGGTTGAAGATGAACTGCAGGCCCTTTATTTCGTATCCAACGGCTGCAAAATTGACTGACCAGAGATGAAAAACTCAGTCGACTGACGTGTAGCCTCACCTCTAGTGCGTTCAGTTTCGACAGCAAAATTCAGTTTCGACAGTTAAGTTCAGTTTCGACAGTTAAATTCAGTTTCGACAGTCAAGTTCAGAGATGAGCGGCTAATATATACATCTAGCACTTTGTGGTTATGTATTTTACGTCATCTATTGGAGATGCTATTAGAATTCCACTCAGGTTAGCATTGTCTCTCTTGTCCTGCTTCAGCCTCGGCGTCGTACAACTCACCGGAGCTGCTCCAACGACGAAACCCTCCATCACAATGGCGGAGCGATACCTCGGGCTCCATCTCCAGACGCCTAAGATCTTCTTCCCTCCTCCAACAGCCAAGTCAGCCAAGCATCCTCACCAGCCAACCCAATCATGCTTGAGATCGACATGGCTTCGCCAAAGAGGTTGTACACTTGTTGCATATCTTTTTACTCTACATGTTATATATATTGTCCAATCGAGCACACGGAGTAACGGGAAATACGATTATTTTATCCTACTATATGACAAGCAGTGAGGTACCAGGCAACTTAGCTATCCGTGATGGACTCTCTTGAACGCCATCATTATTTATCTCCGTGCATTTGAGTTCTGCATTTGTCGATGGCCCTGGGAGTTGAGGTCGTAGGGCAGTGGCCTGAGTCCAACCTAATAGAAGTAGCACAAAAACATTTTTTTAGTGTAGGCTTTTCCTTGCTCAAGCCTGCCTACTGGAATCGCCAGTGCTTGAAAGGAAAAGTGAATGAAAAACATAGGAATTGGAAAGTTTCGTATGGTACTACTTTTCATGAATTTGGTGCAAAGGAATGGAGCAAAGGAAAACTGTAGGATTTGTTCCTTTAGTGTCTCCTCGAAAGAAAAAAGCGTAGAATTTTAATTTCCACTTGTCCTCCTTTTCAAATTCCTATTCATGAAGCACAAGACTAAGAGATAGTAGCATAATAGCATTATAACCGTACATTTTCTTGTGGTTTGACTTAATCTCACCATGCTTCTTTGCATCCTGTGATCTTCCAATTCTTGTGAACCAAACACCCAGATTGGCAGAAATCCTCTGTTTTTAAATTATTTGTTTTGCACGTGCATTCCTATCCTATTCCTGTCTATTTCCTATTCCTGCATTGTTAGAATCCTCAAATTTAAACAAGCCCTTACACAATTACTTCTATTACAGATATGAGTCAAATAAAACCTTGTGTGGTTTGTCCTGCTCCTACGGTGCTGTGTTCCACACCAGCTCAGCTGCTCCAATGACGGAAGGGTTCACCACAGCAGGGATCCGCTCTCTAGACTGTCTTTCGCCGATGCAGATCTTCTTCCCATGGCCGGCTCGACAAGCTGCATTACCATCATCAATCGAAAGCGAGATGACCTTGAGGACTACACGGGTCCGCAAGAGAGGTCGCACTCTTCCGTGCCTGCTTACGTTATGCATCGCTTAATATGATGACATGCTACTTTATCATCGTGTTCACCTATTAGACTTTGAGTCAGGTCCAAACTTATGCTGAAACTTTAGTTTTTAAATGGTTGTGGGGTACATATTGGGGCAGCAATCAGTACTATCTATCTACTATCTGGTTAATCTCGGGTGTCTACTATGAGTTTCATGTTGGGTGCAAACAAACATTAAAGGAGCCATTATCTGTATTTTTTAACTAAAGCTATTATCTGCCTGCTATCATTGGTTTTGGGTCTATCCACAGTTTGCTACCATCACTCTGGATTTGTGCATGCACCCCTTACATAATATCACTATGTTTTGTTCCTATGCATGTCAGTTATTTTACACAATGGAACTGAACATGTAGAGAAAAAGAGACGAACCTTGCGTGGCAATAAAATTTCATGCAGACGTCGCTCCATGGTGGGCGCAAAGGCAGCCCCCTCCACCCATTTCGGATCGTAATCAAGAGGAAGATAACTGTTACGAGGGGATTGAAGCGAATACCACTCCTATTTACCCCATGAGGTCTTCGCTCTAACTTGGCATCTTGATGTTGGTTATATCATGCATATGGTGCATTGCATTGCTTACTTTATACATCAAATATGTCAACTGCTTAGTTTAGACATGCTTTGTGTGAATGCCATCTGTTTAGTTTATTCATCGTTTATGTGAATTATGCAATGCCATCTCGTTTAGCCAGGCATCATTTATGTGAATTTTGCAATGCCATCCTGCTTAGCAAGTCATCTTATATGTGAATTATATCATTCCATCCTTTTTTTTCCGTTACGCATTACATTTGTCAACAATGTTAGTACATTCAACTACTCTTCGTGTGCATCAGCCATTTGACACGGTGATGGAAAATTCTGGAGTGAAAACAATGTCTTCAGAGCAGACTATGCTATCTGACGAAGCGCATATCTCGCTGGTTATGGATAGCTCCTCAGTGGAGGATTCAGAGACAGATGACCAGTCCTATTCCCCCCCCCCCCCCGAGGTGTATGCTCTAATTAACTTGGTAGGGTTATGTTGCTCATATCGTGCGTATGGTGTCTTGCATTGTGATGTCATTTGATTAGTTTAGACATGCTTTGTGTGAATGCCACCTGTTTAGTGTCTAATTACCATATATGTGAATTATCCATTGCCATCTTGTTGCAAGACATTATATATGTGAATTATGCAATGCTATCTTATTGCAAAGGCATTATATATGTGAATTATGCAATGCCATGCTGTTGAGCCAATCATCATGTATGTGAATTATATCATGCTATTATTTTTTTGTATCATGTGTTCCATTTGTCGACAACGCTTGTATATTCAACTACTCTTCCTGTGCATCAGCCATTTGAAGCGGTGATGGAAGTATCTGGAGCGAAAACAAGGTATTCAGAGCAGACAATGCTACCTGTTGAAGCAAACATCTTGCTGGATATAGAGAGCTCCTCAAAGGAGGATTCAGAGACTGATGACCAGTCCTATTTCCCCCTGAGGTCTATGCTCAAACTTGGCAGGGTTATATTACCCATGTCATGCATGTTGTCTTGCATTGCTTAGTTTTTACATCATATATGGATTGCCATCTGCTTACTTGCTTACTATATAAATCATATATTTGAATTATATCATGTCATCATGTTTACATACACAACATCCATCTGAATTATGGCATGGCAACCCATTTAATGAAGACATCATATAGTTATATCATCTCATCCTGTTTAGTGTTTACAGTCATCATATTTTGAATTATGTCATTCTATCCGGGAATTATATCATGCTATCATGTTTCCATAGGCGGCATGTATGTGAATTATGGCATGCCAACCTATTTAATAA